>JAPTHN010000048.1:2224420-2842880 GCA_026936325.1 Platynereis dumerilii | reverse complement strand
GTATTCAACAAGACAACATGCCACCCAAAGTCGCATCTAAGGAGCCAAGAAGGCCGCCAGCAAGGCCAAGGCCGCAAGGTCTGGTGAGAAGAAGAAGAAGAGGAGGAGGAGGGAATCCTACTCCATCTACATCTACAAAGTCTTGAAGCAAGTGCACCCCGACACTGGAATCAGCTCCAAGCCATGTCCATCATGAACTCCTTTGTCACGACATCTTCGAGCGCATCGCTGCTGAAGCTTCCCGTCTGGCCCACTACAACAGAAGGAGCACCATCACCTCCAGAGAGATCCAGACTGCTGTCCGTCTTCTCTGCCCGGAGAGTTGGCCAAGCACGCCGTTCCGAGGGAACCAAGGCTGTGACCAAGTACACCAGCTCCAAGTAAATTATGTACTTGTGAAGCCGACAAAACAAACATCAACAAACCGGCCATTTTAATGGCCACCAAATCCTCCAAAGAGAGCTGATCATGTACACATTATTACGTTGACTATCCCCCAAATCAAAAGAAATCCTCCCAACCAACCCAAATTATACATTATGCCAAAAAAAAAAAAAAGGTCATTTAGTTTTCAAAAGTCGAAAAAAAAGAAGTATTTCCCAATTTTGAAAATAGTAAGATTCAGATCTAAAATAAATCTAAAAGTCTGTAGGCCCAAATTTGAAAAAAAAACAACTGCATCATAGTCTCCTTTTCTTCTTTTGTGTCTTCTGTACACACTTTCAGTCAAATCCAATCAAGCCAATCAACTGCTGATAGCATGGTATACCTTCTCTGACACTGTTTCATCAATCGTTCTGTTGGTCTAAGTTTCAACAATGCTGTGACATGAAGCCATGCCAACGGCTGTGCTTCCTGAGATTCTTCACCAACAGGCCAATCGCTTGTTCAAACATGGGAATCAGGCTTGCCTAATTAGGTTATGGCAAGTTAGGGTTAGGGCAGATTAGGGTTAGGGCAGATTAGGGTTATGGCAAATAGGGTTAGGGTTGGGTTTACTGAGGGTTAGGGTTAGGGTTTACTGAGGTTGGGTAAAAGTCCAAGCGGCGGTTAGGGTTAGGCCTGCTTAGGGTTGGGGTTAGGCCGAAGGCCTAACCCCAACCCTAACCGGAGGCCTAACCCTAACCGACGGCTAAACCAAGCCTAACCTCGACTACGGGACCTTTAACACTAACCGGGGCCAAAATTCTAGCATTGACCATCAACTAACCCTAATGTAACATCAACTAACCCTAAGTAGCCATGTAGCTTCCTCCCAACCATGCTTCCCGTCTGCAGCGCGCCGTGAGCGGCCGCAAAAATCGGGCCCCGTCACCGCAGAAATCTGGCCCCGTCACCGCAGAGACTTAGCTTCTCCCAATTCTGACCCAAACTTCAAATGCCCATATCTCCGTCAAAAATCAATTAGACAGCTGTGGGTGGTGTCATTCTCTTTCCCTTGCTTTTGGTCACATCGTAGTGTCACTGAAATTTTTATAGCTTCAAACCTCTTTGCGACAGGCCTCTATATGTTCATTTGCTTGATTGCCAGCTGCACACCAAATAAAGCACACAGCACTTTCTTACTCACGGGGAACTTTAATGTCATTAGGACCGTTATCTAGCCGATTTTCAGCATCATGGCATTGATACCTGCACATGTACAGCAAAAATTGCTAAATAATCTCCAAAATTCCACTGTGTCCAAAAGACCACTTTGGACTACTGCACATGATTCCCTTAACAAATTTGGAAACTAGGCTTAAACCATTGCAAAACCAAGATACTTTTTCAAAGCTTTTGCCACATTCCCTGCGTTTCTGCCTGTAATAGTTTTCCTAATTAACCCCTGTATGTCATTTTCACCATCCATTTTCCTTAGTGAAACCTCGATATTTCAGTAATTTTTTTGTGAAGTGACCAGTGGGTCGATAAAAACGATTTTTAGATTTTCAGAATGGCCTTTTGAAGTCCTATCTGACAAATTTTGTTTTAACTCTCTATCTGCCTCCGTTGCTGAGAAATTAAGGAAAACGTCACTTCGAGCTTGACACGTGCTAAATGGTGAAAATGCCATACAATGTTTACATCCTGAATACACATAACAATACACAAAATTTGCAATGCTGACTTTTGGCACTTTAATTCGTTGCAGGGACCTGAAATTTCGGCGAGATGACTCCGATCCCATGAAGCATCCCCCGCCAAGACCACGTCTTCGGGGATTAGCCAGAGCATGGATTATCAACTCGGCCGCCTGATTGGCTGCTGGGCGCCGGCGTGCAGAGCACCGTTAAGGCACAGTCCAGGCGCCCTGGGTATAAGTAGGAGCTAACTCGGCGAAAAATTATTCAGTTTTGTGAATTCAGACTGTAAGCATCATGTCAGGCCGGGAAAGGAGGAAAGGGACTCGGAAAGGGGGGTGCTAAGCGCCACAGGAAGGTACTTCGTGATAACATCCAGGGTATCACCAAGCCCGCCATCCGTCGTCTTGCCCGCAGAGGTGGAGTCAAGCGTATCTCCGGACTCATCTATGAAGAGACCAGAGGAGTGCTCAAGGTTTTCTTGGAGAATGTCATCAGGGATGCCGTCACCTACACCGAGCATGCCAAGAGGAAGACCGTCACCGCCATGGATGTCGTCTACGCCCTGAAGAGGCAAGGACGTACCCTCTACGGATTCGGAGGTTAAGCAGTTGACTGACTTCGCTTCTTCGAAACAAGACCAAAAACAAAACCTGGCCATTTTAATGGCCACCAAATCCTCCCAAAAGAGCTGATCATGTACACTGATTATGTTGACACTTCCCCACAATTAAGCCCTCCTCCATCTATTAATTTTAGATTGATTGTGCAGTTCTTTAACGATAATTTAAGACCTCTGCACAACACCAAAAAGGCCCGTGTTACAAGAACAAGTGGTGAAAGTACAACCCACAGAATGGCTAAATAGATCCTACAAAAGTGTAATAAGGCCTAAATTTCCAATAATGGAACAAAAGATCCCCAAATTTCAATTTTTCTGTGATATTTATTTATATACACCAGAGGTCACTGTAGCTCAGTCTGATTCTCAAGTCAGTGTTGTCCTCTTGTGATTCCAACAAAAAGTTCAGATGTTTTCTGTCAAATGTGATGTAGCTATATGTGTATTGTATGTAATTATCAAGTCAATAAAAGGCAGTAAAAAATGATCTTCACCAAAGATCTCAAGTGCTAGTACAAATAGCAGTCCTGTGACAGTAGCCTTTGCCTACGGCCATACCACGTTGAAAACACCGGTTCTCGTCCGATCACCGAAGTTAAGCAACGTCGGGCCTGGTTAGTACTTGGATGGGTGACCGCCTGGGAATACCAGGTGCTGTAGTTTTCCATTTTTCTAAATATCTCCTTCAATTCTCAGACCAAATACGGCAATATGGCTCCTTCCTTCCTTCATTTCTTTCTTCCTTTCTTTCTTTCTTTCTTTCTCCATCATTTATTAAACAGCATCAAACAAAGCTAAAATGTCATTTGTGTCTTTACTTCACTTCAATTTACATCTTTTAACCACAGACCTCCATGTAAAGTCGACATAAAAACCAATCTATTATTTACATCATCGAGTAATATTGAACTTATATCTTCATTTTCTTGCCTGGATGCCTGGAGAAAAATTTGGCAGGTCCACTGGTCCTTGCAAACATCTATTCCAATCTTGGCTGCTGTACTGCAGGCCAAAATGTGACGTTTTTGTCGACGAGTTGTTAGGGTCAACTTCGCATGCCTAATTCGCCAACAAAGAATTGGCCTAGGCTTTGCCCTTTGCACAGCATTGAGAAGAACATCTCTTCTGCCTGCACACCCAAATTCAGTGCCATGTCTTCATTACGCTTGCCACGGCAGCGATGTTGGCATTTTCACCATCTGCGTTTTTTGACATAAATCTGAAATGAAGAAAAACTGGAATATCTCAGCAACCAGTAGAGTTACGAAGACGGCGATTTCACTGGCTTGTAGCCCGTCGAAAAACGCACATTTTGAGGTATATATCATCCCATGCTCCTCGTGGTCGCCGTGCGACGCGAGCGTGAATCTCATTTTTCTAGATGGTGAAAATGACATACAAGGGCGGAGCCTAATTTTAGAGCGTCCTGTCACTCTGCCTGACGTCACGGCGCCTTGCTATAAGTAGAGCGGCTCAGTGGAGGACATTATCAGTCGTTTAAAATGGCAAGAACTAAGCAAACCGCACGTAAGTCCACCGGAGGCAAGGCCCCCAGGAAACAATTGGCAACCAAGGCTGCCCGCAAGAGCGCCCCTGCCACCGGAGGAGTCAAGAAGCCTCATCGTTACAGGCCTGGAACCGTCGCTCTCCGTGAGATCCGTCGTTACCAGAAATCCACCGAGCTTCTCATCCGCAAGCTGCCCTTCCAGCGTCTGGTCCGTGAGATCGCCCAGGACTTCAAGACCGACCTGCGATTCCAGTCCTCTGCCGTCATGGCTCTCCAGGAGGCCTCTGAGGCTTACTTGGTTGGTCTCTTCGAGGACACCAACTTGTGTGCCATCCACGCCAAGCGAGTCACCATCATGCCCAAGGACATCCAGTTGGCCCGCCGTATCCGTGGAGAGAGAGCTTAAGAAGTTTTTCTCGACAAAACAAACAACAACTTGCCTTTTTAAAGGCCACCAAATCCTCCCAAAAGAACAGACCAATGTACACATCCTTATGTTGACGCAATCCCAAAAAAAAAAAAAAGTCCAAATCCAAAAAGTCCCAAAATTAATTGATGGCATGCATGAAAAATAAATGCATGCAGGCCTATCAACCCTCATGAATGCCAATAACTCAGCTTGGAGGGCTGCATTTTCTTCTATCTAGGCCTATCTATCTGTCTATAGATATCTAGCCATCTATCTATCTATCTATATAATAATGTAACCTTTTCACAAAAGTGGTCCAAGTTCTGTCCACAGAAATGCATAAAATGTCTAGCTGACAAATAAGCCATGAATGGCCTCTTTCTTTGCATGTGTAGCATTTGGTACATGTACATGTACTGCTAATTACCAATTAGGACTAATTAATTAGTGAGAAATATAAGCTTTCTTGCAAATACGCAATTTACCGAAAATATCAAATAGGCCATTGATCTACTTTTTTATATTAGGCCTACATACATTTACGAGGCTCACCTTCCTAAAGAAAATTAGCACTTTTTCTCCCATTTTTTAGACAAAGGGTGGGATTTCATTGATTGGTTTTGTTTGTCAACAATAAGATGTGTACATTGGTCTACTCTTTTGGGAGGATTTGGTGGCCTTTAGAAAGGCCAAGAGTTGTTGTTGATTTGTGTTTTACACAAGATGCTTATTTGGGCTTGTTGCTCTTCTTGGGCAGAAGGACAGCCTGGATGTTGGGCAGAACTCCTCCTGGGCGATGGTGACACCGGAGAGCAGCTTGTTCAATTCCTCATTACGGATGGCCAACTGCAAATGTCTGGGATGATCCTGGTCTTCTTGTTGTCACGGCGGCGTTTCCTGCCAACTCGAGGACCTCAGCAGCCAAGTACTCCATGACGGCAGCCAAGTAGACTGGGGCACCAGCTCCAATTCTCTCAGCATAGTTGCCCTTGCGGAGAAGACGATGGATCCTTCCCACGGGGAACTGGAGACCGGCACGGCTGGACCTGGTCTTGCTCTTTCCCTTTGCTTTTCCTCCCTTTCCACGGCCTGACATGATGATGCTTTGTGTTGTTGCTTAGTAAAGATACTCGGCAATAATACACGCCAATCGGCGACAAAATCCCCTTATACCACTGGGATGGTGAAAATCGCCCCGCCGGCCAATCAGCACGCGCCTCATTAATTCCAGCATTTGGTAATAATTACCAAAAAAAAAAGTTGGCCAAAGTCATTCTTATGCATCACAGTGGCCTCATACAAAATTTCGCAAATCCAACGAGCCATAAGCTGAATACACAACGCCTGTTTCATTGGCCTGTGCAGTCATTTTCACCATTGGGACAACTCGTCACAATATAAAAGGAAAATGAGACTGGCGGTCTGGTATATTGTCCTGCTGTATTCAACAAGACAACATGCCACCCAAAGTCCATCTAAGGGAGCCAAGAAGGCCGCCAGCAAGGCCAAGGCCGCAAGGTCTGGTGAGAAGAAGAAGAAGAGGAGAGGAGGGAATCCTACTCCATCTACATCTACAAAGTCTTGAAGCAAGTGCACCCCGACACTGGAATCAGCTCCAAGGCCATGTCCATCATGAACTCCTTTGTCAACGACATCTTCGAGCGCATCGCTGCTGAAGCTTCCCGTCTGGCCCACTACAACAGAAGGAGCACCATCACCTCCAGAGAGATCCAGACTGCTGTCCGTCTTCTCTTGCCCGGAGAGTTGGCCAAGCACGCCGTGTCCGAGGGAACCAAGGCTGTGACCAAGTACACCAGCTCCAAGTAAATTATGTACTTGTGAAGCCGACAAACAAACATCAACAACCGGCCATTTTAATGGCCACCAAATCCTCCAAAGAGAGCTGATCATGTACACATTATTACGTTGACTATCCCCAAAATCAAAAGAAATCCTCCCAACCAACCAAATTATAAATTATGCCAAAAAAAAAAAAAGGTCATTAGTTTTCAAAAGGTCGAAAAAAAAGAATATTTCCCAATTTTGAAAATAGTAAGATTCAGATCTAAAATAAATCTAAAAGTCTGTAGGCCCAAATTTGCTAAAAAAAACTGCATCATAGTCTCCTTTTCTTCTTTTGTGTCTTCTGTACACACATTACAGTCAAATCCAATCAAGCCAATCACTGCTGATAGCATGGTATACCTTCTCTGACACTGTTTCATCAATCGATTCTGTTGGTCTAAGTTTCAACAATGCTGTGACATGAAGCCATGCCAACTGGCTGTGCTTCCTGAGATTCTTCACCAACAGGCCAATCGCTTGTTCAAACATGGGAATCAGGCTTGGCCTAATTAGGGTTATGGCAAGTTAGGGTTAGGGCAGATTAGGGTTAGGGCAGATTAGGGTTATGGCAAATTAGGGTTAGGGTTAGGGTTTACTGAGGGTTAGGGTTAGGGTTTACTGAGGTTGGGGTAAAAGTCCAAGCGGCGGTTAGGGTTAGGCCTGCTTAGGGTTGGGGTTAGGCCGAAGGCCTAACCCCAACCCTAACCGGAGGCCTAACCCTAACCGACGGCTAAACCAAGCCTAACCTCGACTACGGGACCTTTAAACACTAACCGGGGCCAAAATTCTAGCATTGACCATCAACTAACCCTAATGTAACATCAACTAACCCTAATGTAGCCATGTAGCTTCCTCCCAGACCATGCTTCCCGTCTGCAGCCGCCGTGAGCGGCCGCAAAATCGGGCCCCGTCACCGCAGAAATCTGGCCCCGTCACCGCAGAGACTTAGCTTCTCCCAATTCTGACCCAAACTTCAAATGCCCATATCTCCGTCAAAAATCAAGTTAGACAGCTGTGGGTGGTGTCATTCTCTTTCCCTTGCTTTTGGTCACATCGTAGTGTCACTGAAATTTTTATAGCTTCAAACCTCTTTGCGACAGGCCTCTATATGTTCATTTTGCTTGATTGCCAGCTGCACACCAAATAAAGCACACAGCACTTTCTTACCTCACGGGGAACTTTAATGTCATTAGGACCGTTATCTAGCCGATTTTCAGCATCATGGCATTGATACCTGCACATGTACAGCAAAAATTGCTAAATAATCTCCAAAATTCCACTGTGTCCAAAAGGACCACTTTGGACTACTGCACAGTGATTCCCTTAACAAATTTGGAAACTAGGCTTAAACCATTGCAAAACCAAGATACTTTCAAAGCTTTTGCCACATTCCCTGCGTTTCTGCCTGTAATAGTTTCCTAATTAACCCCTGTATGTCATTTTCACCATCCATTTTCCTTAGTGAAACCTCGATATTTCAGTAATTTTTTGTGAAGTGACCAGTGGGTCGATAAAAACGATTTTTAGATTTTCAGAATGGCCTTTTGAAGTCCTATCTGACAAATTTTGTTTAACTCTCTATCTGCCTCCGTTGCTGAGAAATTAAGGAAAACGTCACTTCGAGCTTGACACGTGCTAAATGGTGAAAATGCCATACAATGTTTACATCCTGAATACACATAACAATACACAAAATTTGCAATGCTGACTTTTGGCACTTTAATTCGTTGCAGGGACCTGAAATTTCGGCGAGATGACTCCGATCCCATGAAGCATCCCCCGCCAGACCACGTCTTCGGGGATTAGCCAGAGCATGGATTATCAACTCGGCCGCCTGATTGGCTGCTGGGCGCCGGGCGTGCAGAGCACCGTTAAGGCACAGTCCAGGCGCCCTGGGTATAAGTAGGAGCTAACTCGGCGAAAAATTATTCAGTTTTGTGAATTCAGACTGTAAGCATCATGTCAGGCCGTGGTAAAGGAGGAAAGGGACTCGGAAAGGGGGGTGCTAAGCGCCACAGGAAGGTACTTCGTGATAACATCCAGGGTATCACCAAGCCCGCCATCCGTCGTCTTGCCCGCAGAGGTGGAGTCAAGCGTATCTCCGGACTCATCTATGAAGAGACCAGAGGAGTGCTCAAGGTTTTCTTGGAGAATGTCATCAGGGATGCCGTCACCTACACCGAGCATGCCAAGAGGAAGACCGTCACCGCCATGGATGTCGTCTACGCCCTGAAGAGGCAAGGACGTACCCTCTACGGATTCGGAGGTTAAGCAGTTGACTGACTTCGCTTCTTCGAAACAAGACCAAAAACAAACCTGGCCATTTTAATGGCCACCAAATCCTCCCAAAAGAGCTGATCATGTACACTGATTATGTTGACACTTCCCCACAATTAAGCCCTCCTCCATCTATTAATTTTAGATTGATTGTGCAGTTCTTTAACGATAATTTAAGACCTCTGCACAACACCAAAAAGGCCCGTGTTACAAGAACAAGTGGTGAAAGTACAACCCACAGAATGGCTAAATAGATCCTACAAAAGTGTAATAAGGCCTAAATTTCCAATAATGGAACAAAAGATCCCCAAATTTCAATTTTTCTGTGATATTTATTTTATATACACCAGAGGTCACTGTAGCTCAGTCTGATTCTCAAGTCAGTGTTGTCCTCTTGTGATTCCAACAAAAAGTTCAGATGTTTTCTGTCAAATGTGATGTAGCTATATGTGTATTGTATGTAATTATCAAGTCAATAAAAGGCAGTAAAAAATGATCTTCACCAAAGATCTCAAGTGCTAGTACAAATAGCAGTCCTGTGACAGTAGCCTTTGCCTACGGCCATACCACGTTGAAAACACCGGTTCTCGTCCGATCACCGAAGTTAAGCAACGTCGGGCCTGGTTAGTACTTGGATGGGTGACCGCCTGGGAATACCAGGTGCTGTAGGTTTTCCATTTTTCTAAATATCTCCTTCAATTCTCAGACCAAATACGGCAATATGGCTCCTTCCTTCCTTCATTTCTTTCTTTCTTTCTTTCTTTCTTCTTCTCCATCATTTATTAAACAGCATCAAACAAAGCTAAAATGTCATTTGTGTCTTTACTTCACTTCAATTTACATCTTTTTAACCACAGACCTCCATGTAAAGTCGACATGTAAAACCAATCTATTATTTACATCATCGGAGTAATATTGAACTTATATCTTCATTTTCTTGCCTGGATGCCTGGAGAAAAATTTGGCAGGTCCACTGGTCCTTGCAAACATCTATTCCAATCTTGGCTGCTGTACTGCAGGCCAAAATGTGACGTTTTTGTCGACGAGTTGTTAGGGTCAACTTCGCATGCCTAATTCGCCAACAAAGAATTGGCCTAGGCCTTTGCCCTTTGCACAGCATTGAGAAGAACATCTCTTCTGCCTGCACACCCAAATTCAGTGCCATGTCTTCATTACGCTTGCCACGGCAGCGATGTTGGCATTTTCACCATCTGCGTTTTTTGACATAAATCTGAAATGAAGAAAAACTGGAATATCTCAGCAACCAGTAGAGTTACGAAGACGGCGATTTCACTGGCTTGTAGCCCGTCGAAAAACGCACATTTTGAGGTATATATCATCCCCATGCTCCTCGTGGTCGCCGTGCGACGCGAGCGTGAATCTCATTTTTCTAGATGGTGAAAATGACATACAAGGGCGGAGCCTAATTTTAGAGCGTCCTGTCACTCTGCCTGACGTCACGGCGCCTTGCTATAAGTAGAGCGGCTCAGTGGAGGACATTATCAGTCGTTTAAAATGGCAAGAACTAAGCAAACCGCACGTAAGTCCACCGGAGGCAAGGCCCCCAGGAAACAATTGGCAACCAAGGCTGCCCGCAAGAGCGCCCCTGCCACCGGAGGAGTCAAGAAGCCTCATCGTTACAGGCCTGGAACCGTCGCTCTCCGTGAGATCCGTCGTTACCAGAAATCCACCGAGCTTCTCATCCGCAAGCTGCCCTTCCAGCGTCTGGTCCGTGAGATCGCCCAGGACTTCAAGACCGACCTGCGATTCCAGTCCTCTGCCGTCATGGCTCTCCAGGAGGCCTCTGAGGCTTACTTGGTTGGTCTCTTCGAGGACACCAACTTGTGTGCCATCCACGCCAAGCGAGTCACCATCATGCCCAAGGACATCCAGTTGGCCCGCCGTATCCGTGGAGAGAGAGCTTAAGAAGTTTTTCTCGACAAAACAAACAACAACTTGGCCTTTTTAAAGGCCACCAAATCCTCCCAAAAGAACAGACCAATGTACACATCCTTATGTTGACGCAATCCCCAAAACAAGAAAAAAGTCCAAATCCAAAAAGTCCCAAAATTAATTGATGGCATGCATGAAAAATAAATGCATGCAGGCCTATCAACCCTCATGAATGCCAATAACTCAGCTTGGAGGGCTGCATTTTCTTCTATCTAGGCCTATCTATCTGTCTATAGATATCTAGCCATCTATCTATCTATCTATATTATAATGTAACCTTTTCACAAAAGTGGTCCAAGTTCTGTCCACAGAAATGCATAAAATGTCTAGCTGACAAATAAGCCATGAATGGCCTCTTTCTTTGCATGTGTAGCATTTGGTACATGTACATGTACTGCTAATTACCAATTAGGACTAATTAATTAGTGAGAAATATAAGCTTTCTTGCAAATACGCAATTTACCGAAAATATCAAATAGGCCATTGATCTACTTTTTTATATTAGGCCTACATACATTTACGAGGCTCACCTTCCTAAAGAAAATTAGCACTTTTTCTCCATTTTTTTAGACAAAGGGTGGGATTTCATTGATTGGTTTTGTTTGTCAACAATAAGATGTGTACATTGGTCTACTCTTTTGGGAGGATTTGGTGGCCTTTAGAAAGGCCAAGAGTTGTTGTTGATTTGTGTTTTACACAAGATGCTTATTTGGGCTTGTTGCTCTTCTTGGGCAGAAGGACAGCCTGGATGTTGGGCAGAACTCCTCCCTGGGCGATGGTGACACCGGAGAGCAGCTTGTTCAATTCCTCGTCATTACGGATGGCCAACTGCAAATGTCTGGGGATGATCCTGGTCTTCTTGTTGTCACGGGCGGCGTTTCCTGCCAACTCGAGGACCTCAGCAGCCAAGTACTCCATGACGGCAGCCAAGTAGACTGGGGCACCAGCTCCAATTCTCTCAGCATAGTTGCCCTTGCGGAGAAGACGATGGATCCTTCCCACGGGGAACTGGAGACCGGCACGGCTGGACCTGGTCTTGCTCTTTCCCTTTGCTTTTCCTCCCTTTCCACGGCCTGACATGATGATGCTTTGTGTTGTTGCTTAGTAAAGATACTCGGCAATAATACACGCCAAATCGGCGACAAAATCCCCTTATACCACTGGGATGGTGAAAATCGCCCCGCCGGCCAATCAGCACGCGCCTCATTAATTCCAGCATTTGGTAATAATTACCAAAAAAAAAAGTTGGCCAAAGTCATTCTTATGCATCACAGTGGCCTCATACAAAATTTCATGCAAATCCAACGAGCCATAAGCTGAATACACAACGGCCTGTTTCATTGGCCTGTGCAGTCATTTTCACCATTGGGACAACTCGTCACAATATAAAAGGAAAATGAGACTGGCGGTCTGGTATATTGTCCTGCTGTATTCAACAAGACAACATGCCACCCAAAGTCGCATCTAAGGGAGCCAAGAAGGCCGCCAGCAAGGCCAAGGCCGCAAGGTCTGGTGAGAAGAAGAAGAAGAGGAGGAGGAGGGAATCCTACTCCATCTACATCTACAAAGTCTTGAAGCAAGTGCACCCCGACACTGGAATCAGCTCCAAGGCCATGTCCATCATGAACTCCTTTGTCAACGACATCTTCGAGCGCATCGCTGCTGAAGCTTCCCGTCTGGCCCACTACAACAGAAGGAGCACCATCACCTCCAGAGAGATCCAGACTGCTGTCCGTCTTCTCTTGCCCGGAGAGTTGGCCAAGCACGCCGTGTCCGAGGGAACCAAGGCTGTGACCAAGTACACCAGCTCCAAGTAAATTATGTACTTGTGAAGCCGACAAACAAACATCAACAACCGGCCATTTTAATGGCCACCAAATCCTCCAAAGAGAGCTGATCATGTACACATTATTACGTTGACTATCCCCAAAATCAAAAGAAATCCTCCCAACCAACCAAATTATAACATTATGCCAAAAAAAAAAAAAAGGTCATTAGTTTTCAAAAGGTCGAAAAAAAAGAAGTATTTCCCAATTTTGAAAATAGTAAGATTCAGATCTAAAATAAATCTAAAAGTCTGTAGGCCCAAATTTGCTAAAAAAAACTGCATCATAGTCTCCTTTTCTTCTTTTGTGTCTTCTGTACACACATTACAGTCAAATCCAATCAAGCCAATCACTGCTGATAGCATGGTATACCTTCTCTGACACTGTTTCATCAATCGATTCTGTTGGTCTAAGTTTCAACAATGCTGTGACATGAAGCCATGCCAACTGGCTGTGCTTCCTGAGATTCTTCACCAACAGGCCAATCGCTTGTTCAAACATGGGAATCAGGCTTGGCCTAATTAGGGTTATGGCAAGTTAGGGTTAGGGCAGATTAGGGTTAGGGCAGATTAGGGTTATGGCAAATTAGGGTTAGGGTTAGGGTTTACTGAGGGTTAGGGTTAGGGTTTACTGAGGTTGGGGTAAAAGTCCAAGCGGCGGTTAGGGTTAGGCCTGCTTAGGGTTGGGGTTAGGCCGAAGGCCTAACCCCAACCCTAACCGGAGGCCTAACCCTAACCGACGGCTAAACCAAGCCTAACCTCGACTACGGGACCTTTTAACACTAACCGGGGCCAAAATTCTAGCATTGACCATCAACTAACCCTAATGTAACATCAACTAACCCTAATGTAGCCATGTAGCTTCCTCCCAGACCATGCTTCCCGTCTGCAGCCGCCGTGAGCGGCCGCAAAATCGGGCCCCGTCACCGCAGAAATCTGGCCCCGTCACCGCAGAGACTTAGCTTCTCCCAATTCTGACCCAAACTTCAAATGCCCATATCTCCGTCAAAAATCAAGTTAGACAGCTGTGGGTGGTGTCATTCTCTTTCCCTTGCTTTTGGTCACATCGTAGTGTCACTGAAATTTTTATAGCTTCAAACCTCTTTGCGACAGGCCTCTATATGTTCATTTTGCTTGATTGCCAGCTGCACACCAAATAAAGCACACAGCACTTTCTTACCTCACGGGGAACTTTAATGTCATTAGGACCGTTATCTAGCCGATTTTCAGCATCATGGCATTGATACCTGCACATGTACAGCAAAAATTGCTAAATAATCTCCAAAATTCCACTGTGTCCAAAAGGACCACTTTGGACTACTGCACAGTGATTCCCTTAACAAATTTGGAAACTAGGCTTAAACCATTGCAAAACCAAGATACTTTCAAAGCTTTTGCCACATTCCCTGCGTTTCTGCCTGTAATAGTTTCCTAATTAACCCCTGTATGTCATTTTCACCATCCATTTTCCTTAGTGAAACCTCGATATTTCAGTAATTTTTTGTGAAGTGACCAGTGGGTCGATAAAAACGATTTTTAGATTTTCAGAATGGCCTTTTGAAGTCCTATCTGACAAATTTTGTTTTAACTCTCTATCTGCCTCCGTTGCTGAGAAATTAAGGAAAACGTCACTTCGAGCTTGACACGTGCTAAATGGTGAAAATGCCATACAATGTTTACATCCTGAATACACATAACAATACACAAAATTTGCAATGCTGACTTTTGGCACTTTAATTCGTTGCAGGGACCTGAAATTTCGGCGAGATGACTCCGATCCCATGAAGCATCCCCCGCCAAGACCACGTCTTCGGGGGATTAGCCAGAGCATGGATTATCAACTCGGCCGCCTGATTGGCTGCTGGGCGCCGGGCGTGCAGAGCACCGTTAAGGCACAGTCCAGGCGCCCTGGGTATAAGTAGGAGCTAACTCGGCGAAAAATTATTCAGTTTTGTGAATTCAGACTGTAAGCATCATGTCAGGCCGTGGTAAAGGAGGAAAGGGACTCGGAAAGGGGGGTGCTAAGCGCCACAGGAAGGTACTTCGTGATAACATCCAGGGTATCACCAAGCCCGCCATCCGTCGTCTTGCCCGCAGAGGTGGAGTCAAGCGTATCTCCGGACTCATCTATGAAGAGACCAGAGGAGTGCTCAAGGTTTTCTTGGAGAATGTCATCAGGGATGCCGTCACCTACACCGAGCATGCCAAGAGGAAGACCGTCACCGCCATGGATGTCGTCTACGCCCTGAAGAGGCAAGGACGTACCCTCTACGGATTCGGAGGTTAAGCAGTTGACTGACTTCGCTTCTTCGAAACAAGACCAAAAACAAACCTGGCCATTTTAATGGCCACCAAATCCTCCCAAAAGAGCTGATCATGTACACTGATTATGTTGACACTTCCCCACAATTAAGCCCTCCTCCATCTATTAATTTTAGATTGATTGTGCAGTTCTTTAACGATAATTTAAGACCTCTGCACAACACCAAAAAGGCCCGTGTTACAAGAACAAGTGGTGAAAGTACAACCCACAGAATGGCTAAATAGATCCTACAAAAGTGTAATAAGGCCTAAATTTCCAATAATGGAACAAAAGATCCCCAAATTTCAATTTTTCTGTGATATTTATTTTATATACACCAGAGGTCACTGTAGCTCAGTCTGATTCTCAAGTCAGTGTTGTCCTCTTGTGATTCCAACAAAAAGTTCAGATGTTTTCTGTCAAATGTGATGTAGCTATATGTGTATTGTATGTAATTATCAAGTCAATAAAAGGCAGTAAAAAATGATCTTCACCAAAGATCTCAAGTGCTAGTACAAATAGCAGTCCTGTGACAGTAGCCTTTGCCTACGGCCATACCACGTTGAAAACACCGGTTCTCGTCCGATCACCGAAGTTAAGCAACGTCGGGCCTGGTTAGTACTTGGATGGGTGACCGCCTGGGAATACCAGGTGCTGTAGGTTTTCCATTTTTCTAAATATCTCCTTCAATTCTCAGACCAAATACGGCAATATGGCTCCTTCCTTCCTTCATTTCTTTCTTTCTTTCTTTCTTTCTTCTTCTCCATCATTTATTAAACAGCATCAAACAAAGCTAAAATGTCATTTGTGTCTTTACTTCACTTCAATTTACATCTTTTTAACCACAGACCTCCATGTAAAGTCGACATGTAAAACCAATCTATTATTTACATCATCGGAGTAATATTGAACTTATATCTTCATTTTCTTGCCTGGATGCCTGGAGAAAAATTTGGCAGGTCCACTGGTCCTTGCAAACATCTATTCCAATCTTGGCTGCTGTACTGCAGGCCAAAATGTGACGTTTTTGTCGACGAGTTGTTAGGGTCAACTTCGCATGCCTAATTCGCCAACAAAGAATTGGCCTAGGCCTTTGCCCTTTGCACAGCATTGAGAAGAACATCTCTTCTGCCTGCACACCCAAATTCAGTGCCATGTCTTCATTACGCTTGCCACGGCAGCGATGTTGGCATTTTCACCATCTGCGTTTTTTGACATAAATCTGAAATGAAGAAAAACTGGAATATCTCAGCAACCAGTAGAGTTACGAAGACGGCGATTTCACTGGCTTGTAGCCCGTCGAAAAACGCACATTTTGAGGTATATATCATCCCCATGCTCCTCGTGGTCGCCGTGCGACGCGAGCGTGAATCTCATTTTTCTAGATGGTGAAAATGACATACAAGGGCGGAGCCTAATTTTAGAGCGTCCTGTCACTCTGCCTGACGTCACGGCGCCTTGCTATAAGTAGAGCGGCTCAGTGGAGGACATTATCAGTCGTTTAAAATGGCAAGAACTAAGCAAACCGCACGTAAGTCCACCGGAGGCAAGGCCCCCAGGAAACAATTGGCAACCAAGGCTGCCCGCAAGAGCGCCCCTGCCACCGGAGGAGTCAAGAAGCCTCATCGTTACAGGCCTGGAACCGTCGCTCTCCGTGAGATCCGTCGTTACCAGAAATCCACCGAGCTTCTCATCCGCAAGCTGCCCTTCCAGCGTCTGGTCCGTGAGATCGCCCAGGACTTCAAGACCGACCTGCGATTCCAGTCCTCTGCCGTCATGGCTCTCCAGGAGGCCTCTGAGGCTTACTTGGTTGGTCTCTTCGAGGACACCAACTTGTGTGCCATCCACGCCAAGCGAGTCACCATCATGCCCAAGGACATCCAGTTGGCCCGCCGTATCCGTGGAGAGAGAGCTTAAGAAGTTTTTCTCGACAAAACAAACAACAACTTGGCCTTTTTAAAGGCCACCAAATCCTCCCAAAAGAACAGACCAATGTACACATCCTTATGTTGACGCAATCCCCAAAACAAGAAAAAAGTCCAAATCCAAAAAGTCCCAAAATTAATTGATGGCATGCATGAAAAATAAATGCATGCAGGCCTATCAACCCTCATGAATGCCAATAACTCAGCTTGGAGGGCTGCATTTTCTTCTATCTAGGCCTATCTATCTGTCTATAGATATCTAGCCATCTATCTATCTATCTATATTATAATGTAACCTTTTCACAAAAGTGGTCCAAGTTCTGTCCACAGAAATGCATAAAATGTCTAGCTGACAAATAAGCCATGAATGGCCTCTTTCTTTGCATGTGTAGCATTTGGTACATGTACATGTACTGCTAATTACCAATTAGGACTAATTAATTAGTGAGAAATATAAGCTTTCTTGCAAATACGCAATTTACCGAAAATATCAAATAGGCCATTGATCTACTTTTTTATATTAGGCCTACATACATTTACGAGGCTCACCTTCCTAAAGAAAATTAGCACTTTTTCTCCATTTTTTTAGACAAAGGGTGGGATTTCATTGATTGGTTTTGTTTGTCAACAATAAGATGTGTACATTGGTCTACTCTTTTGGGAGGATTTGGTGGCCTTTAGAAAGGCCAAGAGTTGTTGTTGATTTGTGTTTTACACAAGATGCTTATTTGGGCTTGTTGCTCTTCTTGGGCAGAAGGACAGCCTGGATGTTGGGCAGAACTCCTCCCTGGGCGATGGTGACACCGGAGAGCAGCTTGTTCAATTCCTCGTCATTACGGATGGCCAACTGCAAATGTCTGGGGATGATCCTGGTCTTCTTGTTGTCACGGGCGGCGTTTCCTGCCAACTCGAGGACCTCAGCAGCCAAGTACTCCATGACGGCAGCCAAGTAGACTGGGGCACCAGCTCCAATTCTCTCAGCATAGTTGCCCTTGCGGAGAAGACGATGGATCCTTCCCACGGGGAACTGGAGACCGGCACGGCTGGACCTGGTCTTGCTCTTTCCCTTTGCTTTTCCTCCCTTTCCACGGCCTGACATGATGATGCTTTGTGTTGTTGCTTAGTAAAGATACTCGGCAATAATACACGCCAAATCGGCGACAAAATCCCCTTATACCACTGGGATGGTGAAAATCGCCCCGCCGGCCAATCAGCACGCGCCTCATTAATTCCAGCATTTGGTAATAATTACCAAAAAAAAAAGTTGGCCAAAGTCATTCTTATGCATCACAGTGGCCTCATACAAAATTTCATGCAAATCCAACGAGCCATAAGCTGAATACACAACGGCCTGTTTCATTGGCCTGTGCAGTCATTTTCACCATTGGGACAACTCGTCACAATATAAAAGGAAAATGAGACTGGCGGTCTGGTATATTGTCCTGCTGTATTCAACAAGACAACATGCCACCCAAAGTCGCATCTAAGGGAGCCAAGAAGGCCGCCAGCAAGGCCAAGGCCGCAAGGTCTGGTGAGAAGAAGAAGAAGAGGAGGAGGAGGGAATCCTACTCCATCTACATCTACAAAGTCTTGAAGCAAGTGCACCCCGACACTGGAATCAGCTCCAAGGCCATGTCCATCATGAACTCCTTTGTCAACGACATCTTCGAGCGCATCGCTGCTGAAGCTTCCCGTCTGGCCCACTACAACAGAAGGAGCACCATCACCTCCAGAGAGATCCAGACTGCTGTCCGTCTTCTCTTGCCCGGAGAGTTGGCCAAGCACGCCGTGTCCGAGGGAACCAAGGCTGTGACCAAGTACACCAGCTCCAAGTAAATTATGTACTTGTGAAGCCGACAAACAAACATCAACAACCGGCCATTTTAATGGCCACCAAATCCTCCAAAGAGAGCTGATCATGTACACATTATTACGTTGACTATCCCCAAAATCAAAAGAAATCCTCCCAACCAACCAAATTATAACATTATGCCAAAAAAAAAAAAAGGTCATTAGTTTTCAAAAGGTCGAAAAAAAAGAAGTATTTCCCAATTTTGAAAATAGTAAGATTCAGATCTAAAATAAATCTAAAAGTCTGTAGGCCCAAATTTGCTAAAAAAAACTGCATCATAGTCTCCTTTTCTTCTTTTGTGTCTTCTGTACACACATTACAGTCAAATCCAATCAAGCCAATCACTGCTGATAGCATGGTATACCTTCTCTGACACTGTTTCATCAATCGATTCTGTTGGTCTAAGTTTCAACAATGCTGTGACATGAAGCCATGCCAACTGGCTGTGCTTCCTGAGATTCTTCACCAACAGGCCAATCGCTTGTTCAAACATGGGAATCAGGCTTGGCCTAATTAGGGTTATGGCAAGTTAGGGTTAGGGCAGATTAGGGTTAGGGCAGATTAGGGTTATGGCAAATTAGGGTTAGGGTTAGGGTTTACTGAGGGTTAGGGTTAGGGTTTACTGAGGTTGGGGTAAAAGTCCAAGCGGCGGTTAGGGTTAGGCCTGCTTAGGGTTGGGGTTAGGCCGAAGGCCTAACCCCAACCCTAACCGGAGGCCTAACCCTAACCGACGGCTAAACCAAGCCTAACCTCGACTACGGGACCTTTTAACACTAACCGGGGCCAAAATTCTAGCATTGACCATCAACTAACCCTAATGTAACATCAACTAACCCTAATGTAGCCATGTAGCTTCCTCCCAGACCATGCTTCCCGTCTGCAGCCGCCGTGAGCGGCCGCAAAATCGGGCCCCGTCACCGCAGAAATCTGGCCCCGTCACCGCAGAGACTTAGCTTCTCCCAATTCTGACCCAAACTTCAAATGCCCATATCTCCGTCAAAAATCAAGTTAGACAGCTGTGGGTGGTGTCATTCTCTTTCCCTTGCTTTTGGTCACATCGTAGTGTCACTGAAATTTTTATAGCTTCAAACCTCTTTGCGACAGGCCTCTATATGTTCATTTTGCTTGATTGCCAGCTGCACACCAAATAAAGCACACAGCACTTTCTTACCTCACGGGGAACTTTAATGTCATTAGGACCGTTATCTAGCCGATTTTCAGCATCATGGCATTGATACCTGCACATGTACAGCAAAAATTGCTAAATAATCTCCAAAATTCCACTGTGTCCAAAAGGACCACTTTGGACTACTGCACAGTGATTCCCTTAACAAATTTGGAAACTAGGCTTAAACCATTGCAAAACCAAGATACTTTCAAAGCTTTTGCCACATTCCCTGCGTTTCTGCCTGTAATAGTTTCCTAATTAACCCCTGTATGTCATTTTCACCATCCATTTTCCTTAGTGAAACCTCGATATTTCAGTAATTTTTTGTGAAGTGACCAGTGGGTCGATAAAAACGATTTTTAGATTTTCAGAATGGCCTTTTGAAGTCCTATCTGACAAATTTTGTTTTAACTCTCTATCTGCCTCCGTTGCTGAGAAATTAAGGAAAACGTCACTTCGAGCTTGACACGTGCTAAATGGTGAAAATGCCATACAATGTTTACATCCTGAATACACATAACAATACACAAAATTTGCAATGCTGACTTTTGGCACTTTAATTCGTTGCAGGGACCTGAAATTTCGGCGAGATGACTCCGATCCCATGAAGCATCCCCCGCCAAGACCACGTCTTCGGGGGATTAGCCAGAGCATGGATTATCAACTCGGCCGCCTGATTGGCTGCTGGGCGCCGGGCGTGCAGAGCACCGTTAAGGCACAGTCCAGGCGCCCTGGGTATAAGTAGGAGCTAACTCGGCGAAAAATTATTCAGTTTTGTGAATTCAGACTGTAAGCATCATGTCAGGCCGTGGTAAAGGAGGAAAGGGACTCGGAAAGGGGGTGCTAAGCGCCACAGGAAGGTACTTCGTGATAACATCCAGGGTATCACCAAGCCCGCCATCCGTCGTCTTGCCCGCAGAGGTGGAGTCAAGCGTATCTCCGGACTCATCTATGAAGAGACCAGAGGAGTGCTCAAGGTTTTCTTGGAGAATGTCATCAGGGATGCCGTCACCTACACCGAGCATGCCAAGAGGAAGACCGTCACCGCCATGGATGTCGTCTACGCCCTGAAGAGGCAAGGACGTACCCTCTACGGATTCGGAGGTTAAGCAGTTGACTGACTTCGCTTCTTCGAAACAAGACCAAAAACAAACCTGGCCATTTTAATGGCCACCAAATCCTCCCAAAAGAGCTGATCATGTACACTGATTATGTTGACACTTCCCCACAATTAAGCCCTCCTCCATCTATTAATTTTAGATTGATTGTGCAGTTCTTTAACGATAATTTAAGACCTCTGCACAACACCAAAAAGGCCCGTGTTACAAGAACAAGTGGTGAAAGTACAACCCACAGAATGGCTAAATAGATCCTACAAAAGTGTAATAAGGCCTAAATTTCCAATAATGGAACAAAAGATCCCCAAATTTCAATTTTTCTGTGATATTTATTTTATATACACCAGAGGTCACTGTAGCTCAGTCTGATTCTCAAGTCAGTGTTGTCCTCTTGTGATTCCAACAAAAAGTTCAGATGTTTTCTGTCAAATGTGATGTAGCTATATGTGTATTGTATGTAATTATCAAGTCAATAAAAGGCAGTAAAAAATGATCTTCACCAAAGATCTCAAGTGCTAGTACAAATAGCAGTCCTGTGACAGTAGCCTTTGCCTACGGCCATACCACGTTGAAAACACCGGTTCTCGTCCGATCACCGAAGTTAAGCAACGTCGGGCCTGGTTAGTACTTGGATGGGTGACCGCCTGGGAATACCAGGTGCTGTAGGTTTTCCATTTTTCTAAATATCTCCTTCAATTCTCAGACCAAATACGGCAATATGGCTCCTTCCTTCCTTCATTTCTTTCTTTCTTTCTTTCTTTCTTCTTCTCCATCATTTATTAAACAGCATCAAACAAAGCTAAAATGTCATTTGTGTCTTTACTTCACTTCAATTTACATCTTTTTAACCACAGACCTCCATGTAAAGTCGACATGTAAAACCAATCTATTATTTACATCATCGGAGTAATATTGAACTTATATCTTCATTTTCTTGCCTGGATGCCTGGAGAAAAATTTGGCAGGTCCACTGGTCCTTGCAAACATCTATTCCAATCTTGGCTGCTGTACTGCAGGCCAAAATGTGACGTTTTTGTCGACGAGTTGTTAGGGTCAACTTCGCATGCCTAATTCGCCAACAAAGAATTGGCCTAGGCCTTTGCCCTTTGCACAGCATTGAGAAGAACATCTCTTCTGCCTGCACACCCAAATTCAGTGCCATGTCTTCATTACGCTTGCCACGGCAGCGATGTTGGCATTTTCACCATCTGCGTTTTTTGACATAAATCTGAAATGAAGAAAAACTGGAATATCTCAGCAACCAGTAGAGTTACGAAGACGGCGATTTCACTGGCTTGTAGCCCGTCGAAAAACGCACATTTTGAGGTATATATCATCCCCATGCTCCTCGTGGTCGCCGTGCGACGCGAGCGTGAATCTCATTTTTCTAGATGGTGAAAATGACATACAAGGGCGGAGCCTAATTTTAGAGCGTCCTGTCACTCTGCCTGACGTCACGGCGCCTTGCTATAAGTAGAGCGGCTCAGTGGAGGACATTATCAGTCGTTTAAAATGGCAAGAACTAAGCAAACCGCACGTAAGTCCACCGGAGGCAAGGCCCCCAGGAAACAATTGGCAACCAAGGCTGCCCGCAAGAGCGCCCCTGCCACCGGAGGAGTCAAGAAGCCTCATCGTTACAGGCCTGGAACCGTCGCTCTCCGTGAGATCCGTCGTTACCAGAAATCCACCGAGCTTCTCATCCGCAAGCTGCCCTTCCAGCGTCTGGTCCGTGAGATCGCCCAGGACTTCAAGACCGACCTGCGATTCCAGTCCTCTGCCGTCATGGCTCTCCAGGAGGCCTCTGAGGCTTACTTGGTTGGTCTCTTCGAGGACACCAACTTGTGTGCCATCCACGCCAAGCGAGTCACCATCATGCCCAAGGACATCCAGTTGGCCCGCCGTATCCGTGGAGAGAGAGCTTAAGAAGTTTTTCTCGACAAAACAAACAACAACTTGGCCTTTTTAAAGGCCACCAAATCCTCCCAAAAGAACAGACCAATGTACACATCCTTATGTTGACGCAATCCCCAAAACAAGAAAAAAGTCCAAATCCAAAAAGTCCCAAAATTAATTGATGGCATGCATGAAAAATAAATGCATGCAGGCCTATCAACCCTCATGAATGCCAATAACTCAGCTTGGAGGGCTGCATTTTCTTCTATCTAGGCCTATCTATCTGTCTATAGATATCTAGCCATCTATCTATCTATCTATATTATAATGTAACCTTTTCACAAAAGTGGTCCAAGTTCTGTCCACAGAAATGCATAAAATGTCTAGCTGACAAATAAGCCATGAATGGCCTCTTTCTTTGCATGTGTAGCATTTGGTACATGTACATGTACTGCTAATTACCAATTAGGACTAATTAATTAGTGAGAAATATAAGCTTTCTTGCAAATACGCAATTTACCGAAAATATCAAATAGGCCATTGATCTACTTTTTTATATTAGGCCTACATACATTTACGAGGCTCACCTTCCTAAAGAAAATTAGCACTTTTTCTCCATTTTTTTAGACAAAGGGTGGGATTTCATTGATTGGTTTTGTTTGTCAACAATAAGATGTGTACATTGGTCTACTCTTTTGGGAGGATTTGGTGGCCTTTAGAAAGGCCAAGAGTTGTTGTTGATTTGTGTTTTACACAAGATGCTTATTTGGGCTTGTTGCTCTTCTTGGGCAGAAGGACAGCCTGGATGTTGGGCAGAACTCCTCCCTGGGCGATGGTGACACCGGAGAGCAGCTTGTTCAATTCCTCGTCATTACGGATGGCCAACTGCAAATGTCTGGGGATGATCCTGGTCTTCTTGTTGTCACGGGCGGCGTTTCCTGCCAACTCGAGGACCTCAGCAGCCAAGTACTCCATGACGGCAGCCAAGTAGACTGGGGCACCAGCTCCAATTCTCTCAGCATAGTTGCCCTTGCGGAGAAGACGATGGATCCTTCCCACGGGGAACTGGAGACCGGCACGGCTGGACCTGGTCTTGCTCTTTCCCTTTGCTTTTCCTCCCTTTCCACGGCCTGACATGATGATGCTTTGTGTTGTTGCTTAGTAAAGATACTCGGCAATAATACACGCCAAATCGGCGACAAAATCCCCTTATACCACTGGGATGGTGAAAATCGCCCCGCCGGCCAATCAGCACGCGCCTCATTAATTCCAGCATTTGGTAATAATTACCAAAAAAAAAAGTTGGCCAAAGTCATTCTTATGCATCACAGTGGCCTCATACAAAATTTCATGCAAATCCAACGAGCCATAAGCTGAATACACAACGGCCTGTTTCATTGGCCTGTGCAGTCATTTTCACCATTGGGACAACTCGTCACAATATAAAAGGAAAATGAGACTGGCGGTCTGGTATATTGTCCTGCTGTATTCAACAAGACAACATGCCACCCAAAGTCGCATCTAAGGGAGCCAAGAAGGCCGCCAGCAAGGCCAAGGCCGCAAGGTCTGGTGAGAAGAAGAAGAAGAGGAGGAGGAGGGAATCCTACTCCATCTACATCTACAAAGTCTTGAAGCAAGTGCACCCCGACACTGGAATCAGCTCCAAGGCCATGTCCATCATGAACTCCTTTGTCAACGACATCTTCGAGCGCATCGCTGCTGAAGCTTCCCGTCTGGCCCACTACAACAGAAGGAGCACCATCACCTCCAGAGAGATCCAGACTGCTGTCCGTCTTCTCTTGCCCGGAGAGTTGGCCAAGCACGCCGTGTCCGAGGGAACCAAGGCTGTGACCAAGTACACCAGCTCCAAGTAAATTATGTACTTGTGAAGCCGACAAACAAACATCAACAACCGGCCATTTTAATGGCCACCAAATCCTCCAAAGAGAGCTGATCATGTACACATTATTACGTTGACTATCCCCAAAATCAAAAGAAATCCTCCCAACCAACCAAATTATAACATTATGCCAAAAAAAAAAAAAAGGTCATTAGTTTTCAAAAGGTCGAAAAAAAAGAAGTATTTCCCAATTTTGAAAATAGTAAGATTCAGATCTAAAATAAATCTAAAAGTCTGTAGGCCCAAATTTGCTAAAAAAAACTGCATCATAGTCTCCTTTTCTTCTTTTGTGTCTTCTGTACACACATTACAGTCAAATCCAATCAAGCCAATCACTGCTGATAGCATGGTATACCTTCTCTGACACTGTTTCATCAATCGATTCTGTTGGTCTAAGTTTCAACAATGCTGTGACATGAAGCCATGCCAACTGGCTGTGCTTCCTGAGATTCTTCACCAACAGGCCAATCGCTTGTTCAAACATGGGAATCAGGCTTGGCCTAATTAGGGTTATGGCAAGTTAGGGTTAGGGCAGATTAGGGTTAGGGCAGATTAGGGTTATGGCAAATTAGGGTTAGGGTTAGGGTTTACTGAGGGTTAGGGTTAGGGTTTACTGAGGTTGGGGTAAAAGTCCAAGCGGCGGTTAGGGTTAGGCCTGCTTAGGGTTGGGGTTAGGCCGAAGGCCTAACCCCAACCCTAACCGGAGGCCTAACCCTAACCGACGGCTAAACCAAGCCTAACCTCGACTACGGGACCTTTTAACACTAACCGGGGCCAAAATTCTAGCATTGACCATCAACTAACCCTAATGTAACATCAACTAACCCTAATGTAGCCATGTAGCTTCCTCCCAGACCATGCTTCCCGTCTGCAGCCGCCGTGAGCGGCCGCAAAATCGGGCCCCGTCACCGCAGAAATCTGGCCCCGTCACCGCAGAGACTTAGCTTCTCCCAATTCTGACCCAAACTTCAAATGCCCATATCTCCGTCAAAAATCAAGTTAGACAGCTGTGGGTGGTGTCATTCTCTTTCCCTTGCTTTTGGTCACATCGTAGTGTCACTGAAATTTTTATAGCTTCAAACCTCTTTGCGACAGGCCTCTATATGTTCATTTTGCTTGATTGCCAGCTGCACACCAAATAAAGCACACAGCACTTTCTTACCTCACGGGGAACTTTAATGTCATTAGGACCGTTATCTAGCCGATTTTCAGCATCATGGCATTGATACCTGCACATGTACAGCAAAAATTGCTAAATAATCTCCAAAATTCCACTGTGTCCAAAAGGACCACTTTGGACTACTGCACAGTGATTCCCTTAACAAATTTGGAAACTAGGCTTAAACCATTGCAAAACCAAGATACTTTCAAAGCTTTTGCCACATTCCCTGCGTTTCTGCCTGTAATAGTTTCCTAATTAACCCCTGTATGTCATTTTCACCATCCATTTTCCTTAGTGAAACCTCGATATTTCAGTAATTTTTTGTGAAGTGACCAGTGGGTCGATAAAAACGATTTTTAGATTTTCAGAATGGCCTTTTGAAGTCCTATCTGACAAATTTTGTTTTAACTCTCTATCTGCCTCCGTTGCTGAGAAATTAAGGAAAACGTCACTTCGAGCTTGACACGTGCTAAATGGTGAAAATGCCATACAATGTTTACATCCTGAATACACATAACAATACACAAAATTTGCAATGCTGACTTTTGGCACTTTAATTCGTTGCAGGGACCTGAAATTTCGGCGAGATGACTCCGATCCCATGAAGCATCCCCCGCCAAGACCACGTCTTCGGGGATTAGCCAGAGCATGGATTATCAACTCGGCCGCCTGATTGGCTGCTGGGCGCCGGGCGTGCAGAGCACCGTTAAGGCACAGTCCAGGCGCCCTGGGTATAAGTAGGAGCTAACTCGGCGAAAAATTATTCAGTTTTGTGAATTCAGACTGTAAGCATCATGTCAGGCCGTGGTAAAGGAGGAAAGGGACTCGGAAAGGGGGGTGCTAAGCGCCACAGGAAGGTACTTCGTGATAACATCCAGGGTATCACCAAGCCCGCCATCCGTCGTCTTGCCCGCAGAGGTGGAGTCAAGCGTATCTCCGGACTCATCTATGAAGAGACCAGAGGAGTGCTCAAGGTTTTCTTGGAGAATGTCATCAGGGATGCCGTCACCTACACCGAGCATGCCAAGAGGAAGACCGTCACCGCCATGGATGTCGTCTACGCCCTGAAGAGGCAAGGACGTACCCTCTACGGATTCGGAGGTTAAGCAGTTGACTGACTTCGCTTCTTCGAAACAAGACCAAAAACAAACCTGGCCATTTTAATGGCCACCAAATCCTCCCAAAAGAGCTGATCATGTACACTGATTATGTTGACACTTCCCCACAATTAAGCCCTCCTCCATCTATTAATTTTAGATTGATTGTGCAGTTCTTTAACGATAATTTAAGACCTCTGCACAACACCAAAAAGGCCCGTGTTACAAGAACAAGTGGTGAAAGTACAACCCACAGAATGGCTAAATAGATCCTACAAAAGTGTAATAAGGCCTAAATTTCCAATAATGGAACAAAAGATCCCCAAATTTCAATTTTTCTGTGATATTTATTTTATATACACCAGAGGTCACTGTAGCTCAGTCTGATTCTCAAGTCAGTGTTGTCCTCTTGTGATTCCAACAAAAAGTTCAGATGTTTTCTGTCAAATGTGATGTAGCTATATGTGTATTGTATGTAATTATCAAGTCAATAAAAGGCAGTAAAAAATGATCTTCACCAAAGATCTCAAGTGCTAGTACAAATAGCAGTCCTGTGACAGTAGCCTTTGCCTACGGCCATACCACGTTGAAAACACCGGTTCTCGTCCGATCACCGAAGTTAAGCAACGTCGGGCCTGGTTAGTACTTGGATGGGTGACCGCCTGGGAATACCAGGTGCTGTAGGTTTTCCATTTTTCTAAATATCTCCTTCAATTCTCAGACCAAATACGGCAATATGGCTCCTTCCTTCCTTCATTTCTTTCTTTCTTTCTTTCTTTCTTCTTCTCCATCATTTATTAAACAGCATCAAACAAAGCTAAAATGTCATTTGTGTCTTTACTTCACTTCAATTTACATCTTTTTAACCACAGACCTCCATGTAAAGTCGACATGTAAAACCAATCTATTATTTACATCATCGGAGTAATATTGAACTTATATCTTCATTTTCTTGCCTGGATGCCTGGAGAAAAATTTGGCAGGTCCACTGGTCCTTGCAAACATCTATTCCAATCTTGGCTGCTGTACTGCAGGCCAAAATGTGACGTTTTTGTCGACGAGTTGTTAGGGTCAACTTCGCATGCCTAATTCGCCAACAAAGAATTGGCCTAGGCCTTTGCCCTTTGCACAGCATTGAGAAGAACATCTCTTCTGCCTGCACACCCAAATTCAGTGCCATGTCTTCATTACGCTTGCCACGGCAGCGATGTTGGCATTTTCACCATCTGCGTTTTTTGACATAAATCTGAAATGAAGAAAAACTGGAATATCTCAGCAACCAGTAGAGTTACGAAGACGGCGATTTCACTGGCTTGTAGCCCGTCGAAAAACGCACATTTTGAGGTATATATCATCCCCATGCTCCTCGTGGTCGCCGTGCGACGCGAGCGTGAATCTCATTTTTCTAGATGGTGAAAATGACATACAAGGGCGGAGCCTAATTTTAGAGCGTCCTGTCACTCTGCCTGACGTCACGGCGCCTTGCTATAAGTAGAGCGGCTCAGTGGAGGACATTATCAGTCGTTTAAAATGGCAAGAACTAAGCAAACCGCACGTAAGTCCACCGGAGGCAAGGCCCCCAGGAAACAATTGGCAACCAAGGCTGCCCGCAAGAGCGCCCCTGCCACCGGAGGAGTCAAGAAGCCTCATCGTTACAGGCCTGGAACCGTCGCTCTCCGTGAGATCCGTCGTTACCAGAAATCCACCGAGCTTCTCATCCGCAAGCTGCCCTTCCAGCGTCTGGTCCGTGAGATCGCCCAGGACTTCAAGACCGACCTGCGATTCCAGTCCTCTGCCGTCATGGCTCTCCAGGAGGCCTCTGAGGCTTACTTGGTTGGTCTCTTCGAGGACACCAACTTGTGTGCCATCCACGCCAAGCGAGTCACCATCATGCCCAAGGACATCCAGTTGGCCCGCCGTATCCGTGGAGAGAGAGCTTAAGAAGTTTTTCTCGACAAAACAAACAACAACTTGGCCTTTTTAAAGGCCACCAAATCCTCCCAAAAGAACAGACCAATGTACACATCCTTATGTTGACGCAATCCCCAAAACAAGAAAAAAGTCCAAATCCAAAAAGTCCCAAAATTAATTGATGGCATGCATGAAAAATAAATGCATGCAGGCCTATCAACCCTCATGAATGCCAATAACTCAGCTTGGAGGGCTGCATTTTCTTCTATCTAGGCCTATCTATCTGTCTATAGATATCTAGCCATCTATCTATCTATCTATATTATAATGTAACCTTTTCACAAAAGTGGTCCAAGTTCTGTCCACAGAAATGCATAAAATGTCTAGCTGACAAATAAGCCATGAATGGCCTCTTTCTTTGCATGTGTAGCATTTGGTACATGTACATGTACTGCTAATTACCAATTAGGACTAATTAATTAGTGAGAAATATAAGCTTTCTTGCAAATACGCAATTTACCGAAAATATCAAATAGGCCATTGATCTACTTTTTTATATTAGGCCTACATACATTTACGAGGCTCACCTTCCTAAAGAAAATTAGCACTTTTTCTCCATTTTTTTAGACAAAGGGTGGGATTTCATTGATTGGTTTTGTTTGTCAACAATAAGATGTGTACATTGGTCTACTCTTTTGGGAGGATTTGGTGGCCTTTAGAAAGGCCAAGAGTTGTTGTTGATTTGTGTTTTACACAAGATGCTTATTTGGGCTTGTTGCTCTTCTTGGGCAGAAGGACAGCCTGGATGTTGGGCAGAACTCCTCCCTGGGCGATGGTGACACCGGAGAGCAGCTTGTTCAATTCCTCGTCATTACGGATGGCCAACTGCAAATGTCTGGGGATGATCCTGGTCTTCTTGTTGTCACGGGCGGCGTTTCCTGCCAACTCGAGGACCTCAGCAGCCAAGTACTCCATGACGGCAGCCAAGTAGACTGGGGCACCAGCTCCAATTCTCTCAGCATAGTTGCCCTTGCGGAGAAGACGATGGATCCTTCCCACGGGGAACTGGAGACCGGCACGGCTGGACCTGGTCTTGCTCTTTCCCTTTGCTTTTCCTCCCTTTCCACGGCCTGACATGATGATGCTTTGTGTTGTTGCTTAGTAAAGATACTCGGCAATAATACACGCCAAATCGGCGACAAAATCCCCTTATACCACTGGGATGGTGAAAATCGCCCCGCCGGCCAATCAGCACGCGCCTCATTAATTCCAGCATTTGGTAATAATTACCAAAAAAAAAAGTTGGCCAAAGTCATTCTTATGCATCACAGTGGCCTCATACAAAATTTCATGCAAATCCAACGAGCCATAAGCTGAATACACAACGGCCTGTTTCATTGGCCTGTGCAGTCATTTTCACCATTGGGACAACTCGTCACAATATAAAAGGAAAATGAGACTGGCGGTCTGGTATATTGTCCTGCTGTATTCAACAAGACAACATGCCACCCAAAGTCGCATCTAAGGGAGCCAAGAAGGCCGCCAGCAAGGCCAAGGCCGCAAGGTCTGGTGAGAAGAAGAAGAAGAGGAGGAGGAGGGAATCCTACTCCATCTACATCTACAAAGTCTTGAAGCAAGTGCACCCCGACACTGGAATCAGCTCCAAGGCCATGTCCATCATGAACTCCTTTGTCAACGACATCTTCGAGCGCATCGCTGCTGAAGCTTCCCGTCTGGCCCACTACAACAGAAGGAGCACCATCACCTCCAGAGAGATCCAGACTGCTGTCCGTCTTCTCTTGCCCGGAGAGTTGGCCAAGCACGCCGTGTCCGAGGGAACCAAGGCTGTGACCAAGTACACCAGCTCCAAGTAAATTATGTACTTGTGAAGCCGACAAACAAACATCAACAACCGGCCATTTTAATGGCCACCAAATCCTCCAAAGAGAGCTGATCATGTACACATTATTACGTTGACTATCCCCAAAATCAAAAGAAATCCTCCCAACCAACCAAATTATAACATTATGCCAAAAAAAAAAAAAAGGTCATTAGTTTTCAAAAGGTCGAAAAAAAAGAAGTATTTCCCAATTTTGAAAATAGTAAGATTCAGATCTAAAATAAATCTAAAAGTCTGTAGGCCCAAATTTGCTAAAAAAAACTGCATCATAGTCTCCTTTTCTTCTTTTGTGTCTTCTGTACACACATTACAGTCAAATCCAATCAAGCCAATCACTGCTGATAGCATGGTATACCTTCTCTGACACTGTTTCATCAATCGATTCTGTTGGTCTAAGTTTCAACAATGCTGTGACATGAAGCCATGCCAACTGGCTGTGCTTCCTGAGATTCTTCACCAACAGGCCAATCGCTTGTTCAAACATGGGAATCAGGCTTGGCCTAATTAGGGTTATGGCAAGTTAGGGTTAGGGCAGATTAGGGTTAGGGCAGATTAGGGTTATGGCAAATTAGGGTTAGGGTTAGGGTTTACTGAGGGTTAGGGTTAGGGTTTACTGAGGTTGGGGTAAAAGTCCAAGCGGCGGTTAGGGTTAGGCCTGCTTAGGGTTGGGGTTAGGCCGAAGGCCTAACCCCAACCCTAACCGGAGGCCTAACCCTAACCGACGGCTAAACCAAGCCTAACCTCGACTACGGGACCTTTTAACACTAACCGGGGCCAAAATTCTAGCATTGACCATCAACTAACCCTAATGTAACATCAACTAACCCTAATGTAGCCATGTAGCTTCCTCCCAGACCATGCTTCCCGTCTGCAGCCGCCGTGAGCGGCCGCAAAATCGGGCCCCGTCACCGCAGAAATCTGGCCCCGTCACCGCAGAGACTTAGCTTCTCCCAATTCTGACCCAAACTTCAAATGCCCATATCTCCGTCAAAAATCAAGTTAGACAGCTGTGGGTGGTGTCATTCTCTTTCCCTTGCTTTTGGTCACATCGTAGTGTCACTGAAATTTTTATAGCTTCAAACCTCTTTGCGACAGGCCTCTATATGTTCATTTTGCTTGATTGCCAGCTGCACACCAAATAAAGCACACAGCACTTTCTTACCTCACGGGGAACTTTAATGTCATTAGGACCGTTATCTAGCCGATTTTCAGCATCATGGCATTGATACCTGCACATGTACAGCAAAAATTGCTAAATAATCTCCAAAATTCCACTGTGTCCAAAAGGACCACTTTGGACTACTGCACAGTGATTCCCTTAACAAATTTGGAAACTAGGCTTAAACCATTGCAAAACCAAGATACTTTCAAAGCTTTTGCCACATTCCCTGCGTTTCTGCCTGTAATAGTTTCCTAATTAACCCCTGTATGTCATTTTCACCATCCATTTTCCTTAGTGAAACCTCGATATTTCAGTAATTTTTTGTGAAGTGACCAGTGGGTCGATAAAAACGATTTTTAGATTTTCAGAATGGCCTTTTGAAGTCCTATCTGACAAATTTTGTTTTAACTCTCTATCTGCCTCCGTTGCTGAGAAATTAAGGAAAACGTCACTTCGAGCTTGACACGTGCTAAATGGTGAAAATGCCATACAATGTTTACATCCTGAATACACATAACAATACACAAAATTTGCAATGCTGACTTTTGGCACTTTAATTCGTTGCAGGGACCTGAAATTTCGGCGAGATGACTCCGATCCCATGAAGCATCCCCCGCCAAGACCACGTCTTCGGGGGATTAGCCAGAGCATGGATTATCAACTCGGCCGCCTGATTGGCTGCTGGGCGCCGGGCGTGCAGAGCACCGTTAAGGCACAGTCCAGGCGCCCTGGGTATAAGTAGGAGCTAACTCGGCGAAAAATTATTCAGTTTTGTGAATTCAGACTGTAAGCATCATGTCAGGCCGTGGTAAAGGAGGAAAGGGACTCGGAAAGGGGGGTGCTAAGCGCCACAGGAAGGTACTTCGTGATAACATCCAGGGTATCACCAAGCCCGCCATCCGTCGTCTTGCCCGCAGAGGTGGAGTCAAGCGTATCTCCGGACTCATCTATGAAGAGACCAGAGGAGTGCTCAAGGTTTTCTTGGAGAATGTCATCAGGGATGCCGTCACCTACACCGAGCATGCCAAGAGGAAGACCGTCACCGCCATGGATGTCGTCTACGCCCTGAAGAGGCAAGGACGTACCCTCTACGGATTCGGAGGTTAAGCAGTTGACTGACTTCGCTTCTTCGAAACAAGACCAAAAACAAACCTGGCCATTTTAATGGCCACCAAATCCTCCCAAAAGAGCTGATCATGTACACTGATTATGTTGACACTTCCCCACAATTAAGCCCTCCTCCATCTATTAATTTTAGATTGATTGTGCAGTTCTTTAACGATAATTTAAGACCTCTGCACAACACCAAAAAGGCCCGTGTTACAAGAACAAGTGGTGAAAGTACAACCCACAGAATGGCTAAATAGATCCTACAAAAGTGTAATAAGGCCTAAATTTCCAATAATGGAACAAAAGATCCCCAAATTTCAATTTTTCTGTGATATTTATTTTATATACACCAGAGGTCACTGTAGCTCAGTCTGATTCTCAAGTCAGTGTTGTCCTCTTGTGATTCCAACAAAAAGTTCAGATGTTTTCTGTCAAATGTGATGTAGCTATATGTGTATTGTATGTAATTATCAAGTCAATAAAAGGCAGTAAAAAATGATCTTCACCAAAGATCTCAAGTGCTAGTACAAATAGCAGTCCTGTGACAGTAGCCTTTGCCTACGGCCATACCACGTTGAAAACACCGGTTCTCGTCCGATCACCGAAGTTAAGCAACGTCGGGCCTGGTTAGTACTTGGATGGGTGACCGCCTGGGAATACCAGGTGCTGTAGGTTTTCCATTTTTCTAAATATCTCCTTCAATTCTCAGACCAAATACGGCAATATGGCTCCTTCCTTCCTTCATTTCTTTCTTTCTTTCTTTCTTTCTTCTTCTCCATCATTTATTAAACAGCATCAAACAAAGCTAAAATGTCATTTGTGTCTTTACTTCACTTCAATTTACATCTTTTTAACCACAGACCTCCATGTAAAGTCGACATGTAAAACCAATCTATTATTTACATCATCGGAGTAATATTGAACTTATATCTTCATTTTCTTGCCTGGATGCCTGGAGAAAAATTTGGCAGGTCCACTGGTCCTTGCAAACATCTATTCCAATCTTGGCTGCTGTACTGCAGGCCAAAATGTGACGTTTTTGTCGACGAGTTGTTAGGGTCAACTTCGCATGCCTAATTCGCCAACAAAGAATTGGCCTAGGCCTTTGCCCTTTGCACAGCATTGAGAAGAACATCTCTTCTGCCTGCACACCCAAATTCAGTGCCATGTCTTCATTACGCTTGCCACGGCAGCGATGTTGGCATTTTCACCATCTGCGTTTTTTGACATAAATCTGAAATGAAGAAAAACTGGAATATCTCAGCAACCAGTAGAGTTACGAAGACGGCGATTTCACTGGCTTGTAGCCCGTCGAAAAACGCACATTTTGAGGTATATATCATCCCCATGCTCCTCGTGGTCGCCGTGCGACGCGAGCGTGAATCTCATTTTTCTAGATGGTGAAAATGACATACAAGGGCGGAGCCTAATTTTAGAGCGTCCTGTCACTCTGCCTGACGTCACGGCGCCTTGCTATAAGTAGAGCGGCTCAGTGGAGGACATTATCAGTCGTTTAAAATGGCAAGAACTAAGCAAACCGCACGTAAGTCCACCGGAGGCAAGGCCCCCAGGAAACAATTGGCAACCAAGGCTGCCCGCAAGAGCGCCCCTGCCACCGGAGGAGTCAAGAAGCCTCATCGTTACAGGCCTGGAACCGTCGCTCTCCGTGAGATCCGTCGTTACCAGAAATCCACCGAGCTTCTCATCCGCAAGCTGCCCTTCCAGCGTCTGGTCCGTGAGATCGCCCAGGACTTCAAGACCGACCTGCGATTCCAGTCCTCTGCCGTCATGGCTCTCCAGGAGGCCTCTGAGGCTTACTTGGTTGGTCTCTTCGAGGACACCAACTTGTGTGCCATCCACGCCAAGCGAGTCACCATCATGCCCAAGGACATCCAGTTGGCCCGCCGTATCCGTGGAGAGAGAGCTTAAGAAGTTTTTCTCGACAAAACAAACAACAACTTGGCCTTTTTAAAGGCCACCAAATCCTCCCAAAAGAACAGACCAATGTACACATCCTTATGTTGACGCAATCCCCAAAACAAGAAAAAAGTCCAAATCCAAAAAGTCCCAAAATTAATTGATGGCATGCATGAAAAATAAATGCATGCAGGCCTATCAACCCTCATGAATGCCAATAACTCAGCTTGGAGGGCTGCATTTTCTTCTATCTAGGCCTATCTATCTGTCTATAGATATCTAGCCATCTATCTATCTATCTATATTATAATGTAACCTTTTCACAAAAGTGGTCCAAGTTCTGTCCACAGAAATGCATAAAATGTCTAGCTGACAAATAAGCCATGAATGGCCTCTTTCTTTGCATGTGTAGCATTTGGTACATGTACATGTACTGCTAATTACCAATTAGGACTAATTAATTAGTGAGAAATATAAGCTTTCTTGCAAATACGCAATTTACCGAAAATATCAAATAGGCCATTGATCTACTTTTTTATATTAGGCCTACATACATTTACGAGGCTCACCTTCCTAAAGAAAATTAGCACTTTTTCTCCATTTTTTTAGACAAAGGGTGGGATTTCATTGATTGGTTTTGTTTGTCAACAATAAGATGTGTACATTGGTCTACTCTTTTGGGAGGATTTGGTGGCCTTTAGAAAGGCCAAGAGTTGTTGTTGATTTGTGTTTTACACAAGATGCTTATTTGGGCTTGTTGCTCTTCTTGGGCAGAAGGACAGCCTGGATGTTGGGCAGAACTCCTCCCTGGGCGATGGTGACACCGGAGAGCAGCTTGTTCAATTCCTCGTCATTACGGATGGCCAACTGCAAATGTCTGGGGATGATCCTGGTCTTCTTGTTGTCACGGGCGGCGTTTCCTGCCAACTCGAGGACCTCAGCAGCCAAGTACTCCATGACGGCAGCCAAGTAGACTGGGGCACCAGCTCCAATTCTCTCAGCATAGTTGCCCTTGCGGAGAAGACGATGGATCCTTCCCACGGGGAACTGGAGACCGGCACGGCTGGACCTGGTCTTGCTCTTTCCCTTTGCTTTTCCTCCCTTTCCACGGCCTGACATGATGATGCTTTGTGTTGTTGCTTAGTAAAGATACTCGGCAATAATACACGCCAAATCGGCGACAAAATCCCCTTATACCACTGGGATGGTGAAAATCGCCCCGCCGGCCAATCAGCACGCGCCTCATTAATTCCAGCATTTGGTAATAATTACCAAAAAAAAAAGTTGGCCAAAGTCATTCTTATGCATCACAGTGGCCTCATACAAAATTTCATGCAAATCCAACGAGCCATAAGCTGAATACACAACGGCCTGTTTCATTGGCCTGTGCAGTCATTTTCACCATTGGGACAACTCGTCACAATATAAAAGGAAAATGAGACTGGCGGTCTGGTATATTGTCCTGCTGTATTCAACAAGACAACATGCCACCCAAAGTCGCATCTAAGGGAGCCAAGAAGGCCGCCAGCAAGGCCAAGGCCGCAAGGTCTGGTGAGAAGAAGAAGAAGAGGAGGAGGAGGGAATCCTACTCCATCTACATCTACAAAGTCTTGAAGCAAGTGCACCCCGACACTGGAATCAGCTCCAAGGCCATGTCCATCATGAACTCCTTTGTCAACGACATCTTCGAGCGCATCGCTGCTGAAGCTTCCCGTCTGGCCCACTACAACAGAAGGAGCACCATCACCTCCAGAGAGATCCAGACTGCTGTCCGTCTTCTCTTGCCCGGAGAGTTGGCCAAGCACGCCGTGTCCGAGGGAACCAAGGCTGTGACCAAGTACACCAGCTCCAAGTAAATTATGTACTTGTGAAGCCGACAAACAAACATCAACAACCGGCCATTTTAATGGCCACCAAATCCTCCAAAGAGAGCTGATCATGTACACATTATTACGTTGACTATCCCCAAAATCAAAAGAAATCCTCCCAACCAACCAAATTATAACATTATGCCAAAAAAAAAAAAAAGGTCATTAGTTTTCAAAAGGTCGAAAAAAAAGAAGTATTTCCCAATTTTGAAAATAGTAAGATTCAGATCTAAAATAAATCTAAAAGTCTGTAGGCCCAAATTTGCTAAAAAAAACTGCATCATAGTCTCCTTTTCTTCTTTTGTGTCTTCTGTACACACATTACAGTCAAATCCAATCAAGCCAATCACTGCTGATAGCATGGTATACCTTCTCTGACACTGTTTCATCAATCGATTCTGTTGGTCTAAGTTTCAACAATGCTGTGACATGAAGCCATGCCAACTGGCTGTGCTTCCTGAGATTCTTCACCAACAGGCCAATCGCTTGTTCAAACATGGGAATCAGGCTTGGCCTAATTAGGGTTATGGCAAGTTAGGGTTAGGGCAGATTAGGGTTAGGGCAGATTAGGGTTATGGCAAATTAGGGTTAGGGTTAGGGTTTACTGAGGGTTAGGGTTAGGGTTTACTGAGGTTGGGGTAAAAGTCCAAGCGGCGGTTAGGGTTAGGCCTGCTTAGGGTTGGGGTTAGGCCGAAGGCCTAACCCCAACCCTAACCGGAGGCCTAACCCTAACCGACGGCTAAACCAAGCCTAACCTCGACTACGGGACCTTTTAACACTAACCGGGGCCAAAATTCTAGCATTGACCATCAACTAACCCTAATGTAACATCAACTAACCCTAATGTAGCCATGTAGCTTCCTCCCAGACCATGCTTCCCGTCTGCAGCCGCCGTGAGCGGCCGCAAAATCGGGCCCCGTCACCGCAGAAATCTGGCCCCGTCACCGCAGAGACTTAGCTTCTCCCAATTCTGACCCAAACTTCAAATGCCCATATCTCCGTCAAAAATCAAGTTAGACAGCTGTGGGTGGTGTCATTCTCTTTCCCTTGCTTTTGGTCACATCGTAGTGTCACTGAAATTTTTATAGCTTCAAACCTCTTTGCGACAGGCCTCTATATGTTCATTTTGCTTGATTGCCAGCTGCACACCAAATAAAGCACACAGCACTTTCTTACCTCACGGGGAACTTTAATGTCATTAGGACCGTTATCTAGCCGATTTTCAGCATCATGGCATTGATACCTGCACATGTACAGCAAAAATTGCTAAATAATCTCCAAAATTCCACTGTGTCCAAAAGGACCACTTTGGACTACTGCACAGTGATTCCCTTAACAAATTTGGAAACTAGGCTTAAACCATTGCAAAACCAAGATACTTTCAAAGCTTTTGCCACATTCCCTGCGTTTCTGCCTGTAATAGTTTCCTAATTAACCCCTGTATGTCATTTTCACCATCCATTTTCCTTAGTGAAACCTCGATATTTCAGTAATTTTTTGTGAAGTGACCAGTGGGTCGATAAAAACGATTTTTAGATTTTCAGAATGGCCTTTTGAAGTCCTATCTGACAAATTTTGTTTTAACTCTCTATCTGCCTCCGTTGCTGAGAAATTAAGGAAAACGTCACTTCGAGCTTGACACGTGCTAAATGGTGAAAATGCCATACAATGTTTACATCCTGAATACACATAACAATACACAAAATTTGCAATGCTGACTTTTGGCACTTTAATTCGTTGCAGGGACCTGAAATTTCGGCGAGATGACTCCGATCCCATGAAGCATCCCCCGCCAAGACCACGTCTTCGGGGGATTAGCCAGAGCATGGATTATCAACTCGGCCGCCTGATTGGCTGCTGGGCGCCGGGCGTGCAGAGCACCGTTAAGGCACAGTCCAGGCGCCCTGGGTATAAGTAGGAGCTAACTCGGCGAAAAATTATTCAGTTTTGTGAATTCAGACTGTAAGCATCATGTCAGGCCGTGGTAAAGGAGGAAAGGGACTCGGAAAGGGGGGTGCTAAGCGCCACAGGAAGGTACTTCGTGATAACATCCAGGGTATCACCAAGCCCGCCATCCGTCGTCTTGCCCGCAGAGGTGGAGTCAAGCGTATCTCCGGACTCATCTATGAAGAGACCAGAGGAGTGCTCAAGGTTTTCTTGGAGAATGTCATCAGGGATGCCGTCACCTACACCGAGCATGCCAAGAGGAAGACCGTCACCGCCATGGATGTCGTCTACGCCCTGAAGAGGCAAGGACGTACCCTCTACGGATTCGGAGGTTAAGCAGTTGACTGACTTCGCTTCTTCGAAACAAGACCAAAAACAAACCTGGCCATTTTAATGGCCACCAAATCCTCCCAAAAGAGCTGATCATGTACACTGATTATGTTGACACTTCCCCACAATTAAGCCCTCCTCCATCTATTAATTTTAGATTGATTGTGCAGTTCTTTAACGATAATTTAAGACCTCTGCACAACACCAAAAAGGCCCGTGTTACAAGAACAAGTGGTGAAAGTACAACCCACAGAATGGCTAAATAGATCCTACAAAAGTGTAATAAGGCCTAAATTTCCAATAATGGAACAAAAGATCCCCAAATTTCAATTTTTCTGTGATATTTATTTTATATACACCAGAGGTCACTGTAGCTCAGTCTGATTCTCAAGTCAGTGTTGTCCTCTTGTGATTCCAACAAAAAGTTCAGATGTTTTCTGTCAAATGTGATGTAGCTATATGTGTATTGTATGTAATTATCAAGTCAATAAAAGGCAGTAAAAAATGATCTTCACCAAAGATCTCAAGTGCTAGTACAAATAGCAGTCCTGTGACAGTAGCCTTTGCCTACGGCCATACCACGTTGAAAACACCGGTTCTCGTCCGATCACCGAAGTTAAGCAACGTCGGGCCTGGTTAGTACTTGGATGGGTGACCGCCTGGGAATACCAGGTGCTGTAGGTTTTCCATTTTTCTAAATATCTCCTTCAATTCTCAGACCAAATACGGCAATATGGCTCCTTCCTTCCTTCATTTCTTTCTTTCTTTCTTTCTTTCTTCTTCTCCATCATTTATTAAACAGCATCAAACAAAGCTAAAATGTCATTTGTGTCTTTACTTCACTTCAATTTACATCTTTTTAACCACAGACCTCCATGTAAAGTCGACATGTAAAACCAATCTATTATTTACATCATCGGAGTAATATTGAACTTATATCTTCATTTTCTTGCCTGGATGCCTGGAGAAAAATTTGGCAGGTCCACTGGTCCTTGCAAACATCTATTCCAATCTTGGCTGCTGTACTGCAGGCCAAAATGTGACGTTTTTGTCGACGAGTTGTTAGGGTCAACTTCGCATGCCTAATTCGCCAACAAAGAATTGGCCTAGGCCTTTGCCCTTTGCACAGCATTGAGAAGAACATCTCTTCTGCCTGCACACCCAAATTCAGTGCCATGTCTTCATTACGCTTGCCACGGCAGCGATGTTGGCATTTTCACCATCTGCGTTTTTTGACATAAATCTGAAATGAAGAAAAACTGGAATATCTCAGCAACCAGTAGAGTTACGAAGACGGCGATTTCACTGGCTTGTAGCCCGTCGAAAAACGCACATTTTGAGGTATATATCATCCCCATGCTCCTCGTGGTCGCCGTGCGACGCGAGCGTGAATCTCATTTTTCTAGATGGTGAAAATGACATACAAGGGCGGAGCCTAATTTTAGAGCGTCCTGTCACTCTGCCTGACGTCACGGCGCCTTGCTATAAGTAGAGCGGCTCAGTGGAGGACATTATCAGTCGTTTAAAATGGCAAGAACTAAGCAAACCGCACGTAAGTCCACCGGAGGCAAGGCCCCCAGGAAACAATTGGCAACCAAGGCTGCCCGCAAGAGCGCCCCTGCCACCGGAGGAGTCAAGAAGCCTCATCGTTACAGGCCTGGAACCGTCGCTCTCCGTGAGATCCGTCGTTACCAGAAATCCACCGAGCTTCTCATCCGCAAGCTGCCCTTCCAGCGTCTGGTCCGTGAGATCGCCCAGGACTTCAAGACCGACCTGCGATTCCAGTCCTCTGCCGTCATGGCTCTCCAGGAGGCCTCTGAGGCTTACTTGGTTGGTCTCTTCGAGGACACCAACTTGTGTGCCATCCACGCCAAGCGAGTCACCATCATGCCCAAGGACATCCAGTTGGCCCGCCGTATCCGTGGAGAGAGAGCTTAAGAAGTTTTTCTCGACAAAACAAACAACAACTTGGCCTTTTTAAAGGCCACCAAATCCTCCCAAAAGAACAGACCAATGTACACATCCTTATGTTGACGCAATCCCCAAAACAAGAAAAAAGTCCAAATCCAAAAAGTCCCAAAATTAATTGATGGCATGCATGAAAAATAAATGCATGCAGGCCTATCAACCCTCATGAATGCCAATAACTCAGCTTGGAGGGCTGCATTTTCTTCTATCTAGGCCTATCTATCTGTCTATAGATATCTAGCCATCTATCTATCTATCTATATTATAATGTAACCTTTTCACAAAAGTGGTCCAAGTTCTGTCCACAGAAATGCATAAAATGTCTAGCTGACAAATAAGCCATGAATGGCCTCTTTCTTTGCATGTGTAGCATTTGGTACATGTACATGTACTGCTAATTACCAATTAGGACTAATTAATTAGTGAGAAATATAAGCTTTCTTGCAAATACGCAATTTACCGAAAATATCAAATAGGCCATTGATCTACTTTTTTATATTAGGCCTACATACATTTACGAGGCTCACCTTCCTAAAGAAAATTAGCACTTTTTCTCCATTTTTTTAGACAAAGGGTGGGATTTCATTGATTGGTTTTGTTTGTCAACAATAAGATGTGTACATTGGTCTACTCTTTTGGGAGGATTTGGTGGCCTTTAGAAAGGCCAAGAGTTGTTGTTGATTTGTGTTTTACACAAGATGCTTATTTGGGCTTGTTGCTCTTCTTGGGCAGAAGGACAGCCTGGATGTTGGGCAGAACTCCTCCCTGGGCGATGGTGACACCGGAGAGCAGCTTGTTCAATTCCTCGTCATTACGGATGGCCAACTGCAAATGTCTGGGGATGATCCTGGTCTTCTTGTTGTCACGGGCGGCGTTTCCTGCCAACTCGAGGACCTCAGCAGCCAAGTACTCCATGACGGCAGCCAAGTAGACTGGGGCACCAGCTCCAATTCTCTCAGCATAGTTGCCCTTGCGGAGAAGACGATGGATCCTTCCCACGGGGAACTGGAGACCGGCACGGCTGGACCTGGTCTTGCTCTTTCCCTTTGCTTTTCCTCCCTTTCCACGGCCTGACATGATGATGCTTTGTGTTGTTGCTTAGTAAAGATACTCGGCAATAATACACGCCAAATCGGCGACAAAATCCCCTTATACCACTGGGATGGTGAAAATCGCCCCGCCGGCCAATCAGCACGCGCCTCATTAATTCCAGCATTTGGTAATAATTACCAAAAAAAAAAGTTGGCCAAAGTCATTCTTATGCATCACAGTGGCCTCATACAAAATTTCATGCAAATCCAACGAGCCATAAGCTGAATACACAACGGCCTGTTTCATTGGCCTGTGCAGTCATTTTCACCATTGGGACAACTCGTCACAATATAAAAGGAAAATGAGACTGGCGGTCTGGTATATTGTCCTGCTGTATTCAACAAGACAACATGCCACCCAAAGTCGCATCTAAGGGAGCCAAGAAGGCCGCCAGCAAGGCCAAGGCCGCAAGGTCTGGTGAGAAGAAGAAGAAGAGGAGGAGGAGGGAATCCTACTCCATCTACATCTACAAAGTCTTGAAGCAAGTGCACCCCGACACTGGAATCAGCTCCAAGGCCATGTCCATCATGAACTCCTTTGTCAACGACATCTTCGAGCGCATCGCTGCTGAAGCTTCCCGTCTGGCCCACTACAACAGAAGGAGCACCATCACCTCCAGAGAGATCCAGACTGCTGTCCGTCTTCTCTTGCCCGGAGAGTTGGCCAAGCACGCCGTGTCCGAGGGAACCAAGGCTGTGACCAAGTACACCAGCTCCAAGTAAATTATGTACTTGTGAAGCCGACAAACAAACATCAACAACCGGCCATTTTAATGGCCACCAAATCCTCCAAAGAGAGCTGATCATGTACACATTATTACGTTGACTATCCCCAAAATCAAAAGAAATCCTCCCAACCAACCAAATTATAACATTATGCCAAAAAAAAAAAAAAGGTCATTAGTTTTCAAAAGGTCGAAAAAAAAGAAGTATTTCCCAATTTTGAAAATAGTAAGATTCAGATCTAAAATAAATCTAAAAGTCTGTAGGCCCAAATTTGCTAAAAAAAACTGCATCATAGTCTCCTTTTCTTCTTTTGTGTCTTCTGTACACACATTACAGTCAAATCCAATCAAGCCAATCACTGCTGATAGCATGGTATACCTTCTCTGACACTGTTTCATCAATCGATTCTGTTGGTCTAAGTTTCAACAATGCTGTGACATGAAGCCATGCCAACTGGCTGTGCTTCCTGAGATTCTTCACCAACAGGCCAATCGCTTGTTCAAACATGGGAATCAGGCTTGGCCTAATTAGGGTTATGGCAAGTTAGGGTTAGGGCAGATTAGGGTTAGGGCAGATTAGGGTTATGGCAAATTAGGGTTAGGGTTAGGGTTTACTGAGGGTTAGGGTTAGGGTTTACTGAGGTTGGGGTAAAAGTCCAAGCGGCGGTTAGGGTTAGGCCTGCTTAGGGTTGGGGTTAGGCCGAAGGCCTAACCCCAACCCTAACCGGAGGCCTAACCCTAACCGACGGCTAAACCAAGCCTAACCTCGACTACGGGACCTTTTAACACTAACCGGGGCCAAAATTCTAGCATTGACCATCAACTAACCCTAATGTAACATCAACTAACCCTAATGTAGCCATGTAGCTTCCTCCCAGACCATGCTTCCCGTCTGCAGCCGCCGTGAGCGGCCGCAAAATCGGGCCCCGTCACCGCAGAAATCTGGCCCCGTCACCGCAGAGACTTAGCTTCTCCCAATTCTGACCCAAACTTCAAATGCCCATATCTCCGTCAAAAATCAAGTTAGACAGCTGTGGGTGGTGTCATTCTCTTTCCCTTGCTTTTGGTCACATCGTAGTGTCACTGAAATTTTTATAGCTTCAAACCTCTTTGCGACAGGCCTCTATATGTTCATTTTGCTTGATTGCCAGCTGCACACCAAATAAAGCACACAGCACTTTCTTACCTCACGGGGAACTTTAATGTCATTAGGACCGTTATCTAGCCGATTTTCAGCATCATGGCATTGATACCTGCACATGTACAGCAAAAATTGCTAAATAATCTCCAAAATTCCACTGTGTCCAAAAGGACCACTTTGGACTACTGCACAGTGATTCCCTTAACAAATTTGGAAACTAGGCTTAAACCATTGCAAAACCAAGATACTTTCAAAGCTTTTGCCACATTCCCTGCGTTTCTGCCTGTAATAGTTTCCTAATTAACCCCTGTATGTCATTTTCACCATCCATTTTCCTTAGTGAAACCTCGATATTTCAGTAATTTTTTGTGAAGTGACCAGTGGGTCGATAAAAACGATTTTTAGATTTTCAGAATGGCCTTTTGAAGTCCTATCTGACAAATTTTGTTTTAACTCTCTATCTGCCTCCGTTGCTGAGAAATTAAGGAAAACGTCACTTCGAGCTTGACACGTGCTAAATGGTGAAAATGCCATACAATGTTTACATCCTGAATACACATAACAATACACAAAATTTGCAATGCTGACTTTTGGCACTTTAATTCGTTGCAGGGACCTGAAATTTCGGCGAGATGACTCCGATCCCATGAAGCATCCCCCGCCAAGACCACGTCTTCGGGGGATTAGCCAGAGCATGGATTATCAACTCGGCCGCCTGATTGGCTGCTGGGCGCCGGGCGTGCAGAGCACCGTTAAGGCACAGTCCAGGCGCCCTGGGTATAAGTAGGAGCTAACTCGGCGAAAAATTATTCAGTTTTGTGAATTCAGACTGTAAGCATCATGTCAGGCCGTGGTAAAGGAGGAAAGGGACTCGGAAAGGGGGGTGCTAAGCGCCACAGGAAGGTACTTCGTGATAACATCCAGGGTATCACCAAGCCCGCCATCCGTCGTCTTGCCCGCAGAGGTGGAGTCAAGCGTATCTCCGGACTCATCTATGAAGAGACCAGAGGAGTGCTCAAGGTTTTCTTGGAGAATGTCATCAGGGATGCCGTCACCTACACCGAGCATGCCAAGAGGAAGACCGTCACCGCCATGGATGTCGTCTACGCCCTGAAGAGGCAAGGACGTACCCTCTACGGATTCGGAGGTTAAGCAGTTGACTGACTTCGCTTCTTCGAAACAAGACCAAAAACAAACCTGGCCATTTTAATGGCCACCAAATCCTCCCAAAAGAGCTGATCATGTACACTGATTATGTTGACACTTCCCCACAATTAAGCCCTCCTCCATCTATTAATTTTAGATTGATTGTGCAGTTCTTTAACGATAATTTAAGACCTCTGCACAACACCAAAAAGGCCCGTGTTACAAGAACAAGTGGTGAAAGTACAACCCACAGAATGGCTAAATAGATCCTACAAAAGTGTAATAAGGCCTAAATTTCCAATAATGGAACAAAAGATCCCCAAATTTCAATTTTTCTGTGATATTTATTTTATATACACCAGAGGTCACTGTAGCTCAGTCTGATTCTCAAGTCAGTGTTGTCCTCTTGTGATTCCAACAAAAAGTTCAGATGTTTTCTGTCAAATGTGATGTAGCTATATGTGTATTGTATGTAATTATCAAGTCAATAAAAGGCAGTAAAAAATGATCTTCACCAAAGATCTCAAGTGCTAGTACAAATAGCAGTCCTGTGACAGTAGCCTTTGCCTACGGCCATACCACGTTGAAAACACCGGTTCTCGTCCGATCACCGAAGTTAAGCAACGTCGGGCCTGGTTAGTACTTGGATGGGTGACCGCCTGGGAATACCAGGTGCTGTAGGTTTTCCATTTTTCTAAATATCTCCTTCAATTCTCAGACCAAATACGGCAATATGGCTCCTTCCTTCCTTCATTTCTTTCTTTCTTTCTTTCTTTCTTCTTCTCCATCATTTATTAAACAGCATCAAACAAAGCTAAAATGTCATTTGTGTCTTTACTTCACTTCAATTTACATCTTTTTAACCACAGACCTCCATGTAAAGTCGACATGTAAAACCAATCTATTATTTACATCATCGGAGTAATATTGAACTTATATCTTCATTTTCTTGCCTGGATGCCTGGAGAAAAATTTGGCAGGTCCACTGGTCCTTGCAAACATCTATTCCAATCTTGGCTGCTGTACTGCAGGCCAAAATGTGACGTTTTTGTCGACGAGTTGTTAGGGTCAACTTCGCATGCCTAATTCGCCAACAAAGAATTGGCCTAGGCCTTTGCCCTTTGCACAGCATTGAGAAGAACATCTCTTCTGCCTGCACACCCAAATTCAGTGCCATGTCTTCATTACGCTTGCCACGGCAGCGATGTTGGCATTTTCACCATCTGCGTTTTTTGACATAAATCTGAAATGAAGAAAAACTGGAATATCTCAGCAACCAGTAGAGTTACGAAGACGGCGATTTCACTGGCTTGTAGCCCGTCGAAAAACGCACATTTTGAGGTATATATCATCCCCATGCTCCTCGTGGTCGCCGTGCGACGCGAGCGTGAATCTCATTTTTCTAGATGGTGAAAATGACATACAAGGGCGGAGCCTAATTTTAGAGCGTCCTGTCACTCTGCCTGACGTCACGGCGCCTTGCTATAAGTAGAGCGGCTCAGTGGAGGACATTATCAGTCGTTTAAAATGGCAAGAACTAAGCAAACCGCACGTAAGTCCACCGGAGGCAAGGCCCCCAGGAAACAATTGGCAACCAAGGCTGCCCGCAAGAGCGCCCCTGCCACCGGAGGAGTCAAGAAGCCTCATCGTTACAGGCCTGGAACCGTCGCTCTCCGTGAGATCCGTCGTTACCAGAAATCCACCGAGCTTCTCATCCGCAAGCTGCCCTTCCAGCGTCTGGTCCGTGAGATCGCCCAGGACTTCAAGACCGACCTGCGATTCCAGTCCTCTGCCGTCATGGCTCTCCAGGAGGCCTCTGAGGCTTACTTGGTTGGTCTCTTCGAGGACACCAACTTGTGTGCCATCCACGCCAAGCGAGTCACCATCATGCCCAAGGACATCCAGTTGGCCCGCCGTATCCGTGGAGAGAGAGCTTAAGAAGTTTTTCTCGACAAAACAAACAACAACTTGGCCTTTTTAAAGGCCACCAAATCCTCCCAAAAGAACAGACCAATGTACACATCCTTATGTTGACGCAATCCCCAAAACAAGAAAAAAGTCCAAATCCAAAAAGTCCCAAAATTAATTGATGGCATGCATGAAAAATAAATGCATGCAGGCCTATCAACCCTCATGAATGCCAATAACTCAGCTTGGAGGGCTGCATTTTCTTCTATCTAGGCCTATCTATCTGTCTATAGATATCTAGCCATCTATCTATCTATCTATATTATAATGTAACCTTTTCACAAAAGTGGTCCAAGTTCTGTCCACAGAAATGCATAAAATGTCTAGCTGACAAATAAGCCATGAATGGCCTCTTTCTTTGCATGTGTAGCATTTGGTACATGTACATGTACTGCTAATTACCAATTAGGACTAATTAATTAGTGAGAAATATAAGCTTTCTTGCAAATACGCAATTTACCGAAAATATCAAATAGGCCATTGATCTACTTTTTTATATTAGGCCTACATACATTTACGAGGCTCACCTTCCTAAAGAAAATTAGCACTTTTTCTCCATTTTTTTAGACAAAGGGTGGGATTTCATTGATTGGTTTTGTTTGTCAACAATAAGATGTGTACATTGGTCTACTCTTTTGGGAGGATTTGGTGGCCTTTAGAAAGGCCAAGAGTTGTTGTTGATTTGTGTTTTACACAAGATGCTTATTTGGGCTTGTTGCTCTTCTTGGGCAGAAGGACAGCCTGGATGTTGGGCAGAACTCCTCCCTGGGCGATGGTGACACCGGAGAGCAGCTTGTTCAATTCCTCGTCATTACGGATGGCCAACTGCAAATGTCTGGGGATGATCCTGGTCTTCTTGTTGTCACGGGCGGCGTTTCCTGCCAACTCGAGGACCTCAGCAGCCAAGTACTCCATGACGGCAGCCAAGTAGACTGGGGCACCAGCTCCAATTCTCTCAGCATAGTTGCCCTTGCGGAGAAGACGATGGATCCTTCCCACGGGGAACTGGAGACCGGCACGGCTGGACCTGGTCTTGCTCTTTCCCTTTGCTTTTCCTCCCTTTCCACGGCCTGACATGATGATGCTTTGTGTTGTTGCTTAGTAAAGATACTCGGCAATAATACACGCCAAATCGGCGACAAAATCCCCTTATACCACTGGGATGGTGAAAATCGCCCCGCCGGCCAATCAGCACGCGCCTCATTAATTCCAGCATTTGGTAATAATTACCAAAAAAAAAAGTTGGCCAAAGTCATTCTTATGCATCACAGTGGCCTCATACAAAATTTCATGCAAATCCAACGAGCCATAAGCTGAATACACAACGGCCTGTTTCATTGGCCTGTGCAGTCATTTTCACCATTGGGACAACTCGTCACAATATAAAAGGAAAATGAGACTGGCGGTCTGGTATATTGTCCTGCTGTATTCAACAAGACAACATGCCACCCAAAGTCGCATCTAAGGGAGCCAAGAAGGCCGCCAGCAAGGCCAAGGCCGCAAGGTCTGGTGAGAAGAAGAAGAAGAGGAGGAGGAGGGAATCCTACTCCATCTACATCTACAAAGTCTTGAAGCAAGTGCACCCCGACACTGGAATCAGCTCCAAGGCCATGTCCATCATGAACTCCTTTGTCAACGACATCTTCGAGCGCATCGCTGCTGAAGCTTCCCGTCTGGCCCACTACAACAGAAGGAGCACCATCACCTCCAGAGAGATCCAGACTGCTGTCCGTCTTCTCTTGCCCGGAGAGTTGGCCAAGCACGCCGTGTCCGAGGGAACCAAGGCTGTGACCAAGTACACCAGCTCCAAGTAAATTATGTACTTGTGAAGCCGACAAACAAACATCAACAACCGGCCATTTTAATGGCCACCAAATCCTCCAAAGAGAGCTGATCATGTACACATTATTACGTTGACTATCCCCAAAATCAAAAGAAATCCTCCCAACCAACCAAATTATAACATTATGCCAAAAAAAAAAAAAAGGTCATTAGTTTTCAAAAGGTCGAAAAAAAAGAAGTATTTCCCAATTTTGAAAATAGTAAGATTCAGATCTAAAATAAATCTAAAAGTCTGTAGGCCCAAATTTGCTAAAAAAAACTGCATCATAGTCTCCTTTTCTTCTTTTGTGTCTTCTGTACACACATTACAGTCAAATCCAATCAAGCCAATCACTGCTGATAGCATGGTATACCTTCTCTGACACTGTTTCATCAATCGATTCTGTTGGTCTAAGTTTCAACAATGCTGTGACATGAAGCCATGCCAACTGGCTGTGCTTCCTGAGATTCTTCACCAACAGGCCAATCGCTTGTTCAAACATGGGAATCAGGCTTGGCCTAATTAGGGTTATGGCAAGTTAGGGTTAGGGCAGATTAGGGTTAGGGCAGATTAGGGTTATGGCAAATTAGGGTTAGGGTTAGGGTTTACTGAGGGTTAGGGTTAGGGTTTACTGAGGTTGGGGTAAAAGTCCAAGCGGCGGTTAGGGTTAGGCCTGCTTAGGGTTGGGGTTAGGCCGAAGGCCTAACCCCAACCCTAACCGGAGGCCTAACCCTAACCGACGGCTAAACCAAGCCTAACCTCGACTACGGGACCTTTTAACACTAACCGGGGCCAAAATTCTAGCATTGACCATCAACTAACCCTAATGTAACATCAACTAACCCTAATGTAGCCATGTAGCTTCCTCCCAGACCATGCTTCCCGTCTGCAGCCGCCGTGAGCGGCCGCAAAATCGGGCCCCGTCACCGCAGAAATCTGGCCCCGTCACCGCAGAGACTTAGCTTCTCCCAATTCTGACCCAAACTTCAAATGCCCATATCTCCGTCAAAAATCAAGTTAGACAGCTGTGGGTGGTGTCATTCTCTTTCCCTTGCTTTTGGTCACATCGTAGTGTCACTGAAATTTTTATAGCTTCAAACCTCTTTGCGACAGGCCTCTATATGTTCATTTTGCTTGATTGCCAGCTGCACACCAAATAAAGCACACAGCACTTTCTTACCTCACGGGGAACTTTAATGTCATTAGGACCGTTATCTAGCCGATTTTCAGCATCATGGCATTGATACCTGCACATGTACAGCAAAAATTGCTAAATAATCTCCAAAATTCCACTGTGTCCAAAAGGACCACTTTGGACTACTGCACAGTGATTCCCTTAACAAATTTGGAAACTAGGCTTAAACCATTGCAAAACCAAGATACTTTCAAAGCTTTTGCCACATTCCCTGCGTTTCTGCCTGTAATAGTTTCCTAATTAACCCCTGTATGTCATTTTCACCATCCATTTTCCTTAGTGAAACCTCGATATTTCAGTAATTTTTTGTGAAGTGACCAGTGGGTCGATAAAAACGATTTTTAGATTTTCAGAATGGCCTTTTGAAGTCCTATCTGACAAATTTTGTTTTAACTCTCTATCTGCCTCCGTTGCTGAGAAATTAAGGAAAACGTCACTTCGAGCTTGACACGTGCTAAATGGTGAAAATGCCATACAATGTTTACATCCTGAATACACATAACAATACACAAAATTTGCAATGCTGACTTTTGGCACTTTAATTCGTTGCAGGGACCTGAAATTTCGGCGAGATGACTCCGATCCCATGAAGCATCCCCCGCCAAGACCACGTCTTCGGGGGATTAGCCAGAGCATGGATTATCAACTCGGCCGCCTGATTGGCTGCTGGGCGCCGGGCGTGCAGAGCACCGTTAAGGCACAGTCCAGGCGCCCTGGGTATAAGTAGGAGCTAACTCGGCGAAAAATTATTCAGTTTTGTGAATTCAGACTGTAAGCATCATGTCAGGCCGTGGTAAAGGAGGAAAGGGACTCGGAAAGGGGGGTGCTAAGCGCCACAGGAAGGTACTTCGTGATAACATCCAGGGTATCACCAAGCCCGCCATCCGTCGTCTTGCCCGCAGAGGTGGAGTCAAGCGTATCTCCGGACTCATCTATGAAGAGACCAGAGGAGTGCTCAAGGTTTTCTTGGAGAATGTCATCAGGGATGCCGTCACCTACACCGAGCATGCCAAGAGGAAGACCGTCACCGCCATGGATGTCGTCTACGCCCTGAAGAGGCAAGGACGTACCCTCTACGGATTCGGAGGTTAAGCAGTTGACTGACTTCGCTTCTTCGAAACAAGACCAAAAACAAACCTGGCCATTTTAATGGCCACCAAATCCTCCCAAAAGAGCTGATCATGTACACTGATTATGTTGACACTTCCCCACAATTAAGCCCTCCTCCATCTATTAATTTTAGATTGATTGTGCAGTTCTTTAACGATAATTTAAGACCTCTGCACAACACCAAAAAGGCCCGTGTTACAAGAACAAGTGGTGAAAGTACAACCCACAGAATGGCTAAATAGATCCTACAAAAGTGTAATAAGGCCTAAATTTCCAATAATGGAACAAAAGATCCCCAAATTTCAATTTTTCTGTGATATTTATTTTATATACACCAGAGGTCACTGTAGCTCAGTCTGATTCTCAAGTCAGTGTTGTCCTCTTGTGATTCCAACAAAAAGTTCAGATGTTTTCTGTCAAATGTGATGTAGCTATATGTGTATTGTATGTAATTATCAAGTCAATAAAAGGCAGTAAAAAATGATCTTCACCAAAGATCTCAAGTGCTAGTACAAATAGCAGTCCTGTGACAGTAGCCTTTGCCTACGGCCATACCACGTTGAAAACACCGGTTCTCGTCCGATCACCGAAGTTAAGCAACGTCGGGCCTGGTTAGTACTTGGATGGGTGACCGCCTGGGAATACCAGGTGCTGTAGGTTTTCCATTTTTCTAAATATCTCCTTCAATTCTCAGACCAAATACGGCAATATGGCTCCTTCCTTCCTTCATTTCTTTCTTTCTTTCTTTCTTTCTTCTTCTCCATCATTTATTAAACAGCATCAAACAAAGCTAAAATGTCATTTGTGTCTTTACTTCACTTCAATTTACATCTTTTTAACCACAGACCTCCATGTAAAGTCGACATGTAAAACCAATCTATTATTTACATCATCGGAGTAATATTGAACTTATATCTTCATTTTCTTGCCTGGATGCCTGGAGAAAAATTTGGCAGGTCCACTGGTCCTTGCAAACATCTATTCCAATCTTGGCTGCTGTACTGCAGGCCAAAATGTGACGTTTTTGTCGACGAGTTGTTAGGGTCAACTTCGCATGCCTAATTCGCCAACAAAGAATTGGCCTAGGCCTTTGCCCTTTGCACAGCATTGAGAAGAACATCTCTTCTGCCTGCACACCCAAATTCAGTGCCATGTCTTCATTACGCTTGCCACGGCAGCGATGTTGGCATTTTCACCATCTGCGTTTTTTGACATAAATCTGAAATGAAGAAAAACTGGAATATCTCAGCAACCAGTAGAGTTACGAAGACGGCGATTTCACTGGCTTGTAGCCCGTCGAAAAACGCACATTTTGAGGTATATATCATCCCCATGCTCCTCGTGGTCGCCGTGCGACGCGAGCGTGAATCTCATTTTTCTAGATGGTGAAAATGACATACAAGGGCGGAGCCTAATTTTAGAGCGTCCTGTCACTCTGCCTGACGTCACGGCGCCTTGCTATAAGTAGAGCGGCTCAGTGGAGGACATTATCAGTCGTTTAAAATGGCAAGAACTAAGCAAACCGCACGTAAGTCCACCGGAGGCAAGGCCCCCAGGAAACAATTGGCAACCAAGGCTGCCCGCAAGAGCGCCCCTGCCACCGGAGGAGTCAAGAAGCCTCATCGTTACAGGCCTGGAACCGTCGCTCTCCGTGAGATCCGTCGTTACCAGAAATCCACCGAGCTTCTCATCCGCAAGCTGCCCTTCCAGCGTCTGGTCCGTGAGATCGCCCAGGACTTCAAGACCGACCTGCGATTCCAGTCCTCTGCCGTCATGGCTCTCCAGGAGGCCTCTGAGGCTTACTTGGTTGGTCTCTTCGAGGACACCAACTTGTGTGCCATCCACGCCAAGCGAGTCACCATCATGCCCAAGGACATCCAGTTGGCCCGCCGTATCCGTGGAGAGAGAGCTTAAGAAGTTTTTCTCGACAAAACAAACAACAACTTGGCCTTTTTAAAGGCCACCAAATCCTCCCAAAAGAACAGACCAATGTACACATCCTTATGTTGACGCAATCCCCAAAACAAGAAAAAAGTCCAAATCCAAAAAGTCCCAAAATTAATTGATGGCATGCATGAAAAATAAATGCATGCAGGCCTATCAACCCTCATGAATGCCAATAACTCAGCTTGGAGGGCTGCATTTTCTTCTATCTAGGCCTATCTATCTGTCTATAGATATCTAGCCATCTATCTATCTATCTATATTATAATGTAACCTTTTCACAAAAGTGGTCCAAGTTCTGTCCACAGAAATGCATAAAATGTCTAGCTGACAAATAAGCCATGAATGGCCTCTTTCTTTGCATGTGTAGCATTTGGTACATGTACATGTACTGCTAATTACCAATTAGGACTAATTAATTAGTGAGAAATATAAGCTTTCTTGCAAATACGCAATTTACCGAAAATATCAAATAGGCCATTGATCTACTTTTTTATATTAGGCCTACATACATTTACGAGGCTCACCTTCCTAAAGAAAATTAGCACTTTTTCTCCATTTTTTTAGACAAAGGGTGGGATTTCATTGATTGGTTTTGTTTGTCAACAATAAGATGTGTACATTGGTCTACTCTTTTGGGAGGATTTGGTGGCCTTTAGAAAGGCCAAGAGTTGTTGTTGATTTGTGTTTTACACAAGATGCTTATTTGGGCTTGTTGCTCTTCTTGGGCAGAAGGACAGCCTGGATGTTGGGCAGAACTCCTCCCTGGGCGATGGTGACACCGGAGAGCAGCTTGTTCAATTCCTCGTCATTACGGATGGCCAACTGCAAATGTCTGGGGATGATCCTGGTCTTCTTGTTGTCACGGGCGGCGTTTCCTGCCAACTCGAGGACCTCAGCAGCCAAGTACTCCATGACGGCAGCCAAGTAGACTGGGGCACCAGCTCCAATTCTCTCAGCATAGTTGCCCTTGCGGAGAAGACGATGGATCCTTCCCACGGGGAACTGGAGACCGGCACGGCTGGACCTGGTCTTGCTCTTTCCCTTTGCTTTTCCTCCCTTTCCACGGCCTGACATGATGATGCTTTGTGTTGTTGCTTAGTAAAGATACTCGGCAATAATACACGCCAAATCGGCGACAAAATCCCCTTATACCACTGGGATGGTGAAAATCGCCCCGCCGGCCAATCAGCACGCGCCTCATTAATTCCAGCATTTGGTAATAATTACCAAAAAAAAAAGTTGGCCAAAGTCATTCTTATGCATCACAGTGGCCTCATACAAAATTTCATGCAAATCCAACGAGCCATAAGCTGAATACACAACGGCCTGTTTCATTGGCCTGTGCAGTCATTTTCACCATTGGGACAACTCGTCACAATATAAAAGGAAAATGAGACTGGCGGTCTGGTATATTGTCCTGCTGTATTCAACAAGACAACATGCCACCCAAAGTCGCATCTAAGGGAGCCAAGAAGGCCGCCAGCAAGGCCAAGGCCGCAAGGTCTGGTGAGAAGAAGAAGAAGAGGAGGAGGAGGGAATCCTACTCCATCTACATCTACAAAGTCTTGAAGCAAGTGCACCCCGACACTGGAATCAGCTCCAAGGCCATGTCCATCATGAACTCCTTTGTCAACGACATCTTCGAGCGCATCGCTGCTGAAGCTTCCCGTCTGGCCCACTACAACAGAAGGAGCACCATCACCTCCAGAGAGATCCAGACTGCTGTCCGTCTTCTCTTGCCCGGAGAGTTGGCCAAGCACGCCGTGTCCGAGGGAACCAAGGCTGTGACCAAGTACACCAGCTCCAAGTAAATTATGTACTTGTGAAGCCGACAAACAAACATCAACAACCGGCCATTTTAATGGCCACCAAATCCTCCAAAGAGAGCTGATCATGTACACATTATTACGTTGACTATCCCCAAAATCAAAAGAAATCCTCCCAACCAACCAAATTATAACATTATGCCAAAAAAAAAAAAAAGGTCATTAGTTTTCAAAAGGTCGAAAAAAAAGAAGTATTTCCCAATTTTGAAAATAGTAAGATTCAGATCTAAAATAAATCTAAAAGTCTGTAGGCCCAAATTTGCTAAAAAAAACTGCATCATAGTCTCCTTTTCTTCTTTTGTGTCTTCTGTACACACATTACAGTCAAATCCAATCAAGCCAATCACTGCTGATAGCATGGTATACCTTCTCTGACACTGTTTCATCAATCGATTCTGTTGGTCTAAGTTTCAACAATGCTGTGACATGAAGCCATGCCAACTGGCTGTGCTTCCTGAGATTCTTCACCAACAGGCCAATCGCTTGTTCAAACATGGGAATCAGGCTTGGCCTAATTAGGGTTATGGCAAGTTAGGGTTAGGGCAGATTAGGGTTAGGGCAGATTAGGGTTATGGCAAATTAGGGTTAGGGTTAGGGTTTACTGAGGGTTAGGGTTAGGGTTTACTGAGGTTGGGGTAAAAGTCCAAGCGGCGGTTAGGGTTAGGCCTGCTTAGGGTTGGGGTTAGGCCGAAGGCCTAACCCCAACCCTAACCGGAGGCCTAACCCTAACCGACGGCTAAACCAAGCCTAACCTCGACTACGGGACCTTTTAACACTAACCGGGGCCAAAATTCTAGCATTGACCATCAACTAACCCTAATGTAACATCAACTAACCCTAATGTAGCCATGTAGCTTCCTCCCAGACCATGCTTCCCGTCTGCAGCCGCCGTGAGCGGCCGCAAAATCGGGCCCCGTCACCGCAGAAATCTGGCCCCGTCACCGCAGAGACTTAGCTTCTCCCAATTCTGACCCAAACTTCAAATGCCCATATCTCCGTCAAAAATCAAGTTAGACAGCTGTGGGTGGTGTCATTCTCTTTCCCTTGCTTTTGGTCACATCGTAGTGTCACTGAAATTTTTATAGCTTCAAACCTCTTTGCGACAGGCCTCTATATGTTCATTTTGCTTGATTGCCAGCTGCACACCAAATAAAGCACACAGCACTTTCTTACCTCACGGGGAACTTTAATGTCATTAGGACCGTTATCTAGCCGATTTTCAGCATCATGGCATTGATACCTGCACATGTACAGCAAAAATTGCTAAATAATCTCCAAAATTCCACTGTGTCCAAAAGGACCACTTTGGACTACTGCACAGTGATTCCCTTAACAAATTTGGAAACTAGGCTTAAACCATTGCAAAACCAAGATACTTTCAAAGCTTTTGCCACATTCCCTGCGTTTCTGCCTGTAATAGTTTCCTAATTAACCCCTGTATGTCATTTTCACCATCCATTTTCCTTAGTGAAACCTCGATATTTCAGTAATTTTTTGTGAAGTGACCAGTGGGTCGATAAAAACGATTTTTAGATTTTCAGAATGGCCTTTTGAAGTCCTATCTGACAAATTTTGTTTTAACTCTCTATCTGCCTCCGTTGCTGAGAAATTAAGGAAAACGTCACTTCGAGCTTGACACGTGCTAAATGGTGAAAATGCCATACAATGTTTACATCCTGAATACACATAACAATACACAAAATTTGCAATGCTGACTTTTGGCACTTTAATTCGTTGCAGGGACCTGAAATTTCGGCGAGATGACTCCGATCCCATGAAGCATCCCCCGCCAAGACCACGTCTTCGGGGGATTAGCCAGAGCATGGATTATCAACTCGGCCGCCTGATTGGCTGCTGGGCGCCGGGCGTGCAGAGCACCGTTAAGGCACAGTCCAGGCGCCCTGGGTATAAGTAGGAGCTAACTCGGCGAAAAATTATTCAGTTTTGTGAATTCAGACTGTAAGCATCATGTCAGGCCGTGGTAAAGGAGGAAAGGGACTCGGAAAGGGGGGTGCTAAGCGCCACAGGAAGGTACTTCGTGATAACATCCAGGGTATCACCAAGCCCGCCATCCGTCGTCTTGCCCGCAGAGGTGGAGTCAAGCGTATCTCCGGACTCATCTATGAAGAGACCAGAGGAGTGCTCAAGGTTTTCTTGGAGAATGTCATCAGGGATGCCGTCACCTACACCGAGCATGCCAAGAGGAAGACCGTCACCGCCATGGATGTCGTCTACGCCCTGAAGAGGCAAGGACGTACCCTCTACGGATTCGGAGGTTAAGCAGTTGACTGACTTCGCTTCTTCGAAACAAGACCAAAAACAAACCTGGCCATTTTAATGGCCACCAAATCCTCCCAAAAGAGCTGATCATGTACACTGATTATGTTGACACTTCCCCACAATTAAGCCCTCCTCCATCTATTAATTTTAGATTGATTGTGCAGTTCTTTAACGATAATTTAAGACCTCTGCACAACACCAAAAAGGCCCGTGTTACAAGAACAAGTGGTGAAAGTACAACCCACAGAATGGCTAAATAGATCCTACAAAAGTGTAATAAGGCCTAAATTTCCAATAATGGAACAAAAGATCCCCAAATTTCAATTTTTCTGTGATATTTATTTTATATACACCAGAGGTCACTGTAGCTCAGTCTGATTCTCAAGTCAGTGTTGTCCTCTTGTGATTCCAACAAAAAGTTCAGATGTTTTCTGTCAAATGTGATGTAGCTATATGTGTATTGTATGTAATTATCAAGTCAATAAAAGGCAGTAAAAAATGATCTTCACCAAAGATCTCAAGTGCTAGTACAAATAGCAGTCCTGTGACAGTAGCCTTTGCCTACGGCCATACCACGTTGAAAACACCGGTTCTCGTCCGATCACCGAAGTTAAGCAACGTCGGGCCTGGTTAGTACTTGGATGGGTGACCGCCTGGGAATACCAGGTGCTGTAGGTTTTCCATTTTTCTAAATATCTCCTTCAATTCTCAGACCAAATACGGCAATATGGCTCCTTCCTTCCTTCATTTCTTTCTTTCTTTCTTTCTTTCTTCTTCTCCATCATTTATTAAACAGCATCAAACAAAGCTAAAATGTCATTTGTGTCTTTACTTCACTTCAATTTACATCTTTTTAACCACAGACCTCCATGTAAAGTCGACATGTAAAACCAATCTATTATTTACATCATCGGAGTAATATTGAACTTATATCTTCATTTTCTTGCCTGGATGCCTGGAGAAAAATTTGGCAGGTCCACTGGTCCTTGCAAACATCTATTCCAATCTTGGCTGCTGTACTGCAGGCCAAAATGTGACGTTTTTGTCGACGAGTTGTTAGGGTCAACTTCGCATGCCTAATTCGCCAACAAAGAATTGGCCTAGGCCTTTGCCCTTTGCACAGCATTGAGAAGAACATCTCTTCTGCCTGCACACCCAAATTCAGTGCCATGTCTTCATTACGCTTGCCACGGCAGCGATGTTGGCATTTTCACCATCTGCGTTTTTTGACATAAATCTGAAATGAAGAAAAACTGGAATATCTCAGCAACCAGTAGAGTTACGAAGACGGCGATTTCACTGGCTTGTAGCCCGTCGAAAAACGCACATTTTGAGGTATATATCATCCCCATGCTCCTCGTGGTCGCCGTGCGACGCGAGCGTGAATCTCATTTTTCTAGATGGTGAAAATGACATACAAGGGCGGAGCCTAATTTTAGAGCGTCCTGTCACTCTGCCTGACGTCACGGCGCCTTGCTATAAGTAGAGCGGCTCAGTGGAGGACATTATCAGTCGTTTAAAATGGCAAGAACTAAGCAAACCGCACGTAAGTCCACCGGAGGCAAGGCCCCCAGGAAACAATTGGCAACCAAGGCTGCCCGCAAGAGCGCCCCTGCCACCGGAGGAGTCAAGAAGCCTCATCGTTACAGGCCTGGAACCGTCGCTCTCCGTGAGATCCGTCGTTACCAGAAATCCACCGAGCTTCTCATCCGCAAGCTGCCCTTCCAGCGTCTGGTCCGTGAGATCGCCCAGGACTTCAAGACCGACCTGCGATTCCAGTCCTCTGCCGTCATGGCTCTCCAGGAGGCCTCTGAGGCTTACTTGGTTGGTCTCTTCGAGGACACCAACTTGTGTGCCATCCACGCCAAGCGAGTCACCATCATGCCCAAGGACATCCAGTTGGCCCGCCGTATCCGTGGAGAGAGAGCTTAAGAAGTTTTTCTCGACAAAACAAACAACAACTTGGCCTTTTTAAAGGCCACCAAATCCTCCCAAAAGAACAGACCAATGTACACATCCTTATGTTGACGCAATCCCCAAAACAAGAAAAAAGTCCAAATCCAAAAAGTCCCAAAATTAATTGATGGCATGCATGAAAAATAAATGCATGCAGGCCTATCAACCCTCATGAATGCCAATAACTCAGCTTGGAGGGCTGCATTTTCTTCTATCTAGGCCTATCTATCTGTCTATAGATATCTAGCCATCTATCTATCTATCTATATTATAATGTAACCTTTTCACAAAAGTGGTCCAAGTTCTGTCCACAGAAATGCATAAAATGTCTAGCTGACAAATAAGCCATGAATGGCCTCTTTCTTTGCATGTGTAGCATTTGGTACATGTACATGTACTGCTAATTACCAATTAGGACTAATTAATTAGTGAGAAATATAAGCTTTCTTGCAAATACGCAATTTACCGAAAATATCAAATAGGCCATTGATCTACTTTTTTATATTAGGCCTACATACATTTACGAGGCTCACCTTCCTAAAGAAAATTAGCACTTTTTCTCCATTTTTTTAGACAAAGGGTGGGATTTCATTGATTGGTTTTGTTTGTCAACAATAAGATGTGTACATTGGTCTACTCTTTTGGGAGGATTTGGTGGCCTTTAGAAAGGCCAAGAGTTGTTGTTGATTTGTGTTTTACACAAGATGCTTATTTGGGCTTGTTGCTCTTCTTGGGCAGAAGGACAGCCTGGATGTTGGGCAGAACTCCTCCCTGGGCGATGGTGACACCGGAGAGCAGCTTGTTCAATTCCTCGTCATTACGGATGGCCAACTGCAAATGTCTGGGGATGATCCTGGTCTTCTTGTTGTCACGGGCGGCGTTTCCTGCCAACTCGAGGACCTCAGCAGCCAAGTACTCCATGACGGCAGCCAAGTAGACTGGGGCACCAGCTCCAATTCTCTCAGCATAGTTGCCCTTGCGGAGAAGACGATGGATCCTTCCCACGGGGAACTGGAGACCGGCACGGCTGGACCTGGTCTTGCTCTTTCCCTTTGCTTTTCCTCCCTTTCCACGGCCTGACATGATGATGCTTTGTGTTGTTGCTTAGTAAAGATACTCGGCAATAATACACGCCAAATCGGCGACAAAATCCCCTTATACCACTGGGATGGTGAAAATCGCCCCGCCGGCCAATCAGCACGCGCCTCATTAATTCCAGCATTTGGTAATAATTACCAAAAAAAAAAGTTGGCCAAAGTCATTCTTATGCATCACAGTGGCCTCATACAAAATTTCATGCAAATCCAACGAGCCATAAGCTGAATACACAACGGCCTGTTTCATTGGCCTGTGCAGTCATTTTCACCATTGGGACAACTCGTCACAATATAAAAGGAAAATGAGACTGGCGGTCTGGTATATTGTCCTGCTGTATTCAACAAGACAACATGCCACCCAAAGTCGCATCTAAGGGAGCCAAGAAGGCCGCCAGCAAGGCCAAGGCCGCAAGGTCTGGTGAGAAGAAGAAGAAGAGGAGGAGGAGGGAATCCTACTCCATCTACATCTACAAAGTCTTGAAGCAAGTGCACCCCGACACTGGAATCAGCTCCAAGGCCATGTCCATCATGAACTCCTTTGTCAACGACATCTTCGAGCGCATCGCTGCTGAAGCTTCCCGTCTGGCCCACTACAACAGAAGGAGCACCATCACCTCCAGAGAGATCCAGACTGCTGTCCGTCTTCTCTTGCCCGGAGAGTTGGCCAAGCACGCCGTGTCCGAGGGAACCAAGGCTGTGACCAAGTACACCAGCTCCAAGTAAATTATGTACTTGTGAAGCCGACAAACAAACATCAACAACCGGCCATTTTAATGGCCACCAAATCCTCCAAAGAGAGCTGATCATGTACACATTATTACGTTGACTATCCCCAAAATCAAAAGAAATCCTCCCAACCAACCAAATTATAACATTATGCCAAAAAAAAAAAAAAGGTCATTAGTTTTCAAAAGGTCGAAAAAAAAGAAGTATTTCCCAATTTTGAAAATAGTAAGATTCAGATCTAAAATAAATCTAAAAGTCTGTAGGCCCAAATTTGCTAAAAAAAACTGCATCATAGTCTCCTTTTCTTCTTTTGTGTCTTCTGTACACACATTACAGTCAAATCCAATCAAGCCAATCACTGCTGATAGCATGGTATACCTTCTCTGACACTGTTTCATCAATCGATTCTGTTGGTCTAAGTTTCAACAATGCTGTGACATGAAGCCATGCCAACTGGCTGTGCTTCCTGAGATTCTTCACCAACAGGCCAATCGCTTGTTCAAACATGGGAATCAGGCTTGGCCTAATTAGGGTTATGGCAAGTTAGGGTTAGGGCAGATTAGGGTTAGGGCAGATTAGGGTTATGGCAAATTAGGGTTAGGGTTAGGGTTTACTGAGGGTTAGGGTTAGGGTTTACTGAGGTTGGGGTAAAAGTCCAAGCGGCGGTTAGGGTTAGGCCTGCTTAGGGTTGGGGTTAGGCCGAAGGCCTAACCCCAACCCTAACCGGAGGCCTAACCCTAACCGACGGCTAAACCAAGCCTAACCTCGACTACGGGACCTTTTAACACTAACCGGGGCCAAAATTCTAGCATTGACCATCAACTAACCCTAATGTAACATCAACTAACCCTAATGTAGCCATGTAGCTTCCTCCCAGACCATGCTTCCCGTCTGCAGCCGCCGTGAGCGGCCGCAAAATCGGGCCCCGTCACCGCAGAAATCTGGCCCCGTCACCGCAGAGACTTAGCTTCTCCCAATTCTGACCCAAACTTCAAATGCCCATATCTCCGTCAAAAATCAAGTTAGACAGCTGTGGGTGGTGTCATTCTCTTTCCCTTGCTTTTGGTCACATCGTAGTGTCACTGAAATTTTTATAGCTTCAAACCTCTTTGCGACAGGCCTCTATATGTTCATTTTGCTTGATTGCCAGCTGCACACCAAATAAAGCACACAGCACTTTCTTACCTCACGGGGAACTTTAATGTCATTAGGACCGTTATCTAGCCGATTTTCAGCATCATGGCATTGATACCTGCACATGTACAGCAAAAATTGCTAAATAATCTCCAAAATTCCACTGTGTCCAAAAGGACCACTTTGGACTACTGCACAGTGATTCCCTTAACAAATTTGGAAACTAGGCTTAAACCATTGCAAAACCAAGATACTTTCAAAGCTTTTGCCACATTCCCTGCGTTTCTGCCTGTAATAGTTTCCTAATTAACCCCTGTATGTCATTTTCACCATCCATTTTCCTTAGTGAAACCTCGATATTTCAGTAATTTTTTGTGAAGTGACCAGTGGGTCGATAAAAACGATTTTTAGATTTTCAGAATGGCCTTTTGAAGTCCTATCTGACAAATTTTGTTTTAACTCTCTATCTGCCTCCGTTGCTGAGAAATTAAGGAAAACGTCACTTCGAGCTTGACACGTGCTAAATGGTGAAAATGCCATACAATGTTTACATCCTGAATACACATAACAATACACAAAATTTGCAATGCTGACTTTTGGCACTTTAATTCGTTGCAGGGACCTGAAATTTCGGCGAGATGACTCCGATCCCATGAAGCATCCCCCGCCAAGACCACGTCTTCGGGGGATTAGCCAGAGCATGGATTATCAACTCGGCCGCCTGATTGGCTGCTGGGCGCCGGGCGTGCAGAGCACCGTTAAGGCACAGTCCAGGCGCCCTGGGTATAAGTAGGAGCTAACTCGGCGAAAAATTATTCAGTTTTGTGAATTCAGACTGTAAGCATCATGTCAGGCCGTGGTAAAGGAGGAAAGGGACTCGGAAAGGGGGGTGCTAAGCGCCACAGGAAGGTACTTCGTGATAACATCCAGGGTATCACCAAGCCCGCCATCCGTCGTCTTGCCCGCAGAGGTGGAGTCAAGCGTATCTCCGGACTCATCTATGAAGAGACCAGAGGAGTGCTCAAGGTTTTCTTGGAGAATGTCATCAGGGATGCCGTCACCTACACCGAGCATGCCAAGAGGAAGACCGTCACCGCCATGGATGTCGTCTACGCCCTGAAGAGGCAAGGACGTACCCTCTACGGATTCGGAGGTTAAGCAGTTGACTGACTTCGCTTCTTCGAAACAAGACCAAAAACAAACCTGGCCATTTTAATGGCCACCAAATCCTCCCAAAAGAGCTGATCATGTACACTGATTATGTTGACACTTCCCCACAATTAAGCCCTCCTCCATCTATTAATTTTAGATTGATTGTGCAGTTCTTTAACGATAATTTAAGACCTCTGCACAACACCAAAAAGGCCCGTGTTACAAGAACAAGTGGTGAAAGTACAACCCACAGAATGGCTAAATAGATCCTACAAAAGTGTAATAAGGCCTAAATTTCCAATAATGGAACAAAAGATCCCCAAATTTCAATTTTTCTGTGATATTTATTTTATATACACCAGAGGTCACTGTAGCTCAGTCTGATTCTCAAGTCAGTGTTGTCCTCTTGTGATTCCAACAAAAAGTTCAGATGTTTTCTGTCAAATGTGATGTAGCTATATGTGTATTGTATGTAATTATCAAGTCAATAAAAGGCAGTAAAAAATGATCTTCACCAAAGATCTCAAGTGCTAGTACAAATAGCAGTCCTGTGACAGTAGCCTTTGCCTACGGCCATACCACGTTGAAAACACCGGTTCTCGTCCGATCACCGAAGTTAAGCAACGTCGGGCCTGGTTAGTACTTGGATGGGTGACCGCCTGGGAATACCAGGTGCTGTAGGTTTTCCATTTTTCTAAATATCTCCTTCAATTCTCAGACCAAATACGGCAATATGGCTCCTTCCTTCCTTCATTTCTTTCTTTCTTTCTTTCTTTCTTCTTCTCCATCATTTATTAAACAGCATCAAACAAAGCTAAAATGTCATTTGTGTCTTTACTTCACTTCAATTTACATCTTTTTAACCACAGACCTCCATGTAAAGTCGACATGTAAAACCAATCTATTATTTACATCATCGGAGTAATATTGAACTTATATCTTCATTTTCTTGCCTGGATGCCTGGAGAAAAATTTGGCAGGTCCACTGGTCCTTGCAAACATCTATTCCAATCTTGGCTGCTGTACTGCAGGCCAAAATGTGACGTTTTTGTCGACGAGTTGTTAGGGTCAACTTCGCATGCCTAATTCGCCAACAAAGAATTGGCCTAGGCCTTTGCCCTTTGCACAGCATTGAGAAGAACATCTCTTCTGCCTGCACACCCAAATTCAGTGCCATGTCTTCATTACGCTTGCCACGGCAGCGATGTTGGCATTTTCACCATCTGCGTTTTTTGACATAAATCTGAAATGAAGAAAAACTGGAATATCTCAGCAACCAGTAGAGTTACGAAGACGGCGATTTCACTGGCTTGTAGCCCGTCGAAAAACGCACATTTTGAGGTATATATCATCCCCATGCTCCTCGTGGTCGCCGTGCGACGCGAGCGTGAATCTCATTTTTCTAGATGGTGAAAATGACATACAAGGGCGGAGCCTAATTTTAGAGCGTCCTGTCACTCTGCCTGACGTCACGGCGCCTTGCTATAAGTAGAGCGGCTCAGTGGAGGACATTATCAGTCGTTTAAAATGGCAAGAACTAAGCAAACCGCACGTAAGTCCACCGGAGGCAAGGCCCCCAGGAAACAATTGGCAACCAAGGCTGCCCGCAAGAGCGCCCCTGCCACCGGAGGAGTCAAGAAGCCTCATCGTTACAGGCCTGGAACCGTCGCTCTCCGTGAGATCCGTCGTTACCAGAAATCCACCGAGCTTCTCATCCGCAAGCTGCCCTTCCAGCGTCTGGTCCGTGAGATCGCCCAGGACTTCAAGACCGACCTGCGATTCCAGTCCTCTGCCGTCATGGCTCTCCAGGAGGCCTCTGAGGCTTACTTGGTTGGTCTCTTCGAGGACACCAACTTGTGTGCCATCCACGCCAAGCGAGTCACCATCATGCCCAAGGACATCCAGTTGGCCCGCCGTATCCGTGGAGAGAGAGCTTAAGAAGTTTTTCTCGACAAAACAAACAACAACTTGGCCTTTTTAAAGGCCACCAAATCCTCCCAAAAGAACAGACCAATGTACACATCCTTATGTTGACGCAATCCCCAAAACAAGAAAAAAGTCCAAATCCAAAAAGTCCCAAAATTAATTGATGGCATGCATGAAAAATAAATGCATGCAGGCCTATCAACCCTCATGAATGCCAATAACTCAGCTTGGAGGGCTGCATTTTCTTCTATCTAGGCCTATCTATCTGTCTATAGATATCTAGCCATCTATCTATCTATCTATATTATAATGTAACCTTTTCACAAAAGTGGTCCAAGTTCTGTCCACAGAAATGCATAAAATGTCTAGCTGACAAATAAGCCATGAATGGCCTCTTTCTTTGCATGTGTAGCATTTGGTACATGTACATGTACTGCTAATTACCAATTAGGACTAATTAATTAGTGAGAAATATAAGCTTTCTTGCAAATACGCAATTTACCGAAAATATCAAATAGGCCATTGATCTACTTTTTTATATTAGGCCTACATACATTTACGAGGCTCACCTTCCTAAAGAAAATTAGCACTTTTTCTCCATTTTTTTAGACAAAGGGTGGGATTTCATTGATTGGTTTTGTTTGTCAACAATAAGATGTGTACATTGGTCTACTCTTTTGGGAGGATTTGGTGGCCTTTAGAAAGGCCAAGAGTTGTTGTTGATTTGTGTTTTACACAAGATGCTTATTTGGGCTTGTTGCTCTTCTTGGGCAGAAGGACAGCCTGGATGTTGGGCAGAACTCCTCCCTGGGCGATGGTGACACCGGAGAGCAGCTTGTTCAATTCCTCGTCATTACGGATGGCCAACTGCAAATGTCTGGGGATGATCCTGGTCTTCTTGTTGTCACGGGCGGCGTTTCCTGCCAACTCGAGGACCTCAGCAGCCAAGTACTCCATGACGGCAGCCAAGTAGACTGGGGCACCAGCTCCAATTCTCTCAGCATAGTTGCCCTTGCGGAGAAGACGATGGATCCTTCCCACGGGGAACTGGAGACCGGCACGGCTGGACCTGGTCTTGCTCTTTCCCTTTGCTTTTCCTCCCTTTCCACGGCCTGACATGATGATGCTTTGTGTTGTTGCTTAGTAAAGATACTCGGCAATAATACACGCCAAATCGGCGACAAAATCCCCTTATACCACTGGGATGGTGAAAATCGCCCCGCCGGCCAATCAGCACGCGCCTCATTAATTCCAGCATTTGGTAATAATTACCAAAAAAAAAAGTTGGCCAAAGTCATTCTTATGCATCACAGTGGCCTCATACAAAATTTCATGCAAATCCAACGAGCCATAAGCTGAATACACAACGGCCTGTTTCATTGGCCTGTGCAGTCATTTTCACCATTGGGACAACTCGTCACAATATAAAAGGAAAATGAGACTGGCGGTCTGGTATATTGTCCTGCTGTATTCAACAAGACAACATGCCACCCAAAGTCGCATCTAAGGGAGCCAAGAAGGCCGCCAGCAAGGCCAAGGCCGCAAGGTCTGGTGAGAAGAAGAAGAAGAGGAGGAGGAGGGAATCCTACTCCATCTACATCTACAAAGTCTTGAAGCAAGTGCACCCCGACACTGGAATCAGCTCCAAGGCCATGTCCATCATGAACTCCTTTGTCAACGACATCTTCGAGCGCATCGCTGCTGAAGCTTCCCGTCTGGCCCACTACAACAGAAGGAGCACCATCACCTCCAGAGAGATCCAGACTGCTGTCCGTCTTCTCTTGCCCGGAGAGTTGGCCAAGCACGCCGTGTCCGAGGGAACCAAGGCTGTGACCAAGTACACCAGCTCCAAGTAAATTATGTACTTGTGAAGCCGACAAACAAACATCAACAACCGGCCATTTTAATGGCCACCAAATCCTCCAAAGAGAGCTGATCATGTACACATTATTACGTTGACTATCCCCAAAATCAAAAGAAATCCTCCCAACCAACCAAATTATAACATTATGCCAAAAAAAAAAAAAAGGTCATTAGTTTTCAAAAGGTCGAAAAAAAAGAAGTATTTCCCAATTTTGAAAATAGTAAGATTCAGATCTAAAATAAATCTAAAAGTCTGTAGGCCCAAATTTGCTAAAAAAAACTGCATCATAGTCTCCTTTTCTTCTTTTGTGTCTTCTGTACACACATTACAGTCAAATCCAATCAAGCCAATCACTGCTGATAGCATGGTATACCTTCTCTGACACTGTTTCATCAATCGATTCTGTTGGTCTAAGTTTCAACAATGCTGTGACATGAAGCCATGCCAACTGGCTGTGCTTCCTGAGATTCTTCACCAACAGGCCAATCGCTTGTTCAAACATGGGAATCAGGCTTGGCCTAATTAGGGTTATGGCAAGTTAGGGTTAGGGCAGATTAGGGTTAGGGCAGATTAGGGTTATGGCAAATTAGGGTTAGGGTTAGGGTTTACTGAGGGTTAGGGTTAGGGTTTACTGAGGTTGGGGTAAAAGTCCAAGCGGCGGTTAGGGTTAGGCCTGCTTAGGGTTGGGGTTAGGCCGAAGGCCTAACCCCAACCCTAACCGGAGGCCTAACCCTAACCGACGGCTAAACCAAGCCTAACCTCGACTACGGGACCTTTTAACACTAACCGGGGCCAAAATTCTAGCATTGACCATCAACTAACCCTAATGTAACATCAACTAACCCTAATGTAGCCATGTAGCTTCCTCCCAGACCATGCTTCCCGTCTGCAGCCGCCGTGAGCGGCCGCAAAATCGGGCCCCGTCACCGCAGAAATCTGGCCCCGTCACCGCAGAGACTTAGCTTCTCCCAATTCTGACCCAAACTTCAAATGCCCATATCTCCGTCAAAAATCAAGTTAGACAGCTGTGGGTGGTGTCATTCTCTTTCCCTTGCTTTTGGTCACATCGTAGTGTCACTGAAATTTTTATAGCTTCAAACCTCTTTGCGACAGGCCTCTATATGTTCATTTTGCTTGATTGCCAGCTGCACACCAAATAAAGCACACAGCACTTTCTTACCTCACGGGGAACTTTAATGTCATTAGGACCGTTATCTAGCCGATTTTCAGCATCATGGCATTGATACCTGCACATGTACAGCAAAAATTGCTAAATAATCTCCAAAATTCCACTGTGTCCAAAAGGACCACTTTGGACTACTGCACAGTGATTCCCTTAACAAATTTGGAAACTAGGCTTAAACCATTGCAAAACCAAGATACTTTCAAAGCTTTTGCCACATTCCCTGCGTTTCTGCCTGTAATAGTTTCCTAATTAACCCCTGTATGTCATTTTCACCATCCATTTTCCTTAGTGAAACCTCGATATTTCAGTAATTTTTTGTGAAGTGACCAGTGGGTCGATAAAAACGATTTTTAGATTTTCAGAATGGCCTTTTGAAGTCCTATCTGACAAATTTTGTTTTAACTCTCTATCTGCCTCCGTTGCTGAGAAATTAAGGAAAACGTCACTTCGAGCTTGACACGTGCTAAATGGTGAAAATGCCATACAATGTTTACATCCTGAATACACATAACAATACACAAAATTTGCAATGCTGACTTTTGGCACTTTAATTCGTTGCAGGGACCTGAAATTTCGGCGAGATGACTCCGATCCCATGAAGCATCCCCCGCCAAGACCACGTCTTCGGGGGATTAGCCAGAGCATGGATTATCAACTCGGCCGCCTGATTGGCTGCTGGGCGCCGGGCGTGCAGAGCACCGTTAAGGCACAGTCCAGGCGCCCTGGGTATAAGTAGGAGCTAACTCGGCGAAAAATTATTCAGTTTTGTGAATTCAGACTGTAAGCATCATGTCAGGCCGTGGTAAAGGAGGAAAGGGACTCGGAAAGGGGGGTGCTAAGCGCCACAGGAAGGTACTTCGTGATAACATCCAGGGTATCACCAAGCCCGCCATCCGTCGTCTTGCCCGCAGAGGTGGAGTCAAGCGTATCTCCGGACTCATCTATGAAGAGACCAGAGGAGTGCTCAAGGTTTTCTTGGAGAATGTCATCAGGGATGCCGTCACCTACACCGAGCATGCCAAGAGGAAGACCGTCACCGCCATGGATGTCGTCTACGCCCTGAAGAGGCAAGGACGTACCCTCTACGGATTCGGAGGTTAAGCAGTTGACTGACTTCGCTTCTTCGAAACAAGACCAAAAACAAACCTGGCCATTTTAATGGCCACCAAATCCTCCCAAAAGAGCTGATCATGTACACTGATTATGTTGACACTTCCCCACAATTAAGCCCTCCTCCATCTATTAATTTTAGATTGATTGTGCAGTTCTTTAACGATAATTTAAGACCTCTGCACAACACCAAAAAGGCCCGTGTTACAAGAACAAGTGGTGAAAGTACAACCCACAGAATGGCTAAATAGATCCTACAAAAGTGTAATAAGGCCTAAATTTCCAATAATGGAACAAAAGATCCCCAAATTTCAATTTTTCTGTGATATTTATTTTATATACACCAGAGGTCACTGTAGCTCAGTCTGATTCTCAAGTCAGTGTTGTCCTCTTGTGATTCCAACAAAAAGTTCAGATGTTTTCTGTCAAATGTGATGTAGCTATATGTGTATTGTATGTAATTATCAAGTCAATAAAAGGCAGTAAAAAATGATCTTCACCAAAGATCTCAAGTGCTAGTACAAATAGCAGTCCTGTGACAGTAGCCTTTGCCTACGGCCATACCACGTTGAAAACACCGGTTCTCGTCCGATCACCGAAGTTAAGCAACGTCGGGCCTGGTTAGTACTTGGATGGGTGACCGCCTGGGAATACCAGGTGCTGTAGGTTTTCCATTTTTCTAAATATCTCCTTCAATTCTCAGACCAAATACGGCAATATGGCTCCTTCCTTCCTTCATTTCTTTCTTTCTTTCTTTCTTTCTTCTTCTCCATCATTTATTAAACAGCATCAAACAAAGCTAAAATGTCATTTGTGTCTTTACTTCACTTCAATTTACATCTTTTTAACCACAGACCTCCATGTAAAGTCGACATGTAAAACCAATCTATTATTTACATCATCGGAGTAATATTGAACTTATATCTTCATTTTCTTGCCTGGATGCCTGGAGAAAAATTTGGCAGGTCCACTGGTCCTTGCAAACATCTATTCCAATCTTGGCTGCTGTACTGCAGGCCAAAATGTGACGTTTTTGTCGACGAGTTGTTAGGGTCAACTTCGCATGCCTAATTCGCCAACAAAGAATTGGCCTAGGCCTTTGCCCTTTGCACAGCATTGAGAAGAACATCTCTTCTGCCTGCACACCCAAATTCAGTGCCATGTCTTCATTACGCTTGCCACGGCAGCGATGTTGGCATTTTCACCATCTGCGTTTTTTGACATAAATCTGAAATGAAGAAAAACTGGAATATCTCAGCAACCAGTAGAGTTACGAAGACGGCGATTTCACTGGCTTGTAGCCCGTCGAAAAACGCACATTTTGAGGTATATATCATCCCCATGCTCCTCGTGGTCGCCGTGCGACGCGAGCGTGAATCTCATTTTTCTAGATGGTGAAAATGACATACAAGGGCGGAGCCTAATTTTAGAGCGTCCTGTCACTCTGCCTGACGTCACGGCGCCTTGCTATAAGTAGAGCGGCTCAGTGGAGGACATTATCAGTCGTTTAAAATGGCAAGAACTAAGCAAACCGCACGTAAGTCCACCGGAGGCAAGGCCCCCAGGAAACAATTGGCAACCAAGGCTGCCCGCAAGAGCGCCCCTGCCACCGGAGGAGTCAAGAAGCCTCATCGTTACAGGCCTGGAACCGTCGCTCTCCGTGAGATCCGTCGTTACCAGAAATCCACCGAGCTTCTCATCCGCAAGCTGCCCTTCCAGCGTCTGGTCCGTGAGATCGCCCAGGACTTCAAGACCGACCTGCGATTCCAGTCCTCTGCCGTCATGGCTCTCCAGGAGGCCTCTGAGGCTTACTTGGTTGGTCTCTTCGAGGACACCAACTTGTGTGCCATCCACGCCAAGCGAGTCACCATCATGCCCAAGGACATCCAGTTGGCCCGCCGTATCCGTGGAGAGAGAGCTTAAGAAGTTTTTCTCGACAAAACAAACAACAACTTGGCCTTTTTAAAGGCCACCAAATCCTCCCAAAAGAACAGACCAATGTACACATCCTTATGTTGACGCAATCCCCAAAACAAGAAAAAAGTCCAAATCCAAAAAGTCCCAAAATTAATTGATGGCATGCATGAAAAATAAATGCATGCAGGCCTATCAACCCTCATGAATGCCAATAACTCAGCTTGGAGGGCTGCATTTTCTTCTATCTAGGCCTATCTATCTGTCTATAGATATCTAGCCATCTATCTATCTATCTATATTATAATGTAACCTTTTCACAAAAGTGGTCCAAGTTCTGTCCACAGAAATGCATAAAATGTCTAGCTGACAAATAAGCCATGAATGGCCTCTTTCTTTGCATGTGTAGCATTTGGTACATGTACATGTACTGCTAATTACCAATTAGGACTAATTAATTAGTGAGAAATATAAGCTTTCTTGCAAATACGCAATTTACCGAAAATATCAAATAGGCCATTGATCTACTTTTTTATATTAGGCCTACATACATTTACGAGGCTCACCTTCCTAAAGAAAATTAGCACTTTTTCTCCATTTTTTTAGACAAAGGGTGGGATTTCATTGATTGGTTTTGTTTGTCAACAATAAGATGTGTACATTGGTCTACTCTTTTGGGAGGATTTGGTGGCCTTTAGAAAGGCCAAGAGTTGTTGTTGATTTGTGTTTTACACAAGATGCTTATTTGGGCTTGTTGCTCTTCTTGGGCAGAAGGACAGCCTGGATGTTGGGCAGAACTCCTCCCTGGGCGATGGTGACACCGGAGAGCAGCTTGTTCAATTCCTCGTCATTACGGATGGCCAACTGCAAATGTCTGGGGATGATCCTGGTCTTCTTGTTGTCACGGGCGGCGTTTCCTGCCAACTCGAGGACCTCAGCAGCCAAGTACTCCATGACGGCAGCCAAGTAGACTGGGGCACCAGCTCCAATTCTCTCAGCATAGTTGCCCTTGCGGAGAAGACGATGGATCCTTCCCACGGGGAACTGGAGACCGGCACGGCTGGACCTGGTCTTGCTCTTTCCCTTTGCTTTTCCTCCCTTTCCACGGCCTGACATGATGATGCTTTGTGTTGTTGCTTAGTAAAGATACTCGGCAATAATACACGCCAAATCGGCGACAAAATCCCCTTATACCACTGGGATGGTGAAAATCGCCCCGCCGGCCAATCAGCACGCGCCTCATTAATTCCAGCATTTGGTAATAATTACCAAAAAAAAAAGTTGGCCAAAGTCATTCTTATGCATCACAGTGGCCTCATACAAAATTTCATGCAAATCCAACGAGCCATAAGCTGAATACACAACGGCCTGTTTCATTGGCCTGTGCAGTCATTTTCACCATTGGGACAACTCGTCACAATATAAAAGGAAAATGAGACTGGCGGTCTGGTATATTGTCCTGCTGTATTCAACAAGACAACATGCCACCCAAAGTCGCATCTAAGGGAGCCAAGAAGGCCGCCAGCAAGGCCAAGGCCGCAAGGTCTGGTGAGAAGAAGAAGAAGAGGAGGAGGAGGGAATCCTACTCCATCTACATCTACAAAGTCTTGAAGCAAGTGCACCCCGACACTGGAATCAGCTCCAAGGCCATGTCCATCATGAACTCCTTTGTCAACGACATCTTCGAGCGCATCGCTGCTGAAGCTTCCCGTCTGGCCCACTACAACAGAAGGAGCACCATCACCTCCAGAGAGATCCAGACTGCTGTCCGTCTTCTCTTGCCCGGAGAGTTGGCCAAGCACGCCGTGTCCGAGGGAACCAAGGCTGTGACCAAGTACACCAGCTCCAAGTAAATTATGTACTTGTGAAGCCGACAAACAAACATCAACAACCGGCCATTTTAATGGCCACCAAATCCTCCAAAGAGAGCTGATCATGTACACATTATTACGTTGACTATCCCCAAAATCAAAAGAAATCCTCCCAACCAACCAAATTATAACATTATGCCAAAAAAAAAAAAAAGGTCATTAGTTTTCAAAAGGTCGAAAAAAAAGAAGTATTTCCCAATTTTGAAAATAGTAAGATTCAGATCTAAAATAAATCTAAAAGTCTGTAGGCCCAAATTTGCTAAAAAAAACTGCATCATAGTCTCCTTTTCTTCTTTTGTGTCTTCTGTACACACATTACAGTCAAATCCAATCAAGCCAATCACTGCTGATAGCATGGTATACCTTCTCTGACACTGTTTCATCAATCGATTCTGTTGGTCTAAGTTTCAACAATGCTGTGACATGAAGCCATGCCAACTGGCTGTGCTTCCTGAGATTCTTCACCAACAGGCCAATCGCTTGTTCAAACATGGGAATCAGGCTTGGCCTAATTAGGGTTATGGCAAGTTAGGGTTAGGGCAGATTAGGGTTAGGGCAGATTAGGGTTATGGCAAATTAGGGTTAGGGTTAGGGTTTACTGAGGGTTAGGGTTAGGGTTTACTGAGGTTGGGGTAAAAGTCCAAGCGGCGGTTAGGGTTAGGCCTGCTTAGGGTTGGGGTTAGGCCGAAGGCCTAACCCCAACCCTAACCGGAGGCCTAACCCTAACCGACGGCTAAACCAAGCCTAACCTCGACTACGGGACCTTTTAACACTAACCGGGGCCAAAATTCTAGCATTGACCATCAACTAACCCTAATGTAACATCAACTAACCCTAATGTAGCCATGTAGCTTCCTCCCAGACCATGCTTCCCGTCTGCAGCCGCCGTGAGCGGCCGCAAAATCGGGCCCCGTCACCGCAGAAATCTGGCCCCGTCACCGCAGAGACTTAGCTTCTCCCAATTCTGACCCAAACTTCAAATGCCCATATCTCCGTCAAAAATCAAGTTAGACAGCTGTGGGTGGTGTCATTCTCTTTCCCTTGCTTTTGGTCACATCGTAGTGTCACTGAAATTTTTATAGCTTCAAACCTCTTTGCGACAGGCCTCTATATGTTCATTTTGCTTGATTGCCAGCTGCACACCAAATAAAGCACACAGCACTTTCTTACCTCACGGGGAACTTTAATGTCATTAGGACCGTTATCTAGCCGATTTTCAGCATCATGGCATTGATACCTGCACATGTACAGCAAAAATTGCTAAATAATCTCCAAAATTCCACTGTGTCCAAAAGGACCACTTTGGACTACTGCACAGTGATTCCCTTAACAAATTTGGAAACTAGGCTTAAACCATTGCAAAACCAAGATACTTTCAAAGCTTTTGCCACATTCCCTGCGTTTCTGCCTGTAATAGTTTCCTAATTAACCCCTGTATGTCATTTTCACCATCCATTTTCCTTAGTGAAACCTCGATATTTCAGTAATTTTTTGTGAAGTGACCAGTGGGTCGATAAAAACGATTTTTAGATTTTCAGAATGGCCTTTTGAAGTCCTATCTGACAAATTTTGTTTTAACTCTCTATCTGCCTCCGTTGCTGAGAAATTAAGGAAAACGTCACTTCGAGCTTGACACGTGCTAAATGGTGAAAATGCCATACAATGTTTACATCCTGAATACACATAACAATACACAAAATTTGCAATGCTGACTTTTGGCACTTTAATTCGTTGCAGGGACCTGAAATTTCGGCGAGATGACTCCGATCCCATGAAGCATCCCCCGCCAAGACCACGTCTTCGGGGGATTAGCCAGAGCATGGATTATCAACTCGGCCGCCTGATTGGCTGCTGGGCGCCGGGCGTGCAGAGCACCGTTAAGGCACAGTCCAGGCGCCCTGGGTATAAGTAGGAGCTAACTCGGCGAAAAATTATTCAGTTTTGTGAATTCAGACTGTAAGCATCATGTCAGGCCGTGGTAAAGGAGGAAAGGGACTCGGAAAGGGGGGTGCTAAGCGCCACAGGAAGGTACTTCGTGATAACATCCAGGGTATCACCAAGCCCGCCATCCGTCGTCTTGCCCGCAGAGGTGGAGTCAAGCGTATCTCCGGACTCATCTATGAAGAGACCAGAGGAGTGCTCAAGGTTTTCTTGGAGAATGTCATCAGGGATGCCGTCACCTACACCGAGCATGCCAAGAGGAAGACCGTCACCGCCATGGATGTCGTCTACGCCCTGAAGAGGCAAGGACGTACCCTCTACGGATTCGGAGGTTAAGCAGTTGACTGACTTCGCTTCTTCGAAACAAGACCAAAAACAAACCTGGCCATTTTAATGGCCACCAAATCCTCCCAAAAGAGCTGATCATGTACACTGATTATGTTGACACTTCCCCACAATTAAGCCCTCCTCCATCTATTAATTTTAGATTGATTGTGCAGTTCTTTAACGATAATTTAAGACCTCTGCACAACACCAAAAAGGCCCGTGTTACAAGAACAAGTGGTGAAAGTACAACCCACAGAATGGCTAAATAGATCCTACAAAAGTGTAATAAGGCCTAAATTTCCAATAATGGAACAAAAGATCCCCAAATTTCAATTTTTCTGTGATATTTATTTTATATACACCAGAGGTCACTGTAGCTCAGTCTGATTCTCAAGTCAGTGTTGTCCTCTTGTGATTCCAACAAAAAGTTCAGATGTTTTCTGTCAAATGTGATGTAGCTATATGTGTATTGTATGTAATTATCAAGTCAATAAAAGGCAGTAAAAAATGATCTTCACCAAAGATCTCAAGTGCTAGTACAAATAGCAGTCCTGTGACAGTAGCCTTTGCCTACGGCCATACCACGTTGAAAACACCGGTTCTCGTCCGATCACCGAAGTTAAGCAACGTCGGGCCTGGTTAGTACTTGGATGGGTGACCGCCTGGGAATACCAGGTGCTGTAGGTTTTCCATTTTTCTAAATATCTCCTTCAATTCTCAGACCAAATACGGCAATATGGCTCCTTCCTTCCTTCATTTCTTTCTTTCTTTCTTTCTTTCTTCTTCTCCATCATTTATTAAACAGCATCAAACAAAGCTAAAATGTCATTTGTGTCTTTACTTCACTTCAATTTACATCTTTTTAACCACAGACCTCCATGTAAAGTCGACATGTAAAACCAATCTATTATTTACATCATCGGAGTAATATTGAACTTATATCTTCATTTTCTTGCCTGGATGCCTGGAGAAAAATTTGGCAGGTCCACTGGTCCTTGCAAACATCTATTCCAATCTTGGCTGCTGTACTGCAGGCCAAAATGTGACGTTTTTGTCGACGAGTTGTTAGGGTCAACTTCGCATGCCTAATTCGCCAACAAAGAATTGGCCTAGGCCTTTGCCCTTTGCACAGCATTGAGAAGAACATCTCTTCTGCCTGCACACCCAAATTCAGTGCCATGTCTTCATTACGCTTGCCACGGCAGCGATGTTGGCATTTTCACCATCTGCGTTTTTTGACATAAATCTGAAATGAAGAAAAACTGGAATATCTCAGCAACCAGTAGAGTTACGAAGACGGCGATTTCACTGGCTTGTAGCCCGTCGAAAAACGCACATTTTGAGGTATATATCATCCCCATGCTCCTCGTGGTCGCCGTGCGACGCGAGCGTGAATCTCATTTTTCTAGATGGTGAAAATGACATACAAGGGCGGAGCCTAATTTTAGAGCGTCCTGTCACTCTGCCTGACGTCACGGCGCCTTGCTATAAGTAGAGCGGCTCAGTGGAGGACATTATCAGTCGTTTAAAATGGCAAGAACTAAGCAAACCGCACGTAAGTCCACCGGAGGCAAGGCCCCCAGGAAACAATTGGCAACCAAGGCTGCCCGCAAGAGCGCCCCTGCCACCGGAGGAGTCAAGAAGCCTCATCGTTACAGGCCTGGAACCGTCGCTCTCCGTGAGATCCGTCGTTACCAGAAATCCACCGAGCTTCTCATCCGCAAGCTGCCCTTCCAGCGTCTGGTCCGTGAGATCGCCCAGGACTTCAAGACCGACCTGCGATTCCAGTCCTCTGCCGTCATGGCTCTCCAGGAGGCCTCTGAGGCTTACTTGGTTGGTCTCTTCGAGGACACCAACTTGTGTGCCATCCACGCCAAGCGAGTCACCATCATGCCCAAGGACATCCAGTTGGCCCGCCGTATCCGTGGAGAGAGAGCTTAAGAAGTTTTTCTCGACAAAACAAACAACAACTTGGCCTTTTTAAAGGCCACCAAATCCTCCCAAAAGAACAGACCAATGTACACATCCTTATGTTGACGCAATCCCCAAAACAAGAAAAAAGTCCAAATCCAAAAAGTCCCAAAATTAATTGATGGCATGCATGAAAAATAAATGCATGCAGGCCTATCAACCCTCATGAATGCCAATAACTCAGCTTGGAGGGCTGCATTTTCTTCTATCTAGGCCTATCTATCTGTCTATAGATATCTAGCCATCTATCTATCTATCTATATTATAATGTAACCTTTTCACAAAAGTGGTCCAAGTTCTGTCCACAGAAATGCATAAAATGTCTAGCTGACAAATAAGCCATGAATGGCCTCTTTCTTTGCATGTGTAGCATTTGGTACATGTACATGTACTGCTAATTACCAATTAGGACTAATTAATTAGTGAGAAATATAAGCTTTCTTGCAAATACGCAATTTACCGAAAATATCAAATAGGCCATTGATCTACTTTTTTATATTAGGCCTACATACATTTACGAGGCTCACCTTCCTAAAGAAAATTAGCACTTTTTCTCCATTTTTTTAGACAAAGGGTGGGATTTCATTGATTGGTTTTGTTTGTCAACAATAAGATGTGTACATTGGTCTACTCTTTTGGGAGGATTTGGTGGCCTTTAGAAAGGCCAAGAGTTGTTGTTGATTTGTGTTTTACACAAGATGCTTATTTGGGCTTGTTGCTCTTCTTGGGCAGAAGGACAGCCTGGATGTTGGGCAGAACTCCTCCCTGGGCGATGGTGACACCGGAGAGCAGCTTGTTCAATTCCTCGTCATTACGGATGGCCAACTGCAAATGTCTGGGGATGATCCTGGTCTTCTTGTTGTCACGGGCGGCGTTTCCTGCCAACTCGAGGACCTCAGCAGCCAAGTACTCCATGACGGCAGCCAAGTAGACTGGGGCACCAGCTCCAATTCTCTCAGCATAGTTGCCCTTGCGGAGAAGACGATGGATCCTTCCCACGGGGAACTGGAGACCGGCACGGCTGGACCTGGTCTTGCTCTTTCCCTTTGCTTTTCCTCCCTTTCCACGGCCTGACATGATGATGCTTTGTGTTGTTGCTTAGTAAAGATACTCGGCAATAATACACGCCAAATCGGCGACAAAATCCCCTTATACCACTGGGATGGTGAAAATCGCCCCGCCGGCCAATCAGCACGCGCCTCATTAATTCCAGCATTTGGTAATAATTACCAAAAAAAAAAGTTGGCCAAAGTCATTCTTATGCATCACAGTGGCCTCATACAAAATTTCATGCAAATCCAACGAGCCATAAGCTGAATACACAACGGCCTGTTTCATTGGCCTGTGCAGTCATTTTCACCATTGGGACAACTCGTCACAATATAAAAGGAAAATGAGACTGGCGGTCTGGTATATTGTCCTGCTGTATTCAACAAGACAACATGCCACCCAAAGTCGCATCTAAGGGAGCCAAGAAGGCCGCCAGCAAGGCCAAGGCCGCAAGGTCTGGTGAGAAGAAGAAGAAGAGGAGGAGGAGGGAATCCTACTCCATCTACATCTACAAAGTCTTGAAGCAAGTGCACCCCGACACTGGAATCAGCTCCAAGGCCATGTCCATCATGAACTCCTTTGTCAACGACATCTTCGAGCGCATCGCTGCTGAAGCTTCCCGTCTGGCCCACTACAACAGAAGGAGCACCATCACCTCCAGAGAGATCCAGACTGCTGTCCGTCTTCTCTTGCCCGGAGAGTTGGCCAAGCACGCCGTGTCCGAGGGAACCAAGGCTGTGACCAAGTACACCAGCTCCAAGTAAATTATGTACTTGTGAAGCCGACAAACAAACATCAACAACCGGCCATTTTAATGGCCACCAAATCCTCCAAAGAGAGCTGATCATGTACACATTATTACGTTGACTATCCCCAAAATCAAAAGAAATCCTCCCAACCAACCAAATTATAACATTATGCCAAAAAAAAAAAAAAGGTCATTAGTTTTCAAAAGGTCGAAAAAAAAGAAGTATTTCCCAATTTTGAAAATAGTAAGATTCAGATCTAAAATAAATCTAAAAGTCTGTAGGCCCAAATTTGCTAAAAAAAACTGCATCATAGTCTCCTTTTCTTCTTTTGTGTCTTCTGTACACACATTACAGTCAAATCCAATCAAGCCAATCACTGCTGATAGCATGGTATACCTTCTCTGACACTGTTTCATCAATCGATTCTGTTGGTCTAAGTTTCAACAATGCTGTGACATGAAGCCATGCCAACTGGCTGTGCTTCCTGAGATTCTTCACCAACAGGCCAATCGCTTGTTCAAACATGGGAATCAGGCTTGGCCTAATTAGGGTTATGGCAAGTTAGGGTTAGGGCAGATTAGGGTTAGGGCAGATTAGGGTTATGGCAAATTAGGGTTAGGGTTAGGGTTTACTGAGGGTTAGGGTTAGGGTTTACTGAGGTTGGGGTAAAAGTCCAAGCGGCGGTTAGGGTTAGGCCTGCTTAGGGTTGGGGTTAGGCCGAAGGCCTAACCCCAACCCTAACCGGAGGCCTAACCCTAACCGACGGCTAAACCAAGCCTAACCTCGACTACGGGACCTTTTAACACTAACCGGGGCCAAAATTCTAGCATTGACCATCAACTAACCCTAATGTAACATCAACTAACCCTAATGTAGCCATGTAGCTTCCTCCCAGACCATGCTTCCCGTCTGCAGCCGCCGTGAGCGGCCGCAAAATCGGGCCCCGTCACCGCAGAAATCTGGCCCCGTCACCGCAGAGACTTAGCTTCTCCCAATTCTGACCCAAACTTCAAATGCCCATATCTCCGTCAAAAATCAAGTTAGACAGCTGTGGGTGGTGTCATTCTCTTTCCCTTGCTTTTGGTCACATCGTAGTGTCACTGAAATTTTTATAGCTTCAAACCTCTTTGCGACAGGCCTCTATATGTTCATTTTGCTTGATTGCCAGCTGCACACCAAATAAAGCACACAGCACTTTCTTACCTCACGGGGAACTTTAATGTCATTAGGACCGTTATCTAGCCGATTTTCAGCATCATGGCATTGATACCTGCACATGTACAGCAAAAATTGCTAAATAATCTCCAAAATTCCACTGTGTCCAAAAGGACCACTTTGGACTACTGCACAGTGATTCCCTTAACAAATTTGGAAACTAGGCTTAAACCATTGCAAAACCAAGATACTTTCAAAGCTTTTGCCACATTCCCTGCGTTTCTGCCTGTAATAGTTTCCTAATTAACCCCTGTATGTCATTTTCACCATCCATTTTCCTTAGTGAAACCTCGATATTTCAGTAATTTTTTGTGAAGTGACCAGTGGGTCGATAAAAACGATTTTTAGATTTTCAGAATGGCCTTTTGAAGTCCTATCTGACAAATTTTGTTTTAACTCTCTATCTGCCTCCGTTGCTGAGAAATTAAGGAAAACGTCACTTCGAGCTTGACACGTGCTAAATGGTGAAAATGCCATACAATGTTTACATCCTGAATACACATAACAATACACAAAATTTGCAATGCTGACTTTTGGCACTTTAATTCGTTGCAGGGACCTGAAATTTCGGCGAGATGACTCCGATCCCATGAAGCATCCCCCGCCAAGACCACGTCTTCGGGGGATTAGCCAGAGCATGGATTATCAACTCGGCCGCCTGATTGGCTGCTGGGCGCCGGGCGTGCAGAGCACCGTTAAGGCACAGTCCAGGCGCCCTGGGTATAAGTAGGAGCTAACTCGGCGAAAAATTATTCAGTTTTGTGAATTCAGACTGTAAGCATCATGTCAGGCCGTGGTAAAGGAGGAAAGGGACTCGGAAAGGGGGGTGCTAAGCGCCACAGGAAGGTACTTCGTGATAACATCCAGGGTATCACCAAGCCCGCCATCCGTCGTCTTGCCCGCAGAGGTGGAGTCAAGCGTATCTCCGGACTCATCTATGAAGAGACCAGAGGAGTGCTCAAGGTTTTCTTGGAGAATGTCATCAGGGATGCCGTCACCTACACCGAGCATGCCAAGAGGAAGACCGTCACCGCCATGGATGTCGTCTACGCCCTGAAGAGGCAAGGACGTACCCTCTACGGATTCGGAGGTTAAGCAGTTGACTGACTTCGCTTCTTCGAAACAAGACCAAAAACAAACCTGGCCATTTTAATGGCCACCAAATCCTCCCAAAAGAGCTGATCATGTACACTGATTATGTTGACACTTCCCCACAATTAAGCCCTCCTCCATCTATTAATTTTAGATTGATTGTGCAGTTCTTTAACGATAATTTAAGACCTCTGCACAACACCAAAAAGGCCCGTGTTACAAGAACAAGTGGTGAAAGTACAACCCACAGAATGGCTAAATAGATCCTACAAAAGTGTAATAAGGCCTAAATTTCCAATAATGGAACAAAAGATCCCCAAATTTCAATTTTTCTGTGATATTTATTTTATATACACCAGAGGTCACTGTAGCTCAGTCTGATTCTCAAGTCAGTGTTGTCCTCTTGTGATTCCAACAAAAAGTTCAGATGTTTTCTGTCAAATGTGATGTAGCTATATGTGTATTGTATGTAATTATCAAGTCAATAAAAGGCAGTAAAAAATGATCTTCACCAAAGATCTCAAGTGCTAGTACAAATAGCAGTCCTGTGACAGTAGCCTTTGCCTACGGCCATACCACGTTGAAAACACCGGTTCTCGTCCGATCACCGAAGTTAAGCAACGTCGGGCCTGGTTAGTACTTGGATGGGTGACCGCCTGGGAATACCAGGTGCTGTAGGTTTTCCATTTTTCTAAATATCTCCTTCAATTCTCAGACCAAATACGGCAATATGGCTCCTTCCTTCCTTCATTTCTTTCTTTCTTTCTTTCTTTCTTCTTCTCCATCATTTATTAAACAGCATCAAACAAAGCTAAAATGTCATTTGTGTCTTTACTTCACTTCAATTTACATCTTTTTAACCACAGACCTCCATGTAAAGTCGACATGTAAAACCAATCTATTATTTACATCATCGGAGTAATATTGAACTTATATCTTCATTTTCTTGCCTGGATGCCTGGAGAAAAATTTGGCAGGTCCACTGGTCCTTGCAAACATCTATTCCAATCTTGGCTGCTGTACTGCAGGCCAAAATGTGACGTTTTTGTCGACGAGTTGTTAGGGTCAACTTCGCATGCCTAATTCGCCAACAAAGAATTGGCCTAGGCCTTTGCCCTTTGCACAGCATTGAGAAGAACATCTCTTCTGCCTGCACACCCAAATTCAGTGCCATGTCTTCATTACGCTTGCCACGGCAGCGATGTTGGCATTTTCACCATCTGCGTTTTTTGACATAAATCTGAAATGAAGAAAAACTGGAATATCTCAGCAACCAGTAGAGTTACGAAGACGGCGATTTCACTGGCTTGTAGCCCGTCGAAAAACGCACATTTTGAGGTATATATCATCCCCATGCTCCTCGTGGTCGCCGTGCGACGCGAGCGTGAATCTCATTTTTCTAGATGGTGAAAATGACATACAAGGGCGGAGCCTAATTTTAGAGCGTCCTGTCACTCTGCCTGACGTCACGGCGCCTTGCTATAAGTAGAGCGGCTCAGTGGAGGACATTATCAGTCGTTTAAAATGGCAAGAACTAAGCAAACCGCACGTAAGTCCACCGGAGGCAAGGCCCCCAGGAAACAATTGGCAACCAAGGCTGCCCGCAAGAGCGCCCCTGCCACCGGAGGAGTCAAGAAGCCTCATCGTTACAGGCCTGGAACCGTCGCTCTCCGTGAGATCCGTCGTTACCAGAAATCCACCGAGCTTCTCATCCGCAAGCTGCCCTTCCAGCGTCTGGTCCGTGAGATCGCCCAGGACTTCAAGACCGACCTGCGATTCCAGTCCTCTGCCGTCATGGCTCTCCAGGAGGCCTCTGAGGCTTACTTGGTTGGTCTCTTCGAGGACACCAACTTGTGTGCCATCCACGCCAAGCGAGTCACCATCATGCCCAAGGACATCCAGTTGGCCCGCCGTATCCGTGGAGAGAGAGCTTAAGAAGTTTTTCTCGACAAAACAAACAACAACTTGGCCTTTTTAAAGGCCACCAAATCCTCCCAAAAGAACAGACCAATGTACACATCCTTATGTTGACGCAATCCCCAAAACAAGAAAAAAGTCCAAATCCAAAAAGTCCCAAAATTAATTGATGGCATGCATGAAAAATAAATGCATGCAGGCCTATCAACCCTCATGAATGCCAATAACTCAGCTTGGAGGGCTGCATTTTCTTCTATCTAGGCCTATCTATCTGTCTATAGATATCTAGCCATCTATCTATCTATCTATATTATAATGTAACCTTTTCACAAAAGTGGTCCAAGTTCTGTCCACAGAAATGCATAAAATGTCTAGCTGACAAATAAGCCATGAATGGCCTCTTTCTTTGCATGTGTAGCATTTGGTACATGTACATGTACTGCTAATTACCAATTAGGACTAATTAATTAGTGAGAAATATAAGCTTTCTTGCAAATACGCAATTTACCGAAAATATCAAATAGGCCATTGATCTACTTTTTTATATTAGGCCTACATACATTTACGAGGCTCACCTTCCTAAAGAAAATTAGCACTTTTTCTCCATTTTTTTAGACAAAGGGTGGGATTTCATTGATTGGTTTTGTTTGTCAACAATAAGATGTGTACATTGGTCTACTCTTTTGGGAGGATTTGGTGGCCTTTAGAAAGGCCAAGAGTTGTTGTTGATTTGTGTTTTACACAAGATGCTTATTTGGGCTTGTTGCTCTTCTTGGGCAGAAGGACAGCCTGGATGTTGGGCAGAACTCCTCCCTGGGCGATGGTGACACCGGAGAGCAGCTTGTTCAATTCCTCGTCATTACGGATGGCCAACTGCAAATGTCTGGGGATGATCCTGGTCTTCTTGTTGTCACGGGCGGCGTTTCCTGCCAACTCGAGGACCTCAGCAGCCAAGTACTCCATGACGGCAGCCAAGTAGACTGGGGCACCAGCTCCAATTCTCTCAGCATAGTTGCCCTTGCGGAGAAGACGATGGATCCTTCCCACGGGGAACTGGAGACCGGCACGGCTGGACCTGGTCTTGCTCTTTCCCTTTGCTTTTCCTCCCTTTCCACGGCCTGACATGATGATGCTTTGTGTTGTTGCTTAGTAAAGATACTCGGCAATAATACACGCCAAATCGGCGACAAAATCCCCTTATACCACTGGGATGGTGAAAATCGCCCCGCCGGCCAATCAGCACGCGCCTCATTAATTCCAGCATTTGGTAATAATTACCAAAAAAAAAAGTTGGCCAAAGTCATTCTTATGCATCACAGTGGCCTCATACAAAATTTCATGCAAATCCAACGAGCCATAAGCTGAATACACAACGGCCTGTTTCATTGGCCTGTGCAGTCATTTTCACCATTGGGACAACTCGTCACAATATAAAAGGAAAATGAGACTGGCGGTCTGGTATATTGTCCTGCTGTATTCAACAAGACAACATGCCACCCAAAGTCGCATCTAAGGGAGCCAAGAAGGCCGCCAGCAAGGCCAAGGCCGCAAGGTCTGGTGAGAAGAAGAAGAAGAGGAGGAGGAGGGAATCCTACTCCATCTACATCTACAAAGTCTTGAAGCAAGTGCACCCCGACACTGGAATCAGCTCCAAGGCCATGTCCATCATGAACTCCTTTGTCAACGACATCTTCGAGCGCATCGCTGCTGAAGCTTCCCGTCTGGCCCACTACAACAGAAGGAGCACCATCACCTCCAGAGAGATCCAGACTGCTGTCCGTCTTCTCTTGCCCGGAGAGTTGGCCAAGCACGCCGTGTCCGAGGGAACCAAGGCTGTGACCAAGTACACCAGCTCCAAGTAAATTATGTACTTGTGAAGCCGACAAACAAACATCAACAACCGGCCATTTTAATGGCCACCAAATCCTCCAAAGAGAGCTGATCATGTACACATTATTACGTTGACTATCCCCAAAATCAAAAGAAATCCTCCCAACCAACCAAATTATAACATTATGCCAAAAAAAAAAAAAAGGTCATTAGTTTTCAAAAGGTCGAAAAAAAAGAAGTATTTCCCAATTTTGAAAATAGTAAGATTCAGATCTAAAATAAATCTAAAAGTCTGTAGGCCCAAATTTGCTAAAAAAAACTGCATCATAGTCTCCTTTTCTTCTTTTGTGTCTTCTGTACACACATTACAGTCAAATCCAATCAAGCCAATCACTGCTGATAGCATGGTATACCTTCTCTGACACTGTTTCATCAATCGATTCTGTTGGTCTAAGTTTCAACAATGCTGTGACATGAAGCCATGCCAACTGGCTGTGCTTCCTGAGATTCTTCACCAACAGGCCAATCGCTTGTTCAAACATGGGAATCAGGCTTGGCCTAATTAGGGTTATGGCAAGTTAGGGTTAGGGCAGATTAGGGTTAGGGCAGATTAGGGTTATGGCAAATTAGGGTTAGGGTTAGGGTTTACTGAGGGTTAGGGTTAGGGTTTACTGAGGTTGGGGTAAAAGTCCAAGCGGCGGTTAGGGTTAGGCCTGCTTAGGGTTGGGGTTAGGCCGAAGGCCTAACCCCAACCCTAACCGGAGGCCTAACCCTAACCGACGGCTAAACCAAGCCTAACCTCGACTACGGGACCTTTTAACACTAACCGGGGCCAAAATTCTAGCATTGACCATCAACTAACCCTAATGTAACATCAACTAACCCTAATGTAGCCATGTAGCTTCCTCCCAGACCATGCTTCCCGTCTGCAGCCGCCGTGAGCGGCCGCAAAATCGGGCCCCGTCACCGCAGAAATCTGGCCCCGTCACCGCAGAGACTTAGCTTCTCCCAATTCTGACCCAAACTTCAAATGCCCATATCTCCGTCAAAAATCAAGTTAGACAGCTGTGGGTGGTGTCATTCTCTTTCCCTTGCTTTTGGTCACATCGTAGTGTCACTGAAATTTTTATAGCTTCAAACCTCTTTGCGACAGGCCTCTATATGTTCATTTTGCTTGATTGCCAGCTGCACACCAAATAAAGCACACAGCACTTTCTTACCTCACGGGGAACTTTAATGTCATTAGGACCGTTATCTAGCCGATTTTCAGCATCATGGCATTGATACCTGCACATGTACAGCAAAAATTGCTAAATAATCTCCAAAATTCCACTGTGTCCAAAAGGACCACTTTGGACTACTGCACAGTGATTCCCTTAACAAATTTGGAAACTAGGCTTAAACCATTGCAAAACCAAGATACTTTCAAAGCTTTTGCCACATTCCCTGCGTTTCTGCCTGTAATAGTTTCCTAATTAACCCCTGTATGTCATTTTCACCATCCATTTTCCTTAGTGAAACCTCGATATTTCAGTAATTTTTTGTGAAGTGACCAGTGGGTCGATAAAAACGATTTTTAGATTTTCAGAATGGCCTTTTGAAGTCCTATCTGACAAATTTTGTTTTAACTCTCTATCTGCCTCCGTTGCTGAGAAATTAAGGAAAACGTCACTTCGAGCTTGACACGTGCTAAATGGTGAAAATGCCATACAATGTTTACATCCTGAATACACATAACAATACACAAAATTTGCAATGCTGACTTTTGGCACTTTAATTCGTTGCAGGGACCTGAAATTTCGGCGAGATGACTCCGATCCCATGAAGCATCCCCCGCCAAGACCACGTCTTCGGGGGATTAGCCAGAGCATGGATTATCAACTCGGCCGCCTGATTGGCTGCTGGGCGCCGGGCGTGCAGAGCACCGTTAAGGCACAGTCCAGGCGCCCTGGGTATAAGTAGGAGCTAACTCGGCGAAAAATTATTCAGTTTTGTGAATTCAGACTGTAAGCATCATGTCAGGCCGTGGTAAAGGAGGAAAGGGACTCGGAAAGGGGGGTGCTAAGCGCCACAGGAAGGTACTTCGTGATAACATCCAGGGTATCACCAAGCCCGCCATCCGTCGTCTTGCCCGCAGAGGTGGAGTCAAGCGTATCTCCGGACTCATCTATGAAGAGACCAGAGGAGTGCTCAAGGTTTTCTTGGAGAATGTCATCAGGGATGCCGTCACCTACACCGAGCATGCCAAGAGGAAGACCGTCACCGCCATGGATGTCGTCTACGCCCTGAAGAGGCAAGGACGTACCCTCTACGGATTCGGAGGTTAAGCAGTTGACTGACTTCGCTTCTTCGAAACAAGACCAAAAACAAACCTGGCCATTTTAATGGCCACCAAATCCTCCCAAAAGAGCTGATCATGTACACTGATTATGTTGACACTTCCCCACAATTAAGCCCTCCTCCATCTATTAATTTTAGATTGATTGTGCAGTTCTTTAACGATAATTTAAGACCTCTGCACAACACCAAAAAGGCCCGTGTTACAAGAACAAGTGGTGAAAGTACAACCCACAGAATGGCTAAATAGATCCTACAAAAGTGTAATAAGGCCTAAATTTCCAATAATGGAACAAAAGATCCCCAAATTTCAATTTTTCTGTGATATTTATTTTATATACACCAGAGGTCACTGTAGCTCAGTCTGATTCTCAAGTCAGTGTTGTCCTCTTGTGATTCCAACAAAAAGTTCAGATGTTTTCTGTCAAATGTGATGTAGCTATATGTGTATTGTATGTAATTATCAAGTCAATAAAAGGCAGTAAAAAATGATCTTCACCAAAGATCTCAAGTGCTAGTACAAATAGCAGTCCTGTGACAGTAGCCTTTGCCTACGGCCATACCACGTTGAAAACACCGGTTCTCGTCCGATCACCGAAGTTAAGCAACGTCGGGCCTGGTTAGTACTTGGATGGGTGACCGCCTGGGAATACCAGGTGCTGTAGGTTTTCCATTTTTCTAAATATCTCCTTCAATTCTCAGACCAAATACGGCAATATGGCTCCTTCCTTCCTTCATTTCTTTCTTTCTTTCTTTCTTTCTTCTTCTCCATCATTTATTAAACAGCATCAAACAAAGCTAAAATGTCATTTGTGTCTTTACTTCACTTCAATTTACATCTTTTTAACCACAGACCTCCATGTAAAGTCGACATGTAAAACCAATCTATTATTTACATCATCGGAGTAATATTGAACTTATATCTTCATTTTCTTGCCTGGATGCCTGGAGAAAAATTTGGCAGGTCCACTGGTCCTTGCAAACATCTATTCCAATCTTGGCTGCTGTACTGCAGGCCAAAATGTGACGTTTTTGTCGACGAGTTGTTAGGGTCAACTTCGCATGCCTAATTCGCCAACAAAGAATTGGCCTAGGCCTTTGCCCTTTGCACAGCATTGAGAAGAACATCTCTTCTGCCTGCACACCCAAATTCAGTGCCATGTCTTCATTACGCTTGCCACGGCAGCGATGTTGGCATTTTCACCATCTGCGTTTTTTGACATAAATCTGAAATGAAGAAAAACTGGAATATCTCAGCAACCAGTAGAGTTACGAAGACGGCGATTTCACTGGCTTGTAGCCCGTCGAAAAACGCACATTTTGAGGTATATATCATCCCCATGCTCCTCGTGGTCGCCGTGCGACGCGAGCGTGAATCTCATTTTTCTAGATGGTGAAAATGACATACAAGGGCGGAGCCTAATTTTAGAGCGTCCTGTCACTCTGCCTGACGTCACGGCGCCTTGCTATAAGTAGAGCGGCTCAGTGGAGGACATTATCAGTCGTTTAAAATGGCAAGAACTAAGCAAACCGCACGTAAGTCCACCGGAGGCAAGGCCCCCAGGAAACAATTGGCAACCAAGGCTGCCCGCAAGAGCGCCCCTGCCACCGGAGGAGTCAAGAAGCCTCATCGTTACAGGCCTGGAACCGTCGCTCTCCGTGAGATCCGTCGTTACCAGAAATCCACCGAGCTTCTCATCCGCAAGCTGCCCTTCCAGCGTCTGGTCCGTGAGATCGCCCAGGACTTCAAGACCGACCTGCGATTCCAGTCCTCTGCCGTCATGGCTCTCCAGGAGGCCTCTGAGGCTTACTTGGTTGGTCTCTTCGAGGACACCAACTTGTGTGCCATCCACGCCAAGCGAGTCACCATCATGCCCAAGGACATCCAGTTGGCCCGCCGTATCCGTGGAGAGAGAGCTTAAGAAGTTTTTCTCGACAAAACAAACAACAACTTGGCCTTTTTAAAGGCCACCAAATCCTCCCAAAAGAACAGACCAATGTACACATCCTTATGTTGACGCAATCCCCAAAACAAGAAAAAAGTCCAAATCCAAAAAGTCCCAAAATTAATTGATGGCATGCATGAAAAATAAATGCATGCAGGCCTATCAACCCTCATGAATGCCAATAACTCAGCTTGGAGGGCTGCATTTTCTTCTATCTAGGCCTATCTATCTGTCTATAGATATCTAGCCATCTATCTATCTATCTATATTATAATGTAACCTTTTCACAAAAGTGGTCCAAGTTCTGTCCACAGAAATGCATAAAATGTCTAGCTGACAAATAAGCCATGAATGGCCTCTTTCTTTGCATGTGTAGCATTTGGTACATGTACATGTACTGCTAATTACCAATTAGGACTAATTAATTAGTGAGAAATATAAGCTTTCTTGCAAATACGCAATTTACCGAAAATATCAAATAGGCCATTGATCTACTTTTTTATATTAGGCCTACATACATTTACGAGGCTCACCTTCCTAAAGAAAATTAGCACTTTTTCTCCATTTTTTTAGACAAAGGGTGGGATTTCATTGATTGGTTTTGTTTGTCAACAATAAGATGTGTACATTGGTCTACTCTTTTGGGAGGATTTGGTGGCCTTTAGAAAGGCCAAGAGTTGTTGTTGATTTGTGTTTTACACAAGATGCTTATTTGGGCTTGTTGCTCTTCTTGGGCAGAAGGACAGCCTGGATGTTGGGCAGAACTCCTCCCTGGGCGATGGTGACACCGGAGAGCAGCTTGTTCAATTCCTCGTCATTACGGATGGCCAACTGCAAATGTCTGGGGATGATCCTGGTCTTCTTGTTGTCACGGGCGGCGTTTCCTGCCAACTCGAGGACCTCAGCAGCCAAGTACTCCATGACGGCAGCCAAGTAGACTGGGGCACCAGCTCCAATTCTCTCAGCATAGTTGCCCTTGCGGAGAAGACGATGGATCCTTCCCACGGGGAACTGGAGACCGGCACGGCTGGACCTGGTCTTGCTCTTTCCCTTTGCTTTTCCTCCCTTTCCACGGCCTGACATGATGATGCTTTGTGTTGTTGCTTAGTAAAGATACTCGGCAATAATACACGCCAAATCGGCGACAAAATCCCCTTATACCACTGGGATGGTGAAAATCGCCCCGCCGGCCAATCAGCACGCGCCTCATTAATTCCAGCATTTGGTAATAATTACCAAAAAAAAAAGTTGGCCAAAGTCATTCTTATGCATCACAGTGGCCTCATACAAAATTTCATGCAAATCCAACGAGCCATAAGCTGAATACACAACGGCCTGTTTCATTGGCCTGTGCAGTCATTTTCACCATTGGGACAACTCGTCACAATATAAAAGGAAAATGAGACTGGCGGTCTGGTATATTGTCCTGCTGTATTCAACAAGACAACATGCCACCCAAAGTCGCATCTAAGGGAGCCAAGAAGGCCGCCAGCAAGGCCAAGGCCGCAAGGTCTGGTGAGAAGAAGAAGAAGAGGAGGAGGAGGGAATCCTACTCCATCTACATCTACAAAGTCTTGAAGCAAGTGCACCCCGACACTGGAATCAGCTCCAAGGCCATGTCCATCATGAACTCCTTTGTCAACGACATCTTCGAGCGCATCGCTGCTGAAGCTTCCCGTCTGGCCCACTACAACAGAAGGAGCACCATCACCTCCAGAGAGATCCAGACTGCTGTCCGTCTTCTCTTGCCCGGAGAGTTGGCCAAGCACGCCGTGTCCGAGGGAACCAAGGCTGTGACCAAGTACACCAGCTCCAAGTAAATTATGTACTTGTGAAGCCGACAAACAAACATCAACAACCGGCCATTTTAATGGCCACCAAATCCTCCAAAGAGAGCTGATCATGTACACATTATTACGTTGACTATCCCCAAAATCAAAAGAAATCCTCCCAACCAACCAAATTATAACATTATGCCAAAAAAAAAAAAAAGGTCATTAGTTTTCAAAAGGTCGAAAAAAAAGAAGTATTTCCCAATTTTGAAAATAGTAAGATTCAGATCTAAAATAAATCTAAAAGTCTGTAGGCCCAAATTTGCTAAAAAAAACTGCATCATAGTCTCCTTTTCTTCTTTTGTGTCTTCTGTACACACATTACAGTCAAATCCAATCAAGCCAATCACTGCTGATAGCATGGTATACCTTCTCTGACACTGTTTCATCAATCGATTCTGTTGGTCTAAGTTTCAACAATGCTGTGACATGAAGCCATGCCAACTGGCTGTGCTTCCTGAGATTCTTCACCAACAGGCCAATCGCTTGTTCAAACATGGGAATCAGGCTTGGCCTAATTAGGGTTATGGCAAGTTAGGGTTAGGGCAGATTAGGGTTAGGGCAGATTAGGGTTATGGCAAATTAGGGTTAGGGTTAGGGTTTACTGAGGGTTAGGGTTAGGGTTTACTGAGGTTGGGGTAAAAGTCCAAGCGGCGGTTAGGGTTAGGCCTGCTTAGGGTTGGGGTTAGGCCGAAGGCCTAACCCCAACCCTAACCGGAGGCCTAACCCTAACCGACGGCTAAACCAAGCCTAACCTCGACTACGGGACCTTTTAACACTAACCGGGGCCAAAATTCTAGCATTGACCATCAACTAACCCTAATGTAACATCAACTAACCCTAATGTAGCCATGTAGCTTCCTCCCAGACCATGCTTCCCGTCTGCAGCCGCCGTGAGCGGCCGCAAAATCGGGCCCCGTCACCGCAGAAATCTGGCCCCGTCACCGCAGAGACTTAGCTTCTCCCAATTCTGACCCAAACTTCAAATGCCCATATCTCCGTCAAAAATCAAGTTAGACAGCTGTGGGTGGTGTCATTCTCTTTCCCTTGCTTTTGGTCACATCGTAGTGTCACTGAAATTTTTATAGCTTCAAACCTCTTTGCGACAGGCCTCTATATGTTCATTTTGCTTGATTGCCAGCTGCACACCAAATAAAGCACACAGCACTTTCTTACCTCACGGGGAACTTTAATGTCATTAGGACCGTTATCTAGCCGATTTTCAGCATCATGGCATTGATACCTGCACATGTACAGCAAAAATTGCTAAATAATCTCCAAAATTCCACTGTGTCCAAAAGGACCACTTTGGACTACTGCACAGTGATTCCCTTAACAAATTTGGAAACTAGGCTTAAACCATTGCAAAACCAAGATACTTTCAAAGCTTTTGCCACATTCCCTGCGTTTCTGCCTGTAATAGTTTCCTAATTAACCCCTGTATGTCATTTTCACCATCCATTTTCCTTAGTGAAACCTCGATATTTCAGTAATTTTTTGTGAAGTGACCAGTGGGTCGATAAAAACGATTTTTAGATTTTCAGAATGGCCTTTTGAAGTCCTATCTGACAAATTTTGTTTTAACTCTCTATCTGCCTCCGTTGCTGAGAAATTAAGGAAAACGTCACTTCGAGCTTGACACGTGCTAAATGGTGAAAATGCCATACAATGTTTACATCCTGAATACACATAACAATACACAAAATTTGCAATGCTGACTTTTGGCACTTTAATTCGTTGCAGGGACCTGAAATTTCGGCGAGATGACTCCGATCCCATGAAGCATCCCCCGCCAAGACCACGTCTTCGGGGGATTAGCCAGAGCATGGATTATCAACTCGGCCGCCTGATTGGCTGCTGGGCGCCGGGCGTGCAGAGCACCGTTAAGGCACAGTCCAGGCGCCCTGGGTATAAGTAGGAGCTAACTCGGCGAAAAATTATTCAGTTTTGTGAATTCAGACTGTAAGCATCATGTCAGGCCGTGGTAAAGGAGGAAAGGGACTCGGAAAGGGGGGTGCTAAGCGCCACAGGAAGGTACTTCGTGATAACATCCAGGGTATCACCAAGCCCGCCATCCGTCGTCTTGCCCGCAGAGGTGGAGTCAAGCGTATCTCCGGACTCATCTATGAAGAGACCAGAGGAGTGCTCAAGGTTTTCTTGGAGAATGTCATCAGGGATGCCGTCACCTACACCGAGCATGCCAAGAGGAAGACCGTCACCGCCATGGATGTCGTCTACGCCCTGAAGAGGCAAGGACGTACCCTCTACGGATTCGGAGGTTAAGCAGTTGACTGACTTCGCTTCTTCGAAACAAGACCAAAAACAAACCTGGCCATTTTAATGGCCACCAAATCCTCCCAAAAGAGCTGATCATGTACACTGATTATGTTGACACTTCCCCACAATTAAGCCCTCCTCCATCTATTAATTTTAGATTGATTGTGCAGTTCTTTAACGATAATTTAAGACCTCTGCACAACACCAAAAAGGCCCGTGTTACAAGAACAAGTGGTGAAAGTACAACCCACAGAATGGCTAAATAGATCCTACAAAAGTGTAATAAGGCCTAAATTTCCAATAATGGAACAAAAGATCCCCAAATTTCAATTTTTCTGTGATATTTATTTTATATACACCAGAGGTCACTGTAGCTCAGTCTGATTCTCAAGTCAGTGTTGTCCTCTTGTGATTCCAACAAAAAGTTCAGATGTTTTCTGTCAAATGTGATGTAGCTATATGTGTATTGTATGTAATTATCAAGTCAATAAAAGGCAGTAAAAAATGATCTTCACCAAAGATCTCAAGTGCTAGTACAAATAGCAGTCCTGTGACAGTAGCCTTTGCCTACGGCCATACCACGTTGAAAACACCGGTTCTCGTCCGATCACCGAAGTTAAGCAACGTCGGGCCTGGTTAGTACTTGGATGGGTGACCGCCTGGGAATACCAGGTGCTGTAGGTTTTCCATTTTTCTAAATATCTCCTTCAATTCTCAGACCAAATACGGCAATATGGCTCCTTCCTTCCTTCATTTCTTTCTTTCTTTCTTTCTTTCTTCTTCTCCATCATTTATTAAACAGCATCAAACAAAGCTAAAATGTCATTTGTGTCTTTACTTCACTTCAATTTACATCTTTTTAACCACAGACCTCCATGTAAAGTCGACATGTAAAACCAATCTATTATTTACATCATCGGAGTAATATTGAACTTATATCTTCATTTTCTTGCCTGGATGCCTGGAGAAAAATTTGGCAGGTCCACTGGTCCTTGCAAACATCTATTCCAATCTTGGCTGCTGTACTGCAGGCCAAAATGTGACGTTTTTGTCGACGAGTTGTTAGGGTCAACTTCGCATGCCTAATTCGCCAACAAAGAATTGGCCTAGGCCTTTGCCCTTTGCACAGCATTGAGAAGAACATCTCTTCTGCCTGCACACCCAAATTCAGTGCCATGTCTTCATTACGCTTGCCACGGCAGCGATGTTGGCATTTTCACCATCTGCGTTTTTTGACATAAATCTGAAATGAAGAAAAACTGGAATATCTCAGCAACCAGTAGAGTTACGAAGACGGCGATTTCACTGGCTTGTAGCCCGTCGAAAAACGCACATTTTGAGGTATATATCATCCCCATGCTCCTCGTGGTCGCCGTGCGACGCGAGCGTGAATCTCATTTTTCTAGATGGTGAAAATGACATACAAGGGCGGAGCCTAATTTTAGAGCGTCCTGTCACTCTGCCTGACGTCACGGCGCCTTGCTATAAGTAGAGCGGCTCAGTGGAGGACATTATCAGTCGTTTAAAATGGCAAGAACTAAGCAAACCGCACGTAAGTCCACCGGAGGCAAGGCCCCCAGGAAACAATTGGCAACCAAGGCTGCCCGCAAGAGCGCCCCTGCCACCGGAGGAGTCAAGAAGCCTCATCGTTACAGGCCTGGAACCGTCGCTCTCCGTGAGATCCGTCGTTACCAGAAATCCACCGAGCTTCTCATCCGCAAGCTGCCCTTCCAGCGTCTGGTCCGTGAGATCGCCCAGGACTTCAAGACCGACCTGCGATTCCAGTCCTCTGCCGTCATGGCTCTCCAGGAGGCCTCTGAGGCTTACTTGGTTGGTCTCTTCGAGGACACCAACTTGTGTGCCATCCACGCCAAGCGAGTCACCATCATGCCCAAGGACATCCAGTTGGCCCGCCGTATCCGTGGAGAGAGAGCTTAAGAAGTTTTTCTCGACAAAACAAACAACAACTTGGCCTTTTTAAAGGCCACCAAATCCTCCCAAAAGAACAGACCAATGTACACATCCTTATGTTGACGCAATCCCCAAAACAAGAAAAAAGTCCAAATCCAAAAAGTCCCAAAATTAATTGATGGCATGCATGAAAAATAAATGCATGCAGGCCTATCAACCCTCATGAATGCCAATAACTCAGCTTGGAGGGCTGCATTTTCTTCTATCTAGGCCTATCTATCTGTCTATAGATATCTAGCCATCTATCTATCTATCTATATTATAATGTAACCTTTTCACAAAAGTGGTCCAAGTTCTGTCCACAGAAATGCATAAAATGTCTAGCTGACAAATAAGCCATGAATGGCCTCTTTCTTTGCATGTGTAGCATTTGGTACATGTACATGTACTGCTAATTACCAATTAGGACTAATTAATTAGTGAGAAATATAAGCTTTCTTGCAAATACGCAATTTACCGAAAATATCAAATAGGCCATTGATCTACTTTTTTATATTAGGCCTACATACATTTACGAGGCTCACCTTCCTAAAGAAAATTAGCACTTTTTCTCCATTTTTTTAGACAAAGGGTGGGATTTCATTGATTGGTTTTGTTTGTCAACAATAAGATGTGTACATTGGTCTACTCTTTTGGGAGGATTTGGTGGCCTTTAGAAAGGCCAAGAGTTGTTGTTGATTTGTGTTTTACACAAGATGCTTATTTGGGCTTGTTGCTCTTCTTGGGCAGAAGGACAGCCTGGATGTTGGGCAGAACTCCTCCCTGGGCGATGGTGACACCGGAGAGCAGCTTGTTCAATTCCTCGTCATTACGGATGGCCAACTGCAAATGTCTGGGGATGATCCTGGTCTTCTTGTTGTCACGGGCGGCGTTTCCTGCCAACTCGAGGACCTCAGCAGCCAAGTACTCCATGACGGCAGCCAAGTAGACTGGGGCACCAGCTCCAATTCTCTCAGCATAGTTGCCCTTGCGGAGAAGACGATGGATCCTTCCCACGGGGAACTGGAGACCGGCACGGCTGGACCTGGTCTTGCTCTTTCCCTTTGCTTTTCCTCCCTTTCCACGGCCTGACATGATGATGCTTTGTGTTGTTGCTTAGTAAAGATACTCGGCAATAATACACGCCAAATCGGCGACAAAATCCCCTTATACCACTGGGATGGTGAAAATCGCCCCGCCGGCCAATCAGCACGCGCCTCATTAATTCCAGCATTTGGTAATAATTACCAAAAAAAAAAGTTGGCCAAAGTCATTCTTATGCATCACAGTGGCCTCATACAAAATTTCATGCAAATCCAACGAGCCATAAGCTGAATACACAACGGCCTGTTTCATTGGCCTGTGCAGTCATTTTCACCATTGGGACAACTCGTCACAATATAAAAGGAAAATGAGACTGGCGGTCTGGTATATTGTCCTGCTGTATTCAACAAGACAACATGCCACCCAAAGTCGCATCTAAGGGAGCCAAGAAGGCCGCCAGCAAGGCCAAGGCCGCAAGGTCTGGTGAGAAGAAGAAGAAGAGGAGGAGGAGGGAATCCTACTCCATCTACATCTACAAAGTCTTGAAGCAAGTGCACCCCGACACTGGAATCAGCTCCAAGGCCATGTCCATCATGAACTCCTTTGTCAACGACATCTTCGAGCGCATCGCTGCTGAAGCTTCCCGTCTGGCCCACTACAACAGAAGGAGCACCATCACCTCCAGAGAGATCCAGACTGCTGTCCGTCTTCTCTTGCCCGGAGAGTTGGCCAAGCACGCCGTGTCCGAGGGAACCAAGGCTGTGACCAAGTACACCAGCTCCAAGTAAATTATGTACTTGTGAAGCCGACAAACAAACATCAACAACCGGCCATTTTAATGGCCACCAAATCCTCCAAAGAGAGCTGATCATGTACACATTATTACGTTGACTATCCCCAAAATCAAAAGAAATCCTCCCAACCAACCAAATTATAACATTATGCCAAAAAAAAAAAAAAGGTCATTAGTTTTCAAAAGGTCGAAAAAAAAGAAGTATTTCCCAATTTTGAAAATAGTAAGATTCAGATCTAAAATAAATCTAAAAGTCTGTAGGCCCAAATTTGCTAAAAAAAACTGCATCATAGTCTCCTTTTCTTCTTTTGTGTCTTCTGTACACACATTACAGTCAAATCCAATCAAGCCAATCACTGCTGATAGCATGGTATACCTTCTCTGACACTGTTTCATCAATCGATTCTGTTGGTCTAAGTTTCAACAATGCTGTGACATGAAGCCATGCCAACTGGCTGTGCTTCCTGAGATTCTTCACCAACAGGCCAATCGCTTGTTCAAACATGGGAATCAGGCTTGGCCTAATTAGGGTTATGGCAAGTTAGGGTTAGGGCAGATTAGGGTTAGGGCAGATTAGGGTTATGGCAAATTAGGGTTAGGGTTAGGGTTTACTGAGGGTTAGGGTTAGGGTTTACTGAGGTTGGGGTAAAAGTCCAAGCGGCGGTTAGGGTTAGGCCTGCTTAGGGTTGGGGTTAGGCCGAAGGCCTAACCCCAACCCTAACCGGAGGCCTAACCCTAACCGACGGCTAAACCAAGCCTAACCTCGACTACGGGACCTTTTAACACTAACCGGGGCCAAAATTCTAGCATTGACCATCAACTAACCCTAATGTAACATCAACTAACCCTAATGTAGCCATGTAGCTTCCTCCCAGACCATGCTTCCCGTCTGCAGCCGCCGTGAGCGGCCGCAAAATCGGGCCCCGTCACCGCAGAAATCTGGCCCCGTCACCGCAGAGACTTAGCTTCTCCCAATTCTGACCCAAACTTCAAATGCCCATATCTCCGTCAAAAATCAAGTTAGACAGCTGTGGGTGGTGTCATTCTCTTTCCCTTGCTTTTGGTCACATCGTAGTGTCACTGAAATTTTTATAGCTTCAAACCTCTTTGCGACAGGCCTCTATATGTTCATTTTGCTTGATTGCCAGCTGCACACCAAATAAAGCACACAGCACTTTCTTACCTCACGGGGAACTTTAATGTCATTAGGACCGTTATCTAGCCGATTTTCAGCATCATGGCATTGATACCTGCACATGTACAGCAAAAATTGCTAAATAATCTCCAAAATTCCACTGTGTCCAAAAGGACCACTTTGGACTACTGCACAGTGATTCCCTTAACAAATTTGGAAACTAGGCTTAAACCATTGCAAAACCAAGATACTTTCAAAGCTTTTGCCACATTCCCTGCGTTTCTGCCTGTAATAGTTTCCTAATTAACCCCTGTATGTCATTTTCACCATCCATTTTCCTTAGTGAAACCTCGATATTTCAGTAATTTTTTGTGAAGTGACCAGTGGGTCGATAAAAACGATTTTTAGATTTTCAGAATGGCCTTTTGAAGTCCTATCTGACAAATTTTGTTTTAACTCTCTATCTGCCTCCGTTGCTGAGAAATTAAGGAAAACGTCACTTCGAGCTTGACACGTGCTAAATGGTGAAAATGCCATACAATGTTTACATCCTGAATACACATAACAATACACAAAATTTGCAATGCTGACTTTTGGCACTTTAATTCGTTGCAGGGACCTGAAATTTCGGCGAGATGACTCCGATCCCATGAAGCATCCCCCGCCAAGACCACGTCTTCGGGGGATTAGCCAGAGCATGGATTATCAACTCGGCCGCCTGATTGGCTGCTGGGCGCCGGGCGTGCAGAGCACCGTTAAGGCACAGTCCAGGCGCCCTGGGTATAAGTAGGAGCTAACTCGGCGAAAAATTATTCAGTTTTGTGAATTCAGACTGTAAGCATCATGTCAGGCCGTGGTAAAGGAGGAAAGGGACTCGGAAAGGGGGGTGCTAAGCGCCACAGGAAGGTACTTCGTGATAACATCCAGGGTATCACCAAGCCCGCCATCCGTCGTCTTGCCCGCAGAGGTGGAGTCAAGCGTATCTCCGGACTCATCTATGAAGAGACCAGAGGAGTGCTCAAGGTTTTCTTGGAGAATGTCATCAGGGATGCCGTCACCTACACCGAGCATGCCAAGAGGAAGACCGTCACCGCCATGGATGTCGTCTACGCCCTGAAGAGGCAAGGACGTACCCTCTACGGATTCGGAGGTTAAGCAGTTGACTGACTTCGCTTCTTCGAAACAAGACCAAAAACAAACCTGGCCATTTTAATGGCCACCAAATCCTCCCAAAAGAGCTGATCATGTACACTGATTATGTTGACACTTCCCCACAATTAAGCCCTCCTCCATCTATTAATTTTAGATTGATTGTGCAGTTCTTTAACGATAATTTAAGACCTCTGCACAACACCAAAAAGGCCCGTGTTACAAGAACAAGTGGTGAAAGTACAACCCACAGAATGGCTAAATAGATCCTACAAAAGTGTAATAAGGCCTAAATTTCCAATAATGGAACAAAAGATCCCCAAATTTCAATTTTTCTGTGATATTTATTTTATATACACCAGAGGTCACTGTAGCTCAGTCTGATTCTCAAGTCAGTGTTGTCCTCTTGTGATTCCAACAAAAAGTTCAGATGTTTTCTGTCAAATGTGATGTAGCTATATGTGTATTGTATGTAATTATCAAGTCAATAAAAGGCAGTAAAAAATGATCTTCACCAAAGATCTCAAGTGCTAGTACAAATAGCAGTCCTGTGACAGTAGCCTTTGCCTACGGCCATACCACGTTGAAAACACCGGTTCTCGTCCGATCACCGAAGTTAAGCAACGTCGGGCCTGGTTAGTACTTGGATGGGTGACCGCCTGGGAATACCAGGTGCTGTAGGTTTTCCATTTTTCTAAATATCTCCTTCAATTCTCAGACCAAATACGGCAATATGGCTCCTTCCTTCCTTCATTTCTTTCTTTCTTTCTTTCTTTCTTCTTCTCCATCATTTATTAAACAGCATCAAACAAAGCTAAAATGTCATTTGTGTCTTTACTTCACTTCAATTTACATCTTTTTAACCACAGACCTCCATGTAAAGTCGACATGTAAAACCAATCTATTATTTACATCATCGGAGTAATATTGAACTTATATCTTCATTTTCTTGCCTGGATGCCTGGAGAAAAATTTGGCAGGTCCACTGGTCCTTGCAAACATCTATTCCAATCTTGGCTGCTGTACTGCAGGCCAAAATGTGACGTTTTTGTCGACGAGTTGTTAGGGTCAACTTCGCATGCCTAATTCGCCAACAAAGAATTGGCCTAGGCCTTTGCCCTTTGCACAGCATTGAGAAGAACATCTCTTCTGCCTGCACACCCAAATTCAGTGCCATGTCTTCATTACGCTTGCCACGGCAGCGATGTTGGCATTTTCACCATCTGCGTTTTTTGACATAAATCTGAAATGAAGAAAAACTGGAATATCTCAGCAACCAGTAGAGTTACGAAGACGGCGATTTCACTGGCTTGTAGCCCGTCGAAAAACGCACATTTTGAGGTATATATCATCCCCATGCTCCTCGTGGTCGCCGTGCGACGCGAGCGTGAATCTCATTTTTCTAGATGGTGAAAATGACATACAAGGGCGGAGCCTAATTTTAGAGCGTCCTGTCACTCTGCCTGACGTCACGGCGCCTTGCTATAAGTAGAGCGGCTCAGTGGAGGACATTATCAGTCGTTTAAAATGGCAAGAACTAAGCAAACCGCACGTAAGTCCACCGGAGGCAAGGCCCCCAGGAAACAATTGGCAACCAAGGCTGCCCGCAAGAGCGCCCCTGCCACCGGAGGAGTCAAGAAGCCTCATCGTTACAGGCCTGGAACCGTCGCTCTCCGTGAGATCCGTCGTTACCAGAAATCCACCGAGCTTCTCATCCGCAAGCTGCCCTTCCAGCGTCTGGTCCGTGAGATCGCCCAGGACTTCAAGACCGACCTGCGATTCCAGTCCTCTGCCGTCATGGCTCTCCAGGAGGCCTCTGAGGCTTACTTGGTTGGTCTCTTCGAGGACACCAACTTGTGTGCCATCCACGCCAAGCGAGTCACCATCATGCCCAAGGACATCCAGTTGGCCCGCCGTATCCGTGGAGAGAGAGCTTAAGAAGTTTTTCTCGACAAAACAAACAACAACTTGGCCTTTTTAAAGGCCACCAAATCCTCCCAAAAGAACAGACCAATGTACACATCCTTATGTTGACGCAATCCCCAAAACAAGAAAAAAGTCCAAATCCAAAAAGTCCCAAAATTAATTGATGGCATGCATGAAAAATAAATGCATGCAGGCCTATCAACCCTCATGAATGCCAATAACTCAGCTTGGAGGGCTGCATTTTCTTCTATCTAGGCCTATCTATCTGTCTATAGATATCTAGCCATCTATCTATCTATCTATATTATAATGTAACCTTTTCACAAAAGTGGTCCAAGTTCTGTCCACAGAAATGCATAAAATGTCTAGCTGACAAATAAGCCATGAATGGCCTCTTTCTTTGCATGTGTAGCATTTGGTACATGTACATGTACTGCTAATTACCAATTAGGACTAATTAATTAGTGAGAAATATAAGCTTTCTTGCAAATACGCAATTTACCGAAAATATCAAATAGGCCATTGATCTACTTTTTTATATTAGGCCTACATACATTTACGAGGCTCACCTTCCTAAAGAAAATTAGCACTTTTTCTCCATTTTTTTAGACAAAGGGTGGGATTTCATTGATTGGTTTTGTTTGTCAACAATAAGATGTGTACATTGGTCTACTCTTTTGGGAGGATTTGGTGGCCTTTAGAAAGGCCAAGAGTTGTTGTTGATTTGTGTTTTACACAAGATGCTTATTTGGGCTTGTTGCTCTTCTTGGGCAGAAGGACAGCCTGGATGTTGGGCAGAACTCCTCCCTGGGCGATGGTGACACCGGAGAGCAGCTTGTTCAATTCCTCGTCATTACGGATGGCCAACTGCAAATGTCTGGGGATGATCCTGGTCTTCTTGTTGTCACGGGCGGCGTTTCCTGCCAACTCGAGGACCTCAGCAGCCAAGTACTCCATGACGGCAGCCAAGTAGACTGGGGCACCAGCTCCAATTCTCTCAGCATAGTTGCCCTTGCGGAGAAGACGATGGATCCTTCCCACGGGGAACTGGAGACCGGCACGGCTGGACCTGGTCTTGCTCTTTCCCTTTGCTTTTCCTCCCTTTCCACGGCCTGACATGATGATGCTTTGTGTTGTTGCTTAGTAAAGATACTCGGCAATAATACACGCCAAATCGGCGACAAAATCCCCTTATACCACTGGGATGGTGAAAATCGCCCCGCCGGCCAATCAGCACATTTAATTTCCTTGCAGAATAATTTTCCAAATTAAACAATACTTGTTATAATGAGATAATGACGAGGTGGAGAATCTGCGGTGACGGGGCCGCCTGCAGAGTCTGCGGTGACGGGGCCAATATGTAAATCATATGTGTATATGGTCTCTCAGGCAGTCTTTCATGGTCAAGCACCAGAATTTTTTCAGCAGTCCAGTTCGGAACTTCTCAGCAGTCCAGGTTAGTCCAGGTTGGGCACTTATTGCTGACGCCACAACCCCCCCCCCCCAACCATGCATGTCCATGATGCATGCAATACATAATTATGCATAACTGGGAGATTTAAACATTTTAAAATCCAGCATGACGATGGTGTGCACTACATTCAACCCAGGCTGTGAAATTGAGTGACTTACAGTCTTACACTCATATCTGACCTTGTTCCCGCCGCCCCCTCTCACTGTAGCAAGCTACGCCACTGAACAGGGCTCAATTTGGATGCACAAATTCACACAGCAACTCTACTCAATTTGTCTGGTCGGCAAATTTCACTAAATAAATAAAAACCTACGATCCTGTCTGTTCATCTCTTATTTAATGTAGCCATTTCTTTAATTACTTTAATTCCCAACCAATGAGAGGAAGGCGGGTTTTCTAATCCGTAGAGCTGCACCATACGACCGATTAACTCTTTTGTTCTCCAATTAACTTTGGTAAGTAACACCTCTAGTGGCCGTCAATTAAGTCAGGGAATCCCAAGGGAATTCCTAGGAATTCCTAGGGAATCCCAGGAAACTCCCCTGCCATGTCATTTTGGTGTCTATTTATAGCAATTATTAAATTTCGGCCATTATGGAAGTAATAATCTTGGAATATTCTGTTGGAATTCTTTTGGAATTTACGGATTACCACTGCATGCACGACATGGCAGAAGTCTCACGCTGTGAGGGGACAAGGCAGGTAGGCATTTTTCATCTAATTTCGTTCTGGGGGACATTTTCCTAGGTTCCATTTGAAGACCTTCAAGTTCAAGCCAAACATGATGCAGGCCATTATCAATGATTTTAAACAGGGAGCCCACATCTATACATTAGAAGTTATTTATTTCCTCAGCACAACACTGCCTGTCTAGCTACAAGTATGCCTTAACAATTCGTAATCTGAACCCAGGCCATTTAAATGGCAGCCATGACTACCAGCAGACTATCATTTTCTGTGATTGACCAAACTAGTTAACCATTTTCATAATCACGAGTTGGACATGGGATTGGGATCACAGACTTATGCCAACTTCACTCAGGATAGGCTACATGCATGGAATACAGATAGGCCTATACTAAAAGGCCCAACAAATATGCAGTCATTCAACATCATTTCTGCATATTGCGACTATAAATCTTGTGATGTGCCAGTTGACATGTTTCATTGTGTCAGTCGGCCTGTAGGCCAAACTGCCTAAGTATCAAATTGTAAGTTTTGTTTAATGGAAATCATGGTAAAACCACCCCAAATGGGCCAATTACTTTCTTCTGAACATTTTCTTTTTTTAGATTTAAATTATGGCTGGCCAGGGAAGTTTGATTACTAATTAGTCATGTTCTCTGTACTCTTCAATTTAGTCAGACAACTTCGAAGGATGACAATTTCAATGTTAGGCCTACAAATGAAAGACCTGCGTTGGTTCTGCTGCACTTGTGCCGTTTCAGTATCAATTCATTGAAGTCCATTTTCATAACTAATTCCAATATTTTTTTTTTACTTCAAGATGATTTCCCAATAAAGTATATTATGATCACCCAGAGAGCTGAAGTGATTATGATACATCAAATTAGCAAATATAGGCTATATAGTGATACATGCTTTTAATTTTAATAATAGGCCTGCATTCATCTACTTTACAATTAACAATTTAGATTTATTGCATTTCTTGCAAATTTCATATGAAGAATCAGATACATTATTATAAATTTTTGTTGGTATCTTGGGAGAAGTGGAGGCTTCACATCCTGTTTGTATGCACTTGTAATGGATAATAATGATGAGTCGGAAGGATGATTGAAAGTGCTATCCAACACAAGTACGGGTTATACCACACTGGGCATGCATGGCCAAGGTAATTTAAAGATAACTGTTGCTGTTATCACTGTCATCATGGTCTCAATTTACCCTCCATTACAAATCCATTTACCCTCCGTTACAAATCAAGTAAAGTAACCCATTAGTTCCAGAGATAACAAGGGAACTGACATGAGATGAGCTGACAAGCTGACGACTTGGCGAAATTGAGTTTGCCTAGCTAGCAGCTAATGGCATGCTGGTGTCGTCAAGCTGTTTTCTTACACCAGGTGACCAGGCTGATTGATTGATCAACTACTTGTTGAATGAATGAGTGAATGAATGAATGAATCAATCAATCAATCAATCAATCAATCAATCACGCAAAGTCATTCATTCAAAGTTAATCGCATAATATATATATATAGGCTTTTATTGACACAGAATATCAACAAGATATATAGCATGTATGGCTGGCTGGCTGGCTGGCTGGCTGGCTGGCTGGCTGACTGACTGACTGACTGACTGACTGACTGACTGACTGACTGACTGACTGACTGACTGACTGTCATGTTTTTTGAAAATGTGAAGTCTTATCTCAAATATATACTCAACTACTGTTTGATATATATGTATATTTGGATGTAAATGCTTTTCTGAGCAATATATTGATTTGATGATTTGAATTCCACTTAATGAAAATTCTATTTTAAGATTTTGATATAAGTAATAAGAGGTTTGTGACTTTTTTTTTCACAAGAACAAATGATTCATGAATTTGAATACACACTCAAATTTACTAAGTTAACAAACACATAAACTGGGAACATTTTGCACATCCATTAATTGCATCATTTTATCTTATAAGCAACGTTCCTACTTCTTTTCGTGAAACTATATTCCAGTCTATTTCATTTTCAGTTAATAGGTATAATAATATTATTACTCCGAAAGAAAAGAAAGATATAGATAGATAGATAGATAGATAGATAGATAGATATACTGATATATATGGGACTTCACATATAACTGACAGCTGTCAAACTTACAGACTTAATTTACAGCTAAGTTAAATTTGTGTCATACAATATTAGAATTTTTCATAGTTATTTTAGGTGTTAATCCTGACATTGTCAGTTACCTGTGGAAAGCAGGCATTCAACCTGCCTTACTTTATGCTAATGAGTGTGCGCCCCTACGAAACTCTGAAAAATTAGAAATGGATAAATTACAGGCGAAGCTCGTGAAAAATGCCATTGGATTAAGCAAATATATGCGTTCATCTGCCCTTATATAATTATGCAAGCTATGAAGATAAAAACCTGTGCATGGTGGATTGATACTAATAGTATGAAATTGCTTAAGTCAATTGTGTCAGGCTCTTCGAAACTGAAGTCACTGTACATTTACATGTTGAACAACCCTGCTAAGACAAAAAAGTGTAATAACCTAGTCAGCAGATGCCAGTCTGTGACTGTGGTAATCACTCAATTTCCTTTTACAAGTGTATTTTACAAGATGATTATTTCAATAACTTTATGAAAAAGCAGAAACAATTTCCAGAAACTGGACCTGCTGATAGTGCTAAGCTGCTTTTGTCAAATTATAATGAACGTAACAAGGAGCTTGTTAAATTATTGCTGTCACCTTTTTAATTGACCTTGTTTTTAACCTGCTATTGCTTTAGCAAATTTTTTTTTCATTTTATGAGATCTTAAAAACTTTTATCGTATTTATTATTATTATATCTGTATATCTCTTCTTAGAGGCAAAATAAATTATTTATTTATTATTATTATTTAATGAAGGATTGTTCACATGGTTAAATCTGCAACTTTTATTTTGAAATTTTACACATTTATATAATTGTTTTTGTCATTATTTTCAATTACATGAATATTTATTTTAAGGTTATTGTGTATATCTATCTATCTATCTATCTATCTATTTATCTATTTATCTATTTATCTTTTTATCTTTTTATCTTTTTATCGATCTATCCATTTAATCTACCTTTCTTTCTTATAACTTTCTTCCTTGCGTTCTATCTTTGTTGCTTTCTGTCTATCTTTCTTTTTCGATCTTTCTTTCTTTCTTATATCTATCTTTCTATCTATCTATCTATCTATCTATCTGTCTGTCTATCTATTCAACTGGGGGGGGGGGGCGTTGGTCTAGTGGTAGCGTGCAGGACTTCGCTGGGTACAGGGTTTGAATCCAGCTCTTGCCAGGTCCCTGGGCCTATGTTGGATGGCTGTTGTAATCATCCTTCAGTTCGCCTCATTGCTGTGTACTCCTCCTGTCATAATTAGCCTACCAAGTGCATAAATACAGGACATAAAGCCCCAATCATCCATCCGTCCATCTTTGTTACTTTCTAACTTTCATTCTTTCATCTACCTATTTGTGTATCTATGTATCTATGTATCTATGTATCTATGTATCTATGTATCTATGTATGTATCTATCTATCTATCTATCTATCTGTCTATTCTTATTTTTATCTATCTATCTATCTATCTATCTATCTATCTATCTTTCTTTCTATTTTGCTGTTTGTCTATCTTTCTTACTATCTTTCTTTTTCTGCTTGCTTGCTGTCTGTCTATCTTTCTGTCTATCTTTGTTGCTTTTGATTTATTGATTTATCTTTTTATCTTTCTTTCATTCTATCTCCTATCAATCTGGCTTTCTTCCATGCTTTCTATCTATCTTTCTATCTTTCTATCTTTCTTTCTTTCTTTCTTTCTTTCTTTCTTTCTTTCTTAATTTTATTTTTTTTCAATTAGTAACAAAATCACTAGACCCACTTTTAAAAGGCTATGACGCAATCAGAGCACTAACACAGGTTAATACTAATACAGACTAATTAGGCCTAATTTCATCATCAGAAAAATGATTGAAAAAACTTAAAACCAAAACCTGAACCGAATAAATAAATACACTGGAAAAGTCTGCAAACATTTCAAGTCAACTATTCACTATAAAAGCAAATAAGAAACTTAACTGTAAAAGCAAATAAGAAACTTCACTCAAAACTGACATTGCAAAAACATCAATTAATCACAAAAACACACCCTTCCACAAATTAGTTTTAAAACATACACAACAAAACACTCCTCATGCCTTGAAAAATAAAATATCAACATTTCAACCAACATAAGTAAATTTCAACAAACTACAGAACAACTAAAATGTAATCAACTAATTCGTCTAAATACTCACTACAATTTTCTTCTTTTTCTTTTACCATTTTCCATCTTTTTCTCTTCTAATTCTTCACTTTTCCGGATGTTTTCTTCAGTTCTTCAGCTCCATCCTTCCATGTTGGGGTCCCCGGGTCAAATGAATTACCCTCTTATTAAAAGTAGGTCACCAATTTCTTGACCCAATTTCCAGGTTGCCTTGGTTACCCCGGGTTACCCCAAACCTGAGACAAAAGGCTGTTGCGTAACAGGGGTGCAGAGTTGGGTTGACACGGTCCACTTGGCAGGATCACCATGGCAACACTTTCACACCTCCGGGATCTGCTGAGTTGCTATGGAAACGGCTCAGCAAGTGGAAGCTAAAGTGGACAATAAATGGCTTAGAATGTATGATTACAAGATAGGCAATAGATTGTAATCTGATATTTATGGCCTTTGTCTCAGGTTGCTATTGAACTTGAAGTGACTTTGACTTTACTGTAGATAGATTGGTGATACTTAATCAGCAGCTAATTAGTGTGGCTACTTTATGACAACAATTTAGTGCAGTTCTTGCAAATGTGAAGTTAGAAACATTTTAAAACTTGAAAGTGACTTTTTATTTTCGTTTTTAACTGTTTGAAGTTTAACTGCGGATGGTACTGACTTTAACAGAGCAAGCTCCTAGACAGTGTCATCCGCCGTGAAATGCCAAATTTAAAAATTGAGCATTTAATTAGATATTTACAGCAGAAAGATAGATAGAAAGACCGGTAGAAAGATAGATAGAAAGATAGAAAGATAGATAGATAGATAGATAGATAGATAGATAGATAGATAGATAGATAGATAGATAGATAGATATATGGATAGATAGATAGATTGATTGATTGATTGATTGATTGATTGATTGATTGATTGAATAAACAATCTCTTGTGGATATTGACTGATGGTGCTGAGACTTATGTGCATGCCATGAATGCTTGCTTGTTTGTGTTGCTTGTTTGCGTTCCTTGCTTGCTTGCTTGATTGATTGATTGATTGATTGATTGATTGATTGATTGATCGATTGATTACTTATTTCTTGCATGTGTGTGAGTGTGCATTGAATGCGTCCTTGCTTCTTTGTGTTGTTTGCCTTCTAGGTTGCTTGCTTGCTTGCTTGCTTCATTGGTTGATTCATATTTGTTCAGTTATAACTTTCTAAAGTACAAATACAGACACAAAGACATGTTTGACTTTCTCAGACTAATTTCCAAAATAAAAGTTATATTCACAGTAAATATATTGCAAATGAACCAAGCTAACCAACCTAAATTTCCTTCATATAGATTTCTCAATCTTTTCTGAATAATCAAGAAAATTTTCTGAGTCTGAGGTGTTACTATTTGTTCAATATGAATGTCATGGTGAACATGCATTATGACATTTCAGTGAAAATATTCAAAAAATTACTTCATTAGTCCCCCCCCCCAAAAAAAAAAGCAAATTATCAAGTCCTTTTCTGCCCTGTAGACATGGTATACGATTAAATTATAAAACAGGAAAACAGGCCTTGGACGGATCTTCAGACTTTATTGATGAGGGATACAATACTACTTGTTACAGGTTGCGTTGACTAAAGGCCCTTACAATTTGGACAAATACCAATATGGGCTGAAAAAGCTAGAGATACCAAGAGATGACAGGTCAAGAGTATAACGTGCACAGGCTGATGTACCAGTTGCACAATCAGGGGCGTATCTATATATGGCCTGAAAGGGGGGGGGGGCATTCATTACATGGGGTGAATATGGGGCGCTCCACGGCTTTTCCTATCCTTTCAATGTTAATTTGCGAGTTCACTCGCATTTGTGAGCGAACCAGTTAAATAAGGGGTAGTCAGAAATTTTGGATCGTTTGTGAGAGTCAAGGAAGCACTTATCAAAGTTTCTTTTTAATGAAATTAATGAAGAATAGGCTAACTTGAGGCGTCTTGCTTTTTTGTGTGTCTTTTGTGTCTTGTTTAATTACAATTTAAGTTTTTAGTTTCAACCAAATCACGGCAAAACAGGAAATAGAAATATTCTTGTTATTGTTTTACTGCCCTCTGATTAGCCGAAACAGGTTCGATGTCTTCCCGATAGTTTTCAGACACTTCTATTAGGGCTAGAATTAGAATTTTAGGCTCTTTTGAATCCTGGTGCCTTAATCTTTATGATTTCGTTTTTTCATGAAGATATCTCAATTAATTGCTGAGAATTCGTTGAAAATGCATGGGCCTATATATTTTTTCCCCAGGATGCACTGTGCATGTCAGGCAATTCAGAATAGCAATTAAGACTTCACCAATTAGCCAATTTGCCATTCACACCTTGAGTTAGTATATTTAAATTAACACCTTCTAAGAAGTCCCACATCATTGAAGGGAATACCAGTCAAAATCTACTTTTTCCAAAATCTACTTTTCCATAATCTACTTTTCCTACCAAAATCTACTTTTTTTTGAAAACCAAAATCTACTTCATTTCGCCAAAATCTACTTCTGCCAAAATCTACTTTTTCCAGAATCTACTTTAGAAAAAAAAAGTTATTTAAACCTTAATTTAGTTAAATCTAGTTTTACATCACCTTTGTATGTTTATATGTTTAGAAAACTTAACTTTTCTTAAACTCATAAAAAAATTAACATCTTTTTATACTAAAATATTGTTTAAAATACATACTAAAGACCAGGTTTGGGTTCAAATGCAGATACACACATTTAAATAAAAATACAATTAACCCAAAAGTATATAGATCTGTTAATATTACGGAATAAACCCAATAATTGCACTGAGTAGATTATCTGGGTGATTAATTCTAGGTTTAATACCGCATTTTAACTCATTCAATTGATTGTTGTCACTTATTCAGACATATTGGCTTAAATGCAAAATTTCGAAGGAAATTCTGAAATCATTATGCTTTTTGAAATTATTCATGTTGTCTATTCACGTTTGTACTTCAATTTTATAGAAACTCAACTAAATTAACCAGCTAAATGACTGACTAAATTATTTAAATATACTATATACCTAAATAAGTTAAATGACAAAGTAAATCATTGAAGTGAATTTCTAATCATATAAATAGGTGAAATGACGAAATACGAAATTAGTGAAACTTGTCATTTCACCCATTTTTTATTTGATTTACTCTCTATAAGTCAAAGACAATTTCAATGTGAAAAACGATTCTGTTAATATTTATTAGTTCAAATTAATTCATTGTTTAATTATTTAATTATTTACTTGCAGTAAAATATCGAAATTTAATAAAGATGTAAACTTTACAAGCAAAATGATATTACTTGAACCTTATATCAAGTTATATGAATGCTATGTGTGTAAGTAATTGCAATTTCTTAGAACATACAATGCATGGCCAGTGTTCGAATTGCAATTAAGACAATAGCCGGTATTAGAACAGCAGTAAGCATTCAAATTCAAATTGGGTGACAGTTATGTCATAAAAATACTAGTTTATAGGCAAACATACGGGTGAATAAGCCTGATAAGTGGATTAAAGATTAATTACGATTTTAAGACCCAGACCCCATTAAAATTTTCCAAAATACTTTGTAGTAATGTCTCATTAGGAGTATACAGTTTCAGAAGTTTAGGTACAGAAGACCTCTCAAAGATTAGAAATCGCTGCAGAGGCCACCCAAAAAAAATCCTACATATATAAAACTGCAATTCCTACAAACGTTTTTTGGTCAATTACAATAAAAAGTAATTGTGAAATACATGAAAGATTACTTACAATTTGTGATCATTCACATAATTGATATTCTTGTATTTACTCTCCTGATCATGGTATAAATTTGTTGTAATTTAGACTTATCAAAGAGCGCTGGTCTATTCTTTTAAGTTTTTAATGGATTATAATCACTAAAACATTATTTTATCAAAGTAATTAAATAAAATAAAATAAATTTTGAAGGAGATTTTGTCAAAAGTAGATTTTGGAAAAAGTAGATTTTTGTAAAATTAAGTAGATTTTGACATAAAAAAGGAGATTTTGTCAAAAGTAGATTTTGTCAGACGTAGATTATGGAGAAGTAGATTTAGGGAAAAGGAGATTTTGACTGGCCCCCATTGAAGGCCATTGTAAAAGTGAACTTTCTCATAGCAATCAATGCCATCTTTGGGGGGAGGCAATCCACTCAATTAAAATTTAACATGACAGTCCTGTGAATTTTTTTTTCACATGAACCACAGCTGCACACTCTTTGTTACAATGTTTTTTGCTGTACAATTCAGTTTATTTGATGACTACCAAGCCAGCCTGAAGAGTCACACTGTACAAACGGACAGACTCAACGGCAGTTATCAGGCAAATATGGCAGTGAACATATTTTAAAAGAATAAAAATAACAATGTACATATAGTGGCTTTCATACTATAATGTTAAATGAAAGGAATTATTGCAGTGACATTTATCTGAACGAAAAATTATATTAGAAATAACCCCAGGCATCTTGATATATGTTTACCAACTGGTGTCTCACTTTTGTCTTTGTAACTCACTTTTTAGCTATTTACAATGAAAAACTCGGGAAAATTGTGGAAGGGGTTGACAGCTAAAAATACAAGGTATTTTATAAGATCATTTTCAAGCTTCTATGTGCTTTATTAATGCACTAGATTAGCATTTCAAAATTTTCTTCTGCACACACATCTTGATAGGACAGCCAAATAAGGCAGGTTTCACTCAGCGCATTGCAATAGTGCATTCATATTTTGTTAATTTAAGGGTGATTGAGTAGAGAGACGTTAATGAAATATTGTGCATAAAATGATAATACCAGTGGTTGGTCCTTGACAAAATGTTATGAATATGTGGATACAGTAACAGTTACCACGGTTACTAGCCTGTCAACATCAACTGAACAACACAAGTCAAGTCAGCCGGGGTATACCAGCACAACACAAGTCAAGTCAGCAGAAAAGTTCTTGTATTTTATAATTCAATTTTAGAAGAACATTATTGCCCTTGCATTGCAGTCTCGTTGTGTTGAGTGCAGGATGTCTACAGCATTTTTGGAATCAAATTCCAGGATTTTCTAGGCTTTTCTTGGCCCAAATTTTCCCAAAATCAAGGCCAATCTTCCAGAGAATGCAGATTACTTTTTTCTGATAGTAAAAATGTATCGGCGACCTGACTGTCACAAGAAATCGCAAAATATTCAGCTGTGTTTCTTTTTTTTATTAGTATGAAGCAGATTCCAGGCCTTTTGTGGTAAATGCAATTTTTTCAAGGCTTTTCAAGGCTTTTCAAGGACTGGCAGACACCCAGGTCACACCCTTTGAGTAGTTAGAGTCAGGGAAGTGCAAGTGATTACTTCAATCTGCTTTTGTTACTGTGATGTCATTGCATATTCAATAGGTAAATAATGGATCATTTGGAGTCTTCTACAGTTTTAATCAATCGAGTAACTAAATTATTGCCAATATTGCTTCACAAGACTGTGGCATTTTTGAAGATGCATAAAGAAATATAGTCCTACAGACGACTCCTAAATACATTTTTAAACTTACCATTTTAGATTTATAGGAAATTCACCCTGTACTAGGAGTTCCTACTTTGATATATATCTGAAGATTGAGGGATGCGACAAAGAATTGTTTCAACAAAGCAAAAAATATTTTGTGGAGAGCTTCCGAACGTGGGTCCCAACAATTGGGAGCCCAAGGCTCTTACCTTTTCCCCATTTTTCTTATAATTTCCACATTTTGCTTACCATTTACCCATTTTGCTCATAATTTCTCCATTTTTCTTACCATTTCCCCATTTTCGTTTCTAATCTTGCTAATACATCTGCAGAAATTTCCCCAAAATCTGTTCAGGGGGCAAGTTGTCCCCCCTGCCCTCTCACCCCCCCCCCTAATGGTTATGCTACTGATCTCAATACCTTTTAGATCTGGCCTTCCTGCTATTGACATAATTTGTTGTAAGCCGCTTGTACTTTCTTTTTTACTGCACCGCCCACCCCTCCTGGTGATACCACTGCTAAGTTTATTGTCTGTTCTATTTCTCTGATCATGTATGAACATCTAGGCCCCAAATTCTACACCATTTTCCCCAAGAATCCACTCACAAAAATGGCAAAACAACATACGCATAGTGAACTCGCATGTGTTCCGCTTGCGACACAAATTCTAGTTTTTGGCCGAGGGGGGGGGGGCATTGTAAATGCGTCACTATGCCCAGTAGGATTGCTGAATTGCCCAGAAAACTTGGAAGTGTCAAACATCTGTCATAAAAGCAGGTGTATCAATATTGGTCACCTGATCTAGAGTCGCCTGAAGTTAACATTGAGAGACAAAGGTGTGAAGCACAAGTGTTGGTCGTTTCGCAGGCCTATTTCTCTCAGTACAGAGCATTCCAGGACATGTGCAGATAGTGCTACAGGAAGACTTATTTTACGAGATTTAGTTTTAGATGACTTTCAGACTTCATTAAACACTTGTCAAAATCATATTTTGGAAGCCTGTAAGTAAGTGAAACGCATGAAATGGTGCCATTGCATCAATGCTAAACAACATCAGCAAAACTGCTTGCGGAAGCATGAATTCTTAGCCGATAAGAGGAAAACATTTTGGGTCATAAAGGCCAATATGTGAGGCACAGACTGCAGCAGAGAAAATTGGCTGCCATTGTTATCCCACATGCCTCACACATCAGCCTTTATGACTCAATATGTTTTCCTCTCATCGGATGACAATTCATGCTTTCACAAGCAGTTTGGTTGAGGATGTCAGCTTTGATGAAAGGACACAATATCACATCCCAGATACAATAAACACATGATCACATGTTTGACTTACTTACAGGCGCCACTGTAATAAGGCCAAAATTGTTTCCACTGTATTGAAAATAATCCTACAAGAGAAGGTGAAACTATCCTATAGAGGAAAAATAACAGTGTCCTCCATGAGCAAATGCATCAGAGTAAAGTTTCTTGTACTCCAAATGGTCTAACAATCTGATGATTAAATGTAAATGAAAAGTTTTCGAGTGAGTGCGTTTTGGCCCATGGCAGGAAAAGTAGGGAATTTTAGGCATGAAATTCCCTGGACATTTCTAAATGTCAAAATTTTTAATTTGAAAGCTGTCGCTTGTTTCACGAGTAATCGTCATGCTTCATGAAATCGCCAGTAAATTCACATTTTTTCTAGCCCTGAGTTTGGCAGTCAACTGCTGACCAGATTACGTGCATTTTTTAAAAAAGCTTCAATTGGCTACCCAGAACATGAAGTCCACGTGTGACGGAATGATGACAAAACAGCATTTTTATTTTAGCATGAGGCATAATTTAAATTCAGGTATTTTTTTAAGACCCTTAATCAATGCTATCATTCAGAAAACTTTGTCAAATACATTGGGAAATTGATATATTGTCTGGTCAGTCCACATATTTGGAAAATGAGTGGCCTAAACTTGCTGTGACGGAATGATTTAGAAAACTAACCTTTTTTGTTGGTCTCCGCATCACCCCTAATTCCTGTGAATTTTTACTTTATCAGTAAAAAGAGCTCACCCTTTCCAAAGCAGTGGCTAGTTATGAAAATCAAGGAACAGTTTTCTGGGGGTTTTTTACAATATTTTGTCCCTAGGAGCCTTAATAGACAACTAAAATGATTGTGACGGAATGAGTGACGGAATGATTCATGTAATATGATGGAATGTGATGGAATGATGAATAGGAAAAGCCATATTATTTAGTCATTCCGTCACAATCGTGACGGAATGATGCCAATTGAAATGTCCTGGCACTTAGCGATCTAGGAGTGGCATGCTAATGGTGGAATTGTGACATCACTGGTAAGAATTTTGATGCAAATTTTTATTATATATTCGTACTCAAGCGATGGATAAACACCTAAGCTTTCTAAAAAATGTAAGACATACATATCCTGGGAGCACGTATTGTACAAAAAAGTACATAATGTGTTGTCATGGTTCAGGATCACATCAATTTCAGCAGGAGACTCATGTAATTAGATGCTAAATATTGTGTGGTAATTGATTGTTGTAGTATACACATATTAACCAGTCATCAGCATATTGGATCATCTGTGACAAATACCAAATTTGTAAAAAATATCTAGCCCTTGTCCCCCCCTTTTTTTCTTGGGCTTTTATTAGAAGAAGTTCCTACGTGAATGATATTTCATTAAATTCATTTACATTCTTGATTGTGTTTCATTGATATACTTTCTTGTCTTCAACTACTAATATACATGTATGTTTTTTTATAAGTCTACAAGGACACACATGATATTGTCTTCTCGGTGGCCTGAATTTGCATGAGGTTTGTTCCAATCCTGTCGGTCAGGATCGTTATGATGTCTGCCCATGTGGTTACTGTGCTTTGCCTATCAGCTTTATGGTTGCAGTCTGACATGTAAAAATGTTCTGTTCTGTTTGCATTATTGTTATTATTTCTATCTTGTACTTTTCATGGCAGTCACACCTTCCATGTCTCTGTCTTTGCCTTTGTACTATGCATTGCAGCTTCTCAAGGCAACTGTCTTTTAAGAGAGAAAGTCAAATTTAGAGCATCATTCCGTCACATTCAAAATGAAGATGCAATTAACTATTACACAAATTACTTAGCTTGAAGTACAGATGTTAAAGCACTGTCCCATGTCAAAACAATAATAGCTAGCCAAAGAATAATGTATTTTTATAAAGTATGATGTTATATATATGCTATTAAGATAGCACTTCAAATATTTTCTAAAAATATCATATTTTCATCATTCCGTCACAAGCTTTGGCATCATTCCGTCACGCAGCATAGCACCTGATAGGGTCAGAATTATGAGAAATGGAGGCTACTGATATTTTAAGTGAGGGAAATACTCAGAAAATATCAAGTATGGTATATGTAACATGGGTGGTTTTCAGGTAATATAAATAAATATAATTTTTTTGTGACGGAATGATTTTATCAATTTTTGCACAATCTCAAAACTGGCTCACAAATCTGTCTTTAAGCAACCATAATTACAAAAAGTTAAACATTTTACATTATATCAACTGTTTCTCCGTGTTTTAAGGATTAAAATGACGCATAATTTTCCTTAGTGCGACCAGGGAAACAACCCAAAAATTTGCAAAAAGTTTTGTCAAATACCAGAAAAAAGACGCCAATTTTATGATTAAATGAAACCAAAAAAAGCCTGGTTTGAGGACAACGTGCCAAAAAATTTGATGTAAATTTATAGTTTTCGCGTGACATTAGGATCTGGCAGGCAGAAAACATGTGATAGGATGCTTTTCATTATTTTGTGTATTCAAAACAAAAACTCTAGATTGTTTCACTCCATGCTCACAATGCTCACAGCCATTTAGCTGTTCTTTGAGTTTTGCAGGTCCTGAACATTGTTTAGTTTGCCGACACAGTGGCTGAATACATTTTCAGTTACCATGACTCTTAAGAAATGCCTGGAATGAACCCCGGGGAATGAACTTTTACTGTAAATAAAGGTGCATTTTGGTCATGAACAAGACCCTTCTAATCGTTTGCTCCTTTCACTTGCCCAATTGGGGTCCTAACATAGGCCTATATAAACTACTGCACACACCAGTCTGATTGGTTGTGTATTAGGTAATAGCAACCAGAGGTGGCGGAACGCTTCGAAAAGTGGGGGGGGGGGGGGCACCGGGCCCCGGGGCACCTCGTCTACGGTAATTTCAAGGAGCAAAAAGGGCACTTTATGTATTTTTGGGCCCAAAAGTGGGGGGGGGGGCACGTGCCCCCAGTGCCCCCCCAGCTCCGCCGCCTCTGATAGCAACACCACCCTGCATACCAGCCACTACTATGGATGAATCACAGATCTACAACTTCTCTGACTCGTTCTTTAGTCAGTCTGAGGGACCACCTGAATATTTGAATGCTATCCAAGAGCAACCCACTGGAAATTTGAATGCTATCCAAGAGCAACCAGGTGTAAACCAAGATACAGAAAATTGTGTTCATAACGACTTCATACGTCTAAGGAAGAAAAATGTTAGAAACTTTATCGTTTCACACATAAACATAAACAGTCTACAAAACAAATTCGATGAACTACGGATCATACTTGATAACAACTTAGTAGACTGTCTGTTCATTTCGGAATCTAAATTAAATTCATCACACCCGTCAGCTCGATTTAAAGTTGACAATTACCAATTCTACCGAAAGGACAACCCGCACGACAACGGAGGAGGCATTGTATGCTTTATACGTTCGGACATCCCATCCTACATGGAGGAACTCGACTCGCATCCCTGTGAAAATCTTACAATTATCGCCCATATGGACAATGAGAAATGGGCCCTTATAGGTGCCTATAGAAAACCTAGTATTAATCAGTCAATGATAAATGAAAAACTTGATCCATTAATAGATAAATGTCTAGCAATCACAAAAAATGTAATTGTACTTGGTGATATGAATTGTGATATGCTCAAATTGGGCACAAATGCTGTTAGAACATTATGTGACGATCTTGATCTTGTGAATGTTATCAACAAACCAACATGTTTTAAATCACAAAATGGTACTTTACTCGATGTCATACTTGTAAACAGTGAAGATAAAATTATCTCAAGTGATGTATTTCCTTGCTGTCTAAGTGATTTTCACCATTTTATCACACTTGTATTAAGAAGCAATTTGATGAAAATAGGGAAAAAGAGTGTTAGTTATAGATCGTACAAACATTTCAATGAGGAAAAATTTAACAAAGACCTTGAATCCACACTCTTTCATGCTGGGGAATGCCTAGATCCTGAAGATCAATGTTACTTTTTCACAACTCTATTTAATGAGGTGTTAGACCAACATGCTCCTATCAAAACAAAAATTGTTAAGAAAAAGCAAAACCCCTACATGAATAGTGAGTGGAAAAAGGCCATCTTTAGAAAACATCAATTGTATAACAAATACTGGCGTTGCAGAACCCAGAGTAATTGGAGTAACTATAGAAAACAAAGAAATCTATGTCAAAAATTGAAACGTTCTAGTATTCGAAATTATATGGGTGAAAAATGTAAAACAGTTAAAAGTGAACCCAAAGAATTTTGGAAAATGATGTCACCTCTGTTAAGTGACAAATGTAAAGGTGACACCAATATCCAACTTCTTGAAGATGATAAACTTATTAGCAATTCAAAAGACGTGGCTGAACTATTTAACGAAAAATTCACAACTATTGCCAATGACATTGGTAAAGATTCAAAATTTTTCTCAAATTCTACCAACCACCCAAGCTTTACACTCATCAAGGAACATATGAGTAAAAGCGATACATCTACATTTAATTTCAAACCTACTACTGTCAATGAGACAAGCAAAATACTCGGTGCCCTCAACCCCAATAAAGCTGTGGGATACGACAACTACCCCCAAAAGCATTAAAATCAAGTAGAGAAATTTTTTCTCCTACCATTTGCAATTTGGAAAATAATATTATAAATTCAAGCACTTTCCCAAGCTGCTTGAAAAAGGCTGAGGTTGCACCGGTATATAAAGCCAAGTCCAAACTAAAATGGACCAATTTCCGCCCGGTTAGTGTACTAACCAGCCTTTCTAAAGTTATGGAAACTATCATGATGCATCAAATGCAGCCACATCTTGAGAAAGTCAACAGTCCGTACCTATCTGCGTATAGGAAAAACTATGGCTGTCATTCTGTCTTAATTCATACCACTGAAATGTGGAGACAGGCTCTAGATAATAAAAAATATGTGGGTATTATCATGTCTGACTTATCGAAGGCATTTGACTGCCTACCCCACGGCCTTCTTCTAGAAAAACTAGAATTGTATAACTTCAGTCAATCTGCTGTTAAATTAATTCAAGATTACCTCAGTGAACGGTCACAAAGAGTTAAATTAGGTCAAATTGTTAGTGAATGGCGACCACTTACGAAAGGTGTCCCGCAAGGGAGTGTGATTGGACCGCACTGTTTTAATTTGTATATCAATGATCTGTTACTGGCTCTGATAAAAGAAAATGTAATTCCTAGTAACTACGCTGATGACAACAGCTCCTCTGTAATAGCAAATTCCAAAAATGAAATACTGTCAAAATTAGAAACTACATTTGTACTTCTTAGAGATTGGTTTAAAGATAACTTAATGAAAGCCAATAGTGAAAAATTTCAATTTATGCTTCTCTGTCCCACTGTATCAGAGAATAAATTAACTCACTCGGTTACAATTGACAATCTCACTTTAAATAGTCAAAATGAAGCTAAACTTCTTGGTGTTATGATTGATAAAGAGTTAACACTTAATGGTCATGTTATCTCAAAATGTAAACAGGCTAACAGTAAACTGGCAATACTCAAGAGATTAACCTCTTACCTATCAGAAGATTGTAAATTAGCTATACTTAGAAATTTCATAGTTGCGCATTTTATTTATTGTTCACCTCTTCTACATTTTTGTAAAAAGTCGCATAGAGACAAAATGGAAAAAATCCTCCTTCGAGGTCTTAGATTTGTTTACGAAGACTATAGTTCAAGTTACGAGACCTTGCTAGTCAAGGCAAATATGTGTACTGTAGAAATAAGCCGAGAAAAGGCTATCATATGTGAACTCTTCAAGTGCTTAAAAGGACTTGGGCCGAAATACATGTCAGAAATATTTTCACCAACGGAGAAAGTCTCCAGGACTGGACCAAACTTCGCAATCCCAAGGGCAAGGACCACAAGATTTGGAGATCACTCGCTTCGATCCCAAGGGCCAAAATTATGGAATAGCCTCCCAGTGGACTTTAAAAACTGTACCACCATTGACGCACTTAAGTCCAAACTAAAAGCCTACAATGGCAATAGATGCAAATGTAACTTATGTAAATAGGCTCACGTGCCTGGGTTTCTTTTCATTTACAAATTCTAAATTACTAATCTGCTGTAAATATTAATTGTCCTGTTTTTATATCATTTTAACTTATTTTATTTTTATTTATACTTGTTTTTATTACTCAAAACTGTTTTTACCTGCCTAATTTACCTGATTTGTCTGTTTTTATTTGTTTTTCTCTTTCATATATTTTTGTTTGAGATATGTCATAAAATAGCTCCTCGGAGCTAATGTTCTATGTATAAAAAACGTGACAATAAATAAACATTTGAATCTTGAATCTTGAACATGCTTTATCAGGTGAATGTGTTTACACAGCTTCGTTTTGATTTTTTAAAGAAGTCAGGATTGTTTCTCTCCGGAGCACGCCAAATCGATCTATACAGACTATTGGATCGTTTTTCCCCTTGGAGGATCGTTATTTGCCCCATGAGCTTTTAAATCACTCCGGAGGATCTCATTCGTATCTATCGGGTGCTCAATAGCGAGTCTCTAAGCGCTAAGTGTAATAATAGGCCTACTTATTGAGTGTAGCCTATGACTTAGATTTTTTAATTGACAATTTGTTTTTGCCAGGACAAACTATCACTATGTTTTAGGGGTTTGTATTTTCTGACGTAAAGAAACCTGGGTCCATCATTTTGATAAATTTTCTAAGTGGGCCTATTCTGAATTGGTCAAGTAGGACAATTTTCTCGAATCCTGGAAATGGCACAAAATTGCACCTATATATGGGAATTTCAGTTGATCTTTATTTGACAACCGTCAAAAATATAAAGATGCATGTGATATAGGCCTAAAGCAGCGGATCTTCATCAGTTCAGCAGCAGTTTCTAAATTCCAAAATATATTTTTGCTCAATCGGCAGGGGGGGGGGACCTGTAAGCCTCTTCGGCTTATAAGCTGGAGATTTAAAGCAAAATTTAATGTTTGAGAGTATTCTGCATGTTCTTGCTATTTCTTGGACATATGAGTTTATGACTAAATATATCCTAGGACCTCCTAGGTTGATTAGACATTGACACACTTCTGCATCAGGCAATTCCATATAAGGGCAATCACATTTTGTTTATTGACCGACCTAATTAATGGGCCAATCAAGAGGCTGTGAAGTGGCACACTCAGCTGTCACGGTTGACTGAGTCAGTCTGAGTGAGACAGTATCTTAGCATGGATGACAGGAATGCAGGCAACAGCAAAATGCTCTGTCTCCCGATTCAATTAAATGACTTCTTCTCTGTTGTTCGCTCGTTTGAGGTGAGTCAATTGGGTCCAATTAAGCCAGATTGTTGCACACAGGGCTCGCAGGTTCGGTTTCACAGGCATTTAGTTGATCAAGCTGCAGCTGCTTCTTGTTCTTGAGCCTTCTTAATCATAGACATGTCATTGCTTCTGATCTAATCTGTCAATCCATGTCTAAATAGCCCACACCGGTGCTGATGGGGCGTAAAACACTAACTCACTCACTCCCTGTCAATCCATTGTCTTTGTGACTCCTATGATTATGCACTTAGCATGATAACTAAAATAATAGCCTAAAAATAGGCTTGCGGGTACTGTATTACTTAACAACTTACTTAGAATTTAGATTTTGTTTATTACTTTAGATCAATATAAATTGTTTGTTAAAATTGCCACTATCATGTCGCATCATTGAGCGAGCACTCTTCCATAAATTTAGCCCTCTGTTCAACTGTGTATGCCTGTAAGCAGTCAGTAGCTCAATTTGGAAATTTATAAAATGTGAGATTGATCATTGATCAAGGATAAGCCCGCTAATAACTCAAAATCAAAACAATTGGGAATATGCACTGACGTCTTCAAGATGATGAATTGGTTGTCACACACTTTTAAGTTTTCATTTAATGCAAAAGCCCTGCATATTGGCCAATAGGGCCTACATGTATGTGAAATCAGGTGGGGCCTGGTGGGCTGCGTGGCAGCAAATCCCTTGCTAAATATTGAAAGACATAACAATAAGAATGTGCATGAAATCTTTTACGTTTTCTTCTGCCAGGTCATCAGTAATGCCTCTCACTCCCAACAACTGAGAGAGATATCATTGTGCGTTTTAATTTCTATATATATATACTATTTTAAGTTATTTATTTAACTCTGTAAAAATGTTGTATATAAAGTTATAAGCTAATGTTGTCATGTCTAATAGATTTGATTTACTTTGTGAACAGTTAAATGAACAAGGTCTGGGTTGGTGCCCATCTTATATCACATCAATTGTCAGTGTCAATGAAGAAAAATATTCTGCCTTTTAATATGATATATCTCTCAAACTAAATTTAGTTATCCTCTCTCTTCTTCGCTGTAGGTCCCTTTGGCTTTGTTGTTAGCTTGTCTGAGAGCTATTGTTGTCACTCGATTGTCTTCGTTGTCCCGGTTAAGGTTCGTTTAAATGTCCATTTGTGGCCTTACTATTACTGGAAGTAAGGTATTGCAGTTTGCAATCTACCATTTAACAATGCCCTTTCGAAAATCTGTTCAATGACATATCACATAGTCCCCTTGCATGGATATAAGACATATATTACATAGTCAATAAATATAGCAAGTAGATGACCATACAAAGTACAAAGTACAACAAATTTATTTGAATCCTTGTATTTTCGGAACAGTTTTGTAGCTGCAATGAAGCACTGAGCCATGCACAACTGGTGCAGCACTGTCCTCAAAGCCCCATATACTTAACTCAGAAGTAATAGTTTAGTTTTGTTGCAGAATTGGGAAAATGTCAAAATGATGACTCGTTTTCGCATTCCTTTGAAAATGTTTGGTTCTATTACAAGTTAGCTGTATAGTTAAACTTCACCTATTACATAGGTGAAGTTTCTTGTTTTCGTAAATATTATTATTATTTATTATGTTTCCGGACAAAAATTTTTTCAAAAAAATTTACATACATAGTATTACATGACCTCATTACACTGAGTTTCGGTGACCTTGAAACATTTTTCAAGGTCACAGGCCACTTCGAAGTTCGTTTTTTCATGTACTTTAATCACATGTAATTACAAGCAAATTTCCTTTTCCATTTACATTACATGTTTTACTTGTGTCGGCACGGAAAGTCAGAATCCACAGGTCACAGAGTTACATGAGTGACATCAGAAGTTGCCCGAATAACATACGCATTTCTGCGACTAATTTTTGGGATGATCCAGTGCTTAGTTTTTGAGTTACGTAATTTTAAATATTAACCGTGTCATAAAAAGTGGTGACCTTGAGTACCTAACCCAGTAATATCGTTAAACAATGGATGGTGAACCCCCCCAAATATACCCCTAAAACCCCCATACCCACCTTCAAATTTGACCTTGACCTCATTTTTCAAAGTCATTTCGCCCATTAAAGTGAAAAAAGTGCTAATTTTCAAAAATTCTGCAAATCATGTTTTTTTCAGGATATCACTTTTATATTTTTTGTCTAGACAGATAAAAATATGTTCATTTACAATATATGGAATTCAAATTCCTGTATCTGTTGACTTTAATTTTCTGCAAAATTCCAAATATTGCAAACCGGAAAATGTTGAAAAGTGACAAATTATATCATATTTGACTGGGAAATATCGATCCGAGACAGTTTCAATAATTAATTGACCCCCCATTATTACATATTTCCATTCTAGAAATCATATTGATTTTTACCTAATAAATGATTTTCAAGGTCAAATTCAAGGTCAAATATGACAAAAAAATTATACTATTTTGACATTTGATTTTTTTACGCCATCAAGGAATCAAGATATTGTTACGAAAATGCCAGACATACATGCCACAATAGTCTAGAGGCATTGTGCAAATTTTCAAGGTCCTTGGACTTACGTATGTCACACTGTAAAGGTCACAAGGTCATAAAATGAAGGAAAACTCTACAATATTTTTTCAATGATAACAGATTTGGAAAGCCCAAATTCATCTCTTGTTTTTATTATTGGAAATTTTGTCATATCTATGATGGTTTAAAACATCGCCGGACCTTGAAAAATTCATGTTTTACACCAAATTTTCACAATTTATCATCATTTTGACTAGGATAGAATCATTTTATTTCAATGAAGCTATCTGAGCATGTTTTAATCTTTCGTTTTTATACTGGCAAGTTATATATGTTTTCAGTGTACCGTTTTGGTTCTAGACTAATTTTAAGTGAAAAAATACTTTTTTTTCTAACATTTCTGAAGTCCATATTTCTGAATTGTCCCATCATTTCAATCGGCCATATCTCCGGGCCTAACAACGTTACAGAGAATCTGAAAATAGATGTGGAAAGCCCAAACTCTCCTCTAGTTTTTATCATTGAACGTTTTCTTGTATCAATGACGGTTAGAAAGATCGCCGGACACTGAAAAATGTATGTTTTAAGAATTTGCTGTCATTTCCAAATGTTTTCAGGACTAGAAGTACTTTAGCCAAGAAATTCCTGAAATTCCAATATGAGAATGGCGCCAGTTTCAATCAACAGTAACTTTAATTGATGTACTGGTTGATGTACTGGTTGATGCACTGGTCGATGCACTGGTCGATGCACTGGTAAATGTACAGGTCAATGTACCGTCCATGTACTGCCCATTTACTGGTCCATGCATTGGTCCATGTACCGGTCCATGCTTTTTTCTATTTATATATTCATGAAGCTCAAATTCTCCTCTAGTTTTCATTCTCCGAATTTTTTCTTGTAGCTCTGACGGTTTAAAAGATACCCTGACCCTTGGAATTACTGTTCAAGTTCATGTTCAAGTTCATTTTCAATGTCATGTTCAAGTTCATGTTCAATGTCATTTCCAATGTCATTTCCAATGTCAATTCCAATAGCATTTCCAATGTCAATTCCAATAGCATTTCCAATATCATTTCCGTGTTTTCTCACCTTCATTTCATTGCCAATAATAACTATGATAGGTGAAGTTTTGTCACCGCTTCGCGGTTACTCGATTTCTAGTTAAGAATTTACCATTACATGGTAAATTCTTATTGTTTTTGGTATTATTCTTCTTCTTATTAAGAATTTACCATTACCATGGTTTAAGAATTTACCATTACCATGGTAAATTCTTATTGGTTTTGGTATTATTCTTCTTCTTATTCTTATTCTTCTTATTATTTCACTTTTTTTGCTCTGATTTTCATGAAACTTTTTCACAGGGTACCTCTAGGACTAAAACTGGGCCACACCCGAAAGAAATGACCTTGACCTATTTTTCAAGGTCACAGGGCCTTTCAAACATGAAATTTTGGAAATTTCGATGGCCTATTACTCGGCAACCATAACAGGTGGCATCATTGTACAGCTCATGTCTTACTCAAAAGTACTAGGCTGTATTTAGGCACAAGAATTTCTGGAATCGCTCAAGCGGAATCGGAGCTACAGGAAAAACACCGTTTTAGGTTTTTTGACGTAATCTCAAGAACCACACTTTATAGAGAGACACTGGATACACCAGGGAATGCGTAGCATCTGGGGCCATTTGCACGTCACTTTTTTATTCCAATATCTGCAACGGTTCGGCAACAGCGGTCATTTTAGTGAAGTGACTACCCGTGACACAGGCTGTGGGTCTTCGAAAACCATGAAGGAGTCATTTGAGGTCATGCAAATGTATAACAAACTACCCTTAACATACCCCAAAAACCCCATACAGACCTTCAGATTTGACATTGACCTCATTTTTCAAGGTCATTTGACCCCTCAAAGTTCAAATATGGGCGATTTTCAAAAATTCTGAAAATTGTCTTTTTTGTCGGATATCAGTCTCATCTTCTGGTTTCTGGAAGGCGCCAGCCAGTTTGTTTGATGCCTGAAATCGGAATTCAGATATCTTTTCATGCTGATTTGTGAAAAAATCACGAATATTGGATACCGCGCAACATGTAAAAACACACTATTTTTGCCCTCTGGAGAGATAAATATTGATGCTACGCAGTTCAAACAATTGAATGACCCCCCCAAAGTCACACACTGCCAAACTGGGAAAAATATTGGATTTGACCTAGAAACGTTTTTTCAAGGTCAAACTCAAGGTCAAATATTAGTCAAAATTGGACATTTCAGACATTACATTTTTCTTAACAGGGAAGAAATTGAGGGATTTGCATTATCTCATTAGCATTTGGTGCCATAATACCCTAGAGGCCCCACGCAAAATTTGAAGGCCCTCGGATTGACCTACATTGCACAATTGAGGTCACAAGGTCAAGAAATGACTTGAAAATTGACCTGCTCATTTGTCAACATAGCAGTTGTACCCATATTTTGACGGTCTGTATCTCCGGTTCTAATTAAGCTACAGGAAAAATAAAAACAGATTTGGAAAGCCCAGATTCTCCTCTAGTATTTGTTTTGTACACATTTTAACGTATCTCTACTAGTTAAAAAGATCGCCCGACCCTGAAAAATTCATGTTTTCGGTCATGATTTTACATCTTTACATTTTTTTTACTCACAAATCCATCTTCAAAAAATTCAATATTATTTGTGGGTATAGTCCTAACACATTTACAGTAGTTTGTGCAATTTCAAGTCTCTCCTCCCAACCGTTTGCCTTCTGGAACAAATTGAAGTTCAAAACTTGACATTTTCAGAGACCATTTTTTGATGAAATATCACAATTTTACCATTATTTCAATGGGCTATATCTCCGGTTCCAATAAAGTTACATGAATGACAAAAGCAGTTTTGGAAAGCTAAGATATTCCTCTTCATTTAATTTTATGTGTATTTTCTTGTAACACCGACAGGTACAAAGATCGGTGGACCCTGAAAAATTCATCTTTACAACACCTTATCAAATGACAGTAGCTCTGCAGAGACTGGAACATCAGCTTTCACTCTCATTATGTACTTATGGTTATCATAATTGTGCATCATAGTGGCACTTTGCATGATGGTCGCACTGTACATCATGCCTTACCCTCCAACTAACCCTAACCCTAACCCTAACCCTAACCCTAACCCTAACCCTAACCCTACTGTGCATCATAGTGGCACTGTGCATCATGGTGGCACTGTGCATCATGGCTGGCACTGTGCATCATGGCTGCCACTGTGCATCAAGGCTGGCACTGTGCATCATGGCTGCCACTGTGCATCAAGGTTGGCACTGCATCATGGTGGCACTGTGCATCATTGTTAGTCCAGGAGCTTATGGGGAAATAAGGGGTGGATTGTGCAGGTTTGTCTACAAGCATGAAATTTGGCACAAATGTTGCTGAGGGTATGTAGATTCAAATTTTTGAGGGCGCCGGAACGGGCGCTCGTCTTGGTTGCCATAGCAACAAATTCAAAATGGTCGCCGCTCGATATCTAATTTTGAGTATAACTCAGTAACAAAAGGTCATAGGATTGCAAATAATACCTCTAAATATATGTTTTTGATGCCAGGGATCCTGATTCTGCCATTATTTTTAATGTCAAACACATATTTTGGACTATAGAGCCAAAAGTACCTGTATATTGGGGTTATAGAGCCTACTTTATTGAAACTTTCAGCATATTTTCAATTTCCTGATAACAGTTCACTCTAACAAGAATCAAATTATCAATTATATATATATAATATGTAAATTGATGCCAAAGTAACCAAATGAATGTAGCAGACAAGGGTATTGTTAAAGCAGCTGCATCTATGCGCTCCTTTTCTTTTGCGCACGCAGTTCCACCTCTATAAGTCTTTCAAATATCACAGCACTGCATGATGCTAACCAATAAGTTGCGTAGTATACCAAAAGAAACCTGTTGCTGTGTTTGTGTGTTGGCCCATATGAAATCTATGATGTACTTATCCACTTCTGTTTGCCATCCCCATACTTTGAAATCCTGAATTTTTTAAAGATACAATGGCGATTGATTCGAACAAAGACTTTTTTTCAGTTACAACGGTAATACAACCTCTATTTGTGCTCAGCAATACATGTAGATGCTTCTTGGGTATATATCTGAGGGATACTATCACACTACCAAGATATTTGTGTCATATGTGCAGTGACTTTGCACAGACTGTCTTGTTTGATTAACTTCAGTCACATCTCACAAGTCTTGGAATTGATTTGACTTGGTTTCCCGTGGCCTAATGATTAAAGCGCTTGACTGCAAATCCACTGGCCTGAGAGGACATGGGTTCGACTCCCGCTCCTGGAACTTCACTCAGCATAAGGCACTAAAACATAGGACACTCAACAGAGGGCAGCTGCAGCTACAGCTATCAACAGCTATATATAGCTCATGACCAGGTCTGTCCCATGAGACCTGGGCAAAAATAAACGGAGGGGGTTGTATCCAGTGTTCTATACTGGGGAAACTGAAAGACCCTGCACATCCCTGAACTAATAGGGTATGTGGCAGACTCACTGCCTTACCATCACTAATCCATCATACGGCGATCACCATGCTTGCATAGGCCAATATGTGGCCTCTTAGCATTAAATGAATAGAACTAGAACTAGAACATGCTACAGCAGCCTGTTCTATTGCGACGGGAGGGAGCAGGCTAAAACATTTCAGTAGAGGTGCTGTATTTCATGTCCTTGTATGCATACATGAACTGCTTACATGAACCAGCACAGTTCTGCAGAATTCTGCTGAGCTCGGACCTGAAAAGCAACTGCACTAGTGCCCCAGATGCCAATTCCATACTTAATTCGATGTGAATATCATCAGTCTGCAGCCTCGCTAGATTGCCTGCCTCAACAGCAGACTGCTGTCAGTCAGGGTTGTTTATTATGATCCGACATGTGGCACATGGACTTTGTTGAGAGCCTTCCAACAATAGCACTGCTCAGGGTAGCCACAGTGCAGTACCCATGAGTAGGGGACAAGAGAACATTGCTCAAGGTTCCCTGCCATAGCACCTTCACTTCTGGTGATCGCTGTATGCATGATGAGTGATGAGAAGACTAGGAGTCATGCTGTAAAACCGGTGGTGTCCAGGGTCATTGAGTAGCCCCAGAATAGAACACTCCATCTAATATCTCATGGGCTTGGAATAAATTGAGTTCAAGGGTTGGGGTTCGAACCAAAGCTTTTGAAACCTGTGCATGCACTATCAAGCACTCTAAATCATTCCATCACAGGGAACTCATTAAATTGTTTATATGGTATGTCAGAACAATACAGAATTGTGATGGATCATTCTTCAGAAAGACCATGGTACTAGTAACTGGAGGACAATTCTCCTAATCTGGCCAAGGAGACTGTTTTTCCAACAGGCAATACCAAAGGAAAATCATGTCTCACCAAAGTGAAGCATGAAGTACAATACCAAGTGACCCAACATTTAGCTTGGCCGAGTTTGGCACAAGTTTAAATTAGCTGGGATGTCACATATGTTTCTGCATGTTCAAAGAGAATTCAAGTACACGAGAGACCGCCTGACTCATGCAGAAGAAGCAGTCCTTTAACGCAGGGACTGTTGTAGGCCTACCACTGTTTCACCGTCCGAAGTTCACACACTGGTAGAGTGGTAGGCTAGCTGTTTTATTACTTGCTACATGTAGATTGTAGAAGATAGCTTAGATAAGGGAAGAGGGTTTTTGTGCCTAAAAGTCATAGCTGGAGGGAGTTGAAAGATCAAACAAGATTTTTTTTTTGACAAGACAATCTTGAAATTGGTGCTGCCTAGTAGAGTGTCACCAAGATCTTGCCTGTTGAATAAAAGAAAAACTTTTGACTTCTATATTCATCAGGAAAATGTGTACCTCTTTCTGTTTATTGTCTGAAATATTGGCTGCGATTCCCACAATGCCTGTGTTTGTTCATCTAAAATGTAGGTTTGGAGAGTCCTGCCAGTACATTGATGAACAAACATCTTAAAGCTGTCATAAGGGAAGTTGTCCTAGGTAAGAACTACAGTGAACAGCATCCAAACAACCTTAGGACTGATTGGTGAAAGGCATAAAGTGTTTTTTCGATAAATTGATGATTGTCCTTTCTAAAGTATTCCAGTCATGTGAAATGGATCACCAATGTCTTGCCAAGGATAACTAAAATTGCATGTTCCAACTCAATAATGAACATTGAGGCTACTCCTTAATATCTACTGGCAGAAAATCACACAGTAGCCATTGTGTGAAATGTTAAACAGTCGAATGGTGGTAGGCCTAAATGCTGTTGGATTTGCATTTGAACTTGGCCTGACTTAAATTTGAGTTAGTAAATTTTGTACTAAAAGTGGTACATATCAAACTAGTGTCTAACTGAGCCTGGCCAGAGGAATGGCATTGGTGGGGTAAATGTGTAACATGTTGAGGACTCCCGCTCTCTCTCGCATCTCATCAATTAACACCCGTGAGCCCAGAATGGGGGTTAGAGGGCTGCACTTACCATATCTGTCTAGTATTGTCCTTCTTCCATGCTTATCTACAGTGTGAGAATTTCGTTTTGCTTTGGTATTGGAATAGTAGCATTTAATTCTTGGTCACCTTACATGTAGGATAATTACTGATACCTTGGTCCTTTTGAAAAACAATCCTCCACAAGCAAATATTGTCTTGACATTGCATGCAAACAACAAGATTTGTGGGATGTGGGTTGGCAAAAGTCAATGAAACATGGGTCTGTTCACAAGTAGAAAGGAAAATCTCTTGGTAGTATCCCTTGGATACAGACTGTCCCTTCCTCTGAATAACAAACCTCCACCATCCGTCTGTTTTGGGAAAGCAAATAGACCAATGTATCAGAGGAAGAATACTATGTAATTGTCCATGAACCATTAAATCAGACAGTGATACACCATACAAATGACAAAATTAATGACATGTAAAAAGCATTTAAGATTAAAAATTAAAATAAATGAAAGGGTCATTAATTTGTCACACCTGTTGACAATTAAGCATTAAGATGCAATGAACATAGTCTGCTTGTCTTTTAACCATTCAATTATTACACTAATGAAAATAGTCCCCAATCTCACCCTTTGAAACTGAACACGTCAGTTTCCGACAGTCAACTTGGCAACGTCACATTATTTCACTTATTCATTTGGCTTTGTATTTTCCCCTCCCCCTCTGCAATTCATGCTGAAATGTATCAGACTGTTCGCTACGCTTGTACAATATTTTTCGTCTTCTTCTTCTCATTGTACTTCCATCTGCTAGGAGCATTCCAAATGAGAGTTGTGATGTGGTGCTTTTGAGAAGAGGCAGTCTGGTCTCAGACTGCCTCAGATATATACCTAAGAATCATTTATGCTAGAGCACAGATAAAGGAGGTAATAACTGCAAACAAGTCTTTCTTCAAATCAATCGCCATTGTATCTTAAGGAAATCCAAGATTTCAATGGAAGGGGATGGAAGACAGGAGATAATAAATGATAATAAATGTCATACTGGCCAATACTTGAAACAGCAACAGGTTTCTTTTGGTATACCATATAAATTATCGGCATGCAACAATTGCAACATGTAGGGATTTGAAAGATTTCATGGAGAGGACTGCATGCGCAAAAGAGCCTGTAGGTGTGAGTAAGGCAGCTGCTTTGACAATACCAATTTCTGCAACATTTGTTTTGGTTACTTTGGTATCATCGTACAGACGATATGTTGATGTATTTCTATTACATAAAGCTGGTGTTTATTTTTGTTGTCCAAACTTGATGAATTGCTACAAGGAACAATTTGCAATAGTTTAAGTTGAAGATTTGCGGTGAATTTCGGTAAAATGAGCTCTATAACCCCAATATACAGGCAATTTTGTCTCTAAAGAGCAAAGTATGTGTTTGACATGAAAAATAATGGCACAATCAGAATCCCTGGCACCATAAACATATATTTAGAGCTATTATTTGCAATCCTATGACCTTTTGTTACTGAGTTATACTCAAAATTGGATATCGAGCGGCGGCCATTTTGAATTTGTTGCTATGGCAACCAAGGCGAGCGCCCGCTCCGGCGCCCTCAAAAATTTGAATCTATATACCCTCAGCAACATTTGTGCCAAATTTCATGCTTGTAGACAAATATGCACAATTATCCCCATAAGCTCCTGGACTATGTGGCACTGTGCATCATTGTGGCACTGTGCATCATGGTGGCACTGTGCATCATGGTGGCACTGTGCATCATGGTGGCACTGTTCATCATTGTGGCACTGTCCATCATGATGGCACTGTGCATCATTGTTGCACTGTGCATCATTGTGGCACTGTGCATCATGGTGGCACTGTGCATCACTTGCACAATGGTAAGCTGTACCACAATGGCAGAGTGCACCATAGTGGCATTGTGCACCACAGTAGCAGTGTGCACAACAGTGTCAGTGTGCAACAGAGTGGCAGTTTAGACCACAGCAGTGTGCACCACAGTGGCAGTTTAGCACCGCAGTCACAGTCACAGTCACAGTGGCACTTTGCACCAGAGAGGCAGTGTGCAGAGCAGTGGCTTTGTGTGTCACCGTCTCACTGTGCACCACGGTTGCACTGTGCACCACAATATTGTTGCAAGCTGTCTTTCTGCTATGCTGCATGAACTGGTAAAAGCTTGGTAAATTCTTAGTCACTGACCTTGGTCAGTTACAGGGTTCTAGTTATTCTTTCACTTTTTTTTCTCTGATTTTCATGAAACTTTTTCACAGGGTACCTCTAGGACTAAAACTGGGCCACACTCAAAAGAAATGACCTTGACCTATTTTTCAAGGTCACAGGGCCTTTCAAACATGAAATTTTGGAAATTTACATGGCCTTTTACTCAGGAACCATTACAGGTGGCAGCATTGTACAGGTCATGTCTAAGTCAAAAGTACTAGGCTATAATTAGGCACAAACATTTTTGGAATCGCTCAAGCGGAACCGGAGCTACCGGAAAAACACCGTTTTAGGTTTATTCACGTAATCTCAAGAACCACAATAAGTAGAGAGACGCTGGATACACCCGGGAATGCGTAGCATCTGGGGCCATTCGCACGTCACTTTTTTATTCCAATATCTGCAACGGTTCGGCAACAGCGGCCATTTTAGTGAAGTGACTACCCGTGATACAGGCTGTGGATCTTCAAAAACCATGAAGGAGTCATTTGAGGTCATGCAAATGTATAACAAACTACCCTTAACATACCCCAAAAACCCCATACAGACCTTCAGATTTGACCTTGACCTCATTTTTCAAGGTCATTTGACCCCTCAAAGTTCAAATATGGGCAATTTTCAGAAATTCTGAAAATTATCTTTTTTTTCACATATCATTCTCATCTTCTGGTTTCTAGAGGGCGCCAGACAGCTTGTGTGATGCCTGAAATCAGAATTCAGATATCTTTTCATGCTGATTTGTTAAAAAATCACGAATATTGCATACCGCGTGACATGTAAAAACACCCTATTTTTGCCCCCTGGAGAGATAAATATTGATTCTAAGCAGTTCAAACAATTGAATGACCCCCCCAAAGTCACGCATTGCCAATCTGGGGAAAATATTAGTTTTGACCTAGAAAGGTTTTTTCAAGGTCAAACTCAAGGTCAAATATTCGGCGAAATTCAACATTTCAGACATTACATTTTCCGTAACAGGGAAGCAATAGAGGGATCTGCATTATCTCTTCAGCATTTAGTACCATAATACCCTAGAGGCCCCACGCAAAATTTGAAGGCCCTCGGATTGACCTGCATTGCACAATTGAGGTCACAAGGTCAAGAAATGACTTGAAAATTAACCTGCTCATTTGTCAACATTGCACTTGTACCCATACTTTGACGGTCTGTATCTCCGGTTCTAATTCAGATACTGGAAAACAAAAAACATATTTGGAAAGGCCAGATTCTCTTCTAGTATTTGTTTTCTATACATTTTAACGTATCTCTACTAGTTAAAAAGATCGCCCAACCCTGAAAAATTCATGTTTTCGGTCATGATTTTACATCTTTGCATTTTTTTTACTCAGAAATCCATCTTCAAAAAATTCAATAATATTTGGGGGTGTAGTCCTAACATATTTACAGTAGTGTGTGCAATTTCAAGTCTCTCCTCCCAACCGTTTGCATTCTGCAACAAATTGAATTTCAAAACTTGACATTTTCAGGGACCATTTTTCAATGAACTGTCACAATTTTACCGTTATTTCAATGGGCTCTATCTTCGGTTCCAATAAAGCTACATGAATGACACAAGCAGTTTTGGATAGCTAAGATTCTCCTCTTAATTTAATTTATTGTGTATTTTCTTGTAACATTGACAGGTAAAAAGATCGGTGAACCCTGAAAAATTCAACTTTCCCTCACTTTATCAAATGACTGTAGCTCTGCAGAGACTGGAACATCAGCTTTCACTCTTGTTGTGTGCTTTGGGTTATCATAATTGTGCATCATGGTGGCACTTCTCATCATGGTGGCACTGTGCATCATTATGGCACTGTGCATCATAGTGGCACTGTGCATCATTGTGGCACTGTGCATCACTGTGGCACTGTGCATCACTGTGGCACTGTGCATCACTGTGGCACTGTGCATCACTGTGGCACTGTGCATCACTGTGGCACTGTGCATCACTGTGGCACTGTGCATCACTGTGGCACTGTGCATCACTGTGGCACAATGACAGGCTGCAGCACAGTGGCAGAGTGCACCACAGTGGCACTGTGCAGCACAGTGGCAGTGTGCACAAGTGTCAGTGTGCAACACAGTGACAGTGTGCAACACGTCAGTGTGCAACACAGTGACAGTGTGCAACACAGTGGCAATGTGCAACACAGTGGCAGTTTAGACCACAGCAGTGTGCACCACAGTGGCAGTTTAGCACCGCGGTCACAGTCACAGTGGCACTGTGCACCGGAGTGGCAGTGTGCAGAGCAGTGACTCTATGCGCAAACGTCTCACTGTGCACCACGGTGGCACTGTGCACCACAATATTGTTGCAAGCTGTCTTTTGGTTATGCTGCATGAACCGGTAAAAGCTTGGTAAATTCTTAGTCACTGACCTTGGTCAGTTACAGGGTTCTAGTTATGATTGTTGTTAAGAGAAGCTGATAATTATTGACAACATTTTTATTAAAATGTCAACAATTATAACTGCTGCTACAGCTCACATCATGATTGTTGAACATTAAATTCATCCCCTGCCTTCATTTCATACTTTTGCATTAAGATTGGGCTAGTTTAAACAAAATAATTACTTGTATATCATATTCACATCCATATAATATGATATTCATTATATGATAATGCATAAACATTAAAAACAATTGGTGAAATTGATCCGGACAATGAATTTTTTCCATGAATGATTTAAATCCGATTAAAATCAAAAAAATCAATTTCAATCAAATAAATCCCGATTTTTTTGATTTTTTAATAAAAATCAATTAAAATCGCAACCCTGCTTGGAAGTAGTTGCTTGGTTCACGACCATTCGTGGAAAATTAATCAAATTGCCTGGAAATTAGATTTTTTTCTAGTCATGTGATAGATTTCACATTAATTAACAATTATTAACAGACGAGCGTTGACACTGCTTGCGGTTCCAGTTATTTTCTACTGATCCACCATTGCCAACTTTTATCTAATTGAGGTATGGCCGTGAAATTTTGCTGATATATATCCGGTCCTGAGGTCTGTTCAGTTTCACTGAAAAACATTGAGAATCGTCTGCATCAGGCCATCTGGCCACATTTAGTGAGAATTATTCAAAAACCAAAATCACAGAAATGCAAATCGAGCCAGAAGACATTTTTTTATGAAGTCCATCTGAGTCACATTTTTGGATTTCACAAATAATGAAAGTAGTTCACTTAACCCCTTCAACCATTTTTACTGCATTTTGTTAGTTTGGGTTGGAATTTTTGCACAAGTTGGTATTTTGTTTGTCACATCATCTTCCAAAAAGCTAGGGGCCGACCAGATCATCTTTGGAGCGGGGCTATGGACTTTTGGTGAAATAAAGATTGTTTCGATTGTTTCCCACTATATACTGAAAAAAAAAGTTGAGCACACGAAAAAAAAACAAAAGCTTGTTTCCCCCTGCAGCTAGGGTACCGTAATGTTAAAATTCCAATAAAAATATTTTGCGCATGCGAAAAAATTGTTCTTTGAAGCACCGTGAACGAAAAAATGACTTTGTCCCGAGGGTAAAGTCCATAGTCCACACCCCCCCCCCATCTATCGTTTGGCCTTAGGCTTGTCATAAACCTGGACAATTACCCAAATGTGACACTTTTTGAAATGCATTGTTGTTGGACTTCTTTGTGGACGATTTGAAATTTGGTGCGTATTCTTAACGTTACAGCCTCAATCAACTTTGCAAATGTTCATTTGAAACAACCTTGCAAAACTGCGTCTGGCTCTTTTAAAAATCGATTACATTTCTTCAAACTTTCAAAATCTTTGGCCAGGTAGTTAGTAAGTAGGCTTGGCTGGTTACAAAGATTATCTTGAGTAGTTTACAAGTTCTGCCTCTTTTAAGAGGTGTGCATGTATAAGCATGATAGGTGTGAGCAGTTTGTTATGATTCATAAATCTTGGGTCTGCTTCATAAATCTCAAAAAGTGCAAACCTGCAGAAAATAGAAATTATGCGAAAGGTCTTTCAGAAGCACATTTACCAGATATTTTTATGGCTTTAATTAAGCCGCACAATGTAGCAGAGGTTCACTGGCTGTCTCAAAATTTGGGAATGGAAACATTGTATTTATTTTATTACAAAGTGAACACAAAATATCCGTATGGTCATCAATTACTATTTATAGTACAACACAATTGAAAATACCTAGGATAATATGGACAATAATTGTCTCACTCATTTTATGTTACCTCTTGAATTGCTTTTATTTTACTCATACATGATACATGCTTTCTGGAACCGCTATACCACAGGAGCTCATTCATTTATTTGGACTGGACATCATTCAGTTATTTGTGTGAAAATTTACTTAGAAAGACTACAACTTCCCCATTTTTCAGATGTTCACATCATTGACAATTTCACTTTTATGCTTTTAGTGGGACACTTTCCAAAAATATTTCAATATGTAAAAAAAAAATATTGTTAAAATTTTCGGTCAAATTGGACACATTGGATGTAATATTGCGCTTATCAATTACACAAAATAAATGCTAAATTTACTGCAATTTTAAATATGGCATAAGATTTCAGTAAGTTAAATCTCAGTTGCACTATTATTGTCTTCTGTGTCATAATTTATTTTTCTGGGCACAGTGATTAATTGTCTTATGTTCTGCTTTCTTGCAGACGAAGCTGATCTTCTTGATACACATTGCACAAAAGTCATGCTGATCCGGAATTTGACATCAACAAAGAGCTTGTGCTTCTTGTGGCTTAGGGAGTGGGTCTGATGCATTCTCAGCTGATGTGCATCACCAAGAAACAGGTTCCGATGCCATCACGATACTTCCATCACGACTGCAGGAGTCACCCTCTTGGAGATTATTCCACTTTCTGAAGGAAACTTGTGGACCTCGCCAAAGGCACCTCACAATCTCTTGAATGAAGTTGGCATCGTTCGGATTTGTTCCTGGTCTTGCTGTTACAGTAAGTGAGATAATTAAGATCTGGATTTGTCACCTTTTTATTGCGCTATTCCCTGATTTTTTTTACCCTTGGTTCTCCCAGGGTAATTTTAGAGAATGAGTCAAAATGCTTTCAAAATGTCTCAAGTTGTGGGGGCAAATTGAAGTTGAAGAGGCTTTCAAACTGGCTTAATTTACTTGGTTTCTGAAATGCATTTTATAATTTGGTCCTGCATGTGCTTGGGTTATTGAGAAATTAGCAAAAATCCAAAACATGTCTTTTTCCTCATTCAAAATGGCCATCATTCCTGATTTGCCCACTGTGAGCTTTAGTTTGTCCCTTGAAATGAATTTGGTACTTGTATAGATATTTGGTTGAGGGTATGGATAAATTTAAATTTTAATGTTTAGAATGTAATATGAAAGAGAAAGTTCAGGTAAAATGGGTTTCATCAGCAGGTCATTGACTGACATTGAGCAACAAACTCATCCCATCTTTTTAAAAAAATCTTACGAAAAATAATAACTGCTGAACCCAGGGTATGAATCATCAGATTCTTGTTTAAAATTTGCGGCATGCATCGATTGTGTGTCTGGTAATAAGCACGTGCTGCTGGACATTTACAATTCACAATTGTTATTGCTTGCGCTCATTGTATTATACTGTATTTATTCATTTGTAGTGGCTTGTACATGCATATCTGGTCTTTGGGTGGTCTTTCCTGCGGTGGAAATCGCTTAATCGGCACAAAATCACTTAATCGACGCAAAAATACAAATTCCAAGTTTTTAGTACCTTAGCCAGAAAATGAACCTATTCAAGGATAGAGGGCAAGAGGCTGTCAGAAAGATATGTTTCGAAAACAAAGAAATCAAGTGTAGAAAAGGGTCTGAACTGGTTTCTTGAAATATTCCACGACTGTTCATTACCACTCACTGTTGTGATAATCATGAAGAATTGGTCTAAGGTGATAATTATGAAGTTGGACTTTGTTTTTCCAGATTTGGCATGTACAGAATGACGTCAGTGACTCCGGTTGCGCACACTTGCATCGTCCTCAGGTGCCGATCACCCCAAGAAAGGAAATCTACAAAATGTAAGCAGCCTATTGCTCATTGCTCTAACTTTAACATTCAGATTTGTCTTTTAAACTTTATCAATTCATGTCCCAGAATTTCAGGGAGTTCTTCCAGTAAATTAATATTGTGTTTTCCTCTTGTAAGTGCTTTGGTATTTTTATTCAGAGCAGGCCTTTATTCAAGTAGCTTCAGGTGTAAGATCATTAGGTCAATTATAGTCTTGATTATAAGATTGCATTGTAAATTGTAAAATTTGTCCTGTTCTTTGGATTCTGTCCATGGTAGATATTCTTTGTCCAGATTGAAACTGACATGAATCCTATCAGTTTGTGTGCTTTGGTATGGATTTCAAGTGCGACAAAATTGAAGGAAATTCTTTCTTGAAGGTTTAGATCTCGCCAAAGTGCCTTTCAAAGTCGATCAAGCTTTTTAAAAAGGAGTAAAAGATCTTCTCTTTCATGCATGATGATCAACTCAATTGCTTGTCTGTCTCATTCTAGGGCTTTGACCATCTAGATTCTGGAGAGTCGTCAAGCAAAAAGTCGACATCTTAAATGTTGTGGAGGAACTGAGGAATTGTGTAAATAAAAGTCCCATCAAAAGGTAGGAGAGATGACGATTCAAGGTTCAATGATTATTTAGTGTCACTTTTCATGTAGAAGATCATTAGCTGAGAGGAGCTATTTTATGACCTACCATTTTATAAACAAATGAGATAACATAGAAACATATAGGCCTACATGCGAAAAGAGTTAAAATCCTATCTTAAAACTGCAAGAATATGGCAATGATTTAAGTGAAACAAAATTTGTGTCTAATCTACCACAATTTTCTGCAGCACATTTTTTTGGCAGTTTATGTGTGCTACGTTAAACTAACAGGTACAAAAACTCCTGTTGTCTCATTCTTCGAATTAATTGTTGCATTTTAAAAAAACCATCATTTAAAAATAACCATTTTCAGTTATGTCAAAGATGCCAAGGCCCAGGAATACAAGGATTTACAAAGGAACTCTGGAAGAAATTTTGTCACATGGCCACAAGAAATGAAGAAAAGGAAGATGAATCTTGAAGTTCTGGGGAAGGTTGGTTTTTTAGTAACATTGCTATGGTTATTGCTATGGTTACACTAATACTAAAACTTGGTGTGTTAATCCTGCACATTAATTACTTATTAATACAAAAATTTGTAGTTAGATTGTATTATGTTGATATTTTGCAATTTCATTGGATTTTTTTTTTCACTAGGTTGCACCACAGTAGTTCGCAAGACTGGAACCAGGAACAGCTGAAAGAATTTCGACATCCAAGTTTACTTGTGTCATCGACTTGACTCTTCAAAGGATTGATTTGCAAGTAAGTTGTGTCACTGATACCCTAAATAAGTTTTGATTGTCAATACTAGATGGAGTTCCAATCATTCAGTGCACTTTATTGCAGGGCTCCCAGACATATATTTTCTATAAACCCTATACTTTTGATATGATCCTGTGTTGCGAATAATTTCCCATATATCCTATATTTCATGAGAAAACAAATCGCACTTCTGAGATGGACGAGTCCTGTCTTAGCGAAGATTTCCAGTCCCAAGAGCATGTCTGGCAGAACTATTTTGCTTAACTTTTTTTCCCCAATTACCTTTCCAACTTACTATAAATGTCCTATAATTGACAAAAAACACTTTGATACATTTTTTCGCCGAGTTTGGCTGGGAGGCCTGTAATGCAGTATTCAGTATTTTGGTATGCCAGGATGAAATTTAGATTTTGCACTGAATGAGATTGTATGAAATAACACTTTGTATTTTGTGTATGTTGAACAGTAGTTTCAATCATCCTTTGGACATGGTTGTTCGGTTTTAATCAAGGCGATTTAGATCCTTAGCAGGGCGCTAACATGCTAAATTGTCAGTTAGATACCAGCTTTTCCAGTGGTATAAGTATCTTGGTGATGTCTTTGATTGATTTATTTGATTTAAATTGTGATTCACTGGATTTGTTTTTAATCAAAAAAATCTATAACCCTGATCCTTCACCTCATTGCTGTGTCCTCCAACAATCTTAATTTGCCCACCGAGTGCATGAATACAGGAGTCATTACAAGCTTTGCAGAAGTCAACCTGTGAAGTAGATCAATAATTGCAGAATTGCAGTGATGGAACTCTTCATGCGAAAGAGTCAGCTCAGTGTGTAGCACACTTGGCTGCTGATCGCTGGGTCCCAGGTTACATTCTTGCTCTGGTCGGGTCTTCTGAACTTATGTTAGACAGCAGTTTCTATCATCTTTCGCTCATTGCTCCTCCTGTCCTAATAATTATTAGCCTAGCTAATGCAATATTGATCAATGCTGTGATGATTTTGTCAATTCTGCATGATCTTCAAAAAAACTTAGAGAAGAACTTGAATCAATATTTTGTGAGCCTTCAAAAAACATGGAATGAGTTTTTGGAATGACCTAAGGCCAGAATTTTTTTTATTTTTAGCTTCTCGATCGAAAAAAAAAATTGAACTTAACCAGAATTTTTATCAACTTGACATTATAAAAAATTGAGATTTCACCTTTTTTTTCGTTCTACTGTCCGACCTAGAAAGTGCCCCAAGATGATCCAAGAAGCTAAAGATCAAGTATGTGTGGCCTAAGTGACATTGTAAGGAATGAAGCCGAAAGAGACTTTTAAGAGCTGTTTTCAACTAGTTTTGGAGATGATGTTGCCCATTACTAATTTTGTAAAACTGACATAAGGAATCATTTGTTTCGCAAATACTTGTGCAAGCTGTAATGGATAACGCATACTATGTGTGATTGGGAAACTTGCAGCACTGGAGGTCCTGTTGGTCTTAGTGGGACATCTGAATGTTATTCTGTCTCTGACAATCCTTATAACCTCCTATGATTTTTTTAAAAGCACTTACAAGCTCCGAGGTGGTGTGCTGGTGTGCCAATTGCTGGGCCCTGGGTTTGAACCCAGCTCTGCTGATGGGGTGTAAAACCAACTCACTCACTGGAACCAAGCTCTTGCTTAGCCTATGTTGCACGGCAGGTTAAATCATCCTTCGCCTCATTGTCATGTCCTGTTGTCCCAATTAGACAGACAGACAAGACAGACAATATTTTTTTATTCAGACCATAATAGAAAAACAATTAAAAAAACAACCAATTAATTATCAACGGTCTTTGGAGACCTGCATTAAGGCAAGAGCCACTATCATGCAGGCCACCAAGGAGCAAAAAATATTTTTACAAATTTAGACATATGCATTGGCTAAATAAACAATTTTAACTGTCAGTAAGGAATAAACAATGAAGGACTTATTGATCGCTATATACAGTAATAGACATTCATTAATGAAATAAAGTATAGCACAGATGGATCATGACATAGTTAATTGATGGTTTAGCCTAGGTATTGATGGTAGTCCTGCAGATGTAACAGTTCACAACAGAACAATTAGAATTGTAATTGTCCAAGTAAGTCCTTTTTAAATAGAATTTGAGACCATAAAGAGAGTGAGTTTGAATTTTCTCAAGAATGCTTGGAGAGGCACAGTTTATGATTGAAGGCTTCCTTATTCGCAATGCACATTTAGAGGTATTGCATCTTATACGAGGTGTAACTAATAAGGAACAATTTCTTGTTCTGTGGCCATGAAGATCAATATTTCTTAATAAAGATATATTTTGAAAATATTTGGGGATGCATTTGTGAGCTAGCTTATTGTAAAACTTCCACTCCTCAACTTTCAGGATATCAGCTAGCTTCAAAATACTCAACTGTTTGAAGAGGGGTTCAGTATGGGCATTATATTTAGATTTGGAAATAACCCTTATAGCCTTTTTCTGCAATTTCTCTACTGAGTTGGGTTTCCAACCCCATAGGGTCACCCCACAGAGTAAATGACAGTGAATAGGAGAATAATATATTGTTTTCAATGTCTGACTTGGCAGGTAGTTTTTGATTTTGTTCATAATTCCTATTAGAATTAGCATACCAAGTGCATAAATACAGGACGTAAAGCCCCAATCTGGCCAATAATGCACTACAATGTACCTTATTACCATAGTCCTTGCTTGTCAAGTTGTCCTATTAGTATTAAGCCAAGCTGGTGCATATATCAAGGACCTAAAGTTGTATCACCACCTCTTTACCAATAACTTTTGGCCATGGTCAGCCATACAATCTTTATGATTTGCCAAATAGAAATTTTAAAATATACATTAATAGAGATGAAATTTAATTAGATCATGTGTATTGTATAACAAATCTGTTTTTGGTTTGATTGCAGTTCCAGTGCTATTGGTTTCATCCCTCTCTTGAACAGAGGCTCAGTTTGATGGTCCAGTGGAAACACCCAAGGATGCACACAGAAGCTGGAGATATCACGCTCACTCAACCAAATCGCTGCTAATGCTTCTGTTGGAAACACTTGAGGAACTGTGAACAACGTAGATTTGTCATCTATTGAGAGAGGTGTGAAAGCGGCTTAGTGTTCCTTGGTGCTCCTCACCTGGCATTACCTGTCAAGACTCCAAACTGGTCACTCCTTGTATTCACCAGGCTTCAGACTTCAACTTCAGTTGTGAGTAATATTTTATATTCGTTGGTGTTTAGTTTTCAAATGATTATTTGTAATTATTATTTAGATTTTCCATGTTGATTGAGTAACATTCAAAGATTGTTAAGTTTCAACTTCAGTTATAACCAGGGCTGCTGTAGCCATTTATATTCTATTATGTTCTTCCCTCTTATACTTTGTTTTAATAATTTTTAGACCTGGAACTTCAACGGTTGCTACTTTACTTCAGCAGTTATGCAAAATAGCTATTTCTGACAGGAGTGATCTGGTAAAGAGTTTGTGACTTCAAATTCATTTCACTTCAATTAATAATTTACATTGTTGACAGCTTAAACTGGAGTCCTTTTTGTTCATACTCAATAGATCAATTAATTTGCTTTGATTAAACTTTTCAACAACCTTTGTCAGTTCATAATGTTCATATTTGTCTTATTGAGCTCCTATTTAATCCATGACCTCAGAAGCTGACCAATTTTCTTGAGTGTTTAGTTTTTTAATTTAATAAGTTAATTTAGTTCTTTCAATTTTCAGTATCTTCTGAAATGCTCGACTCTCCCTTTTCCGACAAAATGGCAATGCTATAATTACTTCAAGGAAAGATAGATGTGCACCAAGCCATGGCCATCCCAGTGCAGCTGCGATCATTCTGCTTCTCCTGGCCGCCAATTTCAATTACGGAGACATCCACAAAAGGGAAAGATCCACTTCAAGCCTCTGGATTTCCTCGCTCTCTCTCTTCAGCTAATATTGGGTACAGGGAGTACATAGGCCTAATAGTAATTTTTTCATACAAACTTTTAACATGATGTATTGTTTTGCGATTGTCGTAATTTATTTTAATTCCATCAACATTTGTTAATGCTGATACATTGGTCAAATTTGGTAGTTTGATAATCTAAATAAGCAGTCTCTCAGTTTGGCTTTTTCTTACTGAATGTGAAGTGCAAGATGCTTGCAATTAAATTAACTTGAATTAAGAGATTGCTACTTGTACTGAGAATTTGATGCTTTATGTAGTTCATTGCGATTCCTTTAATTGCTCCTAAATATTTTTGATTGTATTATAATATAATTGTGCTCTTTTGTGTGTTGTAGTTGGTGATCACAATCCCCCAAGACCTCTGGTGGCAGAAACAGTCATGAATTGCTGAGTCTCCCCATTTCGGAACCTGGGCCAGCACCACGGACTCCACTCCCCCGTGCTCCTCTCTTGTGGCACATGCCCCTCCACAAAGACCAGTCTTGTTGAATAGTCCCGGATCAACTTCTTCTGGAGTTCCTTCTTCTTTTGGCCTTCCATGTTTGTACAAAATTATGGTTATGGTTTTCTTCTATATTTATAATATTCTTGAATTATTAAATTGAGGTCACTTTACTCCAATATCAAAAGTGAGGCTAACAGAAATTGTGTGACCGTCTGGGAATCGCGTCACTGAAATAAGAATTATATATATGACAATGTCATACGCAGGAGATTTTTTTGTGATTTAGATTGGAATATGAAATATATATATGCATCTATTGCTTATTACATTTTAGGAAATTTTGTATTAAGAAATTATAAATTCTGGAAAAATTGATTGAAAACCTCCTTTGTTTATATAAGAGACCTGCACAGTATTATACTGGATTGAAATTAAGTATACTGATTAGAAGTCACTCCTTCTTTGCTTTTGGACTTGTTCGTAAATTTGCTCTTCTTTACTTTGCAGTTTCTCAACTCTTTCGACTTGCTCAACTGCCGATAACAGGACAACTCCCTTTCTCGCGACACCCAAGAGCAACTAGATTCTGCCGTCTACATCTGAACCCAGTGATCCGACACGTCTCGCACCAGGGAGCGTCACGATGGAAACTGAAGTAAATTGGAAGTTATTCGGAAGCGAACCTCAAGCGTCAAGATCTACACGATCGATTCGTTTCAACCGTGGAAGAGGAATGAAGATGACTGGTAACGAAATGCATGAACTTGTTTTGATGATTGAATGTTGTTTACAGTTGACCGTTACATCTTGTATGTCCCATTATGTATTTGCAGTACAAAACATGCACTGCATGATCAGTTTGTGATGGGTATTTATCACAAAGTTCTGTACAATCTGAACTTGGCACGTAGTAATTAAAACTGCGATACGTAACAGAATTTTAGAAGGGGAAATTAGAAGGGAAATGTTCAAGATTCAAGGTGTAGATAGGGAAGGACAAAACCTAGCAGTATTTGTCCTATCAAGTTTGGTTTTCTCTTTTTCGTCTCGAATCTCCCTCAATATCTTCTTTCCCCTTTTCCTTTTCCCTTTTGCTTTCTTGTAGTGCATATGTTGCCTCTAAATAGCCCACACCGGTGATGATGGGGCGTAAAACACAAACTCGCTCACTCTTGTAGTGCGTATTCATCTATCACACGATTGTGATTGATCAGAAACTCCAGATAACTTCTTTGGTATTTAATTTTGTATTCTTGCATAATTCTTGGTAAAGTCAGTGGTAAACAAAGATAGTCAAGATAGTCAACTACAGCCTCCCTATACCAAGACCAATATGGTAAATGCGCGTAAGTGTTAATATATTCTATTTAGTTATATTTTTGTTCGGGATGACCTCAAAAACACAAATGATAACAATTTTGGTGATAGTGACCACAAAAACTCAGGTCGGCAATGAAGTTGAGGTTACTTAGAGTCTTTTCAAATGGAGTTAATTCAGCGTGTGAATTTTATCTATTTCTGTGGGGAGGACAGTCAGCTGCAATGGATGTCGAAGTCTTCGACCTTAGCTTCGACTCTTCTGAGAAAGCTTATCAGTTCTTGAAAACCATATTCATGAGAAAACCACCAAGCTGAAACTGGCAGGCAGATCAAGAACATTGCCACCCAGTACCTTGGGGAGTACCTGAGGTGCTGGGATGAGATACAGGTGGAACTGATGAGACTGATCACTCTGAGTAGAGTTGAGAAGAATGGTAGATTGAGGCAATTCCTGACTTCTAACATGCTCTTTAACCTCGTGGAAATTACGATCCATGGTTTCTGGGCAATAGGTCATGATAACGAGGGCCTAAACCACATGGGAAAAATCCTAATGTGGGCGAGGGCCCTGTTCGCAACAAATGACCAAGACCAGGTCCAAGAAGCAAAAATGGCTCGGAGTCGAGGCTGAGGCCGAGGTTTAGCATTCCCCTGGCTGTCCTCGCACTGCAGTGATTTCTCTCTGTCTGATCAATATTGCTAATAGCTGTCTGTTTGTTGAACATGAGAACCTGGACATATTTCTATTACATCAGGTTTACAATTCTCTGATGTGACCGAAATTGCATGTAACCTTTTGAATCTTATACGGAAATCTGAAAAATTTGTATTACATGAAAATTACACGCGGTAACAACTTTGAAAGCCCTCCACATACATTAGGACATGCTGATTGCTGGAGTGGGGCTGGGATTTGAGATTAAATTCAATTCAATTCAATTCAATTCTTTTATTTGAGTGAATGCAATTATATTGCCCAGCCCTACTGGGCTTACAATCACTTTCAAATTAACATAATTTCTGGACAGGTAGCAATTAACAATTAACTTCATAGATTATAGACAACATTTTCAAAACCTACATAATTAGTACATATATAGAAAGTTAAACATAAGTTGAACATTTTCGAATATTAAATGAATCATATATAAACCTTGAAGTAATTTTTATGAACTCTTCTGACATTAAAATTTTGAGCTTAGTCTCTGGTTCAAGAATATCGATTAAATTATATCTTTCTCTTACTTGATTTAGCAGATCATATCTTAAAATATTATATTTATCACAATACAACAGAAAATGAATTTCGGATTCTACACAATGTTGATTACAATATAGGCAAAATCTGTATTCTATAGGGATATCTTGAAATCTACCTGTTTCTATACTTAATGGTAATATTCCTAAGCGAAGCTGTGCAAATACAGAACGAATACTTCTATTACTGATATTTTTGACATAGTTTTCGGACATATAATTTGTTTTAAATAAGCTATAAAACCTGAGTTTGGGTGTAGTATTAATTTCTCTCTTCCACTGTTCCTCATAATAGCTACATAGGCGAGTTCTTACAAAGTTTGAGTTAATGTACATATTATCATTAAAATTGCTCATTATATCCAAATCATTACAAATCGCTCTTAATTCACTAGCCCAATTACTCTTGCACAGTCTTTTATCCCAATGAAATACCTTCTTTAGCAGCCTATTATCATCCGTTCTCTGGAGCCTATTCCAAAATTTTACCATATCTACCTTTCGACATATTTCCCTTTTAACCCAACCCATCTCTCCATTAATTCCTGCATTCGGGGCAAACTTGTGTACTCCAAGATAAAACCTTATAGCTCTATTCTGAATTGCATTTATACATTCAAAATCTTTAAAACCCCATACCCCAGCACAGTAATCCAAAATAGGACAAACAGTCATGTTAAATAGCTTAGTGTATGTTTTATAGCTTAATCCCTTATTTGACATAAATTTGTTGATAATCGATCCAAGGGCTCTCCCCCCAGAGTCTCCCAAAACCTTAGCAGTTATTCTGAAATCAAGTGAGTAGTCCAATATTAAACCCAAATATTTATATGATGAAACCTTTTCCACAACATCCCCAGATAATGTAAAAGTAAAGTTAGTTTCTTGGTGTCCTTTAGATCTATAATGTACAACTTTAGACTTATTCACATTCACTTTCATTCGCCATTTCCTACACCATTCTTCCACAGCATCAAACATTTTCTGCAAATCACTTTCACTCTCACTTATTAAAACTAAATCATCTGCAAATAATAAACATTGAACTTCGAAATTCTGATTAACAATACCCGTCGATTTCTCCTTAATGTTTTCAACAATATCATTTATAAAGAGTCCAAATAAAGTGGGTGACAAGGGATCTCCCTGTCTAACCCCCACACTAATATCAAACCAATTTGTTAAAGCCCCGTTGATCTCCACCCCTGCTTTTGCATTGTTGTATATCATTTTTAAACTTTTAAACATATTTCCATTTACACCGTAGTTTCCTACCTTATACATCAATAAATCCCGATCAACCCTATCAAACGCTTTTTCAAAATCAATAAATCCTACAAAAGTGTGCTTTCTAGCGGCTTTCCTGTTCCGTATTATAGAAGTTAAAGTATAAATGTGTTCTTGACATGAACGTTTTGCTCTGAATCCATTTTGCTCATCTTTAAATATGTTTCCAGTTTCAACAAAGTGCATCAATCTTTGATTTAACAAACCAGTATAAATTTTATATATAGTAGAAAGTAAACTAATACCCCGGTATTGTAAAGGTATCCTAAAGTCCAAAAGTGAGGACTTGGGAATGGGCTTAATAATCGCTATATTCCAACAAGAAGGCATGATGCCACTTTCAAATATCTTATTAAAAAGGGTAGTCAGTATTAGAATAGTTTTCTCATTTTTTAAAACTTCGTGGGGGATATTATCAATTCCTACTGCTTTCCCTTTCTTAATTTTAGCAATGATTTTTCGCACTTCAGCTTCACTTATTGGGCAATTTAGCTCTCTGGTATTTTCAACACCAACAGTGTTATCGTTTTGTTGGTTTGACAGGTTTATGCACTCTTTCAGGAAATCATTATCAAAATTTTCAGTGTCATTTTCTGGATTGTACAAATGTTCATATTCCTTTTGCCATTTCTCAAAAACAAACTCAACATCACGTGAAATATTACCCTGATTGTCATAAACTTCCATAGGAATTTTGTTGTCTCTTTTTCTTGGCCCTAATTCTTTTAGGAGCCTCCAGAATTCTTTAGGATTTGACGTGCACAGTGTTTCTATTTCTATTTCCTTATTTCTCTTAAATTTTCTTTCTTCTCTCCTGTACTCTTTATCAAATAACCTTTGAGCATTTTTGAATAATGTTCTTTTTTCTCTGCGTAGAATACCTTTAGCAGCTACAAATTGCTTCTCTTTTACTGCCATGTCATTCCACAGTAACTGAAGTCTTTCATTCCAAAAAGGTTTACCTCGTTTTTTGAGTCGTTTTTGTGAAGTATTATGAACATTTGTAGATTTGAACCACACACTCATTTCTTCATGATAGAGATTGCAAACATTCTCATAGAGCTTGTCAATGTCTTCTTGATTTACCCTGTACTTATGGATGTCATCAATAAGTAAAGCGAAATTGAGACTGGAGCTTTCAGAGCAAAATGGATCATTAAGCACTCTGTCACACTTATAGCGGGTAAAATAATTTTTTGAAACATGGCCTTGAGAAACATTAGGCCTAATTGTTGGATGTGAAGGCACTTGTTCATGATCAGTGACATAATTTCTACTTCCTACACTGACACTTATTACAACAGTCAACATTGAGTGATCAATGTTTAATGCCTCTGATTGTCCTTCATTAGGATTGTCAAACTGAGTCATTAATTGTAATGGTCTTGTTACAGAAAAATCCAAACAAGTGCTTAACTGGTCAATAGAAACAACAAAGTAGTCAACAACAGATTTGCCCCTGGTAGACACAGAAGTATAATCGTTTTTGTTTGGACTAATCCTCCCATTTATGACACATGTTTTACTGTCAACAAGAAATTCGTGAAATGCTTCACCATGTTTGTTGCTACTTTTGTCCAATACGTGTCTATCTGGTATTAAATCTATTCCCTGTACAAAATCTTGTTTAGCGCCTAATCTACTATTCAGGTCGCCACACAAATATATCGCATCACAAGAACATGAATGTATATGGATAAAGTTAATAATATGTGAAAAGAAACTGCAGGCATCTCTGCCCCAAGGTGAACGTTCAGGTGGCAGATAACACGCTATCAAAATTATGGAATATCGTGTAACTTTTTCTGTAAGTTTAACAATAAATATGCCATCAACCTCTTTGTCAATTTCATCAATATCAAAGTGGTTAAAAATGTCACATTTCATCAAAATTGCAATACCACCAAATGTCCTTCTGGAACTTATGTTACGCAGTTTTCTACTATGTAAATATGTTTTGTAATTTGTGAGTTCAATGGAATCAGTTCCACTAAGGTGGGTTTCACAGAGCACAAATATATCAGAGTTTATAGAGTTCAATATATCAGTTTTGAGGGAACGAGTTCTTAAACTCCACCCATTAATGTTCCATGAAGAAATGGACAAGTTTTCTTTCCAGGAGGGCTGGTGCACTTCCTAGTGCAGGGGGGTATGGAAGGAATCACGAAAGTCAAGACGACCAGGAGGGGGGCCACCACAGGCCCCTTGCGATGGAGATATCCAGGGACCTCTCATGTAGGGATAATCAGAATGTTGTCTTCTGTTGTGATTGTTTGTGGGGATTGCAGAATTAGCAGTCTTAGGCACAATTCTGCCATTGCCAGTTAGCATGAAATTAGATCCACCAGGGATTATATCCAAAATAGCTTTGAAGTTTGTTTCAGCTAGTCTTTCTTCATGGGATTTGGACGATCTAATGAACACATTCTTGTATGTGTCACTTTGCTTCAAATTCATTTTTGCATTCAAAAGTTTCTTTTTGTCTTCAAGTGAAGCAAGTTGAATTTTAGTAATGCCAGGCTTCCCATTTCTACCCTTAAGACGCAGAGCTCTCACAACTGGAACCCCATGTACACGAAGTCCCCTGTCAATTAGATCTGTGGCTTTAGCTCCAATGTTCTCATTAGGCTCGTGGGGCAAATTTATAGCCACCAAAGTATCATCATAGTTGTACAATGATCTTTCGTTTTCTTTGCTTTCAAGTCCTTTCACTTTTTCCTCAATTTCATTAATTCTGGACGTTAATTGGCCCACTTGCTGGTCAATATAGCTTTCTAAGTTTTTAATTTCATCTTCAATCTTTTTATTTATTGAAGTTTGCAGGTCTTTGAGAGCCTTACTTTGTTCTTGGAATTTCTTTTTCACATCAGTTTTATGTTCACTGAGGCTAAGTTGAACATTGACAACTAGCTGCTTAATTTGATGCAAAGAAACAATTTCATCACCATCTTTGCCATCAGCAGAGTCATTTTTTCTTGTTTTACGCTCAGAAGACATTATTGTATTGACAATATATCAATGATAGTATATGAAAGAGCCACTTATCTGCCACGTTGCAGTGTTGCTTCAGCCTGCTAGAACGGAGGTGGGCTTCAAAGTCCAGTATAAGTCCATTGTCTGGCTTCAAACTTATAATTTTGAATGTCCAAGTTAGTCCAACATAATTCCAATAAAATGTGCGTATTTTCCAATAGATTTAAAAATAAATAGAATAGTTTAAATCCAATTCAACCACAGTAATCTCAGAGCTCCTTCAAAACGTGTCTGCTTGCTAGGGCGCCACCTGTCTTTTTCCCCCATAACCACATAGAAGAGTGAAGTCTCTACTTAGAATAGCACTGTCAGAAGAAGTCCTTGACCGCCAGACAAAAGCCGTAAAATGATGCCATATGTCCGCTGGTGCTCTTTCATGGAAATCACGAAGTACTTAAAGGATGATTGATAGTGGTGACATCCCCGGTGTCTGAATATATATTTGTACAAATGTACAATAAGAGCATACAATCGATATATAAAAAAAGCTCTATTTGACTTAAATAAAAACAAATGTCAAGGATAAAACACATATTTTAAAATATGAAAGTGTTACAACTAAAAACCAAAATAAAAACTGTCGGTAGTAGGGTGCATCGTCTGCCCCTTAAAAATGAAAAAGTTGACATATTCATTTGCACTTTTGCCATATTGTTCCTTTGCCAATAGAAACATATTCTGCAAAATTTCAATAAGATCGGATGTGGCCATAGGCCATAGGGTGGCACTTTTGTGTCATAGTTTAGTCCAAAATTGTCAAAAAATGATGCTTTTAAAAGTCGCGGTTAGAAATATCTAACTTACAATTGGTTGTATGATTTTAATTCATATACCATTGTTAGGGTGCTCCTTCTGCCCCCCAAAATTGAAATTTTTTCTGGATCCAACCTTACTTTTTTTTGGTGGTGAGGTTATCTATGTAGACCAATTTTCTGAAATTTCATGAAATTTGAAGAATTCCTAGGTGTAGCACATTGCAATTGAAATTTTGTTGTTTTTCGTAATTTCGAGAGAAAAGCAAAGAAATAGCCAATCAAGAGATAACATGGTTTGCATGATAAATCAGATTTAAACATACATAATGAAGTACAGACACCATTTGGGAAAGATAGAGGTCAGCTAAGTACTAGGTACCACTTGCCAGGGTCATCAATATGACAGGTGTACAACATCAAGTTTTTGCTGTTTACTGTGATTTTGGCGATAATTCAGAGAAGTTCATTTTGAAATCGATCTTCCTTTCTTGAATGATCTTAATAATCTGCTTCCAATTTTATCCTCTTTCTGCACAGTCATTTGTAACCCTAAAGGCACTGGAGATATTTTTCCCTGATATGCATCTGTCATCATATTGTCATTCAGAAGGTTCGGATGTGTACACCAATCTCCAAAAAGGATGGTGCAATCTTCATTAAAGAAACAATGTGCATGCCATAAGTCTGCAATCACTAACCCACAGTTTCATATTTTCCCTCAATTCGGGAAAGAAATTTAAGGCTTTTGATGTCAGACATTTTATGGTTGTTTTAATATTTCTTGAACTAACTTACTGTATGTGTTTTTCTCATCAGTACGCGAGTAATCATCAAACAGTGTCAAAGCAATCATGTCAGGAACGAGAAAACAGAGACGATGTTTCAGTACTTTCAGCTCAGCTTCCCAAATTGTGGAGTGAGTTGTTAATAACTTGATATTATTGCATAGTACGAGGTCATTGCTTGGGTTGTAGTTGAATTCAGCCAAGGTGCATACACAAATACCTCACATTTGACGAATCATTTAATTTTTTGAATGCTGCGAGCACAGGCGAAAGCCTGGAATCTTGTCTTTGTATTTGTATGTATTTTGTATATATTATTGGTCCCCTGGTGTGGGGAAATTTGTGGTGAGCCTTCCACTGAATACAGCTCAGGGCAGCCACAGAGCAGCGCCCATGGGCAGAGGTTACAGGAACATTGCCCAAGGTTTCCATGCAGTAGCACCCTCCAGTGTTGGTGATCGCCGTATGATGATGATTGATGATAAGACTGGGAGTCTGGCACATACCCTATTAATTCAGGGATGCCCAGGGTCTTTCAGTTGCCCCAGCACAGAACACTGGATACAACCCGCCTCCATTTAATGTCCCATGGGCTCGGACTAAATTAAGTTCCGGGATGGGATTCGAACCCACGCCCTAAGAGCCAGTGGTTGTTCAAACAAGCACTCATAACCATTAGGCCACCAAGGAACTATGGCCACCAAGGAACTATTTATTCTTAATTGTCACTATTTATTTATAATTGTCAAATAAAGACAAGACTATTCAAGCAACAGCTAACTAGAGTGCATAAGAGGCTTTGCCATCCAAGTTGCACCCTCCTTTTCAAGTCATTGCTAGTCGCAATTGAAGAGTAGAAATACAGCAAGACAAGATCAAGTATCAATATATCATCAGAATTAGGGTACCCTCTGAATTTTTGCAAAAGGTCTGCCACAATCTCTTTCAGCTCACTGGGGAAAGGCTGCAAACCACTATCCGCCATTGACAATGAATTTAAATCACTGAATGACATTTTTTGGGGTAAATTTTCTCCTAATTTTGACATATATAATGGTGAACATATCCATGGTCCTGTGCACAGCCACGGTGGCAGGAGTTTTTCCTCTCTTGATGTTTTTTTTCAGTAACACTTGAAATTCCTCATAGCATTAAATATAAATTTAGTCCAAAGTCATCTGATTTGGGGCTGGCAGGAAATATGTGCTCTCTCACAGAAAGATAAAACAAGTTCAGAGTATTTTTTTTCCAGATATCTTCTCTATGAGCTATGAAGCTCAACCAGACCTGCTTCCTTTGGGAAGAATTGTAGACCCAGTTTCTTGTAAAACAAATACCTTGATCCTAGTGTCTTGACACGACTAAGAATGCTGCGCAAAAGGACTATCCCAAGGATCTGCTGAATTTGATGATTGACATCTTTGTATGGGCCTTTAAAACTTCAGAAATGTCCTTCTCACTATTACCATGTGAGGTACTGTGCAGCTGGTCACATTACAAAACTTTAATTAAGTCACTACTAGTGTCACAAGTAAATGATTTAATGTGTAAATAAACACTGCATCTTGAAACTCTTGGCAACTTCTTATTTTTCAACTTTTTTAAATGATCGAAATTCTATTTTCCATCAAGATATAGCCTTATTTTGATAAAGGCATTCAAAGCAGTGAAAAAGTTTGATTTCTAACAAAGGTTACCATGTAATCAGGGGAAAATAATTTTATTTGTTGTATAATATGCTATATATACTAAACCAGCCTTTTTATCAACAATTAATGATAATGTTATGACATTAATAGACGACTCAATCAGTGTTGCCACCTGCAGTGCCTTCCTGAACCTAAGCTGAGCCTTTAATCTGATTTTAAATTTAGAAATGAGTAAGATATGGATGGAAAATGCTGTTTTGACCCAGAAATCTTCTTAAACAACATTCAAGGCTATTGAAAAAAATATGATAGATAACCTAGTAATTCACAAGTAATCGCACACTTTTAAGGAAATTTGACAAATTTCAATCCAAATGTGCTACACCTAGGCATCAATAAAATTTCTTGAAATTTGGCATGATTACTTCTATTGACTAACCTCACCCACAAAAAAAAGTATACGGGGTTCTGAGCAAGTTGGGGCAAAAGAAGCACCCTAACCATTGTTCTTAGAAGAAAATTTTCTTTAATTTGAATGGTAGAAAGCTATATTTCTGAAAATTTCTCGTGCTTTAGTTTTTTGGAAAGCTGGAAGTTTTTTACTATTATCACAAAATGTTTAGAAAAATCTACTTAAAAGGTCAAATTCTGCCTAACTTTCACGTAATCATTATAATAAAACATAAGGAACACTTCGCTCAAGAAAGTAGAAAATGTAATATTTTTTCTGGATAGTTATTCATCAAATTCAAGTGTGCAAATATACATAAATTACATGTAAATATGAAAAATACAACTGTTCATTGACTTGAGACAACGTTCTGCCTCTGTCTTTCTTCTGACTACATCATAATGCAATCAAGGTTTTATCAGATGATGTAGTAACCATATTCTCACTTTGTAGACTTCTTTGAGTTCCCAAAGTCATATTTACATCCTTTTTTTTATTTATCACATTTTACCCAATAAAAAAGAATATCTCGGCACAATTGCGACTTCTATTCAATGGAAACCATTGATGTCGGTATTCAAATGAAAGCTCTCTTTCTAAGGAATCTAACTGTGCCATCCAGAAATCATTTCAATAAAAATTGACAATATTATTTATAACCGCGAATCGCTAATATATGACCTAATTCTGAAATTTCAAGGCTGTTGTGCCACCCTTTGGCATTGGAATATTTTCCTAAAATTTTGCAGATCTTCTTTTATGATACAAAGGAATAATCATGCAAAAGTGCATGATGTTTTGAAGATATAGGGGCAGACGATGCACCCTAGTCGGTAGTTACACTATTTGAATGGTACCCGGTCAATCCGCCCTAGGACTACCCGCCTCGCTACTACCCGCCTAGGGAGAACTCGCCCTGGACCCAGCCCGCCTCACGGCCATCTGTCGGCCAAACCCCCGGCCGCGACCCCCGTCTAATTGCTGCCTAATTACCCTGGCCCCGTGCCCTCCCTGATTGCCAGCCAATCATGTTGCCCTGGCATTGCCAGGGCAACATGATTACCATCCATGCCGGCAGCCAATGTAGGGGGCCAAACATTTAGGCCTACTGCATATAAAGCTATTTGATATTTTGTTTTAAAATCCGAGTTTAAGTAAAATTTTGTATCTTGTATCAACCTGGTTGAACTCCTGGATTGGTTAACTTTCTTGATTTTCATTTCATAGACTGTGATGATTTACTCAGGTCTATTATAATAGGCCTATATTTTGACATATATCTTGATTCATTATTTTAAACTCTAAAATTTTCCCAACCTTTACCCAATTCATTTTAAAGGATGCATGTTTCAATGATGTTTGAGAGAACTTCTAAACAAAAATGCCAGTTGAAACCGCTCATGCTTGCCTTATAAGCCAATATAGATGCGACAGAAAAATATCTTCAACCTTCACTGGAAAAAAGTTGAATTAATTTATTTATGAATGCGTTGCTTTTTATTAATTGAAATCAACAAATAGACTTTTTTCAACGAATTAAGAAATGTATACACCTGTTGCTATCAATATGACACATATTCTGTGATTAGGTAATGAATTGCAATTAGGCACTTCTAAAGGTAAACTGGGCCGACTGCCTGGTTAATTAAAAGGTGGGTTCACAGTGTGAACTTCACACTTTAGAGAACAATAGGCTATGTAAACAACGACGAAAATTACTCCATATAGTGAAAGTTTCATTTTCATTTAATTTTCGATCAAGCAATGATCATTCCTTGATCGAAAATTAAATGAAAATGAAACTTTCACTATACGGAGTAATTTTCACTATATGGAGTAATTTTCTTAGTTGTTTATATATAAAGTTTATCAGCGGTTTATGTGGAAATAGGATATATATGTGTTCATACTAGTTTATATGCCTAGTTGTTGTTACCAAGTATAATGAAGTATTCATAGACAAACACTTTCAGGATAAAAAGTATTCATAGACAAACACTTTCAGGATAAAAAGTATTCATAGACAAACACTTTCAGGATAAAACTAAGTGAAGCGATAAAAGACAAAAAGTAGAGAGAAAAATCTCTAGATAGAAAGTTTGCAAAACATCATAAAATTAAAATATACACCTGTTGCAACTAATTTGACACGTTTTCTTTAATTAATTAATGAATGGCAATTAAAAGAGGCATTCACACCTCTGACAACAATAGTGCTATTTGTTCATAGTAACTCATGAACCTAGTTTAATTTAATTGGTTTATTAATTTTGCAATTGCAGCAAAAGTTGAAATATAGTACAATTTGAGAATACATATCATCCTTAAAACTTTAAAAAGTAAATCATAAAATAAATTGATTTATAACATTTAAAAGAAAATATAGTTGTTGCCAAATAAAACCATGAAACAATTAAACAGACTTTCAAGATAAAACAAATTAAGTGTCAGATAGATTAGACAGATAGATAGACAGATAGACATGTAGACAGATAGATAGATAGATAGATAGATAGATAGATAGATAGATAGACATATACAATTCTAAGTAAAAACCACTTGACCAGATAGAGGACATAGATTGATACATTTAAATTATATACTGGCCTGATCCTACACTTCCAAACAAAATTGCGTGTTTTTTTTAATTGAGTTTAATCGATTTAATATCTAAACAACACACTGATTATTTGCCATGCATGTGCTCAGCTATTAAATGCCCATCTGTTTACTGCCCAGTTGTTAATTACTGCCCAGCTATTACCCAGCTATTGACTGGCCAGCTATTACTGGCAAGCTATTAACTGGCAAGCTATTAACTGGGGCGGGTAGGGGGCAGGGCGGGTTTTGGTCGAGGCGGGTTTTGCCGAGGCGGGGAGTGGCAGGGCGGGTAGTCCCGAGGCGGGTTCACTGGAAACCATTTGAATTGACAATGTGGCCTGGTAAACTCTTTCATAATGTAATGTTCAGCTCTAACTAAAGTATATTCAGACATTTAAGCAAGAGCGGTTCACTTTTTGAGTGTCGCAATGTCCTCTGAGGCCGTTATAGTCTCTTCTTTCAAAGAATTTACTATAATCAACATTGTCTAGGTTATTTAACATTTGAAAGGGAAGCCTTGTAATCGGCAGGGTGGCATCTTGAAATGGAAGAATTAGGATTAGTTGCCTTGGTCGTCGTGGTGCTTGGCTCTGGAAGAAATAGAAATAGAAGAGTTAGTTGATTTGTTTGTTATCCTCCTTGATGGTCTCTCAAATGGAACTTCATTTGATGTTACAGCATTTGATGTGATAATCCATGAAAATAGCAAGGATTGCACGAGAAATGACAAAGCCTTATTTCCATTGTGGTCCTTGTAAGAGGATGGTCTCCCGGGTGTTCATTGACAGTTAAAAGTAGGTCAAGAGGAGTCCGAGGTTTCCTACTGAACATCCAACTCAAATGGGGCAAAACCAGTGGATGCATGTCTCATACAATAATAGGCAATTATTATGACCGCCGCCAGCGCTGGCGCGGTCATTTTGCTTTTACCCCCGTATTGTACCATTTAACTCACATTTTTGGGGATGGATAGAACAAGTTACACTCAATGTACAATCATGAAAGTTGCTATATAAACATAACTTTACATTCTTTACTCAACCCCTGAAAACCAGAATGATCCAAGGGGTCTTTCATACCTTTCTGAGATTCATGATTTTTCAGTGAAACACCCCACCTTATTGTTATTTTGGCTATCTGAATGTTGTATTCGTGATTTTTGGCACTGTGCCAGATTAGACCTGCTTGGACCGCTTGACTGCTGGGGGATGTCTCAAAAGCAGCCAAACTCTTATTGATCGCCTTTAGGCTGATCTCTGTTTTTATGCGGTCACATGGCGGGATTTCATGTGTCGGAGGGTGTCGGAGGATTTATGTGGCGGAGTCGTAGACAAAGGTAATCAATGATGGCAGTCAATGATGGCAGTCAATGATGGCAGTCAATGATGGCAATCAATGATGGCAATCAATGATGGCAATCAATGATGGCAATCAATGATGAAGATAGATAGATAGATAGATAGATAGATAGATAAGGTATCTACTAAGGATAAGGGGGCGACCATTTAATATCTCCTAAGAATAAGGGGGCAACCATTTAATATCTACTAAGGTGCTAAGATAACAAAAGTACATGCATGAATGAACCAAGGGGGCAACCATTTAATATCTACTAAGCAATGATGATAGATATAGATAGATAGATACATAGATAGATAGATAGGATAAGGGGCGACCATTTAATATCTACTAAGGAGGGGGCGACCATTATTACTAAGAATGTATGAACCAAGGGGGCAACCATTTAATATCTACTAAGCAATGCTGATAGATATACATAGATAGGGGCGGACATGGGGACATGCCCCCGCGGACATGGGGACATGCCCCCGCGGACATGGGGACATGCCCCCGCGGACATGGGGACATGCCCCCGCGGACATGGGGACATGCCCCCGCGGACATGGGGACATGCCCCCGGGGACATGGGGACATGCCCCCGGGGACATGCCCCCGGGGCCATGGGGACATACCCCCGGGACATGGGGACATGCCCCAGGGGACATGGGGACATGCCCCAGGGGACATGGGGTCATGCCCCCCGGGGACATGGGGACATGCCCCCGGGGACATGGGGACATGCCCCCGGGGACATGGGGACATGCCCCCGGGGACATGGGGACATGCGCCCGGGGACATGGGGGCATGCCCCCGCGGACATACATGGGGACATACCCCCGGGGACATGGGGACATACCCCCGGGGACATACCCCCAGGGACATGGGGACATGGGGACATGGGGACATGGGGGCATACCCCCGGGGCCATGGGGACATACTCCCAGGGACATGGGGGCATACCCCCGGGGACATACCTCCGGGGCCATTGGGCCATACCCCCGGGGACATGGGGACATGCCCGCGGGGACATGCCCCCAGGGACATGGGGACATACCCCTGGGGACATGCCCGGGGGACATGGGGACATGCCCCCGGGAACATGCCCCGCGGACATGGGGACATGCCCCCGCGGACACGGGGACATGCCCCCGCGGACACGGGGACATGCCCCCGCGGACACGGGGCCATGCCCCCGTGGACACATAACTGAACTGCATCACTGCCTTGCATTACAACACTGCAGTCTGCATTGCAGCTCTGTGTTACTGCACTGCATCACAGAACCTCTTTACTGCAATGCATTACAGCACTGCAGCACAACACTTCATTACTGCACTGTATTTCAACAGTGCTTTTTTGCACTGCATAACTGCACTGCATTACAGACCACATCACAGCACTGCTTACAACACTGCATAACTGCACTGCATAACTGCACTGCATAACTGCACTGCATTACTGCATGTTTTGCATCACTCTATTACAGCACTGCATTACAGCAATGCATTACAGCACTGCATTACACTGCATTATTGTACTGCATTACATCACTGCCTCACTGCATTACTTTACAACATAATTACAACAATGAATCATTGTGCTGCATTACAGCAACGTGTTATTGGACTTCTTTCTGTATTCTGCATTAAAGCACTGCACTACAACACTGCATTACAGCACTGTATTACAGCACTATATTACAGCACTGTATTACAGCACTATATTACAGCACTGCATTACAGCACTGCATTACAGCGCTACGTTACAGCACTGCATTAAAGCACTACATTACATTACAGGTCAGGCGGCAGGTCGGTTGGCTTACTTTTCATGACAGTTTACTGACATGGGCGAGTTTATACCAAAGGGTGTTCATATATATATATATCAAAAGGTGTATATATACTGTACCAATGGTTTTACACACCCCTGGGTCCACACACACCCATGGGCGTACACTCACCCATGGGAGTACACACACCCATGGGTTTACACACACCCATGGGCGTACACACACCCATGGGCATACACTGACCGATGGGCATACACACACAGATGGGCATACACATGGGCGTACACACAGATGAGTGTACAGGTGGGCATACCCACACAGCTAGGCGTACAGGTGGGCCTGCACTGACAGATGTGTGTGTACACACAGGTGGCCCTGCAGACACACATGGGCGTCCACACACACATGGGCATCCACACTGGGATGGGCATACAGATGGCCATGCACATACAAATGGGCATGCACACACAGATGGGCGTGCACGCACAGATGGGCTTACACACACTGACGGGCGTGCTGATATGGGCGTATACATGCAGATGGCTGTACATATGGGCATGCGCACACAGATGGCCATATCAATGGGCGTGCACACGAAGGTGGCTGTGCACACACAAATTGGCATACTCACACAGACGGTCGTACTCCCAGCTAGGTGTAAAGGGGGGCGTGCACACTAAGAAGGCATGCACTCACAGATGAGGGTACCAACACAGATGGGCATACACTCGAGAGATGGGCATAGGCTTACAGGTGGGCGTACACATAGATGGGTGTACAGGTGGGCGTGCCCACACAGATAGGCATTCAGGTGGACATGCCCACGCAAATGGGTGCGTACACAGATGGGTGTGTACACACAAATTGGCGTGAACACACAGATGGGCATGCCAGACGAGCTACAGATGGGCGTACACTTGACGATGGCCGTACACAGGCATGCACAATGGATGTACACATATACGCCCCTCGAATAAACCCCCCGTCAAATAGAGGCCCCACTGCGCCATGGACAACAACGAATATATATCTATTTATTATTATTATTATACGACTGAGCTTTTTTAAGCCAGGTCCAAACAAGCTGCACTCAAAACACAAATTGTTATTCATCTTTTATGGATCGACACAGTCACACTTGATTGCACTTGATCAGCAAAAGGCGTCCAGCAGCGCCGGCGGTCATATTATCATCGCTTGCGATTCTAGTTTATTTAGGCATACACCATTGTGAACACGTACTCCTTCCATCGAGACTTCTTCTTAGCTGGAAGAATGCCAAGTATGCCAATAAGAGTACGATTCATACGTTCACACTGGCCATTGGCCATTGGGTGATAGGGCGTTGTATGAGAACGCTCCATAATGTTGGACATGCAACTACACTAAAACCTCAGCACTACTTATTGCAGTCTGATTTTGGGTAGGAATAGCCATTGCAAACCGGTACTGTGGTCAGTAAGGACCAAAATTGATTTGTACAATTTGCATAGATTGGCTGGACACTATGGGATGCATGGTGCCCTATCCAAATTCATACCGCACTTATTCCGACATAGACAGCGATCGAACGACTTCAACCATTTCTCTATGATCAACTTTATCCGAGGCCAGCAAGGGTATTACAGTAATGAGAAACACAATGAGCACAGAAACCAACTTTTGACAATTTGCCTTCATATAAAATACATACATGCAAGGTGTCCATTTTCACATGTTTCTGCATGCAGAGTAATATGCCAATTTGGGTCAACCGTTTAATTGAGCCCATTAGCGCAGCCATTGGGCAGCACTTTCATATTAACTAGTGTGTCAGGGACAGTTACTCTTCGCAATCAGTCATTATCAAACTCACTTATTTCATGTAATGGGCTTTTCACTTTCATTGCTGGATCAACATCCAAGATTTTGTTGTCTTAAAACATTTCAAGGGAAGCTGATCCTTATGATCTGTAGCAAATTCTGTTACTGCTCAGCAGTCTTTTATCGCTATCTTCTATGCTCCTTGTTCCGTTATGTGGTATCCGTCACTTGCCAGATCCTCTCTCATTACACTTGTCTTTATTTCTGTCTAATCGATGCGTGTGCTTTCCTTGGCTTTTAAGTATACTGTTGATGTTTTCCTTTTTTGTTACTTTGGTTGATGGGTACTGAACATGGTTGCATGCTTGATCATTTGCATCTCTGGGAATTCATCATTATTGGCCTCACAATGGACTTGGGAAGTTTTCATATCCATGGGATCACAAGGTGGACTGTGCAATCATCTTTTCCTTCCAATTCACTTGCAGCTGTGTGTGTCGGATGATTGTAATTGCATTGTAAGTTGTTTAAACCTTCATTTGCTGCAGGGGGAGGGTCAGCTCACTTCGTAGTGGACTGGGCTGCAGGATCCAGAGTTAAGCTGGGCTGCCTGGTCAGCTGGGCTGATGTCCAGTTTCAATCGTCTTTCCTCTGACTGCTTTGTCCTCCTGTCCTAATTAGTCTACTGAGTGCATAAATACAGGACGTTAAGCCGGTATATTTCTCGTTGATGTTGCTCTGGTTGGGCTGTTGCTCTGAGGAATGGCATGGCGTCCAAAGCAGCTGGCAAGAGACTAGTATGGTAGAATTAGTAGGTGAGCTTGGAGGCTGGACCCCAGATGACCCGGAGTCCTTGGATTCCGCCACATCCGCTGGGGAATTGTGTAAGTCCTGGAGACCACTGGGGCGTTCCGGGATGAGGGCTTGGGCTTGTATGAGGCTTGGCATGACTGGGCAGCCATTATAGTCCGAATGTTGAAATGGGCTCTCTGACAGGAGGACTCCCCCCACCCCTGGAAGATTCATAGGCACCGAGTACCCGTTACAACCAGGGCCATGGGGGCGTGTAGAGTCGGAGAGTTCTTGCTTGTGAGGGAGAGATGAGGGACATCGGGAGGCACATCAGTCAGGAGGCACATCAGTCAGGAGGCAGGCAGGAAGGAGGCAGCGAGGCAGGGCAGGAGGACTTGGTGATCTGAATGGGAAATTGTAAAAATGTTGAAACATTTATTTAGGAGTGTGACAAACCAGCAAATGAAAGGCAGCCATGTCAGCAGTGAGCTGGCATGAGTGCCTCCCAGATGTGGCTTGAGGAGAGGAAGTTGGCTGGAGGTCATCGGCTGGAGGAGGCTGACATTGGAGCTGAAATTGAGAGGGAGACCTTGTGGAGATGGTGTCATGTTGTGTGGCCCATTTGGAACCGCTGCACATTCTGAAATGAAATGGGAAGAGCATGGTTACATGTAGTGATCATTTGGTGTTAAAGAATGTTGTTTTGAAATGTGGAAATTGAAAATTTAATCTTGGGAAGTTAAAGACCAGCTAAGTGCAGAGACTCAGCTGGTGTTACCAGGGTCTTGAAGACGGCGGATACGACGCCGGAGAGCTTCTGATGGATGAACTTCTGGTCGAGGTCCGGGATAGCTGCAGCCAAACCATCAATAATGCTCTCAGAGATAACAGTCGCCAGTCTCAGTGCATCCATCCTCGGAGCTGGAGACATGCTCTTGTAGATGGAGGTGAGGGCATCCTTCTTGTTTTCTTTGGCAGCTTCTTGGTAGGCAGGGCATCCTGAAGGTCGAGGGGTGGTCTCATTGTAGTCGGGGCACTTTTTGTTTACTTGGGGAGTCTTGCAGTCTTGATGTCGGTGGGAGTCGCCGCAGTTCTTGCATCTCTGGGAATTTGTGCAATCTCTGGCCAGGTGGCTAAAGGACTGGCACCGGTAGCACTGGGATGGTCCAATCTTGGGCATGTAGTCATCGACCTGGAGAGTTCTGAAATTGAAAGAAAGCCCGGTCTTGACGAGGCGGGCCTTGTCTCCTGGGCTTCTGGAGGATTGCGGTGTGCATCCTGGTTGCTGGCATCTCCCAAGGTCAGAGAGGTATTGGTCGGAGGGTCAGCTCAGCTCAGTTGGTAGTGGGCTGGGCTGCCTGTTGCAGGAGCTGGTCACATGGACTGACGCTTCAATCTCCTTCCCTGACTGTAATGTTTTCCTGTCGTAATTAGCCTAAGAGAACTTGTATACAGGACGCTAAGCTTTAATACAGGACGCTAGGCTTTTAGTACGGACCGGATCCTCATGTCACTGGAGTCTGACATTTCTGCTTGGCCTTTGCCTTGGAGGATGCTATTAGGTTTTGTTTCCTGAATGTGCGAGCAGCATCTGAGAATTCGAAATGATGTATTATCTGGTCTGCATCAATCTCTGGATCGACGTTGGGGATGACAGCAAAGAGGTTTTCTCTTCTTTTTGTAGGACTATCTTGTATTGCGGCTGAAACGGTCCACAAAATAACCACAAAATATGAAACTATATACTTGCCCATAACCACAAGCTTGTCTCGTACACCAACTTACCGTTATGCACAAAAAGTAATGTGAAAACCGGCAAATACACCCTATTACAAACAAGATAAAGCAATATTGCCAGTCGCTAAACTCATGCGCAGTGCGATCCAATATTGCATACTCAAGCAGCTTTGAAATTACAGACAGCATAATTGGGTGATAGTTACTCGCCACAGATGGATTACGGGTTTTTTTTTTATTATAGGGAGTAAGACACTGGTTTTAAGGAATTTGGAATAACTACATATCTAATGCATGTATTGAACAGTTTACACATGAGCGTAGTGTTTTTTTGTGATCTAGTGTCTTTGTGAAGTCCAAGTAAAAATCAAAAGGCTGGTTCGTCGTGCAGTCCTTGTGGCTATATATGCCTGTGAAGGCGGGAACAGTTCTTGCAGATGATTATGATGGAGTCTGCAGAGCAGCTGGTTGCATTGTGTCCGAACTCCGAAGGCCTGGCACTTGAAACAATGCTTGGGACCCTGTTGTTGATAGTCAACCACCTTGAGTTTTCTGAAAGCAAAAGAGAGGCCATTCTTGATTAGTAGGTCCTTCTGTTCTTGGGAGGCACAGTGTGCAACGGATGCTGCCGGTGAGCTGCTGTCTGGCAGCAGAGAACATCCTGGTGGATGGCATGCCAAGCAGAGCAGTCAGGTCTTCGTCGGAGTACTTGTCTGGAACTCCTCTGACAACAACAAACAGATTGCTCTGTATGGTTGCAGAGTCGCGGGCAGTTCTTGCAGGTCTGTTGGCTCCTCTGGTCTCTCTGACTTTGAAACCTGAAAAAGAGGAGGAAAGAAGAGTCTTGCGGGCCTCTTCACTCTTGGGATAGGCCAAGAATGACCCAGCTGGAGTCCACCCTCTGCTTCTGTTGTGATCAATCAGCTGGTTGTGGATGGCCGCTGGGTCCATCTCGGGATCTGTAATCTCTACAAATAAGGGAAGCAGTTTGTTAGTGACAGATGCAGGGTGGGAGGAGGGGAGGGAGTCCTCTTGGGAGGAGGGGGGGGAAGAAGAGTCAGAGGAGACAGAGGACCTCCTTCTCTTGTTGGTAAACACAGTGTCCATGGGCTCTTGCTGGTCGTCGGCATCTGTAAGAGAAGAAACATTGATTAGTTTGGAAGTAGGAGGGAGTAGGAGAGGAAGGTTTAGAGGTAGGAGGAGAAGAGGGAGGAGAGGAGGAAGGAGGAGTTTTGTTAGAGAGTTCAGGAGTAGAGGAAGATTAGAGGAGGATGTGGCATAGAGGTTAGAGGAGGAGTTAGTGTTAGAGGAAGAGGAGGAGGAGGAGGATGAGACAGTGAAAGAAGTGGCAGATGAGTTATCGGAGATAAGCTCGTCCAGATCAGTACTCATCCATGAGAAGTAGCCCTTGTAGAGTTCCGACTTCCCAACCTTGAGGGTATTCAGGAAGGTCCGGATCTTCTGGGCATTCTGGAGAACTTCTTTCTTTTACCTCTCATTCCTTCTATGCAAAGCATTGAGAGTCCTGTTAGGAACAGACTGCTCAGAGCTTCTCATGCAGGGAGAGGGATCAGACTTGCTGCTGTTCTTCTTCTCTTTCTTGGAGAGGCTTGCTTGCAGAGTGCTGTGAAGATTCTGTCTTCTGAGCCCGTGGATCAGGTTGGTGGGACTTGATGTTGGCCATTCTGAAAAATACAAATGAAAAAGAACATGCAAATACAAATATTCTACAATGAAGGCAATGGTGAGAGATGGAGGGAAGGGGTTTTATTTTGAAAGATAGAAGTGCTCCTAAAATTCAAACTGGATGGCTGTTGAAGTATGCCTAAGCCCAGACAGGCTGGAGCCTTACAGCATTCAAGTGTTGTGAGACAATGGATGTCGCACAACATGCTGCTGACGCAATAGACAAAAGACTTTACATCATGATTGATGACAATAAAGCAACAAACTTCAGCTTCATGTACACTTCTTCCTATCCTAGCTGCAATGTAACTAACATTTCTTTTTGTATTACTGACTGCCTATAAATTATGCGTTGTCATTTATCTATCAATCTATTCGTCTGTGATAAAGTCAAAAAAATACGCACAATCACGACATAATTGTACATCCATCCGTCTATTCTGACATTCAGTGCTTAAGTGATTTTAATCTGTTTGTGCTATCTGAGAATGTTGAGAAGGTGTCTAAACTTGGCCCATGAGTAAGAAATGATTTACTTGTTGCTCAATTACGAGAAAGACCGCTGTGTCTGTCATTACATTTTGTGTGGACGTGCAGGCTTGCACTTGCGTTTGCCTGTTCGTCAGCTTGACTGTTGATACTCGCAATTTAATGGTCAGTTGTGTTGGAATCCAGGGAATACCGAAAGGAGCTCCCTGCATGACCTTTTCGATAAGGCCACACATAATTGATCTTTAGCTTCTCGGATCATCTCAAGGCACTTTTTCTATGGTCGTCGGTAGGACAGAAAAAAAAGGTGAAAAAATTTTTTTTTACACATTAAAAAATAATTGCCCTTTTTTTCATTTTTTTTTCCATCGGCAGGAAATCTATTGTGTTGGCGGGTCCGCCAAGCTAATAATCAATTATGTGTGGCCTAATGGAGATTGTCCACTAGAAATCAATTGTTTTTAAATCACTTTGGTTCTCGTTTTAGGCAGTAAAGGTGCAGCTTGCACAAATTGTCGTATATATCACAAAGCTTTGGTACCTTGTTGAAGCGTCTTTTGATGTCAAAGGCTGTGCGTGGTGATTCTACGTAGTCCATGAATTGGAAGCCAAGGCAGATTCCATGGGGATGAAATATGGTGAAGAACCTTGAAATGAATTGTATAACAGCATGTTAATTCTTTATGCGATACAAACTAAAGACGCATTACATGCAAATTTATTGATTCTAGTTTAGGTTTGAACAGCCTTTCAGTCTTTCACTCTACTCGAGGTCCGAGATGGATCTGACTGGTTTGTTGGCTCTGCACTGGAACTTTTTTTGTCTCTAAATAGCCCAATTAGGTGCTGATGAGACGTAATACCCCAACTCACTAAAAAGAAAAATTAATAAGAGTGCTTACGATGTATTTGCCTGTTGTCTGGGGATGTCTTTTTGTGGGAGACTTTTGATTCACCAGGACCAGACGAGGGACTGACCACGACCCTCTCCTTTGAGCAATGAGCCAATGGATGTTCATTCCTGCTACTCGTCTCTTTCTGAATCTGTTCAAGAAGTCTCAAAGAGACATTTTTGACCTCTGATGACATCCGTTTTTTAGCATGTGCCCACCGTGCTTATGGAAAGTTTCTTGCCAAGCGGAGCCCAGCCTACTTCTCTTCCCCCATCCCAGGCATGGTCAAAAGATTCTCTACTGAAATGATGACCCTTGGGGCTCCTGCATGGGATCTTCACAGAGAGTCCTCAGTCTGCTCCTGGCTCCAAATTGTGGTCTCGATAATCTGATCGGTTGACTCGGGATTAGGAGCAGGCATCTAATTTTGCCTTCGTCTTAAGAAGGCCTTTACGTGTGGTTGATACATGGCCTTTGTGGTGAACAGCCTGAATATATCTCAATTTTGTGTCACTGAGGTCCTTAAGGCACATTTTTGCCTATTGTGACTTAAGGCCAAAAAATACATTTTTGATGGGAACTTATAAAGCAATTGCATGGGCTGAGTATTTCTTTAGCAAACCTTTCCTGGTTGTTCTCTGTACGACATTTAGGATGATGCTTCCAAATCACACACTCTCGCATGTGCGTTGCAGCCTCACTATCAATTACACCCTCTTCCCATCTGACCCAACTGCACAATACAACCCAGTGAAGATGCATCTACTACAAAGAAAAGCCGAATCTAAAATGCCCTGTGGGCAGCTTACTGGCATCCCTTGATCTTTCATTCCAACTTAAATCAATCTTAATTTTAGTTTGGGTTGGGTGGAGGGACGGAGCCTCGATGTTCTTTGGGTGGATATTCTGTGGGGCACTCCACTCCACTCCATGTTGTCTGAGTGGATTGTTTCAGTTTGTGTCTACCTGTCTAAAAAGTCTTTTGTACTCGCCTGGGACCTTAGTAATTCTTTACATTGAATTGAACCGTCCGTCTGAAATTATATTATTACACTATTATAGTATAGTATAGTATAGTAATTTTATTTAACGTCGTTTGCAATCGGACATTATACATCACAATAAAATTGATACATGTACAATTCAAGCATTAAGCTTCTGTACCACAAGGAGAACATTAAGATATAATAAAATACTATCTACAGTTGCTACAGCTACTAAAACAGTTACTTAATTTCATGTAAAACAAGACATTGCAAGCAATATACATACAGAACAGCACAGTTTGGTATCTTTATAATGGTACGTGGCACAGTATATATTGCAATTGTATTAGCAGCAAGGTGTGACAGATAATAAAAGATTAATTTACATATAGCACACCACAGGTAAGTTGAAGCACATAGTTGGTACATATGTTTTTCACGTAGTTGCAATATGTGTATATAATTCAAAGCTACAGGAATTGTAAGTTTACAGTTATATTTTCATTCAATAACCATTTGGTGAGAGCAGTTATTGAATGAAAATATAACTGTAAACTTAAAATTCCTGTAGCTTTGAATTATATATATCTTTGAATATTATACTCATCGCGCATGTTGTGAGCAACCTTGGGAGGTTTCTTTAGCCTTCATTTATGGCATTGTGTCGGATAACTGGATGAAGGCATTGAGATACTCTTTGGTCTTTCTTCCAATTGCTCCACATCATTTTGCACGAGTGTTTGTAAGACTTACAAATATATAGTAAACCACAATGTACCTTGTAGTCTTAGGATGACAGTCACTGAATATGGGATGTTGCTTATTTGGAGTCTGCTCTTCATCTGGTGTGAAATAAAGTTGAAACAATCTAAGTATTGCAAGCTCAGAAGAATTAAAAGTAATTCATACCAGGAAATAACCCAGCTCTCTTTGATATTGAAGTTGATGACAATATGGAGTCGCGAGCATCTTTTTTACTCTTCGTCTTTCGAATTGTGGCGTCGTTCCTCAGTGCTAAGAAAAACAGTTGTGTGTGTCATAACATTTTCTGGTGGCATGTTGCCAAGCTATATTGCCCAACGTCTTGCACTTGCATTGGCCTGTTCGTCAGCTTGACTGTTGATACTCGCAATGTAATGCCCAGTTGTGTAGGAGTCCATGGAGTACCCCAAGGAACGTCCTGCTTGGCCTTTCCTGTAGTCTTGCCCTTCCTGTTCATACGCTGATGCCATCCTTCTACATCATTGTTCGTTTTTATCGACTGGCCGAAGACAAACCAGTCTGCTGGCTTGAACAGGGGGTGTCCTCCATATAGCTACTGGCATATCCCTGGCCCAAAATTCATTCGAAGTATCCTCTATGATATTTAGGCCTGGGTTCCGGATGAGGAATTCTCTTGACTGAATGTCCTGCTGAACCTTCCTGCATGTGATCAACTCCATTAGATATTTCCGTGCCCTGTTCCATCGGTCAGACGGATGTCCGATCTGTCCATCAGCTAGGCGCTTTGCTTGGAGGCCGGTCGTTGTTTCCGCGATGGATTGTGCCAAGGTATCCAGACCATGGCACACAGCCTCTGCATGGTATTGCTAAGCAGCCTCGGAAGTGGCAAATGTTATGCCATATATTGTTTATCGGTGTTCCCTTAAATTTGACAACAGACTATCCCTACCTCGAAAGTAAACCCAGTTATCTCTGACTCTCAAATTTGGTGTCGTTAGCAACGCTGCAACATGGTCAGGTCAAGGTTAAGGGCCAGCACCAGAAGGTTTGTAGAGGATCGTATTTTCTTAGATAGGTCTTTGTATATTATGTCATGTAGGGCAAGGCCTGATTTTCTTTCCCTGATTGGTTCAAATGGATCCCATCCGTACAAAAGAAACCTTTCCTCAGCTCTTTTACGCCCTTTCTCGGGTTTCGATTAAACTCTACTCTGAATGGGTGTCTGAAGTGTATGTGGGTAAATTCTCAAGTACATTGGAATAGTATTTTATTTACATATTTTCTCGCCCTTGCCCTCATGGTATTCTCTTTTTTTTTAAACCCCGAGTCTAGGTTCTTGGATTAAAAGGTTTTTCAGTTTCTACTATGTTGGACGGCTGAATCGTCCTTCACCTCATTGCTGTGTCCTCTTCCTGTCCTAATTAGCCTACCAAGTGCAAAAATACAAGACATAAAGCCCCAATCATTCATCCATCCATCCTGTTTTTCATTTAGTATTAGTTCCTGCAACTTTTCTTCATTGATTTTGGCCCCACTGGCCTTCTCACAGACCTATACAATTTTTTCCAGTCTTTGTTTGCCCCTTTCGTTTTTTAGAAATATTACAGTATCATCTGCAAATGCTAGGGTCTTCATTTTCATTGTATTAGGCCTATCAATAGGCATGCCTTTTATTGATTGATTTATTTTTTGGAGCATTGGCTCGAAAGAGAAATAAAGGTCAATTTTGGTGCGCTTGACTGCGATCACCTTACACCATGATGTGCTACTAAGCAACATCATTATACCTTTGCATGAGCTTGGTAAGCAAACATCATGTCCTATTATATGTAAAAGAGCTCCCAAAGCTTCTTTGTATATTCTTCGCATTCTTAGGGAATTTTATGATTTCCATTTATAAATATCGCAGTTTATTTCTCATTATTCCATCCGATGATGGTTATTTTGGAACCAATCTACTGTGTGGCAGAACGCCAGTTGGACGCAAATTTCGGCCTCAGCCTCGACTCCAGAGTTAGCCTTGTATCTTCAATGTTACTCATATCATTGGTGGCGTATAGGGCCCCAGCCCACATTAGAATTTTTCCCATGTGGTTGAGGCCCTTGTTATCTTGACCCCTTGCCCAAAAGTCATTATTCGTATTTTCTACGAGACTGAAGAGCGTATTTGAGGTCAAGAATTCTCTTAGTGTACCATTTCTTTCTACTCTGCTAAGAGTGATTAGCCTCATTAGGTCCAATTTTATGTCTTCCCAGTACCTGAGGTACTCCCCAAGGTACTGGGTGGCAATTTTTTTAGTTTGCCTGCCAGTGTCAGCCTGACTTATCTTCCTTGCTATGTATGGCTTTCTCATGAAAATGGCCTTGAAGTACTGGTAATTCCTTCGATACATTTGTTCCAGTTACTTTCTATTATTTTCTTATTTTATTGGCTGTAATTAATTCCTAATACCTATTTCTTTATCATCCGTACTTATATTACCATTGAGTTCTAACTCTTGGGATATTTCTTTGTTTATTTTGGTACCACTTGCTTTTTCATATACTTTAATAATTTTTTCTAGCATTTCTCTATCTTCCTTGTCTTTTAGGAAAATTACTGTATCATCAGCGTAAGCCATTGATTTTATTTTAGTTTTGCCAAATAAGTTGATTCCCTTAATTGTTTTATTTATCTTTTGTAATAGCGGTTCCAATGATATTGTAAAGAGGCACATACTGAGTGCACACCCCTGCCTTATTCCCCTTTGTAGACATATTTCTTGTGTATAACCCGAGGGTGTTTCTACAATTTTATACAATTTCCTATATAAAAGTTTTATTCCTTCCGTGATTTTTGTGCATATATTCATTTTATCTAGGATTCTGAATAGATATTGTCTATCTACTCGGTCAAAGGCCTTTTCCATGTCTAGAGCAAGTATGGTACTATTGTTTAGTCTATTTCTTTCATTTGGTATGTATTCATTTATCTGTAAGATTTGCTCTATTGTTAAAGAATTTTCATACATGTATCGGCCTTTGACCGAGCAGGTCTGACTTGGTGAAATGATTTTTTTCAGTATTTTAGATAACCTGCAAGCAATCAGAGATGTATATAGTTTTAAATCCACATTCAATAGACTTATTGGTCTCCTTTTTTATATAGTAATTTTGTTATCCCAGTAGTTATATAGTTAGGCAAAGTATGATAAAGATCCATGCCCTGTATAAATCCAGTTATATCATATTTTATTTCATCCCACATGGTTACATAATATTCCTTCGGGAGTCCATCTGGTCCCGGGGCTTTGTTATTGTTCATTCTATTTAGGGCTCTTTCTATCTCTTCCGTACTAAAGGGCTTATTTAACTGGTTTATTTCATCTTGACTAATTTTTTCTATGTGTTCATATTCTTCTATTAATCTAGTTAAAGATTAATTCCTATCATATGATGGCGGGCAAATAATATTAACATATTTCATAAAATTTCTCATGATATGCTTGTCTAATAGAATCCTATCTATTAAGGTGGTTGATTTGTTCCCAATGTAAGTGTGTAGTTTATTGTCTGTGTGATTTGCCAAATCTAGTAGCTCATTGTTTTTTATTAAGTTAATTAGATTTTTATCGATGTGATTTTTATCGAGACTTCCCATTTTCTCATCCTGTTCAATGGTAGAGTTGAAGTCTCCTAAGATTATTCTGTTTTTAATATTTTTAAAGTACTTATCCAATTTGGCCCATTGTGGCTTCTTGTCTGGTGCATAAGTCGAGGCATATATGTTTATAATATTGTAGCATTCATTATTATATTCGCATTCTATGTGCTGCAGTCTACCTTGTCTAATGTCTTTTGGATAAGTTACTTTATTAATCAGGACTTTACTATCTTTCTTTACTAATGCTGCAACGCCAATGTTTTGTTTCAACTTTGCCGTTTTATCATGAAGGAAATTTACATTTAGCTGTTCCGTTATTAGCTTTTCAGATCTTGGTTTAATATTACTCACTTCCTGCAACACCATTATATCAAAATCTACGTCTCTTAGAAATTCAATTATTTTATATGGTTTGTCTTTTTTGTTTATCCCACCCCTTACATTTAAGGATAAAACAAGCATATCAAAGTTAAATTTAACACGAAATAAAACCCTGTGGGATGATTTATACAAGGCATGTACACCATTTGGGAGCACTTGACAGTGGTCATCCCAATTTTATTATCTATATGCTAAACGGTGCGTTTGACAACGGTCACCTTAAAACAATCAGCCAATCTCATAATTTACTATTCCTATCTATCTATTCGAACTATTACTGGTCGATATCATATTCTAGAAATGTGTCTGCCTAATTGAGCAAAGAATCTATATATAGGCCTAATAGATACAATTATCTTTATAGGCGAGATCCAGGATCCGATTATCATTATTGTTATATCTATTCGTGAGGCTGGCTGGTTTGGTATAATATAGAGTGATATATATGCAATTGGGGCAAGGTGACCCGGGGGCCAAAGGAAAATCCATTCGTCGTCATCCATTAAATCAGTCATATATTCAATTATCAATATTTTATAACACCTTGGTGCGCTTGACAGCGGTCACCTCAACTTGACATAATATACCTAGGGCCTTTTTTGTGTCTTGGGGGCCTTTCGGTAATATTTTGTGTTTTGCATTAGAATATATAGTAATAGACATGGGAACAGGAGAGGTAAGAAGAAGGGAAGATTATATATCATTGGTGCGCTTGACAGCGGTCACCTACAACAATGAGCTTAACCATACCTAGGGCCAATTTTTGTCCCGGTGGCCTGTCGGCAGGTCAATACCCAATACCAATCTATTCTGTATTTCCATACAATCAAGGCCAAATAAGTTTCAAAAGTTTAATATATACCATCTTCGTTAAGTTAAATAAATATCATATTACAGTCCATTGAAGTTAACTCTGATCTTGTCTTCTAGTCTCTGTTTTTCCAAAAGCATTCGGTTTCGGTTGGGTTCCATATGGAGGTCTCGGGCCCACATTAGGATCTTACCCGCCATATTGGAACCCATGTCATCTCTACCCATCGCCCAGAAACCATGGCTCGTGCTCTCCACGAGGGTAAAAGAGCTATTGAGGGTTAAGAAGCTTCGTAGTGTAGGGTTCTCCTCAAGCCTGTTGATCGTAATCAATCTCAAAAGATCACACTTGATTTGATCCCAGTGAGGGCTGCTTTCTTTCAAATGATTGGAGGATATTAACTTGGCTGCTCGCCCAGTCTCTGCCGTCCAAATCATTGTAGCAACCCTCCATTTCCCAAAGAAAATTGCTTTAGCATGCTGATATGCTTGTTCAGTCGAATGGTATTGGATATCAAACAGTGTAACATTCATCATAGCGAAATTCGAAAGCAGACTATCTTGGCCCTGATAGTAAAGGAAGTTTATGCGTCTACTGATAAGAGGCCGGAAATTCTCAACATGTATGACACTATTGTCTGAATTGTGGAGGCCTTTTTTATTTAACTCAGAGTTGAGGTTCCTCCTTCTTTAGGTTTCGGCTCTGCGGGATTGATCAAACATTTTTGTTGTCATTGGTCCCAGGCTTAGTTCCTTAATCAAAGGGTACTACAAAACATACTCATCATCGTAAGGACCATGGTACCGTGCATTTTACTTTAATCCCAAAAAGTTCTAAATTATCCCTCAAGTATCTATCTTTTTTGATTGAGTGCATAATTTGCCATGTTTTTCTCTTCGTGTATAAACAGCGTATTTTGATTTGGCTTATTTTCTTATGAGGATTTGTATCCATATCTATAGTTGTATCCTCGGAATCTAGTTATCAATCCACAATGCAGCCCGTTTTAGTACGATGTACCACATGCTTCATGTACTAGTTCGTCATCGGTATAATCCACTATATTAGATATCTACCCTTTAGTTGGTCCATCATTGACTCAAGCAGATAGTTCCAGTGCAATTTCTCCAGGGAAAGTGATCCATGTATTTAAAGATAACAATGTAGCCTGTTTTAGTACGATGTACCACATGTCACTTTTATGTAATCACTTTCATAGAGAAATAGCAATGTTATACAGCGCTTTATTATAGAATTACAGCATACCATTATTCCATCACGTGTATATGTTATTTAAGCATTTCCATATTTCCATTTTTAAAGAAAAGTGTTCAAATCTTCTTTTTAGATATATTACTTGTATGGATAGAGAGATCTTAGATATTTTCTTTTATTCAGTCTGAACAGCTGATTTTGTTTATGGAACAATGCTTGATTGATGGTTATGCTTTTTGTTATTGTTTAATGTTTGCTGTTATTGTTGCCCTGCTTGAGTCTCCAGACCTTATCAGCCTTAAGAGAGTTTATCAGTAGCCTGTTTAGCTCTGAAACATGTACATGGCTAATTCTAAGTTTTGACATTTTCATGGATTTACCATAAAGATATGGGTCAATATGGTGATATATTGTGGTGAGTACAAGGTATTGAAGTCCTATTTTGTCTTACTTTACTAAATAAGATAAGTGCAGCTTTAAGTTAGGTACCAGGCCCCTTTAAAAATAAACCTATAATTTAATCTACCAAGTATGAGACATCTAGTCATGGTGCGGCAAATGAACGTTCCTATAGAAATGAAGAAACAACGATGGTAGAAAAATGTTTTTTATTTTGTCCATTTTTTGTTGTCCTCATATGTATTTGTTATCAAATTCTGATGTGGAGTGCCCCAAAGTCCCTGTTGCTTCTCTCTGAGGGTAATGATGGTATACATGTAGATATATGAGAGCTTCATTTGCTGGACACTTTTGTAGCTATTATAAAAAATATTGGTACTTATGTCCACCTTGTCCGTTGCTTTTATGTATGATATTAGAGTTTGTGCTGTTCTACAGTTTATTAAAATATGGTCTCTTGATTCGATAAAGGGGAGGTCACACATTGGACAGTTACCACTTTTATTTTTTACTTTTTTAATAGTAAGGATATCCGCTATGACTCTATAAATCTGTTGCTTAACAATGTTATTGATGTCTAGAAGGTACCAAACGTACCATACTGACGGCCATTTAATTGTGTTTGTCAGTATTTTTTCTATGGGGAATTTTTCAGTTTTAATTTTTATTGGCTAGTCGAGGACTAGCCCTTAGAGAGATGACAAAAAAAGCCCGCGAAAATCGGAAATTCAAAATACCGTAATGCAGATTTGCCTCAGAGAGCGTCTGTGGAGCCAGGGACTGTCTCAAAACCACCCAGCGGCCGAGATATGATCGAAAACGATCGTCCACGATCATATTTACGATCGATAGAGCTATAAACAATCCTGTACAACATTGCGGATGCGTTCGCCCATAGCGAGTGGACCCACTGGGACTGTCGATATCCCGCTAGCCGGGCGTATGGTACCCGGTCAATCCGCCCCAGGACTAGCCGCCTCGCTATCTCCCGCCTCGGCAGAACTCGCCCTAGCCCCAGCCCGCCCGTCCGGCAAACTGCCAGCCGTGCCCCCCGTCTAATTGCTGCTGGAATGCCCTTCTCTCTCTGCCCCCGGGGCGGCCGTCAGGTGTTCAGTCGGCCGTTAGATATTAATCATAAAAGGATATAATCATATAAAAGGGTTTTGTAATTGAGATCCATACAAAGAATCATTGACCATGGATCTGTAATTGAGATTTATTTGAAGTTCTTAATACAAAGCTTTCAATCCAGAGGTGACATGTCGATGGCAATCGACTTCAACAGTCTTTTACTTCAGAATGAGTCATAATTTTGTTACTGAATTTACAAACCCTAACAAAGGCTTCAAAAAGGCTTTTTCTTTTGGAATCTACACAAGCAGCATGTTGTGATTATCAACTTTCTGGTGTTCATATTCAGAAAACCAGTGATATGGTGACAGGTCTGCAAATTTGTCATTGAATAGTAGTGAGTCATCCTAGATATTTGATCAGAACCTACCAACCATGTCATTATAAATAATATGACTTAAGTAAGGTAATAAGGTAAAAATTCCATTATGTATTTATTTATTTTATTTTTTGGATAATACATTATTAGCATGATATTACTGCAAAAACTACATTTTAGGTACAAGGTAGGCCTAACTTTAAAAAATGTCTCTGAGGATGGGACAGCATGGTATGCAGTCTATGCTACTATGGGAAGGTGCCAATGGACAACTGCTTGAAACAACAACAAGCACAAGATGACTAGGCCAAGCAAGTAGAAATCATAACATAAGATTTACCTTTTCTCCTTAAGATGTACTGAAAAGCCATTATCCTCTTTTTCTCATCCTCTTTGGCATGTTCTTAAAGCATGTCTTGTTGTACACTGAACAGATGCACCAAGGCTGGTCTTTATATACCATTTACTAAGCAGTGACACATTCAGAGTTGACAGCTAGTGTCTAATGATTGCAATTACTCATTGAGCAGTGTCATAGAAAATATCAACTCAATTGGCTTGAGTTGGCAGGTTGTGTCTAATGATTGCAATTACTACGGAGATCAGTCAGTGTCTAAGGTAATATCAATTAATGGAATTGGCTTGAGTTGGCAGGTAGTGTCTAATGATTGCAATTATTCATTGATCTGTGTCAAAATAAAATATCAAGTTATTGCAATTGCAGAATTTCTTGAAAGTATAACACAATGCTTTAATTAATTGTAATTATTTTATGTTTTATATTGTAAATTACACCACAGTGTGAATGAGAGTAAATAATTAAAAAAGTGGTCATTAATGTGATATCAAGTTGAGCAGATTAGAAAATAAATGTCAATTCAATTTCACTTACATCATAACTTACTTGTCTTCTTTGATTTATTTTGTCTTCTATCAAGTAAAATGACTGTCCAACACAGCACAATTTATGCAATAAGTACTATATTATGATTGATCAAGACATAATTTTATTTTTACCAATTTGGCCATGTAGCTTTAATTTTACAACCTTACTTTCCCGTTGGATTGGAACTGTGTGGAATATTTGGGTTCCAATATTTTGATTTCCTGTTGTACCACATCACAACAATAGCTTGTTTATGTGTAGGCCTATAAACAAACAGGCCTGAACTCTGTTTCATTGGTGTTACAGCCACAGTGCTGTTGTAAAGCAATTTCACACATAAGCACATCACATTTATCTGACACAACTAATAAAAAAATTAATAAAACACTACAGATCAACAAAAATGTGCATTTGTAATTGAACACAGCTCAGTGCAACTGGTCTGCTTAGTGATAGTATATATAAGTAATGCACGATAGACTGCAGCATCACAATCTGTTGAGTTTCATTGAACAATATTAAAATAAGGAATTTCATTTCAGACACATTTCTTGATAAAAATTTGAGATCAGGGCAATTACTCCTCACTGACATTTTTTTGGCAAAATTCACATAGTTTAAAACTATGATAACCATATCTGCAAGACAGATGTAACAGAGGCATATCGCTATCCTGGTTAATCACTGTTCTATAAATATAGGCCTAATACTGAATCGACTAGCCTTTGAATCCATGGATTCTTGTTAAGTGTTTGTAGATTGTTGCCATATTTATGGTTTCCCATTTCAAATTTTCTTTATTTTTCAGTGAAAGGATATTGTGGCATACTGATTTCTGTCCAGGTCTAGGTCCGGCTGCCAGTTCCTTTCTAAAAATATTTGTCCAGCAGTTATGTTCTTTCTTATTTATTAAATAGTGTATCCACATTAATTGTACAGCCTGTATCTTTGCCTCTATGTTTGGGATGCCGAAGCCCCCCAGCTTTGGATTTCTCTCTATGTGTTTCATGTGCATCCCAGGGTGTTTATCTTTTTTAATGAAGGATTGAATTATGTTATTTATTTGTTTTTGGTGTTGTATGGATGGTGGGATTATTCTAGCAGTGTATAGGATCAAACTTATAATGTGCGCATTTATAAGGGTAGCCTTTCCTAATAGGGTAGTGTTCCTATAGTTGAAAGGTGCAATTTTTGCTCTAATACTATTCAAACAGTTATCCCAATTTATTTTTGTTCTATTTTTGCTTGATAGACTAAATTTCATACCCAGGATCTCTATAGAGTGGCTATCATTCATTTTGCCCTTATCTAGGATAAGTTCTTGGCATTTTTCTTTATTAATTTTTGCTCCACTTGCAGCTTCGTAGTGTGTTAGAATTTTGTCTATCTTCTGTTTATCTGCATCATTTTTTAGGAATATGACAGTGTCATCTGCATATGCTAGTACCTTTAATTTTGTGTCTTTATCGAGTTTTATTCCTTCTATATTTTTATCGATATATTGTAATAGTGGTTCTAGGCTTATTGCAAAGATGCACATGCTGAGAGCACATCCCTGTCTAATGCCCCTCGACAGTTTAATTTCATTTGTATAACCATATGGCGTTTCTACTCTCTGATGTATGTTATTGTACATAAGTTTAATTCTACTTGTTATCCTATTTCCTAACTTTAATTTATCTAGTAATTTAAATAGATATGTATGTTCTACCCTATCGAATGCTTTCTCCATATCTAGGCAAAGTATTCTTGACTTATCCATATACTTATATTTGTCATGTCTAAACTCGTAAATCTGTAATATTTGCTCGACTGTTATTAAATTTTCGAAAATGTACCTATTTTTTTGTGGAGGCCTTTGCCTCCTATGCATTGGCCATAAACAATGATCCTCTCAAATGCAAGTCTTCAAGAAATCTGACTTGAATTCAGATTCTTCCTTTTTATAGTTTTGTTCTGAGCAATCAAATTTCTCAGGTATGACAGGTGGCAGACCAGTTGGTGTCGTGATTGCAATTGTCCATTGGAAATGATTGAGTTTGCCATGTTGTGAACCAAATGTCAAGTGATTGCAATTGTAGCTGCCAGGCCAGCCAGGGTTCACTCAAGTGTCAAAACCTGCACTTACGTGACATGAGTTAAATTATTAGTAGAACAGCTGCCAATGAATTGCAATTGAATATACCACCTATTTTATGTTGTATTTCCTAGTTTTCCCCAAATATACCTCATTGCCATGTCCTCCTCCTGTCCTAATTAGCCTACCAAGTGCATAAATACAGGACGTCAAGCCCCAGTCATCCATCCATCCTATTTTTGCCTTCATGTTATGCTTTCATAGATTCCACTTTCTTGTAATTTTCTGGACTTCTCATCAGTTTGACTACGCCACCTTGGGAAAGTGTCAATGTCCTCGTTTTTTTTTTTTTTGGTCAATTTAGTGGTTTTTTCGTTATCCTCTTTCTAGTGACGTTTGCAGTGGAGTTCACTTAATATTCATTCATCCAGTTGATGTTTCTTCTCATTTCTATCAATCCATTGCCTCATTACTGTGTCCTCTTATCCTAATTAGCCTACCTAGTGCATAAATACAGGATGTAAAGCCCCTATCATACATCCATCCGTCCTCATTTCTATTAAGTGAAAACAAAGCTACTTGCAAATCACTGGTGTATGATGTGTTCCTTTTCCTATTAAATTTCACAAAATTGTGACAAGAAAAACCCTGTAAAATTCATCATGTATCAGTAAAATACCTTGGCATGCCTAAAACCACTATATTAAAGAAAACCATAACTGCCTCATCACTTGGGACTCGGGTGTACTTCCTCTTCGCTAACCCTAACCCTTGCGAGTAGCTTCACAGATATTCCTTTAGCAGCAAGGAGGTAGGCCACGATAGTGGGATTAACCAGCTCAAAGGCTTTCAAGATCAATGAAAGCAATGTAACGGTCTTTTGTGCTCGTTCCTCAGAAGCTGTCATGGACATCATGCAAGATTGGTGCCGAGCCAGATTCTTTGAGTTTGTGCACGAAAGGAGGACATTGTTCAGCTTTTTCTTTCAGAAGGGTTTTGAAACTACAACTGACTGATATCCCAATGAGTCTGTTTTGAAGCCAAATGTTTTGCTGGCATTCTAATTTGAAACTTTTGGACTTTTAAAAAGAATGAATCGACCAGTCTTCTTAGCCTCAGGGGCGTTTTGGTTGCCAGTATCATGTTCCAAGTCTGCCTGTGAACGAAATGGCGGGCCTTAATGATTTGGTAGGCCTGCTCTACGCTCTGGTGACAGACTCCCCGGTGCCAAAATGAAAAGGCAGGGAGTCCTGTGGTCCAGAAACAAAAATGGCGGATCATTTGTCCCCAGTTTCTCACTTGTCGCCCCAGCTTTGGACTTATTTGGGGGGGGAGCGTATAGTACTTAGTTTCATATGCCCAGCCACTCTGTTTAGTGAACACCTCATTGCATGTGACTTTATTTGACTTCTTGTTTGAGCAATTCCTGGCAAAGTGGCCAGGCTGTTTGCAGAGGTAACATGCTGGCTCATCAGGTCCATCACATTCCTTGGCAAGATGTGAACCAAATTCACCACATTTATAGCAGCGCCTCTTGCGCACTTGCTGACCAGGTTCTCTGACTAATATTCTCCATGTTTCCCCAAGGTAATTTCATCTGGTATTCTAGTAAAGAGTTTGCTAAAGGTCACTTTCTCCGCAATCCCAAATCTGTTCAAAATAATTTTTAAAGTATCATCATCAATTCCATATGGGGTATCATACAGTATAATTGTTGGCGTTCTACGCGCCGCTGTAGTGGTCGTAGGGGTATCACCCACTACAAAGGGTAGTGCTTCAAAATCTTTCAGAATTTCATTGACAGTTCTCATTGAATTTAAAGACCATCTAAACCTCCTTTTTGTCACCTGTTGCACATATCTTGTAGAATTTGAATATTCACTGTTGTATCTTTGAATTGATTCCATTACCTCCTGGGCAGTTACCTATTCAGATATATAACATTTATGTTTATTGTGAATTTCCTATCTACATCGTTGTATGGTAGGTCAAAGACCATTCCATCCATACATATTCTATTATTCTCTTCTTTGTTCTCGCTACTGGTGCTACGTCCAGTTGCCATTGTTAATTATTGCTTTCTTTCCACTCAGGAAATAAACACTCAGTAGAACCGTGAACCACCAACGGTGGCACACGGTGAGGTGTGAAACACAGTCAGAGGATGTGTAAAAGTGTGCTCTCTACATTTTGATTTTTTTTTTCTAAGTGCACCAATACATACCAAAGATGATAGATAGACTTAAATCTAAATGTCTTAATTCTAGCAGGCAACACGGGGCAGGTGGGGGCAATTCAAAAATTTCCGAGTCCCTTTCCTCATATGTCATGATCGTTTTTTTTTTTTTAACTTTTTTTTTCTTTAACTCAGAGTTGAGGTTCCTTCTTCAGGTTTCAGCTCTGTGGGATTGATCAAACATTACAGTCGTCATTGGTCCCAGGCTTAATCCCTTAATCAAAGGGTACTACAAAACATACTCATCATCGTAAGGACCCTGGTACAGTGCAATTTACTTTAATCCCCAAGATTAATAAGCTATCCCACAAATTTATGATGATATCGGATGAGTGCATGATTTGCCATGAATTTCTCGTAGCGAATAGATAGTATATATTCATTAGGCTTGGTTTCATGTAAGCATTTGTATTTGTATCCTCGGAATCTAGTTAACAATTCACATTGCAGCCCGTTTTAGTATGATGTACCACACGTTTCATGTTCTAGTTGGTCATTGGTACAATCCACTATGTTAATATCTATCCATATTGGTCTATCCTTGACACAGGCAGATATTTCAAGTGCAATTTCTGCAGAAAAAGTGAACCATTTTTTAAAGATAACAATGTAGCCCGTTTTAGTACGATGTACCACATGTCACTTTTATGGAAACACTCTCGCCCAGAAATAGTACTGTTAAATAGCAATTTAGTATAGAAATATAGCATATCATTTTCATATAGGTGTATATGTTTTATTTAGGTATTTTCATGTTTCGACTTCTGAAATAGCATGTAGTTCTGCCATCGTTTTGCGCATTCTTTTAATATAATAAAATAGATCTTAGATATTTTCCTTTTCAGTCTGAACAGCTGATTATGTTTATGGTTGATGCTTGTTTGTTGGTTATGCTTCTTATTGTTACTTAATGTTTGCTATTATTGTTATCTGCCTGAGTCTCCAGACCTTAACAGCCTTAAGAAATCTTTTCATTAGGATTGTTTTTATTCTTTGTTTGCCTTTTAGATACCATTCTATTGTGGTATCGAATGTTTCCATATAGTCTCTCCAGGCATCCCATATTTTTGCCAGATATTTTATTGTCTGTTTGTCTAGCGGTGTATTGTTTAGTTTCCATGATCTTTTTATTTTCTTTTTGGTTTGTGTGTTTTCTGTCTTCTCAAATAGGTTAATAGATATCATATTGTGATCTGAGTGTGCCACCGGGCATATGGTGTCATTGTATCCATAAAATTTTTGTTTAATTTCTGGTGTTATCAATATCTATTAAAGTTGTTGATTTATTTCCTATAAAAGTATGCATATGGTTGTCTATCAGTGTTGCTATATCTGTCAGGTTGTGTTCTATTATTAATTTCTTTAAATTTTAATCTACATATATGTCTTTTTTCCAAGTTTCCCATTTTATCACTATTGTTCAGAGTCGAGTTAAAGTCTCCCATTATCATTAAATTTGTTTTATTGTGTATGTATTTGCTTAAGGCCACCCATTGAGGTTTTTTATCTGGAGGGTGTGTTGATGCGTAGATGTTAAGGATGTTTAAGTTGTTTTCATTAAAATTTAATTCAATTTCTTGGAGTCTCCCCCTACCTATTACGTATGGATAATTAATGAAGTTTATCTCAAATTGTCTATCTCTTTTAATCAGTGCACAGACTCCTATATTTTGTTTCTTGTCCAGTTTTCCCTCAATATATATATCTACGTTTAATTCCTTCGATATTAGTTCCTTATTTTTAGGTTTTATTTGGGCCACTTCTTGAAGAAGGGCTTTATCGAAGGGTGTGTTTTTGAGGAAGTTTATAATTTTGTAGGGTTTATCTTTTTTATTTATTCCTCCTTTGATATTTAGGGAGACTATTATCATTTATAACTATTATGGCATAGAATAGGATAAAAGTCCTCAGGTTTTTCCTTACTGTTTAACTCAGAGTTAAGGTTCCAACTTCTTTAGGTTTTGGCTCTGTGAGATTTGTCTAACTTTTCAGTTGTCATTGGTCTCAGGCCTACTCCCGTAATCAAAGCGTACTACAAAACATTTTCATCATCGTTAGGATCCCGGTACTGTGTTATCTACTTTACTAATCCCCACTAAATAATCTATCAAGTTATCAACTAAAATTTCTATCACTAAGTTGTGCCATGTCCTACTTTCTAGTATCATATTTTGTGCCGTGTTTTCTTATTGTTTCTCAATTATTCTAGGTATTTTCTGCCAGATTATAAGCATCCTCGGATTCTAGATTTTTGGTCACAGTGGGGCCCGTTTTAATACGATGTACCCCACTTTTCACTAGATCGTCATTAGATGGGCAGTAGTCTTGTAGTATCATATATTTGTATTTATATAGGAAGCAAGGACAACAATTTTCAGATCAACACATGGATAACCCTGTTTCAGTTCGGATAACAATGCAGCCCGTTTTAGTACGATGTACCACATTGCATCTTCGTGATTCAAGGCTATCCGTGGGGATCTTAAATATATATATTGTACAGCTGACTTTCGTTTTAAGCAATACTGAAACAGAAAATTGGTTTCCTTAGCCTTACTCCATTGAACGATCTTCTTATCATTATTTGTATCCTTTTGATCATTTTCCTCAGCTGATATAAGAGGAATCATGTTTGGTATTTACCTTAGCATTTTTAAGGTTGGCAATTGTCATTATGTCATTAAACCAAAACAAGTTATTGTTTGCAGTCAGCTGTATCTTTGCTATTGTTACTGATTGTTGTCCAGGTTCACAAGCCTTAACAAACTTAAAAGAAAACTTCAGCGCAGTATCAGTGTATTATCTATTCTCTGTCAGGGCACAAGTACATTTATTTACACTATGGATTTTACCATGCTCTAGGGCAACTGATAATTATAGGTAATATTTTAATTCTGATAAAATATGCAAACCTACATTCTACTTTATTATTGTTATATAAGTGCACTTTAAATTAAGTACCAGGACCCTTTAACTATTGAATGGTTATCTACTTTGGTATATGAATAATTAAATAAATCTAAAAGGATATCACAATCGCAATGGGGGAGGGGAATGACGTCTAACACCCACGGCATATTGGCAGTAGGGGAGATTGGCATCGGGTGGACCACTTTATCACTTTAGACTTCGATGTTATTATTATTTTATGTGCATTCTTTATGGATGTTTTAGATGTCTGTGATTGGTTCCACCCAGATGATCTCATCTCCATATTTCCGTGGATGGTAGCTGCCAAAGAGCCCACCATCAAACAACAGGGAGACACCGGTGGCACAGGAAACCGCCCTACTGTACAGCTCGTCTGGTGTCAGTCTTCGGAGTCCCATTTGGATGTTACCTAACTGGTTCTCGCCTGTATTGTCGTGACCCCTGGCCCAGAAAGGATTACCAGTGTCCTCGATTAGGACCAGTTGCTGGTTTCTGGCTAAGAATTCACGGAGCTCCACATCTTGAAGGAGTCTGTGGCAAGCCACAAACTTCATCACATTCTTTCGTATCATGTACCATGTATTGGAGAACTGTCGAACCTGGTCATCAACAAGTCCTTTGGCTTGTGGTCCAGTCCTACATCTCCATATAGCCTCAGCGAGCTGATGGTATCCATGGCATATTGCCTTAATATACTGGTAGACGGCCTCTGGTGTTGCAAAAGTTTTGCCGAACAGTGCCACCGGTTTCTCCCTGAAGTTGGAGAGCAGGCTATCTTTCCCCTTGAAAAAAGCTTTACAACCCTCCCTTCGGAGGGATGTCCGGGTTGTCAACATAGACAGGTCCATATAGAAGGGTGGAGCAGGTCTACCCCGGTTCAAGATCACTTCATTGTGTAAATCCCCATAGATAATATTATGGAGACCGACAGCCAGTCTCTCCTTGCCTGCCTGGGACAGGTGGATTCCATCCCCGGAGTAGAGTTCCCTATTAATAATTCTGACTCCAGAGGAGTTTCTGGTCAGTTCCATCTTGTAAGGATTTTTAAAGTAAATCCTAGGGAAGCTTCTACTCCAGGACAGAGGGTCCTGTTCAAGAAAAGCCTGGCTCTCGCTCTCCATACTTGCTGTTCTCTAGTCAGATCCCAGTCAATTATCTTGGGGATAACATGAACCCCCATCACAATTATGGTTTGATTACTAAACCAACGACAAAGATTCGTGAATAATTGGTTAACATATCCAGACAAATAATTTGCCGTTTTGAGGAGTTGAGGATGTTGTTGGTTCCTATGATGATGACCACGACATCAGGTATCATCTTGGGCCATTGAATAAATGAGTCCGTGGTCATCATCTTAGTAAGCTCTTCTATCCTCAACCCCCCATACGCTATCGACAAGGCACCCATAAGGGGAATTACCCTAGCCATTGAGTCTCCGATTATCATCACATTCAAACTATGTTGTCGGCCATTTTTTTGTTTCAGTCGTGGATTTCTCGTTTCTGCATCGTTTGTGTGAATGGATGTTGTCTCAGGCCACCCGAAGGGCATGGTTCCGATGGTTTTTTTTCCTTTTCTCAGATGTTCTATAGATCATTTAAATAGAAGAGAAAAGCCAGCAATAGTAGTACCCTTATTCCTGCCGCGTTCCTCATCAGTTCGGATTTATAGGGATTCCTGAAATAGATCCTAGGGAAGCATCTACTCCAGGACTGGAAGGTCCTATTCAAGAAAAGCCTAGCCCTCGCTCTACGCACTTCCTTTTCTCTGTTCAGATCAGGGGGGAGTGTTGGTCTAGTGGTAGCGTGCTGGACTGCCAATCGCTGGGTCCAGGGTTCGAATCCAGCTCTTGCCGGGTCACCTAGGCCTATGTTGGACGTCTGTTTCAATCATCCTTCGCCTCATTGCCGTGTCATCCTCCTGTCCTAATTAGCCTACCCAGTGCATAAATACAGGACTTAAAGCCCCAATCATCCATCCATCTGTTTAGATCCCAGTCAATTATCACCGGGATCACTCAAACCCCAATCACAATTATGGTCTGGTTATTTTGGAACCGATCTACTTTGTGGGAGAACGCTAGTTGGATGTCAAATTTCGGCCTCAGCCTCGACTCTAGAGCTAGCCTTGTATCTTCAATGTTACTCATCATTGGTGGCGTATAGGGCCCCAGCCCACATTAGAATTTTTCCCATGTGGTTGAGGCCCTTGTTTTCTTGGCCCCTTGCCCAAAAGTCATCATTCGTATTTTCTACGAGACTGAAGAGCGTATTTGAGGTCAAGAATTCTCTTAGTGTACCATTTTTTTCTACTCTGCTAAGAGTGATTAGCCTCATTAGGTCCAATTTTATGTCTTCCCAGTGCCTGTGGTACTCCCCAAGGTACTGGGTGGCAATCCTTTTAGTTTGCCTTCCAGTGTCAGCCTGACTTATCCTCCTTGCTATGTATGGCTTTCTCATGAAAATGGCCTTGGAAGTACTGGTATGCCTTCTCAGACGAGTCGAAACTCAGGCCAAATATTTGCACATCCATCGCTGCGAAATTGGACAGCTGGCTGTCCTCGCCACAAAAGTAGATGAAGTTAATTCTTTTGGTCAAGTGCATTGGGAGCCCTTCTATGAATTTGACAGTACCTGAATCCGAGTATCCCCTCATATATTTAATTTTGGATTCTAGACCACCATAGGCTATGTTGCTGATAGCCATTGCCAACCTTTTCTTTCCCATTTCATTAAAATGGAGACCGTCTTGGCAAAAAATCTCTGATCTCAAAACTCTTTGGCCCTCCTCACTTCGTTTGGTTTCCAATTTATAGGGGTTCATTGGAATAATACCTGTATGAAATTTGGCTGCATCAAAAAGCGCTTTGTTCAGTATTTGCCTGTTCCTGCAATGCAAATTATCCTGTTCTTTTGTCCAGTTGGTGTCCCTAATTTTCTTCTCTTGCCTCTTATGCATTGGCCAAAAAACAATGATCCTCTCAAATGCAAGTCTTCAAGAAATCTGACTTGAAATCATTCAGACTCTTCCTTTTATAGTTTTTTCTGAGCAATCACATTTCTCAGGTATGATAGGTGGCAGACCAGTTGTTGTCGTGATTGCAAGTGTCCTTTGGAAATGATTGAGTCTGCCATTTTGTGAACCAAATGTCAAGTGATTGCAATTGTAGCTGCCAGGGTTCAAGTGTCAAAAACTGCTCTTACGTGACATGAGTTAAATTGTTAGTAGAACAGTTGCCAATGAATTGCAATTGAATATGCCACCTATTTTATGTTGTATTTCCTAGTTTTCCCCAAATATACCTCATTGCCATGTCCTCCTCCTGTCCTAATTAGCCTACCAAGTGCTTAAATACAGGACGTCAAGCCTCAATCATCCATCCGTCCTATTTTTGCCTTCATGTTACGTTTTCATAGATTCCACTTTCTTGTTATTTTCTGGACATCAGTTTGACTGCTCCACCATGGAAATATGTCAATGTCCTCGTTTTTTTTGGTCAAGATTTTTCATTATCCTCTTTGTACTGACATTTGCAGTGGAGTTCACTTAATATTCATTCATTCAGTCATTTCTATCAAGTGAAAACAAAGCTACATGCATATCAGTGGTGTACAATATGTGTTCATTTTCCTAAACAACTGTTTAACTTCGCAACAGTTAGCAAATCGTCAGTGTTAAACAAACTTAAACTTCTTCAACCAAACAAAGCAACTGGCTTTGATCAAATCTCCCCAAAATTTCTAAAAGTTGGCTCAAACTCGTTTAGCAATTCTCTCACCCCCATAATAAATAAAAGCCTAAAAACTTGTGAATTTCCTGACAGCTATAAAAAAGCAGAAGTAACACCACTCTATAAAAAGTCAGATCAGCTAGCGAAAGAAAATTATAGACCATTAAGTGTGCTTCCCTCAACCTCTAAAATATTTGAGAAAGTTCTCTGTGATCAGTTACTAGATTTTATGTCAAATTATTTGTCAAATGATCTATCTGCATATCGCAAACAGTATAGTTGCAAATAATGTACTTGTGAAATGTATTGAAAATTGGAGAAAAGCACTCGATAATAATTATCATGTTGGGTGTGTATTGATAGATCTTTCAAAAGCCTTTGACAGTTTACCGCATGGACTTTTAATAGCAAAGTTACATGCATGTGGAGTCTCTGTAGAAGCCTGCTCATTTATTATGAGTTACCTAAAAAATCGAAGGCAAGCTGTAAAGTTAGGAAATATTAGAAGTGAATGGTTAAATCTAAAAACAGGTGTCCCACAGGGGTCAATCATGGATCCTCTTCTATTTAACATTTTTATCAATGACTTCATATTTGAGCTCAAGAAAACGTGTGATGTATACAATTATGCGGATGATAATACTTTGTCATATTCTCATAAGGATAAATTAAAGGTTAAAGACACACTTGAGAAAGCTGCTGAAACAGCCATCACCTGGTTCCAAGTAAATTATATGAAGGCTAATCCTTCGAAGTTTCAGGCAATATGCATTAGCAGAAACAATTCTGAAATTGAATTCAATGTCGATATGAACGCTATCAAATCAGAAAGTGTAGTGAAACTGTTAGGCATACACATAGACAATAAGTTAAACTTTAATCATCATTTGTCACTAATTTGCAAAAAGGCTGCAAGACAAATAAATGCACTTCAAAGATTATGTAAATATGTTGATTATGAAGGACGACTCAGGATTTATGAGGCATTTGTAGCTTCAAATTTTATTTATTGTTCTATTGCCTATCAGACTTACACTCCAGGACATGACAGGAAAATTGAAAAACTAAATGAAAGAGCAATAAGACTTGTTTGCAATGACTATGAGAGTACATATAATGATCTACTCACAAAAACAGGCAAAAAAATGCTTCACGTAACTTGTAAAAATAACTTAGTTGAATTCGTATACAAGATACTTCATGGCCTTGCACCGCCGTTGGAAAGTTCATTTTTTGAGAAACAAGTTTCTCCATATAATATGCGGGACAGTGACAAACTTGTCCTACCCACTTTTAATACAATGCAATATGGTAAAAGGTCAATTAGTTACCAAGGTCCCTCATTATGGAATATTCTGCCCTCTCATTTGAAATGTTCAGAAGACTTAGGATCTTTCAAGTAAAACTTGCGGAGAAATAACTACTTCAATCAATGTGAATGTGGAACATGTATAGTATGTCTCAGAAATTCTTTGTAATACTTATGTCATGATATGAGTAATGTTACACAAATACGTGTCAAAGTAAGAACACAAATGTAAATTTATTTCACTCATCACTTTCATTTGTACATAACTTCATCATTTGTTCTGTTGTTTTAACTTGTCGGTAAAAAGCTTATAGCATGTGTTTATTGTTTTATTGTCACTGCCGACGTTAAATAAAGTTTTACCTTACCTTACCTTACCTTACCTTTTAAATTTCACAAAATTGTGACAAGAAAAATCCTGTAAAATTCATCATGCATCAGTTAAATACCATGGCACGCCTAAAACCACAATTTTAAGAAAACCATAAATGCCTCATCACTTGGGACTCAGGTGTACTTCCTCTTCACTAACCTAACCCTTGCGAGTGTCTTCACAGATATTCCTTTAGCAGCAAGGAGGTAGGCCACGATAGTGGGATCAGCCAGCTCAAAGGCTTTTCAAGATCAACGAAGGCAATGCAGGAGGGATGGGATGAGGTGATTGCCTGCGTAGTGCTGGCACCCTGTGTAAATCCATAGATGTGCTGATGGAGTGTGCTGATGGAGTGTGCTGGTGGAGTGTGCTGGTGGAGTGTGCTGGTGGAGTGTGCTGGTGGAGTGTGCTGGTGGAGTGTGCTGGTGGAGTGTGCTGGTGGAGTGTGCTGGTGGAGTGTGCTGGTGGAGTGTGCTGGTGGAGTGTGCTGGTGGAGTGTGCTGGTGGAGTGTGCTGGTGGAGTGTGCTGGTGGAGTGTGCTGGTGGAGTGGGCCAATGTTCCACTGTAGTCTTTTGAGGACAATACGTTCAGCCAACAATAGAATTAAAATGATTTAAATTGAATTAACTTGGAAAGGCATGATGTCTGTGAGATTGGTCCATAGACCTTGTCTTGCTTCGGCTTTGGTACTGGCACAGCGTCTGCCTCTTTCCATGAGGATGGGAGGGACTCTTTGATGTAGCTGTGGTTTATCAGATCCAAGGTAGCCGATTCACCTTCGGGGCCCGAGTGCTTCAGCATGGCATGGGTGATGCCATCACTGCCTGGAGCAGTGTTAGTTGGTCCAAGAGTACGACATAATTCATGTGGAACAAAGTTAATCAGTTTCTTGGTTGCTTGATCATCTACCAAGAATCATGCCCGGGGCCCATCATGCCCCACCCTCCCCTAACGCGGCCCTGGTTGAATATTTGTCATTACGATTTACAGTACAATGAAAAATGTGTATTATTCACGAGGCATGCAGGCATGCCATAAAAATATTTAGTAAAAATTGCTAGAACTCCTACGACTCTTTTTGTGTATAGAAAAATTCTGGCCTCCTCCAATGTTTGTGGCCAAGAAGAAATCTCCGTCTTTCAGATTTTCCAACTCCTGAAGGGTTTCTTTAGTTGTATTTATGGCGAGTGGCTTCACCACATTTGCACTCTTGGAGTATGCCAGGCCTGTCAGAAAACTATTGTCGGGTGGCCCTCGCCATGTCAGCGCTTCAATAAGCAGTTTCTGGTCTTTCTGCTCAGTTGCTTCTTGGCTGAGTGACAGCCTGTTCCGGTGAAGGAGGTTAAGGTGTTCACTGATGGAACTGGCAGATCGGTGCATTTGGCCCTGCTCTACCGAGGGTTGCTGTACCGAGGGTTGATTGATGAGATTGTCTAGCTTTTTTGCCATCTAAGGCTTTTTGTCTTCGATGTTATTTCATTTGTCGTGTGCGTGAAGTTCAATGTGCATTTGTTACCAGATTAACTTGTTTCACGCTATGCCTATGATGATTTTGAAAGCACCTGAGACAGCTTTGCATATCTCAGATGCAAAGAGGTCTCTGTCGATGGTTTGATGTTGATGAAAGTGAGTGATGATGGATGTAGTGGCATTGATGAGGGAGTTGCACAGACGTGCGGCCCAGAGAGGGCTGGGGGGGGGAGGCAAAGGAGATAGATTGAGACTAATCTTTAGTTAATTTCTTGTTCTTGGCTTCCTGAAAGGCAGGACGGCCAGAGAAGGTTGCTGGGTGGGGCTGATTACTGTTGATGCAATTGGCTTGGCCTAGGCTGGGTATTTTGCATTCTTTGTAATTGTATGGATGAGGGCCGCCGCATTTCTTACATTTTTGGGTTTCAGTGGAGCAATCTTTAGCAAAGTGGTCAAACGAGTAGCATTTGAGGCATTGGAGTGGCCTCTTAGGGAGGTAATCCACAACCCAGTGTCTCTTAAGTGAAAATTTGACGCCTTTGGCAATGGCTTCCTTTTTAGCTTTCAAGTCTGGGAAAGTTACTTTAACGCTCTGAGTAGGCGCATTTCTCGCAGCAGAGTGCATGCGGATAGCAAGGAGACCAGTTTCTTTTTTTATGCCTTCGTTGGACAGGGAGATGTCTACATTTCTTACTACAGCACAGAGGTTGTGTGTTTTAGAACTTTGAGGGATTTGAGATGGATTTGAGGAGAGTTTAGCCCTGTGTGTGGTGCCCTTAGAGGGTCTGATGGTGAAGGGGAAGTTCTGGTTGGGGGAGGAAAGTTTGATAAGATTGTCTCTGGAGACAGAGTTGTGGGGGATTAGGAGGCGATTGCCAGCCTGGGTGATCTTTATAAGCTTACAGTGAGGCTTAATGAGGGGGATGATGTTGGCGAGAGGAGTTGTGGGAGGGATTTCGAGAAAGAGAGGAGAAGTTGCCTCCTTTGAGGGCTTGTTTGCAGGTTGAGAGGGTGCCTCCTGTGAGGGCTTGAGCTGTGGGAGGGCTTGATGATTTTGTTGGGAGTCGGAAAAGAGGTTCTTGACAACAGTGGAGGGTTGAGAAGAGGTGGATGGAACAGGAGGGTTGCCTAGAAGAGATGGAGCAGTAGGGTTGCCGAGAAGTGATTGGGCATATGTACGGCGGGAGGTTTTCGGGAGTTTGTGAGTAGTTTCTTCTCCGGTTGGGGAGGAAGCAGGGTTCTTTCTTTTGGCCGATGGAGTGGAGGCTGCCTCCGTGATCTCCATGGCATTGGAGCCATCAATTTCATCTGGGCCTAAGTTGGAGGAGGAGAGGAGGACTTGCTGGGCCTTAGTTTATTTGGCACTGTTAAATAGGCCAGAGAGGGTGGTTGGTTGAAAAGAATTTGGGGATAAGTCAGGAAGGCGGTCTTGGGCCCAAGGGACAGGAGGGAGAGAGTTGGAGGGAGAGGAGGGAGAAGATTGGGATGGGGAGTTGGAAGAGGAGGAGGGAGAGGAGTGCTTGGAGGGAGATGAGGAAGGAGATGGTTTGGAGGAGTGAGGTTGAGGAGGTTTTGGTTGAGAGGAGGAAGATGATGATCTGGTGATCATTGAAGGAGAGGGTTTTACCTTTTGTGGGCTTAATTTTTCATTGATGTTTGCAGCAATTTCGGCATCCGAGAGGCCTTGCTGTTTTAGTTTGGCTGCGTGGTTTGACAGCTCTTCTAAGTCTTTAAAGGGACTTGCCTTGTTTTTTCTGTGTGTGAGATTGAGCTCTGCAATCTCAGTTGGGATGGTTACATGTTCTGGGTGTACATTTTTGTTTAACTCAGCCTGCTCCTTTAAGATGGGCTGGGTTGAGGTTAGAATCTTAGTGATGTTAAGGCCTTTGCCAGATTTGGGACCTTTGGTAGCTTTGTTAGGTTTTACCTGAGTGACAGGAGTTCTGATTCAGCCTGTTCCTTTGAGATGGGTTGAACTGTGCTGAGAATTTTTGGAATGTTTAGGCCTTTGCCTGACTTGGGACCTTTGGTAGCTTTGCCAGCTTTTCTTTGGGTTGAGGGTGTTTTAGTTACTTGATCCTTCCTAAAAGCAGTTGCAGTCAGCTTAGTGGCTGATGCAGATGCTTGGCGGAGACCTGAAGGTGGCCTAGAGTTGTTTTTAGTTACTTCTTTTTGATTGAGCATGTTGCTTTTGGCAAATTGTGCCACAAAAAGCTGAAAATGAAAACGGGGCTAATTTGGGTTTAAATAAAAGATATTTGAGAAATGTAAAAAGCAGGATAGATATTTAAGATGATGTAGAGTAAGATAAGAAGGAAGATTTAGATGTAGGAGTAAGATGAGTAATGGGGCATAAAGTGCCGTGTTTTGAATTTGCGATGTTTTGGTGATATTGCCACAAAAAGGTGAAAATGAAAATCGTATGTAATTCCGTGATAAAGTCTATTTTGAGCCAGAAAATGGCTATAAATGTCTTCTTGCAGGCCAGAAACTGGCCCAGAGAGTCTATGAGTGCCCCAGACAGGCTACGTGTCCTTCGGATCCAAAGATGTCGCAGTATTCCTTCCCAGTCTCTCCAATCAGCTGCTGCAGGCCGTGGAGGGCCTCTTGGTCCTTGAGAAGGACCTTTTTGAGAAGGACCTTTTTGAGAAGGACCTTTTTGAAAAGGACCTTTTTGAAAAGGACCTTTTTGAAAAGGACCTTTTTGAGAAGGACCTTTTTGAGAAGGACCTTTTTTCAGAAGGACCTTTTTTCAGAAGGACCTTTTTTCAGAAGGACCTTTTTTCAGAAGGACCTTTTTTCAGAAGGACCTTTTTTCAGAAGGACCTTTTTTCAGAAGGACCTTTTTTCAGAAGGACCTTTTTTCAGAAGGACCTTTTTTCAGAAGGACCTTTTTTCAGAAGGACCTTTTTTCAGAAGGACCTTTTTTCAGAAGGACCTTTTTTCAGAAGGACCTTTTTTCAGAAGGACCTTTTTTCAGAAGGACCTTTTTTCAGAAGGACCTTTTTTCAGAAGGACCTTTTTTCAGAAGGACCTTTTTTCAGAAGGACCTTTTTTCAGAAGGACCTTTTTTCAGAAGGACCTTTTTTCAGAAGGACCTTTTTTCAGAAGGACCTTTTTTCAGAAGGACCTTTTTTCAGAAGGACCTTTTTTCAGAAGGACCTTTTTTCAGAAGGACCTTTTTTCAGAAGGACCTTTTTTCAGAAGGACCTTTTTTCAGAAGGACCTTTTTTCAGAAGGACCTTTTTTCAGAAGGACCTTTTTTCAGAAGGACCTTTTTTCAGAAGGACCTTTTTTCAGAAGGACCTTTTTTCAGAAGGACCTTTTTTCAGAAGGACCTTTTTTCAGAAGGACCTTTTTTCAGAAGGACCTTTTTTCAGAAGGACCTTTTTTCAGAAGGACCTTTTTTCAGAAGGACCTTTTTTCAGAAGGACCTTTTTTCAGAAGGACCTTTTTTCAGAAGGACCTTTTTTCAGAAGGACCTTTTTTCAGAAGGACCTTTTTTCAGAAGGACCTTTTTTCAGAAGGACCTTTTTTCAGAAGGACCTTTTTTCAGAAGGACCTTTTTTCAGAAGGACCTTTTTGAGACGGCAAAAACAGGCAGTGCAAACAAAGTGTTTGCTGTTGTCATGAAAGTTCGGTAAAAGATATGAAATACCGGCCTGTGCACTGACATTAGCATTATCTAAACCTACTGACAACGTACACTAGTCACACTGTACCACAGAAATCCCTTCTTCTTTTGTTTAAACTTTGTGCCACACATTCTGCACAGGCTGTCCGCCATGTTGGTGTGGTCTAGTGAATGTGGGTCACTAAGCTTGACCGACTGGTGCTGATGGGGCGTAAAACACTAGTTACTCACTCACCTCTGGTAGGTGAGCTTGAGGAACCATCACTGGGTCTTTTCACATTTGTAGGAACTTTCTCCTGAGAATGAGAACCATTTATCATTAAGTGTTGTTGACAATATAATTCATTTCGTCTTTCACCCTAGCTGGGGGGGGGGAGGGTTAGTTCAGTGGTGACATGCAAGGCTGCCAAATGTGTGCTTAAGCAGAGCAGCATACAACACGTGTGTACTGTTCGTATGCCAATGCAACAATTATGGAAATGTATTGGATACTACCATCTGGTTGCACTGGATACTACCGTCTACCTCTTTTATAGTGCCCCAAAATAGCCCACACAGGTGCTGATGGGGCGTAATACACCAGTTCGCCTCTCTTTTATAACAAAGTTCAATTAGGGCATGTGGGGTAGTCTGATATTGGGAATACACAGAATTTTAGGGATTTTTTATGGGAGGATATTGATGCAAAAAAGGTGGTATCATATGGAACTACTCTTTTATCTTGTTTTTCAGTCTCTGAATAATATTGTCTGTGTGAAACAAGCTCGCTTTCTTTAGCCGCCTCTGCGTTGTTAGAATCATTTAATTTCTCGGAACACATGTCTTCTTTGCCTCTTCCAAAGTCAACAGCACTACTTCCCTCTTGTTTCTTAGCCATTGGAGCAGGTGAAGTAGCAGAGGAGTAGGCCATCCTGTTGTTCTGGGCGACCCGATCCTTGCCCTGCTGTTCTATGGAGTTGATAATTTAATATCTGTATCATTCAGTTTAAATCTAATTTGGTCAATCGGGTAATTACCATATTGTTGCCTTATCCCATTGAATAGTGGGATTTTGGCAGGGCTTCAGAACCTTACAGAGTGACCTAAAAGTAGCTTGAAAATCCCTCAAGTTTTTTATATAGGTTTCCTCCAAGTTTCTGGAAAATCTCAGTGAAGTAAATAGCTTGGGAAGACTGCCTTTGTCTTTTTAAAAGGCTCCCTAATTGATTTGTTGGCTGTTCTCTCAGCACTCTGGGGCCTGGGCATGGCAATTAACACCAACACTCAGGATGACATGTTTGACTTGTGAATGAATTGTCCTTCTCTTTTCTAAGAATGGTTAGAATGTGTCTGAACTGAGCCCCTGAGTAGGAAATGATCTTGGTGTGAGTGGCCACACTTTCATTGATGAACCTGGTTCTGCCCATAAGAGAGTCGCCAAGAACGTTTAAAAAATGGTGCGCTGTACATATGGGTTATCTAAGTGCAATACATGCCAGTAACTTCTTAAAACTATATTAGAATTCTTAAAAACACAGGGCATTTTAAAGTCCCCTTGAATGGTACAATGTCAATGCTCTCATGATATCATCTACCCTATCGGATGTGTTTACTGACCATCTGAATCTTATCTTTGTCAATTGCTTCATACACTATGTTATCTTAAAAAGCTAGGTGTGAAACAAAAAAAATCTTATATCGTTATTTGATAATTCATAGGGGATGTCATAAAGAATGACCATAGCGACATTTCTTGCAGATACAACAGTGCAGGTAGGGTTGGTCTGGTGGTAGCGTGCTGGGCTGCCAATCGCTGAGTCCAGGGTTCAAATCCAGCTCTTGCCGGGTCACCTGGGCCAATGTTGGACGACTGTTTCAATCATCCTTCGCCTCATTGCCGTGTCCTCCCCGTCCTAATTAGCCTACCAAGTGCACAAATACAGGACGTTAAGCCCCAATCATCCGTCAGTCTCTTCATCTCTTGGTGTGTTTGACTCTTAAAGAATTTATCTGGAACAGTCCTACTGATTTGGGAAGCGGCTGCCCTGTGCTCAAAATGGACAGCCTTCTTAATCTGGTAAACTTGCTCAACAGAGTGATGAATTCGGTTGGTGTGCATATATGTGCCTAAAGTCATAGATATTACTCAGGGGGTCATAACGGCTGGAGACGGCCCCGATTCCTGAAGGGCTATTTACGGGTGGTGATGGTCTGGCAGCTTCCAGCCAGAAACCTGTTGCCACCCCCCATTGTTAGGCAATGGGTTCCACTCTGCAGATCGAACTGGCCTTAAGGGATCAGTTTGCTGCATTGGTTGACGTTGTGGTTAGACTGTTTGGGCATAGGCTGTGGGAGTAGGTCTCCACTGTAGCTGGAACGCCATATGGCAAGCGCCCGTCGCACATGTTTAGTGTGTGATCATCGATCTTCAGACCTTTTTTGGTCCATCTTACGGCATGTAGCCAACTACCCACGAATTCCGCAGGGAATAATTTTGGTCTGACTTGAAGGGCTAAACAGAATAGTGGTGGCGTAAGTCCTTAACTTGTTCAGCAGTCCATCGAAAGTTGGTATTTGATAAGATTTGCCTAATTTGGGCATTGGGGATGGCCGGCCTAAGAGGCTGATCTAGTTTTTGTTTAATTTTTACCTGGCCTTGGGGATTTGCCTGAGGTCGACCGAACAGTGACAAGCGGTCCAATGCCGTGAGTTGGTAAAATTTCAGTTTTGGGCCAACATGCACTTACATTTTAGGTCATATCTCAGCCCCATAAAGGAATTTATGCTGGTATTATGGATCGAATGATAGGCAAAGATATCTTCTTTGATGTAAATAGCAGCAATTGCATCCATATGTCACTGGTCTTTAGATAATGAGTGATGCATGATTGCAGATAGCGAAATTTTTGGTGTCCCGCCGGGACACTGCATGTAAAATTTTTGCAAACAACTTTAAAATACAGGAAAAGGGATGGATTTAGGATTAAAATTGCAATGCATTACCGTTCCCTGATTAGACGGGCATCTTGTGAATCCAGAAAAATGGCAATTGGATATTTATATATTTTTTTAATACACGTTTTGTGATCCTCAGTTGGTGTGTCCCGGGTGGAGCTTAAAAGTGCAATCTGATTTTTGATGCCACAGATAAACCACTGATCAAAACATTTTCAGAAAATTTGATATACCAATGCATTGCTCATGACCTTGTCTGTCAGGAATATATCACTTAAAGTGGCTAAGGTTGTTGTACCGGAAGCTGCGATGGCTTGAGTAAGACTGACAACAGCGCGACGCTCTTATATTCTGCAAACATTCTGTGGGACTTCTCTTGTTCGGGTACTTCCTGATGAAGGCTTGTTGCTGGAATTCTTGCATTCTTGGTATTATTGTCATGCTCATGAGCCTGGCTTTCTATTAGTGTATAGAATAGGGTAGAAAGTCCAACCCATAATGGCATCAGAGCCCTATCTTTGAGACTGACAAAAAATGCGACGCTCTCACATTTTGTAATATTTACGAGGATCTTTCTTCTTTACATGCTTCTTGATGAAGGTTAGTGGAAGGAAAGTTATCTTTTCTGATATGATTTTGTTGTTCATGACCCCAGGTTTCTATTGGTCTATAGAACGCAGTTGTAAATGTAACCTATCATGGTATTAGTGGCCTGTCTTTGTCACTGACAACAAATGTGGCACTCTTACACTTTGTAAAAATGTATGTTCAGACATGTCTTGTTCAAATGCTTTGTGATAAAGACTCTTTGCTGGAATTTTTACTTGTTTGTTATTGTGTTGTTACACTTGAGCTTAGCTTTCCATTGGTAGAGACAATATGGTTTTTAGTCAAACCTATCATGGTATAATGGCCCTGTGTTTATGGCTGACAAAAAGTGCAAAGCTTGCTTTCGGCATTACCTGCTAATTACACCATAGAAGGTATGAGAAGGCAAATAATCATAAATATCTTTTTTGTTCTTTTTAAGAATATTATTAAACAAAACGTGTGCAAGTTTCATAGTGATATCTTAAAAAGTCTTTGCTACAGAGGTATTTGAAGAATCATAGTTTCGTTTTGAATAAACTGCATTTTAAGTTAGTATTTTCTTCACATTTATGTTTAAATTTACTAGCATAATGTGGCATAGACGTCACAAAAACGCATATACAACCTCAAATTTTTGGATTTGGAATCTAATAACACATAGAAAGCATATCAGTGATTATTGATTTTTTGGCCAATTTCACCAGAAATTCCAAATTTTACCAACTTGTGGCATTGGTCCCAAGCTTGAATATACCTAAACAAAAATTTAGTCTTGCATCGGCAAAAAGTCTGTCATATCATACGACAACTAGTACCTCTCCTTCATCTCATCTTTCACAGTCTCGGGATTGTCTTTGTGAAACAAGCTCGCTTTCTTTAGCAGCCTCTGCGTTGTTAGAATCATAGAATTCCTCGGAACAGATGTCTTCTTTGCCTCTTCTAAAGTCAACAGCACTACTTCCCTGTTGTTTCTTAGCCATTGGAGCAGGTGAAGTAGCCGAGGACGAGGCAGTTGGGTTGTTTTGTGGTTGTCCTGGTGTTCTTGGACGACCCGATCATTGACCTGTATAATTCAGTTTAAATCTAATTGCGTCAACCATATGTGTTTCCTCCTCTAGTTTCTGGACAATCTCAGTGAAGTAAATCTTTGCTTGGCTTTTGTCTTTTTATGGAGTTCCCAAATTGACTTGTTGCCTTTCTTTTAGCACTCTAGGCATGGCAATTAAGACCAACACTCAGGATGACATGTTTTACTTGTGAATGAGAGTTGTCCTTCTCTTTTCTCAGAATTTCTAGAACGTGTCTGAACTTGGCCCCTGAATAGGAAATTATCTTGGAGTGAGTGGCCACTCTTTCATTGATGAACCTGGTTCTGCCCACAGGAGAATCCCCAAGAATGAGAATCTTGCGTCATTTTGTCTTGGGCAATTCCCAGGCATTCTTAGCCTCATTGTTAGGGGCCTTGAAGTAGACTGGCTTAACAGGGACCCGGTGTTCCGGAACCAAAGTTGACGATAATTGTTGTAAATTTACTCTTTGGGAATGCTGAGGCAATGATTGGGAAGACAGAAAATCTAAAGTGGGATGGGATGCTCTGCTTGCTCTGCTAGGCTGAGTAGAGTGCGGAGAATCCGGAATGAGTTCCATCGCCTTTGTCCAGTCCTCGGAGATGACTAAGTTCCTGCGGAGTTCAACCCTAGAAGGGCCCGGTTTAGGGGAGGATCCCCTAAGAGCTAAGGGTCCAGTTTGAGAAGGATGCGGGGGAAAGTTGTCGTCCTTAGGAACGAGTTTTTGAGTTCCTGCAGAGGAGGTCTGGTTAAGTGGAAGTGTATGAGGGACCGAAATCGCCAGAAGGAGTCCGGTAAGGGTTGGCGGCCTCAGATTGAATTGCTATGGGGGGGCCTAGAAGTGGCCTGTGAAGGAATTTGTGCTTCTGTTGTTTCCGTTCTGAGTGAACGGAAGCGAGAACCCCTGGATGAAGATCCAAGGAGTTCTCTGCGGGTCTTCATAAGGAGTTTCCCAAACACATTAGAACCTATGGACTGTTTGGCAGGGTCCCTGGTCCTCGTGCCGCAGTACCTATCAGGGACATTGTGAAGGATTTCAGTCCCGGAAGCCTTAAGGGCCTCCACAAAGGGTGAGCGTTGGGTCAATTTCTCCTTGAGGAGGTCCTTGACGACTTGATGTTTTTTTGTCATGTCCCATTCTCAATCTAACTTGGCTACCCACGGACTATGTCTCTTCATCTCTCGGTGTGTTTGACTCTTAAAGAATTTATTAGATACAGTCTGTGCCTTGGTGAGAGGTTCTACTGATTTGGGAAGCGGCTCTCCTGTGCTCAAAATGGATAGCCTTTTTAATTTGATACACTTGCTCAACAGAGTGATGAGTTTTGTTGGCGTGCATATGCCTGAAGTCATAGAACTTACTCAGGAGGTCATAACGGCTGGAGACGGCCCTGATGCCTGAAAGGCTATTTACGGGCGGTGATGGTCTGGCAGCTTACAGCCAGAAACCTGTTGCCATCCCCCATTGTTATAGGCAATGGGTCCCACTCTGCAGTCAGAACTGGCCTTAAGGGTTTCAGATTGCTGGATTGGTTGACGTTGTGGTCTGGCAGCTTGGGCATAAGTTGTGGGAGCTGGTCTCTCCTCTAGCTGGATCGCCGTACGGCAAGCGCCCTTCGCCATGTTAAGTGTGTGTTCATCGATTTTCAGACCTTTTTTGGTCCATCTTAAGGCATGTAGCCAACTAGCCTCGAATTCCGCAGGGAATAGTTATGGTCTTGCTTAAACAGAATAGTGGTGGCGTAAGGCCTCAACTTGTTCAGCAGTCCATCGAAAGTTGCTGTTTGGAAGGATTTGCCTGATTTGGGCTTTGGGGATGGCTGGCCTGGGAGACTGATCTAGTGTTTAATTTTCATCAGGCCTTTGCGGATTTGCCTGAGGTCAATCGAACAGTGACAAAATTGAATATACCTAAACAATAAATTTTTTTCTTGTATCAACAAAATGTATGTGATATCATACTCTTCTGGAACCTGTCCTTCATCTTGTCTTTCAGTCTTGGCAATGTTCATGTGAAACCAACTCACTCTCTGCAGCTGCTTCTGCATTGTTAGAATCATAGAATTCCTCGGAACAGATGTCTTCTTTGCCTCTTCTACAGTCAGCAGCACTACTTCCGTCTTTTGTTTCTTTGCCATTGGAGTAGAAGTGGAGGAGGTGGTTTGATTGTTTTTGGACCATCCTGGTGCCCTTGGCCGTCCTGGTGTTTTTGGCCGTCCCGTTCCCAGACCCACTGTCCTGTTCAGAGTTTATTTGCATTAGAATCTGTTATCCTTTCCATCTGATTCTGCAACATAAAACTATATGTGCAATTGCTTGTGTTGGGGTAGGCTGTGAGGGAGGGGCCTGTGACCTGGAGGGGGCCCTAACGACGACTTGGGCACGGGGATCAAATGTTTGCTTGAGCTGCATATTTCGAGGATATGATCTGACGGGCAATGTCATGGCAGGCATGGAAAGTTGCATGCGATGTTGGTAGGCATGTTCAGCGCTTCGGAACTGCATACTATTGTAATGGAGCTTCGTTAGGTAGAAACCTGACAAAACATTAAGGTTGCCATTCGATCAAAAAATTAGGTTGGTGGGTTTTGTAAATACAGTCATTAAGTCAAACTTAGTGTCAAAACCAACTTCCAGATGCAAGTTTCTTGATCTGCAGTTGGCTGCAGCTTTGTCCAGCTGTTCCACCAAGATACAAGACGCTTGACTTGGGAGACAAAGAATTCAATACAATTAAAGGACATGTGGACAAAAGCAATGCTCAGAAAGTCACCGATGTTCATAGAGTATTACCTGTATCATTCAGTTTAAATCTAATTGGGTCAACCGGACATTTACCATATTGTCAGAGGTTACCTTATCCTAATGCAAGTTTTTCATGTGCGATTCCTCAAGTTTCTGGAAAATCTCAGTAAAGTAAATCTTAGCTTGGCCTTTGTCTTTTTAGGGAGTTCACTGATGGACTTATTGGCTTTCTTTCAGCCCTCTGGGCATGGCAATTAAGACTAAAACTCAGGATCACATTTGACTTGTGAATGAGTTGTCCTTCTCTTTTCTCAGAATGTTTAGAATGTGTCGGAACTGAGCCCCTGAATAGGAAATTATCTTGGTGTGAGTGGCCACTCTTTCATTGATGGACCTGGTTCTGCCCACAAGAGAATAATGAGAATCTTGGGTCATTTTGTCCTGGGTGATTCCCAAGCATTCTTGGCCTCATTGTTAGGGGCCTTGAAGTAGACTGGCTTGACTGGGACCCGGTGTTCTGGAACCGAGGTTGACGATAAGCGTCGTAAAGTTACTCTAGGGGAATGCTGAGGCAGTGATTGGGAAGACAGAAAATCTAAAGTGGGATGGGATGCTCTGCTTGCTCCGCTAGGCTTTGAAGAGTGGGGAGAATCAGGAATGATTTCCATGGCCTCTGTCCAGTCCTCGGAGATGACGGGAGTCCCTGCGGACTTCAACCCCAGAAGGGCCCAGTTTAGGGGAGGATGCGCCTATAGCTAAGGGTCCTGTCTGAGAAGGGAGTGGAGGAAAGCTGTCGTTCTTAGGAACGAGTGTTTACGCTCTGTGAAGGTGATCTGGTTCAGTGGAAGAATATGTTTTATTTTGACTCAATTGGCATTTACAAATAACATTAGCTCATATGAGCTAGTACTCGAGTATAAAGTAATAATGACAATACAAAAAACGAGTAGTTTCCTGAAGACCTTAGAGCCTCCGGGCTGTTTGGCAGGGTCCCTAGTCCCCGTGCCCCAGTGCCTAACAGGGACATTGTCAAGAATCTCTGTCCCCGGAAGCCTTAAAGGCCTCCATAAAGGGTGGGCATTGGGTCAATTTCTGCTTGAGGAGATCCTTGACGACCTGACGTTTTTTCGTCATGTTCCACTCCCTATCTAGTTTGGCTACCCACAGACTGCGTCTCTTCATATCATGGTGTGTTTTACTCTTGAAGAATTTATCTGAAACAATCTTAGCCTCAGCTGCACTACAGGTCCTGCTGATTTGGAAAGCTGCCCTGTGCTCAAAATGGACAGCCTTCTTAATGTGATACACTTGCTCAACAGAGTAAGTTCTCTTGGAGTACAAGGGGGGAGGGTTGGTCTAGTGGTAGCACACTGGGTTGCCAATCGCTGGGCCCCAGGTTCGAATCCAGCTCTTGCCGGTTCACCTGGGTCAATGTTGGACGGCTGTTTCAATCATCCTTCACCTCATTGCCGTGTCCTCCTTCTGTCCTAATTTAGCCTACCAAGTGCATAAATACAGGACGTAAAGCCCCAATCATCCATCCATCCAGCCATCCCCCCATTGTTAGGCAATGGGTGCGTCTCTGCAGTCAGAACTGGCCTTAAGGACTCATGCACTGTATGGGTTGATGCTGTGGTGAGACAGCTTGGGCAAAGGTTGTGGGAGCAGGTTTTCCCTGTAACTGGATCTCCGTACTGCCACCGCCCTTCACCATGTCTGGTGTGTGATCATCAATCTTATTCAGTCCTTTCTTGGTCCATCTTATGGCATGTAGCCAACTACCCTCAAATTCCGCAGGGAATAATTATGGTCTTGCTTTAAGGGCCGAAATAGCCAGCTGAATGGAATGGTGGTGGTGCAAGACCTCAACTTGTCAGTAGTCCATCAAAAGTAGTTATTTGAAAGCATTTGCCTAATTTGGGCATTGGGATGGTCGGCCAGGCCCGGCGTAAGAGACTGATCTAGTTTTTGTTTAATTTTCATCAGGCCTTTGGGGATTTGCCTGAGGTCGACTGAACAGTGACAAGCTTGAATATACCTAAACAAAATTTTAGTCTTGCACTGGCAAAAAATAAGGTGGGGGGGGGGAGCGCGAGCCAGTTCCTTTCAATTTAGCAGCGAATGGATAACGGTTCAATCCGCTGATGCGTTCCTCTGTAGCTCTCTGTGGAGGATTCTTCAACTGACGCCTCAGGTGATCTTTCAAGTTTATGCCAGACATTCTCTGTTGGATTCATATCTGGGCTTTAAGGTGGTGACTTGGTTGATGGGAACTAAATGCTTTTCAATAATACCAACAAGCAATATGCTTCCCAGAATTCCCATGATTATTATAACTATTTGTGGATAGCATCTTATGTTTTCGATTAGTCAATATTTCTTGTTCGCTCTGATTGTGGATGTGGTTCTGTAAATGTTGTCAGGCCATTTCGAGTTCAGTTCGTGCCGCGTGTTTTTAATCTTGACACCATCTTGTTCTAGAATTTGTTTCACAATTTGAACTGCAGGACTCTTCCCTGATCTGACCTGTTTTTTTTTTATCTCTTGCATGTAGTTTTCACGGGTCCAAGCAACACAACTTTCCAAGGATCCGTGTATTTTTGTTTCTTCACATAAATGCATTAATCCATGAACATTGTAAACTAAAAATTTCTCCATACAGATCTTCGCCGTCAGACAAAGTGCTCAAGCAGTTCATGCGGATACTGTCTATGTTCTTTGACAAGCCTGTTGCTCACCAAGATGCTGATAGCCACACTTAGGGTCATGAAATGCCAAAAGTTTGATGGAGTCAAGATATCCCAGAACAACTTTCCTATGTACAACAGAACATGTCGCAGTTCTGTTGCCTTCCATCTTTCGAACTCGCTAAGACCTCTTGGTTTGTGTGTGAAGTCCTTGGTGCATAATCGTGTGACGGCCGGGTGGGAAATTCTGGAGGAGCAGAAATAGCAAAGGGCAAGTCTGGTCAGACCTGGGAGACGATCTTAATTGCCCGACTGAAAGACGAGGGTGTCAAACCGGGCAGAACATCTGAGCGAAGTAGATGTCAATCTTGCTGTTCTGAGCTGGGGGACGCATCTTCGTCATCAAGGTGGCCAAATGGGCTTCAGACCTGTTTCTTGGCTGGTGGTTGGGAGATCGGACTGACTTGCATCAGGTTGCTGGGTCTTGACCTTGCCTCTGAAAGTAGAATTACAGCTTCGACCTATAAAAAATAAACCTCTTTGGCTTCCTCAATGACTGTGGATGAAGTGCTATAACAACCTGCTCCTTGGCCAAAACGCAGGCAGTTCCTGTGATATTTGCTGGGAGTTTCTAGGAGATCCACATTGTATAACTTCACTGCTATCCTGCTGTTGTCATCAGAGATAACTGGTTGTACAAGAGTTTCAAGTTCCCAACCTTATTAAAAAGGCATATTAAGATACAATTTGCTTATGTAACTGTACCGTAGAAAAGCAGCAACCTTTGCACATTTTTCTCTGCACAACCAGATGTCTCCAGATAGCCCAATCAGGTGCTGGCGAGACGTAAAATACCAACTCACTTACTCCCTGTACAACCAGAGCAAATCGGATATGTTTAAACTCCGTGGAAGTGTGCTGGGTCCAAGGTTCGAATCCAGCTCTTGCTGCAAATAAAACTTACTTGCAAAACTGCTTCCCCATTGTGTCTTCTTCATCTGATTCTGGATCCAGACGTGAAAAATCACGGTCTGCAAATTGGTCGACTCGCTCTGAGGCAGTCTTCTTATCATCTGGAAAGTACAATATACTTAATATAAGTACTATAGCCATATTACTACTTGATCACTTTTTTTTCATGAGCTCCACTGGAAATCAAGACTCAAGTTATATTTAATTTTTTTTTTGGGCATGAAGTAACTTAAAGGTTCCATGAGATATTAAACAATTGGCCTAATGATTTGCACTTATATAACAATTTAATGATATATATAACAATTTAATGATATATATATTTAGAACTGCAATTTTTGCGATAGTATTCTTCTGGTAAGTCTTATTTCTGACAGTCCTCACCTCCGTAAAGCTTGATCTTGATGAGTCCTTGCAACTTCTTCCAGGCTGCAGAGTTTTGTGGTGTGCTCCTTTGTTATCTTGGAATGGACATTAATCTCATTTGCTGGCCAAAAGTAATACCATTCCTGAAATGTAAGCATTATCTGTCTGTGAAAAAGCTTACATCTCTTATACTCTTCATTCCATCTTCATTGCGTCAATGAGCTAGAGTAAAGATCCATTTCACAAAGATCAAAATGAACAAATGATAAAATTAAGTTGGATCTGAAGGTGCCCCGTAATTATTTAACATACATGTATATATATCACAGAGTAAAATAAAGTGAGCAGTTCGCTTTTTTTCCCATAGAACTTTTCAATTTTATTTGAGTATTTTTTCAATAGCTTTGCTGTTGGTCTATGACATTTAGACCGAGTTTAATATGTGTTCTGGGTTGTCTCATCCAGGGCTTTGGAGTCGGGAGTCGAAATTTGACTTTCAGGTGGAGTCGGGAGTCGGTCAAATTAATTGGACTCCCGACTCCGAACATTAACAAAAAATTGGAAACATTGTGAGTGTATTCAAAATTTAATTCTTAAGCATCCAAACTGATATTGATAAACTGTGGAATTAATATTTTCTTTCTGCTAACCACATTGTAGAGGAGTCAGAGTCGAAATTCAGGAGACCGTCCAGAGTCGTTTATCAGGGAGTCAAAGGAGTCGGGACAAAGATTATGTACCCACTTGCTACCCGACTCCAAAGCCCTGGTCTCATCTTGAGATATCATAAGTTAGGGACATTCCTGCCTATTATATTAGTATTTGAAATTAAGTATACCCTTGAACCTTGAACATACTCTCTTGACTTATAGACTGATTTTGATGTGACAATGCAATAAATTATGTAATTGTGATACCTTCGCCCTTTTTTTGCCTGTGTTGTGATTGAAATTATTGGATTTCTTATAATATTGATATGAATGTATGTTTTTATGCTAAATTTCCCTTGCATTTACAAGAAACGTAACGAATCTGTTCGTATATTTTTGCTGATTTAAAAATTGTTTGCTTTTGCTCTCTATGTTCACTGTGGTAACAAATATGAAGAATGTCATTTAAAATTTGGTCATGTTTCACACTTTCGTTAAGAATCAGTAATGTATTATTTTTTAATGGTACCTTTTTATCATTTTGAAAATTGAGTATTGCTCTTAATTCTATTTTGTTTTTTTCTCTTTATTTTCAATGTAACTTCACGACTTCCGAATAATTGCATGTGCTTAGAATACCACAAAATGGCACAAATGATTGTATTGTCATAAAAATGTCGTGCAATATATTATATTGTGCTAGGCTGTCAATTGCTGGGACCAGGGTTCGAATCCAGCTCTTGCCAGTCCACCTGGCCCTGTGTTGGATGGTCGTTTCAATCATACTTTGCGTGATTGTTGTGTCCTCCTCCTGTCCTAATCAGCCTACCAGGTGCATAAATACAGGACCATCCATTCATGAGATGAATTGTTTGAATTTTATTTCCGTCCAAGTTCTCTACACAGAAGCACTTCTCTCCTGTGCTTGATAGATGTACTTGATAGATTTTTGTGTTCTTTGCATTATTGATTAGTAATCACTCCAGTGCAAAATCTCTGGTCTTCCTTCGTTCTATGACAAATGTTTTTGTTGTAGTAATATTTAATCTTTGCTATAATATTCTATATAATATATATATTTATATATGTGTAGTTTGCTTGTTGCTGAAACTGTTTGTCTTATTATTTTTGAACATAATCATTGTGTAACTACTGATTATGTACAATTATGTCGATCACATTTTCCTAAAACCATGAAATGTTGGTTACGTTACAAAAAAAGTTTTAATATAATATTTTCTGCTATTGATATTCATGATAAACCTCGTTGATATCAGGCAGGGAACGGTTACACCCGATGGCGACAATCTCTGATGGCTGAGAGACGTCATTGTTGTGTTGCCTGTTGACCAAGAAGTATGCAAATAGGCCTATTGCCTGAAAAAGAACTGTTCTGCTTGATTTGCTTTCGTTCCAATGCATTTTTTTTTTTTGGAATTTGCATGTCTCTTATTGCTTACTGTTGTACAATTTAAATCTGTGAAATTGTTGATATAAACTTCCTTAGGGGCCGACCAGATGATCATTGGAGGGTGGCTATGCACTTTTGGTGAAAAAAGATTGTTTCCCACTTGACACTGAAAAAAAAAGTTTATTCAGCACATGAAAAAAAAGTGTTTCCGCCTGCAGCTAGGGTACTGTTATGCTAGAATTCCAATAAAAAAGTTTGTTGCGAGGGCGCATGCGAAAAAAAAAGTTCTACGTCGCTGCGAACGAAAAAAAAAGTTCGTCCCGGGGGTGAAGTCCATAGCCCTCCCCAACTATCGTCTGGTCGGCCCCTTAGCAACATCAGCTTGAGTCCAGCTTCAAATTGTAATACTTGTTTCCACCTGTACCAGATTGTATGAACTCTAAACATAGGTTATCCTAAAGTGCGAGTCGTTTTAATTAATTGACACAATATCAGTAAAATAACAGGACAAATTTTTTCCCAGTAATCCGGTTAGAAAATAAGTTATAGGAGTTAATCACTTTAGGATAACCCGTGTTAAGCATTTGTACGATACGGTACTGCAGAAAATTTTTCACATGTAGAAGTGAATTAATTTGCTCTGTGTAATATATGTAATACTGTAATAGCGTTTTTGTACTTATGATTCTTTGATATTTTCATGATTTACACATGTAACTGTGACTGATATTGTGTATTATTGAAGATATGTAGGCCTAATAAAAGTTTCATACACATAAGTTATGGGCAGTTGAATATTGGTTGGTGAATTATGTTACTTCCTAAAATGCTGAAAGCATGTGAATCTTTTTCTGTTGAAGTGTTGAAATTTGTTTTTCTGGTGGTCTCAATTTTTCTTGCTGAATGGGTATATGGCACAAATTCAGTGGTTTGGCCGGATAATTCTCGCATCGTTCTCAAGTTGTCCAATAGAAGGTCATCACAATGAATCTCCAGTTGGCTAGGAGAGTCAACCTTGGCAAAAAACCATGATTGCCTTTTTTTTTCGATAAAGTTAATTTACAAAAAGATATTGCCCGTCCCATGGCATGTGACAATCATCTGAAAGAACTTATTTTCAACTTGCATGATCTTGCAAATTTGAAGAAGATAATGGCAGTCCTCCACATGAACTGAGCATTGCCACAGCTACAAGTTGCCGGTCTTGCCTTGGTCTTGTCTCGCATCTGTTCCACCTCTTTGCCAGGAGCACCCCTGTGGATCTTAGTGCATCCAGTTTACATTTCCAGTTAATAGCTCTAGTTTTTTGCAGTCCGGCTGTCTACAAATGGACTGCTCTTGCATTGCCACTTCTTTTTCCAGCCTTGGCAGATCAGAACATATGCTGTCTTGTGTTGCCACCTAGTGATTAGTGTGCTATTCCGCGAGCTCCTGGGAGCGTCCCATATCATTTCAACACGCAGCACAATTTTGTGTGGAAGACACCGGGGCTGTTTCTGAGTGTGCTGATGGCCTTGTCTACTTAGAGAATGTGATTGCTGAGTCTGACTCTGGCATACATCAATGTTGAATAGAAATTTTGTGAATGTGCAATGAAATTGGAACTATTTCTTGGGACAGCAATACTTTAGCATACAAAATCAACTTTTGTGCAGGTGGCAGCAGCATGCAGTTCTCATTTTCACCAGACTGGCAGTCTTGCATAACTGTTTGGCAATATATGGAACTCAATTTTATGTTGAGCCCATGGGACATTAAATTCAGAGAGGTTGTATCCAGTATTCTATACTGGGGCAGCTGAAAGGAACCTACGCATCTCTGAATGAATAAAGCTTGTGCCAGACTCTGGGTTTCTCATCTCATCGTCAACAAAATGTGCAGCTCTCCACGAAAAAGAGGAGGTTGAGCTGCGCCCGGCTTACCAGGAATATACCAGCACAACAGAAGCAGGCTAGCTCCAGGTGGCAGACGTGTGCAGGGTGTCCTTGCAAGACATAGATGTCCGAGACATCTGGAGACTTAAGACGATGGATATAGAAGTGGCTCTTTAATAGGAAAATGTATAGGCAAAATTTGTGTTTAGGAAAGTGGTGGCTCCAGTGACTGATTTAGGTATGTGTTGGAGGCGCTGAGCACGGAATAATGTGAAGGCTCCAAAAACTGAAAGCGAAAGCAAATTTCTTAGGGGGGAAAAAGCTTATGCCCCATTCTTCCTAGTGCAGGGGAAGCTATCATTGTAAATAATTTACGGGACGGGGTGTGTCATTACCAGTGATATCATTACAGGATACACTTTCAAGGTTCAAGCTGACCCTGATCCATGGATGATATTGAAGCCAAGGCGTTTAAAAATCAAAATTCAAGTGGTTACAGATGAAGTGGGCAATCGATGAACTGCTCATATGTGCTGTGGTGTTGATCATTCACAGCTTTCCATGTGTCATAAGTTTGAATTGGACCCTTGCAAGGAATAGAAGCCATTGTTACTCGGCCCCTGTCTACAAGTGGACTGCTCTTGCATTGCCACTTCTTTTTCCAGCCTTGGCAGATCAGAACATATGCTGTCTTGTGTTGCCACCTAGTGATTAGTGTGCTATTCCGCGAGCGTCCACATCATTTCAATCAGAGGAACACACAATTTTGTCTGGAAGACACCTGGGCTGTTTCTGAGTGTGCTGATGGCCTTGTCTAGTGCAATGAAATTGGAACTATTTCTTGGGACAGCAATACTTTAGCGTACAAAATCAACTTTTGTGCCAAGTGGCAGCAGCATTCAGTTCTCATTTTCACCAGACTGACTCGGCCCTGTAACACAGTAATAACTTTATCTTGTCTTTTTAGTCCTTCAATCAATTGTACAGCAGAGTTTTATTGTCAGCCGGAGTTGAGTACAACTTGTTTGCATGAACGATAGAGCAATCCATTAACATGGTCTAAATGAGCATTGACAGCTGTTTTGATTGACTCTTTGTTCGTTGTCTTACAGATTTTTTAGATTTTGGAAGGTTATAATAAGCATTTCTGCTAATTTTGTTCACTTTCTTGCGAATTGACGCCCCGCAGGTTTGGACCTCCTCGTGGCGGAGGGTGGTAACACTTAGGTGAAGACCTCAATCCTTCAGTGGCCAACATGAGACAGTGCGTTGCACGGTGTGTCCCCTACCTTACAGGGGAATATCAATGATCATGTTTCAAGACCGGATCGCACGTCAACCGTGTAACCAAGGTGTGCGTCCCTCAGCGGGAAACCAGGTGGAGATCGAAAAGTTAGCAACTGGAATGCCAAGATTTCAACGGACAATGACATCCTCGGATGACTTGGTTGACCCTGACTGTCATTGCAGACATTTGTGACCGAGGATGTCATTGTCCGTTGAAATCTTGGCATTCCAGTTGCTAACTTTTCGATCTCCGCCTGGTTTCCCCCTTACACATGATGATAAGATGAACATTGCCTTGTGATAAAAGGTGTAAACAAACCAATGGAACCTTTCTAATTCACCCTGAGAATGGTAAACAAAAACAGAAACTGACATCAGTCAATGAAACAGCCCCACAAAGTATCCATTGAACCTTCCAAAAGACCAGGCAAAGCCAAAAGGCCGTATTTTCTCGAAAGAGAGTAAAACATGCACTGACTCTCACCTAAAGAAGTGGTTCCAGAAACAAGGCATTGAACAATTCAGACATATGTCCCAACGAAATGGATATGAATTACTACAACTGACATTCAAAGACAACCAAGTTCCTGAGAAAGTACCTGTAGCTTTTGAAAAGTGCATAGTTCGCCCTCTCTTTCCCCGACCCAAGCGTTGTTTCAATTGCCAAATATATGGCCATTTCAGCAGTACATGTAGAAAACCAACAGTTTGTGCAAATTGTGGTGATCAAGGTCATACTCACAAGAGAGATAAACCGTGCTGCATACCCCTACATTGTATATTGTGGAGGGGACCACCCTGCACTCTAAACTGACCTAAACAAATTCTATCCATCAAATGTTTAGTTGTTTAGGTTCTCCATGGATGATGCTTTCAAACGTTGTCAATGACAACACAATGTTCAATATGAAGACAAGACGTTTACAATGTAAATGGGTTGTTGTGCTTTCTAAACGACATGTATATATCACTTAAACAAACTGCATAGCTTTGATAAACTTTTGTGGAATCAGAATTGGAATACGTGGAGCTCCTAAACACATTATGTAGAATCGTAGATTCCTACATGATCTTAGTACAGACTAAACAAGTTGTTGAACTGGGTAACTTGATGGCAGTGCCACCTAACATTTTTATTGGAAAACAGACACTGTTCCACCTGACAGACACTGTTATATAATAATGGCCTTGAATCCTTGATGGTGCTACTGGAATTTTATTCAGGTAACTACTTAAAAACACACAAGTATTTCTATTTTTGATAACGTCCATCATATGGCTATATAACTGGTTCATCATGCTGACAGTATATCAATGGTTCACGTAACAATGACAGTGCAATGTTACATTAAAGACCATCCAGACCAGAATGGATTCACATTTCACTACGATATCACTCAGTCTGTGAATGCCGAGTGGATTTGATTTGGAGTATAGTAGCTTACTCTTGATCATTTTCTGCATCTCCAGAAGTATATCAGTCTAGAAATTTGGATATCCCATGACATAGGATTGATTTTGTAAAAAGCTGATATTTCAGATTTAGTGGCTGGTTGTTTTGTTGTGATGTGGATTACTGTAATTCAATTGAAACAATTAAGTCAATATACTGAAGATTTCAAATGATGGTTCAAATAGCCACCAGCCAGGGTATTCCGTACTCCTTTTCATTAGAAATTGGACAATTTTGAAGTAGCTTACTCTCAAAGTAGAAAATTCCCATAGTAGGCCTAGTTGGAGTAGATGCAATCAAACTCAACCAATCTTTGATCAAATGATCGATTCCAGGCATCCATGCAATCACTAATCACTCCACAAAAGGACATGTCAAGAGAAAACCTTGGATTAAGTTAAAAGCAAATTTTCATTAAATGTCATTGCCTTAAAATTTGAGTTAGACCAGCACAGATTTTCAGAAAGTAGCAAGTGCCATTGATATAGTGTCAGAATTTTTTGCAATCATTTTAAATTGATTCTTAAATGCTGAAGAAAAATTGTTAACACCGTCTCTTCTGTATAATAACTCTGAAGGTAATGATGGCCTTCTGCCTGAATACCAGTTGATATGGTTATTAGCTGTTCATGTACAAGGTGTGTTCTACTTTCAGGCACATTGTATTTATGGCTTCTTTCAAATTATGAAAACGGCATGTGGAATGGCTGGGACCTAGAGAAATCACGAAAGTAAAAAATATGCACAAAAAATTTACACACAAAGTGAACTTCCACAAAGGTATGAAGCACTGTCATATGTGCCATAAACTGTGACAGTCTCCAAGGACAAATAATTGATACTAAAGTAGCATGTCTGGATCACTTGGCCAGCTTCACATAGAGACAAAGCTTGTAGTGGGCATTAAGCATATGCGTGGACAAGGGACACAACCTTCATGCTCGTAAAATGTTGTTATACATATGCACCGATTGTAACCATTAGGACCACATTTTCATAGGTTGTGTCATGTGTTCTTCATGCACACATGTGCAGTCCTGCAGAGTTTAAACGTTCAACACATGAACCCAGCTCTCACGTGGAAGAAGAAGTTTGGAAATGCAGAGGTGTTTGAAGGAGACTGTCAGAATTGTCCAGATTGCAGCAGGATCATTCGTTGAGGCTACGCCCTTACTAAATACATTTGTGGCCTCTCTTCTTGCAAATTTCAATGATGTTGTCACAAAACAAACACAACTTGTGCAACATTAGTGCCGTTCACCTCAGACCAATCTAGTTAGTTTTTGGCTGTAACTGGGACGATTTGAGAAATTGTAAAGTCACACAAATGATATGTGAAACTGTACCATGAAAAATGCAAACTGTGCACAAAAAAAGGTATCTTTTAATTGTATTTAGAATAGAATAATAAATGTTATTGATATTTTAGTAAAAGTTTTAACGCAAAAGAGTTGGATAAGGTACCAAAATTTAATTAATTGTAATCCAAGAAGTTGTTCGTTTTGATGTGTGAAGTTTCAAATGATCAGTCAGATTTTTAAAAAATTGTATTTAAATCTTTAATTTTGCAATTTTGTAAATGTTTAGCCTCAAAATATGATTTACAAAAAAGAAAAACAGTCATCGATTCAGCTACTCATTATAATAAGGTGCTTTCAAGTGCAGAATGTTTGTCAATGTTAATTATTGGGAAGTTAAATTGCTAAATTGTTTTTAGGCACTATGCAGGCATGTAAACTATTGGGGAGGAGGTGATATGCATTTATGATGAATTGTGTCTGTATGAGAATATAATTTGTAAAATGCTGAATTAATTTTTTAAGTTCATAATTACTACAGATAGTAAGTAGTGAGAAAGTGGAATTATTTGGGAATATACTTTTAGTATGTAAAGCATAGAACCGCTGCCTGTACAGTCAACATAGATGTATAGATAAAAGTATGGAATAGTCTTGTTTCACATTATAAAAACTTTCATTGAAGATGCACACATTTGTTTACCGCCTAAATATTTACTTTTTGTACGCACTTTTAAATGCGCTCAAAGAAGGATTTTTGTACGCACATTAGTTGTTGAGATTTTGTTTCTAAGGGTTGTTTAGGCATTACACACTTGGTTGTTTAGACTATACACCTAATTGTTTAGGTATTGTTTAGTGTTCTAAACAAATAAAATGCTAAAACTAAATGTTTTTTGCAATAATTGTTTAGGTTGTACCTGCGTAGTCGCTTACGCAGCTTGTTTTATATGGCTAAACAAAGTGTTATTAAAAAAAAGCTAAACACCAATAAACACGCTCAAATCGGGAATGATGAATGTTTAGTTTTTGTTTAGGTTCTCCACATTTCCAATACAGAGTGTGCTGTTTAGCCCTGAATGTGGAGTCCTCAAGAAACAAAAGGAAATCATACAAGTATAGGTTTACAAGAGCATTTCATTTCCTGAAGCCATGTGCCTTGTAGAAGAAGACGACCCTCCCCATCCCATGACTTGGGATGATGGAGAAATCATGGAAAAAAACAGATTAAGTACCAGATTACCCTCGACCAGTTTTACATTCATCCCCATGCACAGAGAAGGATTCATCTGAAGAAAAATCTCTTCATTGATGTTTTGCAGAAATCGCCTGCACGAGATCGACCAAAGAAGGAAGATATGATGGATTCTTCTGAATCAGTTGCATGCACATCACCCAGGAAAACATTCCGAATTAGTCAGATATTATCTCCAAATACCCTCGGACAAAGACATCACTCATCCCAAGCCAAGAAGGAAAAAACTTTAGTTTATCAAAACAACAGAACGCCCAAACGACCAACATGAAAAAGTCCAACACACTGCACGATTCTTCGCAAAGACTAAGGTAAAATGACAAGCACTCCCAACAAAAAAGCACCCTCCACTTGTGACAAACAAAACATAATAATTATCAAGACCGTTGATACAAACTCGTATGTCTCTAAATAGCCCCGCATTAGGTGCTGATGAGACGTAAAACACAAACTCACTCACCCAGTCACTCACTCTTGTGAATTGGCGTGTGTTTATCAAAGAATACACCTAGATTTCTGGCATTGATATATCGCCTTGATTTCAACATTCTCCACACTGATTGTTGACATGTTAAGTTTTTTTGGTTGAAATTGTAAGCCAGTGATAAGTAGCTCCGTCTTGTCACCATTACTAGAAGCTGGAAAAAGTAAATCATCGAGCTCTCCGTTTTGTTTATCAAGATTTTAATGCCACTTTTGAAGAGCTCCTGTCAAAATCAAACTCATGCAGCCTCGAGTTGTCAAGAATTAAAATGGTTGCAATTGAAACTTTTAAGATCCTAAATGGGATCGGCCCATGTTATATTGAATTGAATTTGAATTGAATTGAATTGAATTGAATTGAATTTATTAATTTATATAGCGCTCCTATTTGAAAAAACATTCTAGGGCGCTGTACAATAAATAAGGATTATGATAGATTAAAATATATAAAGAAATGTAAAAACATGATAATGACTAAAATAAATTAATTACTAAAAATAATTTTACCACGTTAAAAACATAAATTGGTAAGACGATAAAAACTAAGTTTATAAATAAATATTAACAAAATAATTGATTGAAGTGAAGGGTAGACTTAACGTACATAATATGAAAACAGGGATGAAAATATGATAAACCCACTGGCCACGTTTGTTGCCTATGGGTCAGTTATTTATTAAAATATTCATTGAATAGTTGAGTTTTTAGTTTCTTTCTGAAGGAGTCAATATTATTACATTCGCGTAGTTCTGATGGTAGATTGTTCCAATGATGTGGGCCTGCGACTGAGAAACTTCTCTTTGCGAAGGTTGCTCGAGTTGTTTTTGGTACTATCAGTTTAATGCCGGTGTCAGAGGAAGATCTTGTTATGCGTGCTGGTGTTTTTTGTATGACGAGCAGGTTACTCAGGTATGATGGTGCTGTATCATGAAGACATTTGAAGACCATAAGGAGCAGTTTGAATTTACAGCGCTGTCTTATCGGTAGCCAATGAAGGTCACGCAAAGCAGATGTCGCGCTGTCATGTTTCTTGCGACCGAGAATTACCCTTGCAGCATGATTTTGTACGAGTTGAGCTGGTTTTAGTGTGGATTCAGGAAGATCGCATAGGATCGTGTTGCTGTAATCAAGGTGTGAGATGACTAGTGCCTGAATTAGCGTTTTGCAAGAATCGACACTTAGATGTTTTCGAATAGATTTGATGTTCCTGAGGTTTAGTGATGCCAGTTTGCACTTTTGTTGAATATGGGATTTAAAGTTGAGTTCTGCATCTATCACTATCTAATTTACGACGGTGACGTTTCAGTTCCAGGGCGACAGAATCAAACCATGGAACCTTTTTTCTTGTTGAAATCTTCTTACTGGTTACTGGTGCATGTTTATCCAGGACAGCCTTGAAGGATTGATTGTAAGCATCAACCAGACTGTCAGTGTCATTGATGTCAGATGTTACAATCTTTTCAGCAGCAGATTTGAAGTCGATGGCGAGTTCTTGTTTATTGATGTCTTTAATCTTTCTGTATGTTATTGACTTGTTTACAATTGGAGGTCTTTCGATGTTGATAAATGTAGACACAAAGCAGTGGTCGGATATGAAGTATTGAGAGGTGGGAGGACTAATGTTAATTTTGCTGTTTTCATAAGTGATGATGTAATCAAGTATGTGTCCATTTATATGTGTCGAATGCTTGACATGTTGTGTAAGTCCAAGACTTTCCAAGTTTTCCTCAAAGGAGCGGGTTATGTTGTTTTCATGGTCGTCAAAGTGAATATTAAAGTCTCCAGTTATAATTAACTCATGATTGTATTCAGCTAGTGAAGTTGTAACAAATTGTGGAAATTCTTCAAGGAAGACGGAAGTAGTTACTGGGTGCTGTTTACTGTATGGCGGACGATAGATAATAGCTAAGTAGCAAGGGAGTTGCTTATCATTTATTTTCCAGATTGAGAATTCAAAGGATTGAAGTACTCCACTCTTGCAGAACTGAATGTCTAGGGACTTTTTGAAAAGGACTGCTGTACCTCCACCACGTCTGTCAGGTCTAGGAATTACTTGGAAGTCGACTTGGTCGTTGCGTAGCTCATTGATGGAAATAAGATCATCTAATGGAATCCAAGATTCAGTGATGGTACAAATATCAATGTTATCTGTGATGAAGTGATGTAACAGTGGGGAGGTTTTGTTTTTTACTGATCTGACGTTGACTGTTGCGAGCTTGATCTTTAGGTAGTTGTCCTCAGGTTGATGATTGAAGGATGGGTAGATCAGGTTGTTGGTTGACCTTGTTGGATGTTTTTCCCTAGTTTTTTTAGTTTTTTCCATTGGCCACGATTGTTGCCTATGGAAGGAGAATTGAAATTGATTTTGTTTCTCATGGTGTTTTGGAGATTCCATTGGCCACGGTTGTTGCCTATGGATGTTTGTGTTGTAATTATTTGTCAATATATGAAAGATTTCATTACTGAAAAACAAAATTCATACCATTTCAGATACAGCAAATTACTCGATAAACCTCGAACAAAAACTGTAAGGTATGGTACCAATAGCTTTAAGAGCCTCGCAGCGACTACCTGGAATTCCTTCCCTCATCACCTCCGAACTGCAACATCGTTGCCTCAATTTAAAACCATGATCAGGAAATGGAATGGCCAGAAATGTCGCTGTGCTTTATGCAGATGTTAATCTAGCCTAAACTAAGCTAACATAGACCATAAGGTTTCTAAGTTGTTGTTTCCTAGTCTTAAGATTTTACAACTTTTATTATTCTACATAATTCTAGTCTTAAGTTCCACACTATTATTATCAAACTCACTTGTGATGTATTTTATTAACTTATATATATTAACTACTTATATTTATACTTTTCGTGTACCTACATAAATTGATGTGATAATTTTTTACTAATTGGTGCATGTTCTTTACCTGTTTTTACCCTTGATGTGTTTTTTACCATGTCTTCATATATATTTACCTATTACATGTTTTTACTATTATTTATATTCGATACAAAAAGCCCACGGCTTGTGTTTTCCGTATTTTGTATTTTAAACCGAATTCAAATAAATTTTACCTGACTTGACTAATTTTACCTGACTTGACTTGCTTGTTTTGGCGAAGAAAATTGTGAATTTCTGTGTTGCATAATTTAATTTTCTTTGTTGCATTTTCTTCTTCTATAGCAGTTTATTGCTGCTCTGGAGATTTGGGAACACATTCTTGGCAATGGAAACAATTATAACAGATTCCTCATGGCTGAAGACTTTTAAATTGATGCCAATATTGGCTTTCTATCTGCACAAGAACTGAAAATATGGCAAAAATGGTGGTTTTCGGCAACCAAATTGACTGGAAATTTGAGGGATATAATCTAAAAATTATAAATCAGCAATAAATTTAGCTTTAAATTAGGTTAAAATCATTGCATGCTGAATTCTGCTTAAAATTGCTTTAACATTTTAACCTTTGTTCAAAAGGACTATATGGCTGAGTAAATTTTGTCACTTTTTGAAAATGATTTTGGATGTAATTATGTAACATTTATAACCTTCTGCTAGCCATCCAGGATGCATCCAAGCAACACATGTCAATCATAACTACAACAAATATTTTCTGCTTGTGAGGAGAGGTTCAATTGTTTTTCATAATATTCATTCTTATTGATTGAGAACTTATAATTCATGTGTAGACTGTTGGAGTGTGCACATGTGCGTGGAATTAACAACAGCGAAACTTTTTTATGCTAGCACAAGTTTATTGCACACGGTCGAAGCCGGTAAATCTAGAAAAACAATATAAACACATACAAGTCAGAGAATGCCGTATAAATATATACACACAATTGGATTGTCCAAATTTGATTACCAACAACTGATTCATATTTAATGGACACTTACAAAGACATGTGCAGCTCATTGGCATCCACATACTTCAAGAGAGTAATTAGGTCACATTAGTTCTGTTACCTAAACAAGCAATAAATGAAGCCCTGAATATATTTACAATTCGCAAATGATTGATAACTAAATTAAATGTGAATATATAATACAACAAATAGTGCTTACCTTAGAATAAAATTGCAATACACACACGAAACAAACATCCAAGTTAATCCTAAAGTTGTCTTATATTGACATAATTAAATATTGTCCTATGACTGTGTCTTGTCTTAATGGTATACCTTCAACTGAATATCAGCTGACTAGAAATTGTACAAAAGGTGTCGGAGGAAAACACAGATAAACTGACACAAACAGTGTTTACACAGAATGGAGCTAGCTGAGTTTGTTGTTTAAACCAAACAAAGAAACTGTCAAATACACTTGCATTGACTGAATGCAACATAGACTTTTTAATCTATTTTTAAGTATATTTCCGAGCATCTCTTCATAACTTTCATGGCTGGAGAAATGGATTCAGATCAAGCAGTGCAGTAGAGAGTAACACCAGCAGATGCTTACAGAAGTCCTGATTTTATAAATGCATGATATGCATGGATAGACACAATCTGAACTGAGATAATGGCCATAAGAATAAAGATAGTTGGTTAATTTTAGGCGAAAATGGAGGGTTTTCGGAGTCCGAGGGGGTCTATTTAAAATGCAAATAACTCGAAACATGCCAAACGGATTTTTGTAAGAATTGCATTTCTGAAATCAGCAGAACTTTCTGCTGCAGAGCCAATTATCAGACCTTCTGGTGAATAAAACACAAATAAAACCCTCCAGGCCGGGCTCCCATTATCAGACAGACAGACAGACAATATTCATTTATTTGACCATAGAGAGATACAACATGAAATAGTTCCAAAATAATACATGTATACGGTCTTTGGAGACCCACATTAAGGCTAAGACTAGTTCAAGTTCAAGTTCAAGTTTATTGACCATTTATAAATATATTTAGCATTAATGCAATGGCACAATATGACAATGACAATGACAATGACAATGACAAATATTTATTTATAGTCGGTTTGGTATTACAATTAACATTAGCTCAACGAGCTATTAGCCGACTAGACGGCAACAATAGGTAACAAGCAACATGATAACACATGATTAAAATACATATTTAAAACACATGGTACTGGTTAAAATAGATATAAAAGCTATTAGCACAATTATTTGCATAGTGCACATTTGCACTGCAGTCCTTTAAAGTCTTTTAGTTTAAGTTTAAAAGCCGAAAGGCTTTTCGCTGTTCTGGTATTAATGTCTAATTTATTCCACAATTTAGGGCCGTAGGCTCTCAGAGAGTGAGAACCAAATTTCACCGTCCTCACTCTGGGTTCATTGAAGACCGGTCCTCTGCGACCGTTGGATCGGTAGCTAAAAACGTCCTTGAGGTAATCCGGGCCGATCCCGTGTAGGCACTTATAAATTTCTATGGCGATTGCCTTTTGTCTTTGTATATCAAGAGAGTCCATATTGGCTCTTTCAAGCAGATCGATGTAGGAACTGCTGTAGTCGTTAAAGACTAACTTTAAACCTCTGTGAACAGTTCTTTCCATTTTGTCCTTCAGGTTTTTACATGAAAAATGTAGTAAAGCTGCACAATACAAGTAGTGACAGACAATGAAACTTCTCAACAGTGACAATTTACAATCAACAGTAAGGAAATTCGCTAAGCGTTTTAACGCTAGCAGTTTGGCATTAGCCTTGGCACAAATTGTATTAATGTGTTTTGCATAGCTTAACCCTTTGTCAATAAAAATACCCAACAGTTTACTTTCATCCTGACACTCAATTACAACATTATTGACACTAATGTTACAATTATCTACTGAATTGACATTTGGGCTCAACAGCATAAATTGGAACTTGTCAATGTTGGCCTTCATCAGATTGTCAGCAAACCATTGAAGTAATAATCTTAGAATTTCTTCAACCTTGGTGATAACACCTTCTTTACTCTCTGCTATGACTGACAAACTATTGTCATCTGCGTAATTGCTTGGTATTACTCCTTTGCCTTGTAGCAGGAGTAATAAATCATTAAGGTAGACATAAAAACATTGAGGGCCTACAATGCTGCCCTGAGGGACGCCCTTCCCTAAAGGGGCCCATGTACTTACATCTTCCAAAATCTTAACACGCTGAAATCTATTTACAAGGTAACTTCTAATTAAGGCTGAGGCCCCATCACTAAAATTGTAACATTTGAATTTTTCAATCATCAAATCATGAGGCAGGCAATCAAATGCCTTGGAAAGGTCTGACATTATGACACCAACACATTTTCTTTGGTCTAGAGCATTTTTCCAGAGTTCGGTTGTGTGGATTAAAACGGAGTGACATCCAAAGTGACTCCTATAGGCAGAGAGGAAGTTGGAATAGATGAGTTCAAGGTGGGGACTCATTTGCTGGGCCAAGACCTTTTCAAAGACCTTGGACAGGCAGCTGAGTATGCTAACTGGCCTGTAATTCGACAATATCATGCGTTTCACTTACTTACAGGCGGCACTGTACATGTAGTTGCATATCGCATGTGTCAAGCAGGCCCAAAAGGCTCATGTCACATGAGGTTCAGCAGAATGTTGACAATGTACCATCCACTTGAGCATTATAAAAACGACATTTTTTGAATAAGACAAAATTCATTATCATAGCTGCATTGGCATTCGAGCAGTACACACCTGTTGTATGCTGCTCTGCTTAAGCACACATTTGGTTTGTTTTATTGCACTCTTGTTGAAGCGGAGAAGGAATACTACGGACATCTCTGGATCCAAGGAGGATACGAAGCCTCTCTGGGGCACTAACCGACTCTCTGGGCCAGTTCCTGGCTTGGATAAAGACATTTATAGACATTTATAGCCAATTTGGCACAAAATAGACTCTCAAGGAACTTCGGCAAATACACCTCATCTGGAATATCACTCACTGGATACAAACATCTATAATTTCGTTTTTTCAGCTCTCCAAGGACCAGATAAGTGCATTTATATAACTGTTCTTCCTTTATTGTCTTAGCTTTCATTGTACGGGCCCCTTACATGTCCACAAGTGTCCTTTTCAGGAAAACTCTGGCTTGTAAACCCAGCAGGAAGTAGCCAATTCTCCCCATAGACAGCATCCATTTGCATTTTTATTTTCTGTAAACAAACCGAAATCTCTAAGGGCAATTCCGTAAAGTCATCAACCAATCAGTCAAAATTTCAAAATTAACATAGGTATGTGTTATGGGTGCGATAATGTGCCAAAATAAGTCTATTTTCAGGTACATAAAAAAACAATTGATTATCTAATTTGGTTTTTGATATATTTGCATTTAAGTAATGCTATGTTTGGTGACTGCAATTATTGCATTTTCGACACTCCTAATTTAAGTTGTCAGTGCCAGTATAGAAATAGTTTAGCTGGTTTCATTTTGCTGTCATTTACTACCTGAGGGATTACACTATCATTTTGCATTGCAAATTCTTGCAGCAATCCTTGCGAATCCTGTCAGGCAGTGACATTTGACCTAATAAGATTCTAATGTACGTCCGACACAAAAATTACTAAATAATTTTCCTGCTCCCAGGCGACTGATGTTAATTTCATGAAACGTCTAATACAAAGCAAATTTATGTCCATGAATAGCATGGTGGCCGCTTTAATTATTTAAACGTAATACAATTGCCAAGGAGAGCATTTTAAGGATGTACGTCCGACACGAAAATGGGAATGTACGTCCGACACAATATTATGAAAGTCCATCTGGAATTAAGGAAATGATACATATGTTGGTACACAGGCTTGGGCTCATAAGAAAACCTTAGGCCAGTGTATTTGGGTGAATCTTAAAGTAGTATAGGCCAAAAAACAGGAAATATATGGTGTCATTGAAGTTCGGTCATTTTTAACTCTGTTTTCAGCCATAAAATTAAGTGAAAGCTAGTTCATAGCATGTGTAATTGGTACGCAATTGTGTCACAAGCTAAGACAGGTGACATACTCATACAAAATGAAAGATAAAATGATATCTACCAGTTTTGGCCCAGTATATGATGCTGTGATAATAAAAAAAAGCATACACAGAAATTGTCCGAAAATGGCAGAAATTCTTCATTTGTTTGCATATTTGTGCAAAATACCTTAAAAATTTTATTTGTCAAGCATTCTCTCAATATGTATTACTGAAATATGTGCAATTACGGTGAAAATTGCAGGTATAACTAGTGATTTTTGTGACTTTTCTGTGCTAAAAATGCTGTAAATTTAAGGGTAAAAATAGTGAAAATAACTTAATGTTTGAGACATCCCATTTGGCACAAATATGCAATGCTGAAGCCATTTCATGGATGATAATTATTGGAAAGAACTCAACTTTGAAGAAAAAATGAAAATTGTGGATCATCAATGCACTGCTGGCATCCTCTACACTAGCAATTCACATGCGTACGTCCGACACGAAAAATGTGTACGTCCGACACGGAATATAAATGGCTACAGCTTTATGAAAAATGACAATATCGCCATGGAAATTAACCTGGCTGATGCCTTAAATAGTTTTCTTGATAATACAGGTCAGTTGATGAATTTTTCTCCATATAAATCACAGAGTTTTGAGAGACGAGCCATCAAGTCGGAAAAGTGCCATTTCTCTGTGTACGTCCGACACGATGCAATTTGTCCTATGGCTCAGCTCCTATTGCACTTTCAGCTTTGGTTGATGGCTTGTTTTAAAGCCCTGCCACAGGGCCTCATACCTATTTTACAATGGAATGGCAAACATGTAATGGTAGGGCTATACAAGCTGTTAAAGTGTCTGATCTGTACGTCCGACTTTACGGAATTGCCCCTAAACATCCATCCACCTGTTTGTCATATCTTCCCAAATTCAATTGATCTATTAACTAAACATCCTATTCTCACATCCCATCCAATTAGTTTTTGGGTATTTCAATTTTTTTACAACTTTATCCATATCTAAAAACTTATCATTCTTCAAGCCATTTCTGGCATCCATCTTTTCTCATCATCTCTCCCAATCATAACAAAACTTTGCAGGCTCTTTTGAACCACTTAGAATCATCCGATCTTCACCAAATTTTCGCACAGTACAGTTAAGAACCTCCTTGAAGTAACAAAACCATCATTTCCTGTCCAACTCATCATTAAAACCCCTTAATTTCGCTCGTACGATAGCGTCTTTTTACCGCAAATCACTTCCTTCTTCCATCTAAATTTCAAACTTTTTTCACTCAATTTCTCTTCAACTTTTAAACCACTTATAATCATCGTAGAAACCTCTAAGTAGGCTCATTCTCTTCGCAATTTAATTCTCTACAAGCTAGTATTTTGAAATTCTACTCAGAATTACTTCTAAAAAAACGTCCGTTTCACAACGTCGTTTTACCGCTACACTTAGTGTAGTATAGGCCTACATCCCAACATCCAATCACATCTCTCTATCTCTAACTCCCTTTTCCTCATCCACCTATTCCTCTCACAACCTCATCTATCCCCTCATAACATCCCTCTATCCCTCCACTCCTCCCCCTTTATCTCCCTCTTTTCTACAACTACTATATACTTCAATCTTTTACTTTCTTTTCATACTATCAGCTCATTGGCCGTCAATATAAACAGTCTATACCATTTTCATCATCTAGCTTCTTTGTAAACATTGTATCTCATTTTCACCATCCACCATCACATCTTCATTTGTAAACATTGTATGCCATTTTCACCATCTAGGACCCAAACGTAAACATTGTATATGGTTTTCACCATCTAGCACCCAAACGTAAACATTGTATATGATTTTCACCATCTAGAACCAAACTTGCTTTTGTATACCATTTTCACCATCTACATCATAACTCCCGTTATTATCCCATAAACATCTCAATCCCACTTCTCTCTCATCACCTTTCACCTCACTTATCCCCTCCCTCACTATACATAACCCCACCCATCTCTACTTTACTCCCTCCCACCCTCAATTACTCCCACTTTTAATTTCACCAAAAACTTAAAATTTCACTTTCTCACTTTCCCTATACTTAAATTACTTCACTTAACCTCACCTACCCCCACTTACCCACACCTACCCCCATCACTTCTCCCCCTCAACCTCTCTCTCTTTCTCTTTCCCTCACCACCTTTTTCACTCTAAACCTCTTTTCTTACCTACACACTTCCCTTACCTCAATTTACCTTAATTACCCCCACTCACCCCCACCTACCCCCACTTACCCCCACCACCTTTTCCACTATAAACTTCTCTCCTCCTACCTATTCACTTCTCTTACCTAAAATTACCTCACTTACCCCCATTTACCCCCACTTACCCCCATCACCTTTCACACATCACATATATCTCTCATCTTTTTCTCATATCATCATCACTACTTATCAACATGAGCACTGAACTCAAAAAGGCTAATGTTTCCACACGCGCGCGTAGCCGCTCCGAATCGCGAAAAGGATCTAAACCTCCACCCGTCCCAAATAAACCTCAGCCCCTTCATCTCATGGATGCAGATATTGCAGAACAAGTTCTCAGTCTCCAACGTACTATCAATGAAAGGAGAACAGGTCTCTCCTATGAGAGCAATAGTAACTCATGCAGTCAGTTCGCCAAACAGGGACTAGGCCCTGAAGCAATAGCTGATAGAATTAACAATAAAATAAAAAACAAACAAAGCTCCCTATCAAAATCCGCCTCCCTAAACAATGCTTCCTCTTCCAAGACCCCCTCACGCGCTCCAACCCCCCCAGATACCCGTCATTCCTCCCCCAATTCTTCCCATGCCCACACCTTTGCGGGCATCCTAGATAACGAACTTAGTAACAAATTTGCGGCCCTTACAGATGACCAAATATCTCGTATTGACCCTAATGAATCATCAATGGATGCCGATGACTTCCAATTAGTGGAAGACAGAAAAAGACTACGTAAACGTCGTCGCGACTCAAACGTCTCCCATACCTCCACTCCCTCCAACTCCCCGGACAAGTCCCCCTCCAAAAGAGGTAAAAATTCCGCCACTTCCTCCTCTAACTATCCCCCCCGTCCCCCGGCCAGCTCGGCCAGGTCGCACCAAGTCTCAGTCACTCCCCTACTGGAACTTAAGGTTAGCCCAACTAGTAAACTCAAATCTTCCATCCTACAAAATCCCACCCCTTCCTCCTCTAAAAAACCAAACACCTCCCAAAACACTAGCACTAGCAAAACCCCTAAAATGGAGGCCCTAATCATAGAGTTTCACCCTGGTACCAAAAGGCTTGATGTATTCACTGAGATTCAACAGTACATCAAATACACCCGTACCACCGCGGCCGGTAATGTTCTCATCACTCCTAATGATAGGAACGATTGGGAATCTCTCATAAAAATGTCTAACGCCAGATACGAAATTAGACAAACCAAAGGTTCTCAATACAGAGATAGAGTAAAGCGCGCCCCACTAAATCAAACCGGTAATGACGCCACACTGAACACTCAGCCCAAAGCGAAGGAAAATCTCTTTGCTGTCATCCGCAATGTTGATCAAGATATCAAAGCGGAAGAAATTAAAGAAATATTCAAACTCCCCCATGCAGCCCGTATGTTTAGTGCTGCCAATAACTCTGCCACAAACAGTATCAAAATCGCCCTCCCCGATAAAGCTACTAAAGACAAATACATTAAAGAAGGCATCAAAATTGCCTTCCGAAGGCACAATGTAGTTGATTACCTTCCAAAAAGACCCCTCCAATGCCTCAACTGCTACCAATTCGGTCACTCCTCCAACCAATGTAAGTCCCAATCCCAAACGTGCAAGAAGTGCAGTGGTGAGCACAAACACAAAGAATGCCCCCTCACCCCCACAAAATCAAATAAGTGTTCAAACTGTGGTGGCGAACACGCCGCTACCTTCTCAGGCTGTCCTTCTTACAAGCAAGCCAAAATATCAGAAACAACAGTCAAGCTTACCTATGCACAAAAAGCAGCCCCCCCCACGCCTGCCATTCACTCCGTCAAACTTGCTTACACTATTGCAGCATCAATCACCTCTGTCCTTCTGGCATACTCTGTTACACACGTTGTAGACACTGAACAAATTAACAAACTAGTCTGCAAACAGGTCTCGACTGCCTTCAAGACAGTCATCCATCCAGAGCAATTCTCAGCACTCATTAACTAACTATGGCCAGTCTCTTTCATATCAACATTAATTCCATAAAATCTAAATTATTTACCTTAAAACACTATATTCAGGAAACAAATCCTGACCTAATCCTTATTAATGAAACTAAGTATAAAACCAACCAACCTAGTGTTAAAATAGATGGGTACTCAACCCTCGTGCGACATGACAATCATGACAACACTGGTCAAGGTGGCACAGCCATAATGGCCAAAAATGGTACCCCAGCAGTCCCAATTGATATTGACCCCGCCATTCTTAACCTACACCTTTACTGCTGTGCAGTCTTAGTCACACTTCCCTTAATAGGAGAAATTGCTATCATTTCACACTACATACCGCCAGAATCAAACTCCATTAAAAACATTATCTTTTCTTACTTTCTACACAAATATAATAAATGCCTTTTCATGGGTGACTACAATGCCCATAATCCCCTCATTGCCCCCACCTACAACCATAACATCCACGGTAGACAGCTCTATCAAAGCCTAACAAATAACCAACTTCTTGTCCTCAATGATTTAGATCAACCGACAAGATACCATTTAGGCACTCTTAGAAACATACACCCCTCATTCTTAGATTTTGCCATTGTAAATGAATCAGCCTCTTCATATATAACTGACTGCTATGTGGGATCAGACATATGTAGCGATCATCTCCCTCTTCACATCACTTTTAAAGAAGGCACAAAATCCCAAGAGTCAGTTAAACTTATTAGAAATCTTAAAAAAGCAGACTGGCCCCTCTTCCAGAATGAAGTACTAGAAGGACTATCCGTCTTCCCAAGTATGAAGATACAAAACGAAGTCGAGATGGATCTTTACATAGAATTAGTCAACAATGCCATCGTAGATGCTTTCGACAAAGCATGCCCAGAAAAACCCTACAAGCCCCAGGCTTTCAATATTTCGGAAGCCACCCTCAACGTCATAAAACTTAAACGTAAAGTTCGCAGGCTACTAGCTAAAAATCCCTTCTGTCCTATACTTAAAACCACACTAAAAAGCCTCACAACCCGAGTTAAAAATGCCATCAAACTAGAAAAACAACAGAAATGGCACGCACTTACTGCAAACTTAGATTACAGACAAGGTTCAGAATTCTGGAAAGCTTTCAAAAGGTTAACAGGTGGTGGCAAAGGCCACCAAACCACACCTATCCTGACTAAAGTAGATGGTACAAAAACAAGTACTCAACAGGAGGCAGCAGACCTCTTTGCTAATCACTTAGCTAAAGTCCACAACACACATCAAGGTCCCATATTTGATGAAAAACATAAACGTAAAGTCGATAGGACAATAAACAATAATAAGCATCTATTTGTCCCAAAATTCAACATCAATCCTGACGAAGTCGTCAATGACCACCCCCTATCAATGCCAATTTCATGGTGCACTCTTAAAGTCACCCTATCCAAATGTAAAAATTCTGCCCCCGGTGAAGACAAAATAGGTTACACAGTTCTCAAGCACCTCCCAGACCCTGCTGTTAAATTCATCACTGATCTCTTTAACTATCTCATCAGCATAGGCTACTTTCCGAAACCATGGAAGAGAGCCTTGGGCGTAATGATTCCTAAACCAAACAAAGATACCAAAATCCCCAGTAACTATCGTCCCATTAGTCTCCTAAGATGCCTAGGTAAACTCCTTGAAAAATCCCTAGCTAACCCCCTAATAGATCACCTCACCCTTAACGGCCACATGAATAAATGGCAAAGGGCCTACCTCCCCCAGATGGAAGCTAATGAGCACATCTACAGACTATTCCATCATATGAAAACTGCCACCCACTTTGGATGGAAAGGTGCCGCCATTTTCTTAGATGTAGAAAAAGCCTTCGACTCCGTATGGCACAACGGTCTCAAATATAAACTTCTCTCCTATGATCTCCCAGATAAAATTATTAGAATCCTCTCCTCCGTCCTCCATGATAGAACCATTAAAGTAAGAGTAAAAGACACCATCTCACATGAAGTCCATCTTGCTGCAGGTACTCCCCAAGGCTCAGTTCTAAGCCCAATTCTTTTCAACATGTATGTCAATGACATACCGTTCCCCAATACCGATCCAGTCCATATTTCCCAATATGCAGATGACTTAGCTCTCTGGACAGTAAACCGTGGTAAACGTTCCTACACAAAAATTCAAAGTCATCTCCGTAAATCCCTATACCAACTAGAACAATGGTGCTCCAAGTGGCGCATCAAAATCAATGCCTCCAAATCACAACTAGTATTATTTCCTAACAATCTCAATAAATCACCCCCAACCTTCGCCCTCTTTGACACCCCCATTCTCCCATGTAAAGAAGCCAAGATTCTTGGACTCCTCATCAACCCCTCCCTCTCCCTACTTAATCACTGTATCCTTAAAAAACAAACTGCGGTCAACCGCCTAAATCTCCTCCGCTGCCTGAGAGGCACCGACTGGGGCACTAACATCCCTACCCTCCTTCATCTCTATAAAACTTTTATCAGGCCACAAAAATTCAAAGTCATCTCCGTAAATCCCTATACCAACTAGAACAATGGTGCTCCAAGTGGCGCATCAAAATCAATGCCTCCAAATCACAACTAGTATTATTTCCTAACAATCTCAATAAATCACCCCCAACCTTCGCCCTCTTTGACACCCCCATTCTCCCATGTAAAGAAGCCAAGATTCTTGGACTCCTCATCAACCCCTCCCTCTCCCTACTTAATCACTGTATCCTTAAAAAACAAACTGCGGTCAACCGCCTAAATCTCCTCCGCTGCCTGAGAGGCACCGACTGGGGCACTAACATCCCTACCCTCCTTCATCTCTATAAAACTTTTATCAGGCCAATCTTAGAAACAGGCTATGTTGCTACAGCAGCTGCCTCTGAACCTGCCAAAAACCATCTCGCCATAGCTGAAGCTAAGGCCCTAAGGATTGCGCTTAAGCAGTTCTACATTCCTGGCCAACGCCGTACCACCAACCAAGCCCTCTACACAATGGCCAATCTCGAACACATCTCCTCGAGAATAGACACCCTCAAAAGGAAAGCTCTTGACCGCTACAAAGACTCCCCTCTTCTAGTAGATCTATACAATGCTAATAAGGCTATTAGAGCTCTCCCATACCCGGTCTCCTATCCCCATTCCCACTATCCTACAACCTAAAACAACAAAAAATAACCCGCCTTAGGCACCCAGTACGGTTGTCGAACCGCTGTGGTAGTAACGTGCACCTACTGCCCCTCAAGGTCAAAACATAAGAAAACACATAAATTCTCTTCCAATAAACAAACTTAATCACATACAAAATCTGACCAACCACCAACATAAAAACACACAGTCTGGTCTTCAAGCCACTGTGATTATTGCAATTACTCCTACTGTTTCATCATATAAATGTTTTTCTTTTCAGATCCCCTCAATTTTATACCCTTATACCCTTATACTTATTACACTCACAGTACAAAAAATTGACGCGTTCCGAACCCAGTACGGTAGTCAAACCACTGGTGTAATAACTGGCACATCACTCTGCCAGCACAGGGTCAAAACATAAACCACCATCTTCTCAAAACACAACACTACACCATCCACTTAAAGGTATCAAAGGAGGGTGCTTAAAAGCCTTTTAAAGCTCATCCTCTGGAGACTCCTATCATTCACTAACCCAAAACCAAACACTACACCATCCACTTAAAGGTATCAAACGAGGGTGTTGGTTTTAAAGCCCATCCTCTGGAGACTCCTATCATTCACTAACCCAAAACCAAACATAAAAACTCTCCCTTACCACTTTAAACCATCATACCCCACATCCCATACCTAACAAACTCAGGACTTGTGGTCCCTGGAGGGAGTCATATCTATAGATTGTAGTAAAACACATGGATACCTCTTGAATCCACCCACATGTTCCTCTCATCAATTATACTCACCTCCCTACCCTCCCTCTCCATAAAACATCACATCCACTCCATAAATCCTGTAGTTTCAAACATCCACCCCGGCGTTCTTCCTCTTCTAGGTTAAAATCAATTTTCCACCCTGCGACGCTGACAAGACCACTAAACAATTGTAATCTTTTCCAGATCCTCCCAGACAACACACGGATGCCTTCCCAGGCCTTCTCACCCTCCTGACCCTTACCCACCTCCACTCCACTCCGACATAACATTTCCTGGATTGCCACAGCTCCCTCTCTCGAGGAAGGGCCCTCCCATCAAAATATTCCAAAAGCTTGTAGGGCGAAAAATCGCCAATCAAGCTTGGGCCTTCGGCCCTAAATTTACACTCTTACTTATAAGACAAAATTATTATTGGTTGGTACACACAGTGTGACACAAGTCAGAATAGGTACAAAAGCTTTCTGTGAAGTGCTTTTGTCTGAATTGGTCAAAGAAGCTGCCAGCCCCAATAGCACAGTCAGTAAAGTGCTCCCCTCACAAGTGAGGGACACAGGTTCAATCCCCAGGCTGGCCATCATGTCATTCCATGAAATCGTCGTACGCATCAGACTTAAATTGGAGGTGCCGTGGGCCCAACTGGAAACAAGTCACTGACTTAGGCTACCCACATTAAATAAAACAACCTTTACTTTAACTTTACTTTACCTATCTTCCTCAATTTGATGTTTTAGTAGGGGGGGCCTATGTTATTTCATAAAAAGTTTCATTTTAGAGCTCCGTATGATACACAATTTCGAAGCTTCTATTCTTGCTAAGATATAAAATAAATGAACATATAATGATTTTCATGATAAATTTCAATTTCAAACTTTAAATATGTGAAAAATTTGATTCAATGGGTCCCAAACAACAATCTGTTGCCATGGTAACAGAACCATTAAAAAATGGCAAGACCCGTTTTTTAAATCTTGACATCATAAGCTTCGAAACGATGTATGATACGTAGAGCTCTCTAACAAGAAACTTTTTATGGTTGCCCTTTTTCTGACATAGGCCCCCTACTATTTATACAAATTCAATCAAAACTGTAAGACTGACTATAAGCATAGTTTCTGATACATTCGTGTGGTCTGATTGAAATCCTGCTCCAATCACAGAGCAATCAGCAGAGCCTGATTCCAGATCCAACCACTTGATCATCGCGAACCATCACTTGTGCTGCGAATTGCCCCTTTCCGAAGCAGTCCCTTGAATATTTTGAATGCTGTCTAGAAAATAGTGTGTAGGCATAGCACAAGGGTTCCTGGTCACAAGCAGCTTGGCAGTCTTCTTCATCGACGTAGTGGCCAAAAAAGAAGACCTGCGGTGGATTGTGGTAGTGACTTTTTAGCACTAAACCAGTCAGCAAGCTGTAGTTGGACTTCTTTTCCCAGCATACACCTAAAATTAAAAAAAGAAAAAACCTAACGACAAATGCACATTTTTCATTATATGACCACTGTATAAAAGCTATGCTAATTAGAGAGAACCTATCACATGATAATGTCACAAAGACTGATCTTGCACAATTGGAGTGTAATGTAAGTTTTCATTGAGCACTGTAGCAGAACAGACAGCACATCCTCCCCACGCAAGCCCTGCTAAAATGGACAGGGCTTTCTGCTATTTCCAAAATCTTCTGTGATCGGCTGCTTATTTAGGTCATAAGCATTTTCCAGTCAGATTTAGTCTGATTATGGACACTTAGAGGATTACTGGCAACTGAGAAAAACAGTGTAAAACAAGCAAACTTTCAAACAGTTTCATTTCAGAACTGTGAAAATACATGATTCAATGGAATTTTCGGAACTGTGATAGCACCTTTCAACAATACACCATTTCTCCATTTGTAACAGTGTGAAACAGAAGCAACAATTTCAAACTGTGATGTAGCAGTCCCTGATTGGCTGAGCCAAAACTGGGTCAGTTAATTAAGTATTCATGAATTAGCAAAGGTTATGGGCCATTTTGTCATGGTATGACTTGGGATGATGAGACAGCAGGGCTGAGCAGGCAGCCCCAGAGCTTGTTACACTGTTACAGGTTAAAATGGTTTTTCAGTTGCAAAAAATATTTTCTCAGGAATATTAAAGTTATTATAGCTTACATATTTTCGTTTTAAAGGTTACGATTGAAAGACATGCTAATAAATGTGCAGCTTAGTTAAGAATTAGTTGACGTTGATATCACTTTAATTGTGTTTGTTATTTGAAAAAAACCATTTTAGCCGGAAGCCGGCAAGTAAACTACAGCCATGGCCGTAAGTTTTCACTCACCTGCAATGCTGCACTATGGTGCAATTATTGTGACCAATCATAAAAAAAGCAAATACTAGCACAATCTTCACTAAATTCACTGTACCCAACCGGAAATAAATCGGGAGCGTAACTGCAGTTACGCTCCTAAAACGGCCACCATCTTACCACTCGATTCAGAAGTTTGACTGGCTATCATTAATTTGCTGAGCTGACCTATGTCAAGGCAGTTTGCAAGGGGGGTATTTAGTGAGTTAAAGACAGGATGGCAGTTTGATTTTGATGCAAAAACTGCCCAAAAGTTCAATAACTGCACATAAATGTATTTTCGGCCGGAGCGTAACTCCACGATCTGTAAAATAGCTAGGAGCGCGACTAAAATTTAAAGAGCGTAACTCATCTTTTTCAAACACAATAACCATGCACTGAGCCAGTATTCTAAAGCATTGGAGGAGGCTCAAAGGCCCACTGTGAATTGCAGGCTTTAATTATGAGTGTCAGGCAATCCTGTATTGCAATTTTAAAAGGCTTAACTCTTTAATCTACTTGGCTAACTAGTCTTCACACTTTGTAGAGTCAGTCAATCATGATTCTTTAAAAGCAATGTATCATGGCAAGAGGAACTTATCTTAATGGCAATCATTAATTGGTAATGGGATGCTGTAGTATTGCAAAATGAACCATGTAGATATTGAACAAGTAAACTTAATTTTTTTTCACTCATCATACAATAACTTAAAGTAAACTTTTACAGGAAGATTCCATGCTCTTATCCAGTAGCATGTCATCAGACTCATCACCTGAATGACGGAATTACAGGTGTTGTCAGAGCTCTGCTATATGAGTACATGTAGGCCTATTGTTATTTTACTGCTTTTATCTTATCTTATTGTATTACATTCGAGTCCTAGCTCATGCTAGTGCTTCCTTGATGAATCTGCTTTTCTACATGCTGTACAATGTCCTTAGCTTGGTTTGATGTTCAAATTACAGTCACAGAAATTGAGGTGATCTTTTCCCTTTCTTTTCACCGTTTCCTCACGTGCATGCCTTCACGGGTGTTATGCTAGTCCTTGTAATTCATCAATTCTAAATAAAATTTATTGGGTGTAAATTGACACCTTGCAAGGCTGCCTCACTCCTTCATGTTCGAGTTCAATAGACATGATAGACAGATAGGCTTCTGTAGGCCAAGGAATGCTGACGTTCTTCAATCTTGAACAGTTTGAGTATTTGGAAAAAATACTACCAGCTGTACTCAGTACATACACGTATTCTTTAGACTTCCATAGACAGACACATAATTCAGCTATTATAGGCCTGCATTGCCAATTCTGTCTATGGAAGTCTATAGAACTTACAGAGAAGTAGACATTTATATATACTGTATACAGATACAATTTTTGCGGCAAATTTGACATCATTCCATTAAGTACCATTTTGCAAAAGGAGAGCCCACGAGGATATATGTTTTAATTCAGGACTCTAAAGGCAAGGGGGGGGGGGGGTTGAATGCTAAGACTAAAAATTCAGACAGATGATCAAAATATGCCATTAAATTCAATAGCTCCCAAGATATACCAATCTTCATTATACAATATCTGGATTTTGAAATTCGTTCAGAGTGTGCCCACCCCCTCCCCCAAAAGGCACTAGGCCTACAGTCCACAATATGGTGTCCATGTCGAAGTTAAATAGCCATATCACTGCCAACAAAGCATTTGCTTCAGTGAGTTACTCTCCTTCTCCAAAAATAAACTGTACAATTACGCTCCCAAAAATTTGAGTTACGCTCCCAACGGCCTTGGCTTCAAACTCAAAATTGTCGAATTACAGGCAATATCTGACTAATTAATGACAGCAGGACTGTTCTAACATGTAAACTGGACATCTGGACTAGTATAAGCAACTCCAATTCATCCAATAGAGTGAGAAAAGTGCATGTAAACTTCTGAATCGACAATAATCATGGTGGACGTTTTGAGAGCGTAACGGCAGTTACGCTCCCGATTTATTTCCGGTTGGGTACAGTGAAATTGTGAGCAATTATAATTTGTACAGAGTAGAAGGTCATCTGATAGAAATAATTGCATTAAATGATATTTTCACAGTAATTGTGAGGCAAAATAATGAATAAGTTGAATTTTGAGCATAAAATCAATTGCGTATTTTATTGTAATTTTGTCATGAATGTTTAATTTTGTGTGTGCCCAACACATCCAGACACTTTGGTGAATATTGCTATCATGTGAATGACAATACAGGATCAGAACTGATCATATTGTAGTGAACAGTCGTCTTGACAATTAATTTTGACAACAGCATTGCTCTCTATCAAATGACAACAGCTGAAGCGCTGGACAAAACGGAAGATTTCTCCGGTTATATCGGCCGTAGAAACACCAAACAAAGTGCAAAATGAAGCAGAAAAGATAGCCAACAAGATCAATACGATAGATTAATATGACAGACCTTATTTTCGATCCATGGGGCCTATTTAATCCAGCAATCAGATCGAGATTTCAAGTTTTCTGTCATTTTAGAGACCGTTGTCTGTACCCCCTTAATCCACAACAAGCCTAGTAAGAAGACAAAAATTGCAAGTGTTACAAAAAGCTGGGATCGAAGGAAAATTGATCGCATGAAGTTCAGCGAAACTCTGGACGCCGAGATTTCCACATACAGCTGGGACCATCTGGAACCAGATAGTGCCATTGAAACCATGCAAAAGATGATGAATACTGCACTCTCCTCCTCCTGTCCAGCCATCACTAAGAAGAGCCACAGGAAAACAAAGAAGCACTGGTACCCCGAATTGGAGGCAGCTGTAAAGATCTCGAAAAGTAAATTGTTCGCTTGGAAAGCTGCAGGCAGACCTAGAGGAAATCATATCACATGGATGGAGAAGAAAGAAGCCACACGCAAAGTGAGATCTGTGCAGAGAAGAAAAGCAGCTGAGGACCGTAGGAAATTATTAGAGGATATCAGTAATGCTACCGAGAACGACCCTCAAATAGCCCACAGATTGATAAGGAGACAACAAGCTCAAGATGGAACTGCAACAACTTTGCAGCTGAATGGACGCACAATAACTGACAATGAGGAGATAAGGTGTGCCTGGGCGTCATACTTTGAGGAACTAGCCGCTGCGAAAAACAGCCAAGAGGAAGAATTTGAACTAAAAATGATGCGAACAACGACGGCAACGACAGAGGACAACTCGTCCTTCAGCATGCAATGCCTGGATGAAGCCATACAGAGTCTGAAGTCAAACAAGGCTATGGACATGAATGGCCACTTCGCTGAACTTTTTAGGCTCTTCTCATCAACTGCCAGACAAACCTTGTTGGAGATCTTCAACAAGATCTTGAAGAAAGGCAAGGTTCCTAACTCACTGAAAGAAGCGTACAAAATTGTACTTCCAAAGCCTGGTAAGGACCACAAGAATATGGACAATTACCGAGGCATCACTATCGCCTCAATACTACTGAAGCTACTTGAGAGAGTCTGGACTATCTCGGGCAACGAAGTCATGATAAACGAAAGTGTAAACAACCTCCAGTGTGGATTCACGAAAGACAGATCACCATCAATGGCGACACTGATGATCACAGAGAACATGGCCGACGCCAAAGCAAAGAAACGTCCCTTATATATAATATCTTTAGACGCTCGTAAGGCCTTTGACGTCGTTGACCATTTCCTGCTCAGGAAAAAGCTTCTGTCCACTAACATATCAAGCTCCATGTGGCGAATAATAGATGACCTTTATGTGGACACCTCCGAGTGCATCAAATGGAAGGATAAATATTCAAGAGCATACAAAGTCAACAGAGGTGTTAAGCAAGGCAGCATAATTTCTCCGCTCCTATATAAATGCTATATCAACAACCTTCTGGATGGATGTGCAGACTCTGGCCTTGGTACAAGAATAGGAGACATATATACAGGTTGCCCAGCTTGTGCGGATGATGTGACATTGATAACAAATGAATCAGCACAGATACAACCGCTCCTGGACTTCGCCCAAGATTATGCCAACCTTCACAGATATCTGCTACACCCAAAGAAATCTACAGTCACCATTATGTCCGCTTCAAAAGTGTCCATCGAAGAAAAATGGAACATAGGTGATACTGAGATCCCACAGACTGACTCATTCACACATCTTGGAGTGACCTGGAAAAGTAACAAGACGACACCAGATGTGATGGAAAACATCAAGAAAGCAAGGAGAACTGCCTACCTACTGCTCCGCAGTGGACTGCATGGACTAAACGGCCTGGATCCACCGGCAAGCTACAAAATCATCCAGATTTACGTCACTCCGAGATTGCTACACGGGCTGGATGCTGTTGTCGTCACAAACCAAGATCTCAGTCAGATTGACAAATTTTATAAGAAACTGCTCAGACAGATACAAGGCCTGCCGGACAACACAGCTTCCGAGGCTATTTACCTACTTATTGGCGGAGTCCCAATAGAAGCTCAAATTCACAGAAAAGCCCTCTCCCTCTTTGGCTGTATCTGCCGACTTCCTGAAAGTCATGAGTTAAAGAGACTAGCGAAGCGACAACTAGCCACTCAGTACAGAAACAGACACAGCTGGTTTAGATACATCGACAACCTGGCAGACAAGTATTCCATCAACATTTATTCGGCTTTGAACCTCCCAGACAGTAAGCTGCAGTGGAAAAGGAAAGTGAAGGCAGCAATTTACCATCGTGCGCTGATTGACATTATCTTCCAAGCAGGAAGCAGGAGTACTCTGAAGTGGTTAATAACTCCAAACTGCATTGATCCTCACACCCACTCCTTATGGCAGCACTGTGAGGGAAAACGTCACCGGATCGAAGCAGCCACAGTACGTGCAAAAATGCTGATAGGAAGATTCAGAACAAGGGAGATGGAGGCTATCTACAAGAGCAACTCCAAAAAAATGAACTTAACCTGCTCTTTATGTAAAAAGGGCAAAGAAAACATCAAGCACATCGTAGTACAATGCCCATCGCTGGATGACGCAAGGAGCGAAGGCATTAGTACGCTCATGGATATTTACAGAGAAGACGGATTAAGAGCTCCAATGGATAGCGATGAATTGTGCTCTGCAATCCTCAATGGATGGGGTTATATGACTTCAGTAGCTTTAGTTGCTTGTAGTGGCAGTAGTGTTGGGCCAAATAGCAATATTAACATTTTAACTCTTTCAGCAGAGGCTGCAAAAAATGCATGCCTCTTGTTTAGCCAAATTTGTTTCAAATTAGCATTGAAAAGAGACTCAATTTGAAATATACTCTGAATACCAATTCAGGGGTTCGCCTGCGCTGGAGGCGGAATATCAACCGAAGAAGAAGAAGAAGAAGAAGTCTCACGAAATATTCGCCCCGCGAAAATCGCGCACCTCTTTGGTGCCTGGCAACCAGCCGTCATTCAGAGTTTGGATCTCAACGGGAGTTGACGCATTTGTAACAGTGACAGAAAATAACACTAAAAAAGTCCTAAAAATACATTTTGGCATTTAAATTCTTATAGGAACCAAAGACTTCCAGGTCCTGAACATCATAGAGAAGTTTCTAGCCATTTGGTGAAGTTGAAGTCCAGAAAACTAACTTTTAAAGACTTGGCTGCCAAAAGCCTCCCTATTCCTATTTATAGGAAACAAGACTCTAATTCCTATTTATAGGACACAAGACTCCTATTCCTATTATAGGACACAAGACTCCTATTCCTATTATAGGACACAAGACTCCTATTCCTATTTATAGGACACAAGACTCCTATTCCTATCAATAGGACACAAGACTCCTATTCCTATTTATAGGACACCCGACTCCTATATTCCTATTATAGGACACAAGACTCTTATTCCTATTTATAGGACACAAGACTCCTATTCCTATTTATAGGACACAAGACTCCTATTCCTATTATAGGACACAAGACTCCTATTCCTATTATAGGACACAAGACTCCTATTCCTATTTATAGGACACAAGACTCCTATTCCTATCAATAGGACACAAGACTCCTATTCCTATTTATAGGACACCCGACTCCTATATTCCTATTATAGGACACAAGACTCTTATTCCTATTTATAGGACACAAGACTCCTATTCCTATTTATAGGACACAAGACTCCTATTCCTATTATAGGACACAAGACTCCTATTCCTATTATAGGACACAAGACTCCTATTCCTATTTATAGGACACAAGACTCCTATTCCTATTTATAGGACACAAGACTCTTATTCCTATTTAAAGGACACAAGACTCCTATTCCTATTAATAGGACACAAGACTCCTACTACGCTACCCCTTGCATGGACTAAGATAAAGACTTGGAATAAATTGCTATCCATTATCCTAAAATTGTAAAGCCACAGAGCTGAAGCTGAATAACAATAAATGATTTAAACCACCGCATAGCTGAGTCGTAACAAATGGTGGCAGCGGTGGGATGTCTTTTGCAATAAGGCCTATAGACATCCAGTGATACGAACAATCACGAAGATATCAGCTGATGCAGTGATAGTCAATCAATAGATCGAAGAGAACAATTGTGAAGAACTTTATTTATTGTAACAAATATTATGTTCAATGGTGTACGGACTCGAAGCCAGATGGCTCCTCCTGGAAACATGCACGACGATGTACCTCCTGGATCTTGGAGTCTGCAACTTGGAAATGTCACTCCAAGGAGAAATTTGACTTTCAATTCCCCGGATATCCAAAGGAACACTAGGTCAAGGGACCTGTATTCACCACGCCCAAGTAATTTACGACACGAAGACCTGAGAAGCCCTTTGCGCTACTCACGACAGGGAATGGATGGAGGTGACCAACCTTTCAGATATCACAGGCAACCCAGTTACTCCAGACATGATGAGATGGCTCCAGATGAAGTACGGACAAGTACCTTCAATGTGCGAAGGTCCAATCCCCCCAGTTCGAGATGGCATGAGGATCCTAGGAGATCAGACAGGGAAACTTATCCAGCTGGAGAGAAAGTGGTGTGGCCATCCAATTCGTATGAAGGTCATAGAGGTTCAGAGAGGAGGACATTCCCAAGGGATTTGGAAGACTCAAGGTCCAGGCCAGAAAATAGAGGAAATTATCAAGAAGCATGGCGATTACCTACTGGTACAAGGACAAGAGAGCATTTCGCTGAACCTTCACTAAAGATGACTTTGCCCACTTTTGACGGGAAATCTAAGTGGCGTACATTTATTCGTCAGTTCGAGTCTGTGACGATAAATTTCTCGGAGAGAAACAGACTAAAACATCTTCTTGCAAGTCTCAGGGCAGATGCTGCGGAGTTTGCATTTGATCTCGAAGATGAGGTATTGAAGGACTATTTTGAGCTTGTTGAGGAATTAGAGAGGCGGTTTGCAACAAGAGAGACCCAAACTACTCATGTTCGCCAGTTTTACTCTCGCAAATTTAGAAGTGGAGAGAGTATCCGAGAGTATGCCTCTGATCTCAAGCGACTCATTCACAAAGCTTACCCAACTGGAGTAAGCAGGAATGTGAGAGAAGAAATGCTCAAGAGACAATTCTTCGATGGATTCAATGATGAGGACGTCCACTATTATGTGCAATATCTCAAGTCTCCTGACAGTTTGGATAAGGCCGTAGAATTGGTGTATGAATATGATGACTGGAGAAATATTCAATGGGAGAATGTTCAGTCCAGGAGGAAATCATCAGGGAGAGATGAGGAACATCAGAAAAGGCCAAACAAAGACAGGGTGAGAGATGTTGACTGCAGGAAAGTGGAATCATTGGAGCATCCAGAAAAGATGAACAGACTAGGGAAACTGACTGAAGCTGTGAGTCAGATGTCCCAAATGATGATCATGTTACTCAACCAACAGCAAAAGATGGCAAAAGAGCCCAGTAAAGATCATGAGAACCCGGAATGTTTTAGATGTGGCGAACGAGGTCATTTCGCACGACAATGCCAAGCGAGGAAGGAGAAGTTGAAAATGGTTCATCCTGCTGATGACGAGGATGAGAGTTCTTCAGAAGAATCAACTGAAGATTTAAACTAGACCAGGTCATTTCCATCGGCCCGGAGGTGACCTTTGAAAAATGTTCCAGGGGAGGTGAGGACACCCCCAAAGAAATTTTAAAAGAAGTGGGTGAGGACACTTCAAGAGAAATATTAGAAGAAGTGGGTGAGGACACCCCAAGAGAAATTTTAGAAGAAATGGGTCCAAAGGCAAAGAGGCGGAAGAAGCCCAGAGTTAGATCTAGGAAAAATGAAGTCTCTTCAGGAAAACTGGAAGGGAACATTCTGAAAGTGGCTGATCTCGAATCTGGAGAGTTACGTGAGAGGCGTACAGGGGAAGCAGAGGAGTTGAGTGTTTCCAGGGTGGACGAGACAACTACTCCAGTTCAAGAAATTGATATGCCAGCTGGTTCAGATGAGGAGCAAATCCGGAGGCTCCAAGAGGTTCCAAAGAGTCTTTCCTGTTGGAAAATTCAAGAAGGTGAGCCAAATTTGGAGGAATTTGGCAGTCAAGAAGTCAGCAAAATTAAAGAACCAGAGACAAATTCCAAGGGAAGGAAGTCAAGAAAGACTTGTAGCTTAAGAATGAAGCAGACACAAAATTCACCGGGGTCGGGTGAAGAAATTCCTAAAAGTTCATGGAAGCTGCGAAAATTTAGCAAGCTTGGTCTTCCAGATTCTGAGAAAACAGGCAAACGTGACAAAAGGAAATCCTTAATTTCGGTCACAACGAACAGAGAACACTTATTGCGACGTCCCTTCATACGTCGTTATCGACAATTCCTTCTTGGTAGGAAGTTTCTAGTTCGAACCAATCATAGTCCAAGGAATATTGATTTCAGTGCAAGGACTGACTTATCTGGGAATGACTCGTGGCATTGCAAACAAGTTGGTAACTTCTTGACTCGCCGAAGAACTCAAAATCCTCCAATCCTCCCACATGCCGTCATCTGAAAAACATACAATTCAGAAGAATGACCCTCATTTAATGGACAATTTTGACTCTCAATATTTATCCCACGGGTAACAGATCATAAAGAAAATTCTACCAGTCTCTTGATGATTCTCCCGCAAGTAGCAGATCAAACGGAAAATTCTACCAGACTCTTGATGATTCTCCCGCAAGTAGCAGATCAAACAGAAAATTCTACCAGACTCTTGATGCATCTCCCGCAAGAAGCCGAACAAATGGAAAATTTCTACCGGACTCTTGATGATTCTCCCGCAAGTAGCAGATCAAACGGAAAATTTCACCAGACTCTTGATGATTCACCCACTGTTCACATGGAAAATTTAATTAATACTTCATAGACAAAGTATAATTTTAGGAGAGGAGAATGTAGTGAACAGTCGTCTTGACAATTAATTTTGACAACAGCATTGCTCTCTATCAAATGACAACAGCTGAAGTGCTGGACAAAACGGAAGATTTCTCCGGTTATATCGGCCGTAGAAACACCAAACAAAGTGCAAAATGAAGCAGAAAAGATAGGCAACAAGATCAATACGATAGATTAATATGACAGACCTTATTTTCGATCCATGGGGCCTATTTAATCCAGCAATCAGATTGAGATTTCAAGTTTTCTGTCATTTTAGAGACCGGTGTCTCACGAAATATTCGCCCCGCGAAAATCGCGCACCTCTTTGGTGCCTGGCAACCAGCCGTCATTCAGAGTTTGGATCTCAACGGGAGTGGACGCATTTGTAACAGTGACAGAAAATAACACTAAAAAAGTCCTAAAAATACATTTTGGCATTTAAATTCTTATAGGAACCAAAGACTTCCAGGTCCTGAACATCATAGAGAAGTTTCTAGCCATTTGGTGAAGTTGAAGTCCAGAAAACTAACTTTTAAAGACTTGGCTGCCAAAAGCCTCCCTATTCCTATTTATAGGAAACAAGACTCTAATTCCTATTTATAGGACACAAGACTCCTATTCCTATTATAGGACACAAGACTCCTATTCCTATTATAGGACACAAGACTCCTATTCCTATTTATAGGACACAAGACTCCTATTCCTATCAATAGGACACAAGACTCCTATTCCTATTTATAGGACACCCGACTCCTATATTCCTATTATAGGACACAAGACTCTTATTCCTATTTATAGGACACAAGACTCCTATTCCTATTTATAGGACACAAGACTCCTATTCCTATTATAGGACACAAGACTCCTATTCCTATTATAGGACACAAGACTCCTATTCCTATTTATAGGACACAAGACTCCTATTCCTATCAATAGGACACAAGACTCCTATTCCTATTTATAGGACACCCGACTCCTATATTCCTATTATAGGACACAAGACTCTTATTCCTATTTATAGGACACAAGACTCCTATTCCTATTTATAGGACACAAGACTCCTATTCCTATTATAGGACACAAGACTCCTATTCCTATTATAGGACACAAGACTCCTATTCCTATTTATAGGACACAAGACTCCTATTCCTATTTATAGGACACAAGACTCCTATTCCTATCGAGAGGACACATGGCTCCTATTCCTATTTTTAGGACTCAAGACTCCTATTCCTATTTATAGGACACAAGACTCCTATTCCTATTTATAGGACACAAGACTCTTATTCCTATTTAAAGGACACAAGACTCCTATTCCTATTAATAGGACACAAGACTCCTACTACGCTACCCCTTGCATGGACTAAGATAAAGACTTGGAATAAATTGCTATCCATTATCCTAAAATTGTAAAGCCACAGAGCTGAAGCTGAATAACAATAAATGATTTAAACCACCGCATAGCTGAGTCGTAACAATATGCTTAAATTTCAACTAAATCAGTATTTTGCCTCACAGCTATTATGTAACATTATTCCATTCAACAATTTTTATCAGAACACCTCCAAATACATACTAACTATAATTCCTGACATTTTGGTGCAGATTGAGCAAGTACTTGCTTTGTTATGATTGGTCAAAATTATAGCACCATCGAGAAGCATGGTTGCTGAGTGAAAACTTAAGGCCATGGCTGTACATATAACCGCCTAACATGAAAGGTTGCATTTCCAAAGTGACTAAATTCACTAATTTATCGAAATCGGTATCTACTGTTGCAGGCTTGAGGTTTATAATGACAATTAGTTATTAATTACATAGAAGCACAGCACTTGGTCATATCATAATGAAACAAATAGAGAGAAAGGTAACTTCACCTTGATCAGGAATGTAAGTTGCATTCAATGAAAAAGTGCTTCCTCCCTCTCTGCATACATAGCACATTTTGCATTCGCCATTTTCTTTCTTCCATCCAGCGCAGACGCATGATTCTGATGCGGATCGAAGGCATGATAAAGTGCAGAAAGCTGCTCCACTTCTTCCAGTTGGTGACTGAATTCTTTTTGTTAGTAAAATGTTGCAATTTAAGTTTTTTCTTTGCTGAACAAATAAATATTTAGTTTTCATTGATCCATTGGCTATCACATAGAGATGAAGAAGCAGAGCAACAATTACTGTGACAACATTCATAATTGTAGAGTAATATTTGTTTTGTTAAGATGATGTATTCACTCCGACTCTTCTTACCCTCTGAATATTTTCAGATCAGCGCCAGAAACTCTCCCTCCAGCTTTGAAAACTGATGACAAAATGTCGCTTGGCAGACAGCGAATTATGGAAATTAATCGAGATTTATTGATTATTTATAAAAGATTAATTGAAAATGTCTCACTGGAAGTCAGTTCTTGCATTTAGCCTGCTCTTTGTTAGCACACACTAAAATATTTGTGATGACTTTGTACAAAAATTAAGAGAAAAATCAACAGGAAATCCTCTTCTCCATCAATATGTAATTTACTCATCTAAATTACTCGTTTAAAAGACTCAAATGAGAAATAATGTATTATTGTGAATCAATAAGCGTCTTTCAAATCTGAAAATATTCAGCATCCTTGGATGTATGGAAGATTGGGCGTTTCGTCCTGTATTTATATATACATTTTTATTCAGATGCATGGTGTCATCTACAAATTGTAGACTACAATATAGGCCTATAAAAACAGTTCACTGGCTCCCTGTGCAGCAATGGATTAAATTTAAAGTCCTCACAGTCATATACCAAGCAATTCATCAAGACGCACCAGTTTATCTGAACAAACTCGTACATCACCATGTTCCATCTAGACTACTTCGATCCAGTGACTTAACTCTGTCAGATATGTACCATTTACTAGATCTATCTACACTGGTGCAGAATCGAATGTTTGACGTTGCAGGTGCTAGACTCTGGAATGAACTTCCTCACTGTGTCAGAAGATCTCCATTGCTAGTCATTTTCAAGTCAAAACAGAAAACGTTTTTATTTACACAATATTATAACTGACATATACATTTGCGATTTATATTCATTAACTCTGCTTTTATTGATTTTTGCCATTGATTGTTTTATCTTTCATATCATAATTTTATTGTGAAGCGTTTAGAGTATTTATAGATTCTACGCTATATAGAAAATAAATTTATTATATTATTATTATTATTAATTGCCTATATGTATACAGTTGACATTGGATTGCTGCATATGGTCCCACAATCATAGGTATGGAATTCACAACTTAATTGGTGCACTCGATTTACTGACCAGAGGTTCGAGACAGGTGATTACAACAAACAGTCAATGCCAAGCAATGCTAAACAAGATAATTTAGCTTGCTTTTTTGTGACAGGACTGCTTAAATTAATGTCAGAACATAAGAATATGTGTGGCAGAGCCAGGGACTAATTGCCTAAGAATAAATAATAGAAACATTTGAGCATCCATTTATCCACATGGAATTGTTCATTGACTATAACTATACTGCATGGGATATCTCTTAAATGGAATGACTAACAGGACAACCAGGAGGACGCTAATTTACAAGACAAGTTAAGTCAAAATTCCCCGATGGTCATGTCAAAACATATTTTTTTGCTAACTCACATTGAAATTGTGGAGGCAGTTAATCAAATATCAAAGATGTTTCAAGGTAATACTTTGCATAGTTTTGGTAGACAGTGACTACATACACAGTTCTTAATGGTTTTCTATAGCTAACAGCAATTTTTATTCATATTAATTAACTTTTTCTGAAACATGTGCTTTGTCCAACCAAACGTTTTGATCAAACGGGAAATCATGTGCGGTGCTGCCGCATTGTTGCACCATGATAAAAGCGGTGCATGTTCCAATCAAATATCCTCCAATTCACAATCTATATTATCAATTTTTAAAACCACATGAAAATTTCGCTTTTCCAGCATGTTGTTTTTTGGAGATCCCCACTTTTTTTTCAATCTGCAATTTTGCTGTTAACGTGGTGCAACAACGTGACAGCACCGTACATGATGTACATGACTTCCTGTTTGATCAAAACATTGGCTTCGACATGTTTAAGAAAAAGTCAATTCATATAAAATCAAATTGTTGTCAGCTATAGAAAACCACTTAGAACTATGTATGTAGTCACTGTGGACCAAACATATGCAAAGTTTAACCTTGAAACATCTTTGATATTTGACTAACAGCCTCCTAAATTTCAGTGTGAGTTGGCAAAAAAATCTGTGTTGACATGGCCATAGGAGAATTTGGTCTTACCTTTCTTGTGAATAAGTATCCTACGATTTGTCTTGCTAGCCAATCCAAATACTAGATATCCCATGCAATATAGCTATAGTCAGTGAACAATTCCATGCGGATAAATGGATGCTCAAATGTTTCAATTATCATTTCTTGGGCAAAAAGTCCCTGGCTCTGTTACATATTCTTTTGCTCTGACAGTGTCTTAAGGGGCCCTGTTACACAATAGCAAGCTGGATCATCTTGTTTAGCATTGTTTGGCATTGACTGTTTGCTGTAATCACCTGTTTCGAACCTCAGTTCAGTGGAGTGTACCAATTCAACTGTGAATTCCATATGTGTGGTTGTGGCACCATGTGTAAAGTTCCATGAAAAATATAACAGACAAAGAATGAAAAAGTAAAGAGTATTTATTTATAAACTTCTGTCCACAGAAAATAACACATTCAAATAAATAATTTATAAATCAACATAAATTTGCATAATTTCAGAAACGCAAATGAAACGTAATCTGAATAACGACCAATAAAATGGAAGAACCACAAGAGGCAACAGACGAGTCTCACTCGCCCGGATGAACCGATGGTCGAATGAGAACGGAGCGACAATGAAACGACAAGCTGCATCTAATGAATGAAATGACACATTTGAAAAACTACCAGTCCAAGATAAATTACATGGAATTTTGATACAAAGTCATTACATGGTCACTTGGGAGTTCTTAGGTGGTTGTTCAGTATGAAATTCTTGAGTTAATTCCAAAACAGAAACTTCTAGTAACATTTGTTGTTTAGATATGAGTTCAATATATATAACCTTGCAGCTCTGAACAACCACCCACGAAACAGGGACAGTCAGAACAAGGAACAATACAGCAACGATAAAGGGTTACGCCAATCTCCAAGGCACAGGCCAATGTTAGAAATCCCTCTTCTCGCTAAGTATAAAATTCACTAAGCGTGTCTAAAGTGACATACTAGGAAAAGGTGCTAAACAATGATCACTCTCTCAAAGTATCACCTCTTCGCCCTTATCAAACAAAGAACTATGCCAATTGTAAATTGTTATGGAGAATATATCTAGAAAACTATATTTCGACATTTCTAAGTCACTGCAGGGTAGATGTCAAATATACAATATATGGAATAATTTCACTTCAGTTGCACAATGTTTGCTATTATAATCTCAAATGCAAGCTCCAAATCTGGAAGACTAGAATCAACATCTATGGCATTTCTTTGAATCATCTATAATTCGAAGGTTTGCAACAAAACATTTTTTAACTTAAATTGCCTCAGTATAATTTATCAACCAGACGCGACAGCACAGTTAACAGAGATGGTAACATCATACCGAACAAATTGTCATGGGAAATTCATCAGCAATGAAAAATTAAATGCTTCATTCACACCAGCTAAGCTGAGCCATTGAAGACAATCATTATAGAATAAAATGTAACTTTGGTAAAATGGCAGACAGCCAAAATGGAAGCTTTATCCATCTAAAATACTAAACACAAGATGGCAATGCTGCCAGCAATATATGCACCAGCTCCCTCTGCAGTAAAAAGCATGAATTGCCATGAAGAATCGTGTACACATCAGACAGCTGCACTTGATGATCTATGGTATTCGTAATTATAATATTCTTTTGCACCATTGTTGCACCGTCGTTGAGTCAGGTAGTGAAGGGCTGCCTCTGGTGTGAATAGTATCCATTGGTCTGTGCTGTTGCTTATGAGACGAATCGAGATTCAAGTAGGATGTTAAAACCCAGAAGATAAAAAATATCTGAAAATAGTATTCACGAAGATCATTCGTCTCCGTCCACATCATTTTCTATCTCCTCAGTCTGAACTGTGCATCGGAACTGTTTGTCTTCCTTCAGATACAGTTCGATGAATAACCGTCCGTCTGGAGCAAGTTTTGAAACTACTTTATCAATTTCAATGTTTTCAGGAAGCAGGTATTCTCGGTTGAACTCATGAGCCGTCACCTGCTTGCCGTACTTGCCAATCTCTTCATCGTAAGCTGCTTTTATTTTGATGCTCTTTCCATTTGTTTCTATGTGAATGTCATCACTGGTGAAGTCCACTCCCACCAGTACCATGAGGCGCAGCTTGCGGCGGCCATCTTTGTCAGTCAGGATGGGGAACACATTGGGTCCCTCAGGTCTTCGCTGGGGCGGCATGTGGAAGGGCATTTCAATGAAGAGTTTTCCGTCTTTGAACTCACTGTGCATCATTTTAGTGTCAACATACTTGGGAAGATCAAGTTTGCGCACAATTGTTCGTGTGTACACTCTGTCGTCCTTGTCCTCCGTGGTGCGCGCTTGCAACACCAAAGTGTCTTCGATGATCTCCACATTGACGTCTTCTTTCCTGAAGTACTTGACGTCGAAGACAGCCTTGAGGTAGGGCAGTCCGTCTATGTCCTCCACGGTGGCTGTGTCTACTGGCTGAGGTATTCCTTCCTCTTTTTGTTCTGTTGCTGATTTGATGTAAAGGAATTCACTCATCTCCTCCAACTCATCCTGCCACTCCTGCTTCCGTCTCTCGAACTCCTCGTTCTCCGCCATCATGGCGGACGTGGACGGTCCCATTCCATCCTTCTTGATGCGGATGTCCGGCGTCTTGATCTTGTCCTTGGCGGACGACAGGAACTTCCGGAAGACCGCCTGCAACAAAGAAAACAACAGTTAAAAATAATTGACAGAGTAAATTCCAGTTCAAGGTAAGGCGAGCCATGGGGAATGAAATTAGATGAAAAATCAAGGAACCCAATAATTGCTAGATTAGAAGGAATTAATGCTCGGACTAGCACATAACAAACATTTCATTAGATCTATTCTAAGGCCAGGTGGCATGATTGAGGAATGGTTGATAAAATGAAAGGGAAGGAGCCGCTATGATGCATTTCAGCCACCTGTCAGTGTTAACTGCAGACTCAATGACTGATAAGGAAGCAAGGATAAGAAACCGGTTGAGTTTTTGTTGAGTCAAGTCGCCGGGATCAAGAGGCTCTTGTCAGGTATCCGTGAATGTAGTTGTTCCAGAGGTCAAGGGCTCCACTCGGCCTCAGTGAGATGTGTTGCTGGACTGCAAGGCAGAACTCTTTTTAAAGCAGCTTTCTTACAGATTGTATCACGACTAATAATGCACTCATACTAGTCAAACATAGTAATAGTCACTGACATGACGTATTCGTGATGGTCTAATGAAAGATATCAGAGCAGAAATGCGATTAACTCGGGCATACAAGTGTACATGATGCAACAGATAATATGTCTATTTAAAAAATCAATCTGTGCTGCCAAAAACAATATGTATAGGTTATTCACCACGGGACAGGGAAATGTGAATTATCAACCGAGGGCTTCAGCCAGAGGTGTGATAAACACAAATTCCATCTCCCGTGGTGAAAAACCAGCTTATACCATGAGACGAACGCTCAAACAATCAAACATGAGATGATAAGTGGACAACAAAGAATATAGGAATCATCACCCTGGAATACTGGTATGTGATTGGACGACGGAGGTGTCAAATGGTATAAATGTATTTGTGACACACTCAAGCTAAAGTTTATCTGAGCAATTTACAGGGTAATGGCAGGCATAGTAACAGGTAGGAGACACGGGAGGTTGTATGTTGAAAGAGCATAAGCAGACTTGAGCTATTAACCATCAGTGTCTCCAGAGTGGTGTGGGGGGGGGGGGGTAGTCCGGAGCCAGACACGAGCAAATGGCCTTCTGGCACGAGGAGGCATTGCATCATGATGCCATTCGTCTGATGCCGTTGGTCTGGTCTGGTGAGCACTCAATGAGATCTGGATGGCACTGGCTGGCAGTGGCTGCAATGGCTGGCTGGGAACAATGCTCAGGGCCCAGAATGCATTTCTCATCAGCAGGCAGCAGTTAATCGAGCAGGACAATGCCATACTGTGCCGGTGCAAATGAGCAGCCAGCCTGGCCCAACCAGCAGTACAATGCCATTCAACTGGTGCATGCATTATCACCACAAAACTAATGGGCCGAGGATTCAAAACGCCGTTTATCAGCGGCGCTGCAACTGCTCATTCGCAGGCATTCAGTCGCTGTAGATAAACTGTCCATCGAACTCCATCCAAAAGTGCACCTTTGGAATCGAAGAATGATGAGTACTTATGAAATGTCAATTTGCCATTGAGTAACTTGTTACCTCATCGATACTCAATTGGTGACTAATGTTAGCATTGCTTATGAGTCAGAGAAAATAACATGGCATGGATAGGCAGATGATCGGCACATTTCAGTCAATTCTGTAAGCACTTTCGTTGACTGTAAGATGGACCACATCCTCCTGGATAGTCCCTCCCCGGGAGTCCCTCCTCTCCGGCAACTCAGAACCTTGTCAACATTTTGAGATGGGTTCTTTCATTTGTATGTAGATGAGTCCGTGTCTGCCCAAGAAGAGCTCCTAATCCACCCACAAGGCCATGATGCAAGCCCTATACTGAATCTATGTACATCTCTTGGCTTGTTCGGGCTTGTTGTGGTGAAAGCTGGGGAAGAGCAGCGCCTCTTTATGAAATAAAAGATAGGGTTGAATGGAAGGGCAAACCACGTCAATTACAGCTGGCACATAATAATGCAGTTATGAAAAAAGAGAGGAGCATTCAATGTGGGAAATGTTCGTGATTAATGATATAGTGTATGATGCAGACTCCATGAGTCCCTTTAGTATTTTTGCCAATGACACGCAGCGTCAGATGGACGGCTGAAATTGGATTGTTTGGATTGTCCGAAATTGTTAACTGATCGGTTACATAACTTTTTACGAACATATCAATTTCAGTGTCAATTTATTGACCATCTCAACAGTTCAAAACAATATACGAATGTAACAAAGTTTCACACAGATTGGTTGCCTGACCTCATGGTGTATCTGCCATTACCATACCTTCGAATTATATGGCCCAATCTTTCAAATACAGATGCAATAGACAGCAGTGCTACGTAATTCCTGTACAGAACAGCTTACTTGCTTCTCCCCCTCCCCCGGAATCTTTGAAGCAATATTTGGAATCTATAAAAACAGAAGAGATCTCCAGGATTGCATCTGGTTAACACACACAGTGAAAGGATCTGTGTGGGTGAGGGGGGAATTCCCTCAAAAGTTGTTACTTGTGGCGGATGGCATTTGGGCCAGTGGGGGAGGACAACAAGGCCACAGGTATGAGCATCAACAAATCAGATGAAGCAGCTTTGAGGCAGGTAGAGTAGGCAGGTAGAGCAGGCAGGCAGAGGAGACAGGTAGAGGAGAGGAGGCAGGTAGAGGAGGCAGGTAGAGGAGGCAGGTAGAGGAGGCAGGTAGAGGAGGCAGGTAGAGCAGGCAGGTAGAGCAGGCAGGTAGAGCAGGCAGGTAGAGAAGGCAAGTAGAGCAGGCAGGTAGAGCAGGCAGGTAGAGGAGGCAGGTAGAGGAGGCAGGTAGAGTAGAGGAGGCAGGTAGAGCAGGCAGGTAGAGGAGTCGCAAGGCAGGTAGAGCGGCCGGGCAGCAGCAGGTGCAAGGGGCTGTGTTTATCGCATGAGAAGTGGGTTAATACGAAAGGGAAAGGTCAAGCAATCCCTCAACCCTCTCGCCTCTCCTTCCCTCCTCACCCCCTCACTCCAAGATATCAACATCTCACCCCCACAAACCCCCCCCCCCCCCAAGTGTAGCCCACAAGCGGAACCTGCCAACACCCCATTCTGAATACCTGGCATAATCCACCCTGCCCTCAATCTGCTCTCAACCTGCTCTCCCCAGCCCCACAACATTAATGCCCATCGTTCACCTGTTTACAAAACAACACTCAGCTGCCAAACTCCCCTAGTTTCCAGTTGTTTCTTCAGCTGACAATGCACTCGACCCCGTTGTTCATCCGAGAACGCTTGTCCCACAACGTCGCACTCACCATGTAGCAAAAGGCCCCCCACAAAACCCTATACCACAACAACAATATCAGCTGTTGCATTGCGATGCTCAAAGAAAAATACCAACAACCAGTACGTACAAAATGTTTTAATGACCTAGTCATTACTTGTTCGTGTCACGCGAAACATGGGCATGGTACAAATTTTCCAGATGGCCAATCGTACTTACTCTCGTGTTAATCAGGCAAAAAGGTAATTCTATTATTATCACGTAAGTTAACAAAACTGCAGGCCATAAAAAATCAAGAGATACAAACATGACAGTAACTCAGTCAAGAAGTTCTAACCCTAAAGTTCTAACCCTGACTGGCACATGAGACGTATAGTCAAGGATCAGCTTACCGACTCGAATGACCGCTTCTTGGCCATGCATAAGCGCTTCCTGTTCCTTTGGTACGGAAAGAATAGTCCTTGCCACTTTGTATATATGACCTCGCCAGATAGTAACTATAACTTTGATACCAATCCTGCTGGATGCAACCCTGCCCAGTGCTAACTGCGTGTTATGAGATGTTACGGAGAGTGTTGGTAACACAACTGATCCCAGGCCCACACCGTGGGAGCCCCGCAGCCTACACCAGCTCTATCAGCCTCAGAATATTGAGAAAAATACTCAAGTGTGGGCTTACCATGATTCAACAGGAAGATGGACTCCACCAGTCCATGGTGATCAACCAACAGGAATGGCCACCATGTGATTTGCAGAGGCTATCCTGTGCAAATTGCTGTCCATTTACAGTTGAAATATTGACAAATGTGAAATGTCTGGCCATTTGAACAGCTGTGACAAGGACTAAGATATATTATTGCATATTAATGTGAAGCTATTTTCAAAGATATATGTTATAAGCTTGCATATTCTAAATACTTTCATTTGTAAACAGCTATGGAGTCACACGGAACAGCTACCTGTTAAAATTAAATGATGTTGGTTATCTTTGAATATGAATTTAGAATGGCAGAATAGCAAGAGGCCTTTCCTTCTCCAGAAAACCTTTGTGCTTCCCATTGCTCTTTGCTCCGTCCTTGCTCTTGACTGACTGGCAAACAAAGTAAATGGCTTTCTGTTGTCCCACAATTTAATGGCAGCAAAATGGCGACAATTCCAACCCAGCAGAATGAAAGGAGCAGAAGGAGCTGCCAGCCAGGGGGAGACACTTGACCAGGGCATTGCTCAAAAGCTGTCAATCCTTCTAGTGACAACTTGTTTTCTGTAAGAATTTGATTAAAAAATGAATTTAAAGATGTCATGGTCATTTCTGTAACACATGTCTAGCCGGAATAAAAAATATTACCATACTTAAGAAGGAATTGGTAAATTCCAAATATTGTGTTGTCTTCATATGTCTGCAGTACACCGTATTTTAGCAGCACCTGACATTTGCAAGTCTGTTGCGGAGATCATCGCCATTGTCCGTATAACAACAGTCCAAATGTCAGACCGCAGTTCAAATGAGGTTAAACGCCATGAAATTATCGGTAGGCTATACTCCGAAAACAATTCAGAATTCTTCCTCAACAACTGTAGCCTATGGAAAGTAATTTGCCAACAGTGTCACTTCGAGCATGCGCACCATGTCATCAAGGCTTCTTGAATACATACTGTAGAACGGGGTTAAGTTGGCAATCCGGGGTAAAGTTGGCACGCTATTTTGACCCACTTAATGGATGAAATGCCAACTTTTCTCACTGACACAGGTATCTTTGGGAAAGTTGCCATACGTGTCAGAGAGGAAAAGTTGGCAATTCTGCCATTAAGTGGGTCAAAATGGTGTGCCAACTTTACCCCAGATTGCCAACTTTACCCCGTTTTCCGGTAGTTTATTCCAAAAATTTGAAAACCAATACCAAATCAGAGATATCTTTACCAGAGCCAGCCAGAGCCAGCCAGAGCCAGCCAGAGTCAGAGCCAGCCAGAGCCAGCCAGAGTCAGCCAGAGCCAGCCAGAGCCAGCCAGAGCCAGCCAGAGCCAGCCAGAGCCAGCCAGAGCCAGCCAGAGCCAGCCAGAGCCAGCCAGAGCCAGCCAGTCACTTTGAATGGCACCAGAGGAAGTGTTTTCCCCAAGCAACAAGGTTTCCCTTGAGCAGCCATCAACACAGCCAGTTCCAACTGCTCAGCCAAGGTTGCTGCTTAGCTCTGCTTGGAAATACCACGAGAGGTGTTATTCAAGGGTCTGCTGTTTAACCAAAACACTTCAAGGATGCGCAGATTTGGAGGACTCTGGATTCACAGATTAACAGTAAACAAGGTGTGAAATCACAGCATGAATATTGAGCAATTCTGCTGAGAGGAACGCAATGAATTACTAACATTGTTTGCTCATTCTTAGACATTCCATCAACCGGAAGGAAGAATTTTCACATTCTTATTATTAGCCATGAGAAAAGAAATCAACCTTAAATCATACTGCATCCTGTTGGAAAATTGTGTAAATCATGCAGTTCTGCCAGGTTTATGGGTTGGGAAAAGAACAAACAAATTGCATCAGATAAGTCGAGCATGATTTACAGCGGCTCCTCTCCAGTTTCCTGATGGTCTCTTTCTTTCTTGCGGATGGCTACTGGACTCATTGTCGGTCCGAGTAGATTCCCTGGACAAGGCAGTTGAACGAATGGAGTGGGAAATGGGGAACCTCTTGGGTGGACAGACATCTTGCGTTCTCATGTTACGCAAATGGGTCGATCAAGCTCATTCCAAAGAACAGCCCGGGAGAAACAGCAGAGAGAAGCTTGGAAAAGCGCTGACTGGTCATTGTCAGTTGCTGGGGAGGCATGCGTGTGCAGGGTCCTGAGGGTGGCGTGTATGGGGAGAGAAGGGCCCTAATCCAATTGCCATTGTCCTACAAGATGCCTCTGCTGGGTGCGGTTTTGATCGATAATGACCTGCAAGGCTCGTGTTCGGAGTTTGATGCTCGATGTACAGAAAGAGACACGACACAGAACTTAAGGAATGAGGAAAGAGAGAGCAGGGTTTGTATGGCCCAACAGAACATTCGTTCCACTGAGGGATGAAGAGAAGGTCGTCTTATCAACAGTGTAGAGACACAGTTCTTAAGCGAAGTGGTGACTGGGTCCGCCTAGCCATTGGTTAGAGGGTGGCATTTTTATGGGAGAACATTAGGCAAAGCCTTCAGCACGAGCATTGCCAGTTTATCTCCAGTTGGACCGGTTAACTCCTGTCCTCCTATTGTCTCTCTGCTCAATTCTCGGCCATTCAACTGCATCTACTGATGAGCGGGGATTTCCAGGGCCCTCAGGAGACCTCTTACCAATTGGATGTTAGGATACATCCCCACGACTGCACTATGACCACCATAACTAAGCCATGCAACTCAACTGAACCTCCACTGCTCTGCATTTTATCTCTTTCATCTGCATCAATCTCATCATCACACGGGTTATCAGCCATCCAAGGAAGCACCCGGGGCAACACAGAAATGTCCTCTCTCGTTGGAATTTCTCCGAAGCATCTGGTGCAGCCGTACGGGTCACTGACCTGCTGAATTTTGCCAGACCACAAAACACGTAACTGCAAGAAGCATATGATTTGTCATAAGCAAGAATATAAAGGTGATATAGCAAACATAACAGTCAGCCAGTGGTCTGAGGGGTCTGATGAATGGTTGGTGAGAACTGGAGATCAGCGTCACCATGGTGACAGCGTCATGACAACCTCCTCAGCTCAAGCGTGATTTGTCAACTGCGGACCTGTGATGGTTGACCTGCATTCGGCTGCCACTCCGTGCTGCCTCCATCTGCTTTTATATGCCTCCCTCTGCCTCCCTTTGCCCTTTATGCCTCCATATGCCTCTCTATGCCTCTTTATACCCTCTCTACCTCGGCACACCTATATCTCCCATGATGCATTGCTCTTGTGGCTTCGGCCAATCAACGATTGATGTCCTCCATAAATGCCTTTGTGCACTCGCCTCATAGGACTCGGTGGCTGTTTATTTTTTCAGGCCATGAATGATTACTTAACGGCAACACAGATTCCAGGCGGGTGAGTTTGCCAGTTGCAATAGAGGCAGCCAAGCCTGACGAATCGTTATGGAGGAGAGCGCCAGTCTAATGCACATTTCGGTTGGAGGCTGCCGTCACAGGGGACTTGCTGAGGTGAAAAAGGCCTTCAATCATTGGTTAATGGAAACTCCCAGGCTGACCCACTCCAGGCTGACCCACTCAAGGCGGACCCCCTCCCTGGCTTGACAGGGCCTAATCCTGTTAACTTCCTCCAATATACTAGGTCCCTCCTGGTTTACGGAATGATTGAAGCACAGCGGCACTGTCAAAATGCTGATGCAGCTTAAGGTAGTGTGGCTGAGACAGAGATTTACTGTTAGGCCTAAATGGTACCCTAGAACATATTATACATATCACAAGTGGGCATCTGCAGGTAGACAAAGTCATTGGCTCATTCTGTTTCGTCGTAAGAATCTCAGAGGGCTTTTCGCTCTGCCAAAATTCAATTAAAGATGGGAGCGAGTCAAGCGGAGAATTGCGCAACCCACAGAGCTCTAATGAATGGCAGGCCAATGGCAGGCCGTGAGAAATTCTCTTTGAATGACAATTTGAAACGTGCTGGACTTTCATTGCATGTGGATTAATCATGGCCAAACCGGTCACCCAATAGCAATCCAAGTGCAATTTATCACATTGAAATTGTGGTGACGAACGATTTGCCTTCCACTTCCAAAAGAATTCCTACTACCGTAATTATGATAACAAAGCGTTACACTGACTTTTGCCTAATATGAAAATAATTATCACCAGGTTGGCTGTCTGATGACATCATCAACAAACTATGGCCCTAAGAATGGAATTATGATGTTATATCCTGCAATTGCGAGTGAACACCATGAAAAAACCATTGAGTTCACACTATTGAGTTCAGCTAGTGAACTCAATGAAATAAATTATCTGACGTTATGCAAACAATCGGCAGCTATTGTTTATGTCATGATGTCACAATGTGCAGCTGGTGACGTCACAACAAACTGCTGTTCCTAACTTGGGAGAATTTGAAGTTATCAGACTAAAATTTAGTAAAAACCACTGATAAAGTCATTGCGGGATATAAATAAAAGCCCATAACAGTGTAGTTCACAGCTATGAACATCATGAGTGTCAGGTCTGCTTTCTGAATAACACTCGTCCTTCGGACTCGTGTTAATTCAGAGCAGACCTGACACTCATGATGTTCATAGCTGAGAACTACACTGTCATGGGGTTTTATTATAATACCATTCAATTGTTGCTCTATGGTGACGCCACATTATTTTAATGGCAGAAAATATTCTCTCTAAGTAGGCCTAACTAATATTTTTGAAGTAAACCATGCAGGTGACAAAAACAAAACAACCACTTGTCAGGGTACTGCACAACAATATCACAAGCTGTTGTGTAAATTAATATCACTCTCACCCAAGGCTCAAGTTATACCAATTTACACAACAGCGCTTATTATGCAGATACCCTGACTTGAGTTATGTCATAATATTGAGGTTTATTCCCCAAAAATCGGGAAAGAAATTATTTTGTATAAAACAACAGCCAGATCTTGGAAGTCTTTGACATGTCACCCTGCAAAATATTGTGGAGCACTTTCTATAACAACAGCCCCCTCTTTCAGGCCTGCCCCTGTGGGTATGCATGCAGCTCGTGTGCTCATTCTGCCATCCTTCATCGTTTTGCCAAATGAACAATTAAGGTGACTCAACCGTGGTACACTGCACACACTTCTGAGCAACCTGGTTGCCTAGCAACATAGCGTCACCACTGCTGCAGGCCCTGAAAAAGTTGTGACGTTACCATTTTCTGCTCTCTTTTTTTTAACAGCATGGCAGCCAGTAATTTGCTATTTAAATGAGATCTAATTCAGCTAGAAGCATAATTATTTTTTATTGAATGCAGTAACACCTACTCTATGCTAATTCAAAGTTTCAGCTTCTCGTCTTTATCAAAAGAATTTTCTCAACTAATTTCAGTCAACTGTGTCTAAAATTGTCTTTATTTCTTTAAATTGACATTGGCATAGTCATGGTACTGCAGTTAAAAAACGACTCGGTTAAATTTTTTTATATTTGGACATTTGTTTGACAATAACGTGTTTATGATATATGCAAATTTTAACAAAAATCTGTATGATCGTTTTCCTAAAATTTGATTACTGCCAAAATTGATGCATGCAAAATCTGCAATTAATTAGTGTGTTTGTGCCCTTTGAGCTCTTACAGAAAAAAGTATTTGAACCTTTTTCTTCAAATTTGTGGCAAATGTATTGGTTTACATCCATGGGAATACATTTCTGACATTTTTGTGTGACAAATGCATGTAATGCTCTATTCTGAGGTACATAACCAAAAACTCAATTTATAACTTTTAAGCAGTCATCAGGCCAAACATGCTGTTACCATGGCAACCAAACGAGTCGGTGAAATATTTTTATTTTTCATTTTTGGAATGTATGGGTCCCATAGACTACCTGTGCAAAATTTTAGAAAAATCTGTATGATCTAACTACCACGGTTGAGTCACCTTAAGGAATGACTGATGGCTTCCCATATTCTTCCATTCCAGGCAGCGGTGGTCGTATATTGAGCCCCACACGGCCCTCCCATGTCACGAGGCGCAGATTCGCCCTCCTCTGGCAAATGCCTTTTGCTGCCACCTAGCCCACCTACGTACTTCAGTCTTTGCTTAGACCAGATTCAAGCAGACATTTGTCACTCCAGAGTCAGGGATCAATCAAAGGAGAGGCAGAGAACCCCCTGCCAACATGGCAATTGCTGGCATCCCATTCATCCAGACCCATCCGGACCCGTCCGGACCCACTGCGGTCCTGTTTCTGGCAGGGACCTGATGAGGAGAGGCAGTCGGGAGGAAACTCGGTGGGAAGGTATATTTTAAAAAACACAAAACATGGCAGTGCCAAGTGGATGCCATTGCCAAGTAGCTACAATGCTTCGCTGAGTGCTATTCACCAGTACATTGTTGAGTGCTTTGTTGAGTGCATTGTTGAGTGCATAGCATCATTGTTTGGTGCATCGGTGCACTAGTCTGCCTGGCTGTTCGGCCTCATCAAAGTTGTGCCAGTGCGGAATGCAGCAGAATGCAAAGTCATGGGCAAAATTCATGTCCCTAGCAATATCTGCACAAGAATTTAAGAGGACAAATCTGCAGCCATAATATAAGGGTGAGCCCACCCAGAACCAGGATACAGTATATAACATAAGCTATAACATAATCGCTTTACTGAAGACATCTGCCTAATCGCTGATCTAATCGCTGATCTGAGATGCACTGTGAGGGATCTATTGATCGCGGACATGGCACACCAGTCACAGAAAACCCTCCTGATCCCCCCCCCCCCATCCTCCTATAGCAACCCCCCCCCCCCCGGGTATTATTCATGATATGAGCTGGCACACATTCTGGTCGAAGCGCTGCCTTTTTTGAATTTCATCGAATCTGCTTTTTTCGGTGTCAGATTTAGAAACGCTGAAAGAATTTTAAACTGGGATATTTTTGTCTGTGGACTGAGCAAATACGAGAGAGGGAGGGTGGAAGGGCAAGGCAGGCTGATGGTTGCATTGATTTTATGCAGCTATTGGCAGATGTTGTGTGAAATGGCTGTTATTCAATTGGCAGTGGCAATTCTAATTGACCCGTTGTATTCATTACTCACTCTCAATCCCTCAAAAATATCTCGTCTGTCGGTTAGCACTCGGCAGAAGCAACATTCCGCTTCTCACTTAATTACAAATTCTCTTGAATGCATCCGGCGCAACATTCTGAAGCAAACTGCAATGATGCTCAGGAGAAGACAGAAGTGAGGGCAGATGGTGAGGACAAAAGGTGAGGACAGAAGGTGAGAGGACAGAAGATCGGACATAAGTGAGGACAATAGGTGAAGACAAAAGTGAGGGCAAAAGGTGAGGACAGAAGATCAGACAAAAGGTGAGGACGGAAGATGAGTACGGAAGATGAGGCAAAAGCGAGGACAAAAGGTGAGGACAAAAGATGAGGAACAAAGGTAAGGACAAAAGGTGAGGACCAAAGATTAGGAACAAAGGTGAGGACAGAAGGTGAGGCAAAAGAGAGGACAAAAGGTGAGGACAAAAGATGCGGAACAAAGGTAAAGACAAAAGTGAGGACAAAAGATGAGGACAAAAGTGAGGACAAAAAGTGAGGACAAAAAGTGAAGACAAAAGATGAGGACAGTCATTCCAGTGGTATTCAAAACAGAAGCATTCTCCCAGATCACACTGGGAGGTTTTTTCTTCCTTCTACGATTACTCGATATCTCATTCAAGCGCTTGTTTGTGCCGTCAATACTTTTTGTGCATTTCCATCGGTTGCCAAGCACCAGACGACTGAGTGAGGGCGCCGAGTGACTTCGTCCAGGGACAGGTGCATGCACACTGCCATCCTTCAGCTCAACGTATAGAATATCTATATCGATCCAGACAAAACACACCCAAGTTTCATTTCATTTCAAGGAAAAAATAACCTGACAAAAAACAAATCAATTGAAAGTGATGCTGCTTCATGAGCTCTGGAAATTTCTGCAGGCAATCAAAGAATAATCCATTAGGTGTTACGTATAGACAGAAACATCAATAGGAAATTTCATAAGGGGGCTGTCCATCAAATGCCGCTCACCACAATCAAATTTCGCCTTTTTCAAGGAGTGGGTAAATTAGAGAATCTCCTCCGAGCTGTAGCGGACTGCTCTTTTGAGGTAAAAATATCATCTCATATGCCTCCCTGGACTGTCCCTGTGGGATGGGGCACTTGCCAGCATTTGCCAAAGCTGTAGCAATTTATTGCATTTGCAAGGTGAGGCCAGGAGAGATTGCCACGAGAGTCAAGGTAGTTGATGAGGTCGTCTCATCTCAAGTTAAGGATTTACGTGCTCTCTCCTGCTAGAGAACATATACAAACAATGTCTCGAAAGACACAATAGTGGCAATTCAACCTTCCTTCTCCAGTTAGTGTGGATCTGGATGACATTTTCTCTCAGGTTTAATCAGCTAATGTGCACACCTTTCACTTTTCAAAAGACCAATCAAATAAAAGGGCCCAAACAGCAAGACACACAATTAGTTAATAACATTTTAAAATTTAAATCATGCTTGTTATGAGGAAAATATGTCAACGCTTGGCATCAGAATCATCAGAATCATCAGAATACTAAGATTCGGAGGCTCAATGTGAGTTGGCAATATGCTTGCATTGTGGACGAGTGGCCTGCTGTGAGTCAGTGATTAATGGTCCCTCTCTTCACCCTCTGCTATTACTGATAATCAATAAACAACACTGCACTCGAGCAAGCCAATGTAAGAGCAAGACCTGTCTTTCCAGGGAACAGTCATCACAATTCAGTACTACTCTGATTGCAGGGAATAACAACTGGAGGCAGCAGATTAGACAGGAGGCCATGTGGTAGAATGCTGTGGACTCCCTTTCCCCCACCTTCCCAATATCGCCCAGGCAGTGGTCTGCAGAGCAAAGCTTGATGCTTACCATTGGTGGATAACATCAACACTGTTGTGGGGAGTGAAGTCTTCTGGCTGGCATAGATACAATCCACGCTGACTGTCCAGTCGTCTTTCTCGCCGGGCAAGGAACTCGCAGGAAGATGTTCTAATCCGCGACTACATGTTAGCTCAGTCAGGTTGCCGCTGCATCTCCCAACTGCATCTCCCCACTGCTTCTGTTTGCTGATGGAGTTGGCCGCATCCGTGATGCCATGCGCAGCTGCTGCAAGATTCTCCAAGCAGCTGAAGCGGAGAGGCATAGAGGCAGCCGGGGAGGCAGGGGAGGCAGGGGGATGCAGCACACGTTGGCACACTGGCCCAATGCTGTGCTAATCACTACCTTGCACTGTGGAGCAAGCATTGTGGAGCACACCCCCAGCACACACTACACAGAGACAGCTTGGGCCATACACACTGCCCTCTCAGCTGCAGCAAACATTTGCCTTTGCCCTTTGTAGATGGACACTTCACCAGCTGAATGTAACAAGCTGGTCCTTTTGGCAAATAACAGCATTCAAAGTTCTGGGGTCATCATGGTATTTAGGCCTATCTTCCCTGACAAATACGTAGTTTGAAATAACATGTATGTACCAGTGCGTAAGAAAAGTTTCTTTAGCGTAAGTTCATGTCGCTGACGATGTGGATAGACACATAGATGTAGTCCTTAGACCTATGCGTGAGATTTTAACATAGAATCTGGAGATTTGAACTGGAGAGATTAATTCTCTACCTATCTTTATAAAATTTGGTGCACTTTTAGCCATTAATAGCCAACATACATGGCTTCTGGGCCTGATGCACTACTTTTTCGGACACTTCCTAACACTTGAACCAAGTTAAATCTTCGCTAGCAGCAAATAAAGCCTATAAAAAGGAAAAAGGAGTCAGCAGCCTCAGTTTGAAGCATGACATCACAATGATGACTTCACCATCACAGCTATGACATCACCACGAAGATCCCATGCACTTGAAGGTACTGGTAAGATAATATACTAAGAGAAGGTGCAACGTGCCTCACAGAATTCTCATTTTGTACACTAGCTGCTTCCTGTTTACATTTTACTGCTCTATGATTGGTGCAGGCTTCGCACCAGGTGACGTCATGTCTGTTGCCACCCTAGCAACCTATTACAGTATGATCTGTGATGTCACAGAACAAGTTGTCCAGAACGCATTTCAGCAGTAAGACGTCCTTTCACAGAAAACACACTTCTGAATCTCCTCCGTGGACATCACAGGCTTTGGTTGGTGACATCATCACATCAGCAAAAACTTTGACCAATCAGAAGAAGCAATTCTCTCAATGTATGAGGGAAAAGTTCACTTCTTTCATTTCAGCCAAAGATTCAAGGTGATTCACAAGGACTTGGAAGGAAAGTATTTATTGCAGTCAACAGCAAATTTCGTCTCCTTCAGTCTGTGTTCTTGATTTGGATATGATGTGTCTATCCAGACAGAAAAGGAGATATTCAATTCTCTTGAAGGTCTTGCTTTTAAGTTAGTTAATTTGGCCTAAAGAGTTCCCTGAACAGAAATCAAACCTGGGACCTGAAGCGGAGAAGGCCACCATAATAATTATGCTGCAAATAAAATCCCACCATTGGACCTGAACATGTTCCTGTAAAAAGAGGAGAAACAAATTGACATTTCCCAACCATGCACCTGCACACAACGGTTGACCTCTCAAAACTTCAAAGGAATCAAAATAATGAGGCTGCAATAAGCCATCCAAGGAAACCAATCACAAATGAGCTGATCGAGCAATATCGTTGCTAATAACTCCATCGGCTGATTACATTGAATTACATTGAATTGGAGACACGATTCGCAGCATTTATGGACACAGGGCTACGTGACAGGCTGCAAGCTGATAAGAACAACTGGAAATGAGAGGAGAAAAAGAGAACAATATCAAGCGCAAGGAGACAAATGTTATGAGGCGGGCAACATAAAGCATCATTAGCGGATGAAGAACAAGGCGATTAGGAGGCAGACACTGGCAAGCAACCAGGAAGCAGCCGGGAAACAGCCACAGCCAAATAGTGCACAGCATGCAAGGGAAGTAACATGGGAGATAAGCATGCGAGACAAGCATGCTAGAGGAGTATCAGAGACAGATACATCTGATAAATAGATAGATCGAATAAATAGATAGATGGGAAAAATAAATAGATCGGGATAGATAGTAGAATGGTAAACGCATCCCTCTAAAGGTCATTGTGAGCACTGACAAGGTTTTGATTTTTAAATATCAGGTCAGACAGAGTCCTAAACATGCCGCACATTCACCCATGTGATAGGTCTTTCCCTTACTCAGCAAGGACACTGTTACAAACAAAGGGCCGCTGATTTTACATCTTGTCCAAACGATACCCTACCAGGATGTTGGTAAGCATCGGAAACAAGAATGAATGAAAAAAAAAAAAATCAGAGAAGAATGAGGGAAGAGCATGGGAGATATAGGCTAAGCATGCAGAAGAAGAATGAAAGAGAAGTGCATCAAAGAGGAGAGATAAGCATCGAGAGAGAAACAGTCGTCCATCAGGTGAGAGAGAACACAACACGCGTCCAGTGTTGACCCAACATCCATCAACCCCCCCCCCTCCCTCGCACTGCCCGGAGCCATCCTCCAAAGGCCATCCACAGCTGTCCGTCCAAGCAAACCGCCCACTCCTATACTTGTCCCAACAAAGGCGCATGTTGGTTCTCTGCTTCCTCTGTTGGACAATGGACATCCCGCTAGAGACATCCAAGCACAATAACAAATGTCGAAGTAAGCCTATATGTCACCTATCATGGATGTCTCGCACAGTGGTATTCGTCTCGCAAATCATCTAATGGCCGATTTGTTATGTTTTGCAACTTCCGAATGTTTGGCCGAAGTGTGCTACATTAAAAGATTCTTTCTGGCATGATGTAAATAGTTTGTAGTTGCAGGTCAAGTGGAGCTTGTGGCCTTTCCGTCAGGCACGGTTAATTACCACTAGAGGGCCTGCTTGCAGGAGCATGCTTTTGCAGCTCCATCTTGAGTTTGGATACAGCGCCAACTGAAGAGTGGATCAGCATGCAGCAAGTGTCCACTGGTGGGTTTACTAAACAACTCATTTACCGGGTCAATATGGCGGCCAAGATGGCTGCCCCACATCAAAGGCCTCGTTTCCGGCTGCAGATGTCACTAGATCAGAGAGATTAGATCGTGAGATGTTGGAAGAAATAGTCTCTGGTGGAGACTGATAACTTCTCCGCCCTGATCCCTAACATGCAATCTCCAGATGTGTCCACCCTCGGACAACCCCAAAACCAGAACTTATCCGAATGTTACCGTTCAATCACGGGCAGAATCAACCTTTCCTCGAAGCAATCATTCTAGTTCATTTCCCTGCATCGGCTCCATATGATTACACGCCTAAAATGGAATATGGTGATTTGGGTGCCAGGGTTTATAAAAGGCGGCAGAGCAGAGCGCAGAGAGAACACTGTATTCAGTTTAGTTCTAGTCAGCTGTTGTGTGCCCATGCAAATCTCCCATCCATTTCCATCTTATCATGATTTGATTAATTCTAAGTTGGCACAAACTTTTACAGTAAAAAAGTTTCTTGGTAGGTCAGCTGCAATTCCTGGCAGCCCATTTTCCTGAATTAATCACCAGATCCTCAGCACAGACCACCATAGCTCCCCCTCGTGGTATTGCAGTGCACCAGACCAGCAGGCAAACTGCTGAGATCAAGTCAAGTGCCCCCCCCCCCTCAAGCCAGCAGCCGTCATTCAGTTCATATGCAATGGTTGCAATGAAATGTCTACCTGCCTCTCTGCCTTTCGTCTAGACATAAAACACTGGCCTCTCAGCACAGGCCAGCCAGCCAGACAGCCACCAATTGAGATGTTTCACATCACAACATATCATTTGACAACTGATTGCATTCGACTAAAACCCAATCTAAATATTGTTCAATGGGGCAGAAAGCAGAAAGCAGATCAAATCGATTTCCAACAACAGCTCTCAGCTTTAGTGTCAGCTGGGAAGCCACTCAGCTGCTGGAAATGGGCTGTCATCATGTTGGCTATATCATAAACTTCATTTTCCACATTTTCATTTCTGACCCTATCAGTGTGCCTCGGCGGTCCAACGTCAGCCCGAAGCTGGTCCGATGCTACTGACATCGGACTGACGCTGGGCCGACATTGGACCGCCGAGGCATGCTGACAGGGGAGTTATAATTGAGGCAAACAGTATGCATACACTTGCATTCAGATCAACTCATGGTCTTTGTAAGCTCAATTTTGCAACTTGGCAAGACAACAATAAGCCTCATTTATATTTACTACCCAATACCTATCAATGCAATGCTTCAGACGTGGACTGCTCCTACAAAATCAAGATACAGTTACAACTGAAGTCAAAGGACAGACTCAGAAGTGGTTGAGTATGTCACCATGCATGTTCTGCACATTTTGACACAGGTAAGGCTATCCCCTTGACTCTAGCTGTAAGAGAGAGCAAGCAGAAGGAAACCAGGCAATGGAACGACACACTGGTCAGGCAATGAAAGGACATAGTGGTCAGGCAATGAAAGGACACACTGGTCAGGCAATGAAAGGACAGACAGGTTGCTTCTCACCTTCGTGTCCTTGGGCCCTGGCCCTTTGCCCTTCCTCCCTTGCTTCTCAGCCATGGCAACGACTCACAGCAATGTGACAACTCAAGTCGAAAGTTTAACTGTTAAATTGAGAAATCGTCCAGCTGATAAATCCCCTGCATGTTGACTCACACTCTCCCTGACGCGCTAATGCTCCATGTATATTCAATATTGAGCTTTCAATAACACAATCCTATAGCCCATGGCTATATTTGGTAAATACTGTGAAATATGCACGTCCAGGCATCCCTGCTAAATAGCATTAGGCGTATTGTATTCTCATCCCTGATGTTTGGTCACAACAATGCTCGCTCTCTCTCTCTGCACCTGCATTTGCTTACATGTGGTGTGGTGTAGGTATGCAGCATTAGTATAATGGCAAATTGGCCTATCTAATGATTTTACAGTGTCGCAATCCGTCAGTTGATTTTGATGGAGACCGCTGACATATAATTTTTAGGAAGGAATAACCATACAAATGCTCAGGCGCTTTCTTTCAGCCAAACATCTTGCAATTTCTGTATAACCTCACAATGCCTTGGCGAATGACGATAAAATCACTCAGCGTCAGATCTTCACCCATCTCTGTGTCTCATCTTTTGGCAGTATGGCAAATATGCCGCGCAGTATCATCTTTTTTTCTCTGCATTGCTCCTTTTGTCTTAGGACACACTTGTAAACTCTTCACACTTGGCATTTGGCTGGGCCATGGTCACAATAATGTGTGAAATGTCTAAAATTTCTGGGATTTATATAACCAGAACCCAGAGGTCAAAAAGTCATGATTTTACATGCAAGTGAAATATAGAATTGAACCTAATAATATTATCTGCAAGTGTTAGCTAAGGTAGAGCTTTGCATATGACATGAAATGTGTTTTATTGGCCTCATCTCTTCCCACGCATAAATAAACAGAGAGAGAGAAAGAACATGTGATCATTTTACAACCTGTCAGCTGCAAATCAGGCTGGGCTGCAACATCTGGGTCCATGCATCACCACAGCCGTCTCATAAGTCCAACACATTCTGCTTATAAAATGCAGGCCTGATTTAGCACACTCATGAGCAGGTATATATAAACACAGCCATCTGATAGGAGGTATCCATCTCCCTGCATGACCCATTACCCCATTGCAGCCCAGAGTTGCAGAATGCATTCTGACCCGAATGATTCTGTAGGAGATTGCATTGGCAAGGTGTATGCCAGGGCGCTACATGAGACCCACTCTGCGTATGCCCAGCCCCTGCTCAGCCCATGTAGCCTCCCTAATGGCCAGGTTAATGGTTGCATGGCCAAAGGTGTTCTAATCTTAACAACCCAACCTCCCAGGCCAAAGAGCTGGCCAACTGGGGTTTGTGAAAAGGTCAGGGTGATTATGGGGCTGGTTTAATCCCACATACATCCCGCGTTCCAGTGGCCGACTGCCTAATGGTGATTGCATCATGCAATTGCAGTACACATGTACTAATTGCACTTACATGGTTTTACAGCCATCTCATAATTTATGTTGACCATTTGAATTATGAAAGCCCTGATCAGCGGTATTCTTCGGACCAGATTGCCAATTGACCACAGAGAGAATAAAATCCAATGGTATATCTTGCAGCTTGTTCGGTTACCCTCATTGCTGCTATGGTACATTTTGACTTTTAATACGGAATTGATGAACCCGCTCAGCAACCACCAGCGTAGTTGCATGACAATGAAAAACTTGCATTTAACATTCAGCGCGATTCCTCAGAGACCTGGGCCTTTAACGGAGGATAAGCGGATGGACTGGCGGACGGACTGGCATCTGCATAATTGCCCCTCAATGCCCATCAAGGACCATGGTCCGGCCCAGTGCATGGATGACCTTATTCAGGCAGCTGCTAGCAGAGAGCATGCAAAATGAGGAGAGAGGATGATGAAGAAGATGAGAGGATGGAAAGGAAGAAGAGAGGGTAGATGAGGAAGAAGAGAGGGTGGAGACTGGAGAGGACGAAGAGAGGGTGGAAAGAAGGAAGAGAGGGTGGATAAGAAGAAGAGAGAAAGGGAAGAAGAGGTGAAATTAAGTACAACACTAAGAGGAGAGTGAACATCTAGACCACAGAGTGACCGACCAAAACACAAGGCGCCACCAGTTGATCTGAGCCACAAGCGTCTACAGAGTAATATGATCAGTGCCATGACCTCTTCCGTTTAATGGCCGTTTCACGGAATGACCGGATGCTGCATTCTCCGATTACGAGACCGTCATTATGCGACACCATGCATATGGGGGCTTAGTGTGGATCTAGAGCTATGTCAAAAGGTATATCAGTGACCGCCATCTTGGAACTTGCATCATTCCCTCCTGGTCATCACCGTTTCACTCTTTGGGATAGCCGACAGTATAATTCCAACCTTCCCACACATACTTAATTCTTGGTTTCTCTGAAACACGCCGAGTACCCAAGTCGCCTAAACCAGAGGACCCGTCACCCGAGCACAAAGTGTAATGTTAGTAGAACCAGGATAAGAGGTCACATTTCAGTCGCTTGAAGGTGAGGCTGACATTGCTACTCAAAGTTACTGTTCGACCATTATGATCCCTCTATTTCTCAGTTTAAACTTTTATTAGGTGAGATTAAAACCTGGCATGCATTGTTATGGCTTGGAATGAAAATATATTGTGAAGTCCTGGAGCCACATTGTGTAGTCACATTGTGTAGTGAGGCAAGCTGGTGTGGGCCAACACAATCCGCTCTGACTGATGGTGCTCCGTTAACCTCTGGAATGGACTGACCCAGCTAAGAGCAAACCAACCGACCGCTGGATTCTGCCATACATCAAACCTGCCTCTGAATGAACGCCACTTTCGCATGGACCGTCCACTGGCGTCCAGTCTGAAAATGTTTGCTGAAAGATTCATAAGGGATGGAGGCATGGATGGAGGCTTAGATGGAGGCATGGACAGAGCCAGCAGCAAACCAATTGAATGAAGCAATAGAATAGACATGCATCTGCCTCGCCCGTCCGCTCAGCCTTCTATTGTATCTGGCCATAAATCGGCCATAAAACTGGAGCACGCGGTTCAATGCAGTTGCACTCGGCAAATTGAAGCAGGCCATTCGGAAAGCAATACGGTTTGGAAAGCAGGTAATTGGGACGGCCCTTGGTGGACCTGCTCCATCACAATTGGCCCTAATGCGGAGCGCGACCTACAAGTATATCAGGGCCTGCAACTAAGCCAACATCTCTCAGTACAATAGCAGCATGCCTCGCTTCATGTTGGGTTCTCCTGAATTGGAAAAACACCCATTGAATGTGATCCCTGCATGTCAAACTTTCAAGTATCCAGCTATTCCAAGCCAAACCACTATTGATTTTTTGTCTATGCCTTAGTAGCCTTTCTTTCCCTCTTTTGGATAAAGCTTTTGCGAACAAGAATCATTTGTGGATTCTGCTCTCTCTAAACTAAAGTAAACAGCCGATTCTCTTCACCAAGCGGGACCACCACGAAAGCCACCCGGTTATTCTTGAGTCCCGAACAAGGCTTTTCACGAATGCCTCTGGAGACGCACGGCTATAAACCAGGAGATCATATTCTCCAGACAATGCATATCAAGTGGTAATAATAGATGTAAGGTTCAGGGAGCTATTCTGTATAGCTCTGGTTATACTGCTAGAATAACTGGCAACCATGTGACCGTTCCATACATTGTCCAATAATAGAAAGAATAGATAGGATGTGTGTAACCACAGACGCCAGGCAGAATGACAATGGGTGGCAATTGCATGTCTCCTGCCAGTCTCCTACCGGTCTCCCGTTGGTCTCCAAGAGAGCTGTGTTGGCTCCATGCGGTCTCTTGCCATCCTCTTGCCAGCGTTTAAGGCTTCTGTGTCTCTGAGCAGAGGGCAGCTTTGATGGACCCTAGACATGCAAGGATGGTGGGCTTCTCTGCAGGAACAAATGGGTTGGCTGGACATTGACCAGATCAAGGGCCAAGCAACAGAAGCTGCAGAAGCAGCAGGAGAGTATGTTTGGCTCAATTTGACGATTGGTGCATGTCGTCAAAATACCAGTTAATCTCATCACTCTACTTATTCCTTGAAGCGTTCACTTGTGATTCATCCACCAATCATTTGCAATTTATCCGATCAGGCATCCAGTCTCTCATTGAAGGAATGGCCACATAGAATTTCTTGAACATTCGCATAAAAAAGGAATGTTTCTATTTTTTTTTTTGCATGGAAAAGCAACAAGCGATTCACTGAAGTAACAAGCTTGAATCAGAAGGTCATCGACCTTTCCCCTCTCTTCCAACCTTTTCTTGGAGTCCACCATTAAATGCAAACAAAAGATCAGCCGGGCACTTTCTGTGTTTATTGTTTAGACACATCACAGTAACCATCTGCCCACACCAGAGAGCCCAGCACCTTTCCTTTCCACACAATTTATCTTTCTCCGGCTTTCCTCTGATGTGGTAATTTGTCACATTTTGGAGAAAGGATATTTGGCAAAGCTGCACTCGAATCATAGAAAAATCATATAGACAATATTTGGGGATAGACAAGTATAGTGTACCTCATCTATAGGTTTGCATTCCTCATAATGCAGCTTTTCTACAAAAAAGTCAATATATATATGACAATATGTATATAGCCAAAAACACCACAACTTCAAGCCATCCCTATTCCCTAGTCAAAGTTAATCGGTGCACATTTTGCATGTTCTTCTGCATTTTCATGCTCAGTGTAAATTATTAAGTAAAATGGATTATTCTATCTTCACTGGATCAACTGTTGCCCTTTTTGTCAAAAAGACAATTCTGCCATTTACCCTCAACCTTTTTTCTCAGGCGCAAAGCGGCAAACAGCGCAGATCAGTTCGGGTCGAGGTTGACACAGCCGAATGCAGATCCAGAACTGCCCTTGGATTGACGATTGCCTGGACCTGTGACTGTGAATGACAAGCAGCCCTTGTTGACACTGTTCGTCTCCTCTCCCAATAAGAGACCAAGACCCGGCATTCTCCTCCTCTCTTCATCATCGATTTGTCTTCCCTTGTTTCCTTCATCCAATCCATTTATTTCCCTTCTTCCTTTTTACTAGGCATTCCTTTTGGGATTTTTGAATGGACCTGACATGCTTTTACTTCAAGGCCATTAAATAAAGAACGGGAGGCAGGCGGACTGACAGCAATTGTTTCCATCTTTGACGGAGCACCATAGGGAGGCGCTTGGCCCAGTAGTTCTTGGCCATCCGGGAATCTTGTATCTCAGACATATCAATCACAATGCCGACAAAGGTCCCAGTCTCCCAGGTGCTTAAGCCACCTCCCTAAAGACAGCCAAAGTAGCACTCTCCCCTTCTCTCTGCCTCGCCCGGATTGACAGCGCCATACATTTCAGGCCCGACACAATCCCGGCTGCATCTACAGTGAAACCGCAACCCAACCTGACCAGATGCTTCCCCTGCAGCATTTTGGGAGACAGGAGATGCCAGAGAATACATTGTCAATCCGTCCCCCTGCCGAGGCCTGCTCCCATCCTGCTGAGGCCTGCTTCCATTGATTGTTCCCTGGCACGTCCAGTACTTGGTGCATAATTGCACGTACATGGCGCACTCACCTGACCCAGATCGCCAGGTCGCACAGTGCATCTGAGTGCAAATCAATGAGGGAGACCTGCCAATAGTATCACCTAAGAAGAATGCCATTCAGGCCAATTAGTTAGTCTCCCAATCAATGAACTATTTGAATTTACCAGATTCAGCCACAGTGCAAGTTTTATGGACACACCGTGCGGCACTCATTGACTAGGCCATAAACACAGTTACTCTATCGGATCAGTTTATCCCAGCCCGTCGGCCCATATACATCACTGGCAAATTTATATAGCTTGCCTTGAGCCTTCATACAGTATTCCTGGTATTGGTTACTTTTAACAACATGCACCGAGCGTTGTGTTTGGGGGAATGGCAAGTCCCAGCAGAGGAGCAGAATGGCATGCCAGCTACCAGTATTTCAATATGGGCTCGTTACACATTTTTAGCAAAAAAGATGAGATGGTTTTTGTCCTCCTTAAAATTACTCTCCAAGAATTATGGGATGGATGTGTGAAGCCTTTGAGCCGTTCCATCATGCGAAGCCGCAGAAGAGTTTGCCCATTTGGGCCGCGCTGGATTAATGCCTTCCAAATTGGGGTTCCATACAAGATGGAGGTGATTTATGCCCCAGACTGGTCCTTGTGCCTTGAAAGAGCAATGGGAAAGGATTCTCTGGCTGGGTCTGCAATAGCTCAGATGAGAAGAGGCAGAATGGCCAGCCCCAAAGACAAGGTGTGATACTTTTTGTAAGAAGCTGAGAAAACATGATCAAGTGTTGTGTTCAATTATGTGTAGTTAATAACGTGATAAATTGCTCAAATCACATTATTCAATAATCTATAATGAAATATCTGCAGTTTCACCTGACTGAGCACAGTCTGCCATTCAAGCAGGCGAGCGAGCGAGGCTGCAGACTGATGAAATTCACATCGAATTGGGTATCGAATTGGCTTCTAGGTCACTAGGACTGCTGCCCCTAAAGTCCGCGCTGCTGCCTATCAGGTCCGCGCTCAGCAGAACACAGCAGGAATGAGTTGGGCTGCTTCAAAAATCCATGTAAGCGAGGACGTGAAATAGAGCACCAATTCCAGATTGTCCTACTTTCAGATTGCCCTACTCACAGATTGTCCTTCTTCAAGATTACCCTACTTCCAGATTGTCCTGCTTTCAGATTGTCCTTCTTCCAGATTACCCTACTTCCAGATTGCCCTACTTCCAAATTGTCCTACTTCCTGATTGCCCTACTTCCAGATTGCTCTACTTCCAGATTGTCTTACTTCCAGATTGCCCTACTTCCAGATTGTCTTACTTCCTGATTGCCCTACTTCCAGATTGCTCTACTTCCAGATTGCTCAACTTCCAGATTGCCCTACTTCCAGATTGTCTTATTTCCAGATTGCCCTACTTCCAGATTGTCCCACTTTCACATTGCCCTACTTCCAGATTGTCCTACTTCCAGATTGTCCTACTTCCTGATTGCCCTACTTCCAGATTGCCCTACTTCCAGATTGTCCTACTTCCAGATCGCCCTACTTCCAGATTTTCCTACTTTCAGATTGTCCTACTCACAGATTGTCCTACTTCCAGATTGCCCTACTTCCAGATTGTCCTACTTTCAGATTGCCCTACTTCCAGATTGTCCTACTTTAAGATTGCCCTACTTACAGATTTTCCTACTTCCATATTGCCCTAGTTCCAGATTGTCCTACTTTCAGATTGTCCTACTTCAAGATTGCCCTACTCACAGATTGTCCTACTTCCAGATTGTCCTACTTTCAGATTGTCCTACTCACAGATTGTCCTACTTCCAGATTGTCCTACTTCCAGATTGTCCTACTTCCAGATTGCCCTACTTCCAGATTGCCCTTTTTCCAGATTGCCCTACTTCCAGATTGTCCTACTTTCAGATTGCCCTACTCACACATTGTCCTACTTCCAGATTGTCCTACTTCCAGATTGTCCTACTTTCCGATTTCTCTACTTCCAGATTATCCTACTTCCAGATTGCCCTACTTCCAGATTGCCCTACTTCCAGATTGTCCTACTTTCAGATTGTCCTACTTCCAGATTGCCATACTTCCAGATTGTCCTACTTCCAGATTGTCCTACTTCCAGATTGTCCTACTTTCAGATTGTCCTACTCACAGATTGTCCTACTTCCTGATTGCCCTACTTCCAGATTGTCCTACTTCCAGATTACCCTACTTCCAGATTGCCCTACTTCCAGATTGTCCTACTTCCAGATTGCTCTACTTCCAGATTGTCCTACTTTCAGATTGTCCTACTTCCAGATTGCCCTACTTTCAGATTGTCCTACTTTCAGATTGTCCTACTTCCAGATTGTCCTACTTCCATTTGCCCTACTTCCAGATTGTCGTACTTTTAGATTGTCCTACTTTCAGATTGCCCTACTCACAGATTGTCCTACTTCCAGATTACCCTACTTCCAGATTGCCCTACTTCCAGATTGCCCTACTTTCAGATTGCCCTACTTCCAGATTGTCCTACTTCCAGATTGTCCTACTTCCAGATTGCCTACTTCCAGATTGTCCTACTTCCAAACTGCATGTCTCCACTGGGTCTCCCAGAGTCTCCTGTTTCAGCCCAGTGGGTCTCTTGCCAGCATTTGATGCTTCTGTTTCTGAGAGCAGACGGCAGCTTTGATGCATCCGTGGCATGCAAGGAAGTTTAACCACAACGAAATGTTCCAAAGAAATGCCTACAAAAAAATGAAGTAGTGGAATTCCATATATACAGATTTTTGCAATTAGTAATAAAAAATAAATGTATGTCTGATTTTTTTATTCATCTTCCAGCAAGTGCAGAATCATTTCTGTGTAGTAATGCTAGATAGAGACATACAAATAAGTGTATACATGTAGTCTGGAAATGATAAAGGTTCCAACGGCCAAGTGAGCCATGCCGCAAGTGACTGGAGCAAATTGAATGTGGACAGAAGAGGCAGGTTGTTCCATTAGAGGAAGCCTTTAAACAAAGCTAGTCCTGCCTTCCTTGGCCGAGCAGTGCTAAGGTGGGCCATGAACACTCATTGGATTTGCAGGCCCACAGTCCATGTCACTACACGACACTGATGTCCTGGAGCCCTGCACGTCCCGCGCTACTATGTTAGCATTTTATCAGGGGTTGCCGCCTTCTATTTTAGTCTGATGTAACATTACAGGGAAGCAGGGCAACAACAAGCCATCTTGGAGGCATCTTCTGTCTTGTGGGGGATGTTCTTTTTTGGCGATTGTGTCTCTTTTTATAGAGGTCACTTCATCCTCATATCATGAGGAAGACATGTGCACCACAAACTCTCGGCCCAACAGGATTGCATTCTGGAATGTCCAGAGCGAGGCACGGAATATCATATCTGAGAAGTAAGTAGCCTCCTTTAGCCCTGGGGATGCCCTGTTGCTGATTCCCTGGTTTAGTTGCCATCAGCCTCCAACAGCCACAGCAGCAAGCCTGGAATCCTTCTTACGTAATAAATGTGCAAAGTATCATTTGACCTGAGCATAAATCTGGCCGCGAAGCCAGGGCCTGTCATTAGGGCCCGTCTGTGAAGTTTCCTCAGTCGCAATGGCTGCAATAAAAACTGGCGTGGATGTCTGCTTGGTTGTTGGTGCGGATGTCTGTGTGGCCCAACTTTCCGTCTGAGACCAAAACACAACACATCACCGTGGGATGCTTGCAGCTGTTCTTGGCCGAGTCGAGAAGCAAGGATGAAGCACCGTATGTCAAAGAAACAATTGCTCACAAAAACCTGAAAAGCGCTTTCAGGGAGGATTGGTCACTTCAACATGCCTTGATTTATGGCATACGTACTAATAACCATTCCATGAAGATTAACAAGCAGAATAAGGCTAGAGAGATTATCCTCATGGAGCAAGTATAGCTCCCAATATACCATTCAATGCCATCTGCTCGATGACTGCTGCTTTGGCTTGAATGTCTCTTTCGTTGCCAGGAATATGCACAAGTCATTCTTCCTGCCAGGGTAGACCATCTTGAGAGAAGATTGCCACAAAGAAAGAGTTCTTAGGATGAAGAGGAGCAAACATTCTTTGATCATCTCCTCTTTGAACTATTCCATTTGCTAATTTCAATAGATGTACTGCAGAAGGAATGGCTGGGTGGATAGTTGCAAGTGTGAGGTCCTACAAGCCAAGCACGCAACAATATGAATGCATACATTCAAATGCAATGGCTGGAAATAAATTCCAAATATAGCTAAAGGAGATGGCTTTTATAAAGCAGCAGTTCCGGGAAGGGCCAGCGTTACCATGAAAGGTAGGTCTGTCACTGTGCCGTCCTGATATCACATTTGCCGCCCGCTGGACACGTCAGTTGTGATTCAATTCAGTCGCAGAGAGACCTCCATCTTGGGAATTGACAGAAGAGAGTCAGGCAGAAGGACTTTGATGGAATCAGTTGATGGAATCAGGAGGTCGGAGGAGACACCTGTTGGACATTAAGCGAATCAAGGGCTGGCTCAGGTTGTGGTCGTCTTGTGACAGATGCGCCGAGTTGCAAGTTAGTTGACCCGAATGGGACATTCTCAGTTGACAATATTCGTGATTGGTTTAGAAACCATCAAAGCAGACCGCAGAGGAGCATAACAAGGGTTTGGAAAGCTACTTTGGTGGAACCTCGTTCTCCAAGGCGTTGGAAATAATCAATGGCAGACCCAATACAGGAGATATATAGTGAGGGGCCTAACTCAATGCACATGATGGTATTGGGCTCGGCAGGGCGACCCGTGCTGTCCAAGGGGACTCTGTGATTTGTGGATTCAGGCAGGATATGAGGAGCGTGCCGCTTGCACTGGGCGTCCGGATATGCAGAGTAACAGCCGAATCTCAATAAACGCCCAGTGCCACTCATGGGGGTCACGCGGTCTGGCTGATTGTGAGAGGAAAACATCCAAGATATGAAAATATGAAGTGATGAAGATACATGTTAGGATAAGATATCAAATGAGTGATGAATGCTTCTATTCTCTTGTGGGTGATGATGGCATCATTGCGCAACATTGATGATGTCAAGGTACCAAAAATCAAAAAGGTCATGAGAAGATAACAGATGCAAGATAACTCAAACTGTTTTACAGAATACAAATATTCAATTATGGCAAACATACAGCCAGCTTCAGACAAGGCAATCTCCATAGCGCACAATATATGTCATAAAAGGAGAAAACATATATGTGTCAAACGTTTAGCTAGTTCATAAATGGTCAAAAAATTCTGTGGAGGCTCCAAAGTACTTGGGAACGGTCTCCCTCACTCCATCAAATGCAGCAGAAGCGCCAGCGCGCCCTTGACTCTGGGTTATGATGTTTACTCTGTCGTCACCTCCCGTCACCTCCCGTCACCTCCGCTCTAGTGCTGCAAAACCACTGTGAGAGAACATGCACGGACTGATTCGTTGCATCAACCAATAAGTCAGAATAAGATACAGATCAGTCGAACTGCGCATAGGATTATTACTTATCAACTCTACCCGCCCGAACTTGTAAGCAAATTTGATTTATCATTTCATTATGAGCCCTGAAGTCTACTGCTGTGGAAATGGGAGACATTCATCTCAACAGCAGCTATCCCCAAAAAAGGAAGGAGTCACAAAATCATCACATGTTTCTGAAGGACATATCACAAGATATCGATCGCGGCCAGCAGTAACATTGAGCAAATCTAATTGTGAAAGCAGCCTTAACATGAATACAGCATTCTTGCAGTTACCAACCACATAAATTCTCATTCTAAACCTTGTAAAACGAAAAACTCTTGTAATTAATAGAGGAATATGAATGAAGCAAATTAAGGTTCTTTTCACCATTCTAATTATGAAGACTTATCTCAGCATCCATAAAGTGCTTGTTAACGCTTTTGTGTGAGCCTTAACTGGCAGCAATAGATGCAGACCCGGATAGAAGGGCTGTTGCATTTTTGTTAATTAAAAGAGCCATAATTTGCAATTACAAAATGCCTAAGGGAATTTCTCTTCCTATAAATCAAGATGCCCCGCTCTCCTCCCTGGCCTGGAAACCATCAAAAACAAACAGATCATTGGGGACCCGGGACCGGCCAGCCATGATGCATGGATGGATCCTTACAATTCATCTGGACATTCAAGCAGCTCATCCTGAATGTTTTACGAGGCCCTGAAAAATTGCCCAAGGGGTGACCCAAGGAGATACACTAGTACCAACACCACTACCCTAGAGTTGTATATATGGAGGCAGCAGCAGCTCTGGAGTCACAGGGGACCTGTCATGTCACCAGCCTATACCTCTAGCACATTTATGGCATGGTCCCAGCTTATTGCTGGCCTTTGACATTTTCATCCATGCACCTGTCATGCACTTGATAACCCTTCGCGCAGTGGCGTAGCCAGAAATCCATGAGTGGGGGGGCCAAGGGGGGGGGCCAGGGTCTGAACTAGGGGGGCCAACCTTTCGCGGCATTTTTGCGACATTTTTGTGGCATTACATGGATAAAAATTAACACAGCGTTTCAACCCTTCTTTACGAATGACTTAGCAATGTTGACCGTCTTATCTTTTGCGACTGATAAACAAAATGACCATACATCATATGATACATCTCATACTTACAATAAAATCAGTTTTGAAACAGATTCTATGGTTCCCATATTAAAAGTATGACAATGACACCTCATCAATTATCATGAGTCACAAAGACTTATCTTTTGCATTGAAATGGTCCTCTTGTTTTTTGTTTTTTTTCATAATTGTCTTTTCAAGTTTTGAGTATATTCCTGCTAAGAATGTCCTCTTTTTTATATATTAGGTCTTAATCGAAAATCTGTGAAAGTCCTTTTGGTGAAAATCTACTCAACTCCTCAAATAGGCCTAAAAGGTAGTAGCAATTTGTGCGAATGACAGAAATACCAAAAATGTAGGGAAATTCCATGCACATATCAAAAATTGTGCAGTTTGTACAAATCACTCTGGTAAATCAGATCGGTGAAATTAGAAAAGTTTCAAAGGAGCAATATTTCTTTAACTAAGCAATGGCGACAGAAAGATTTCCTCAAAACACCCTGATTTTAGATGTAACATGGAATCTCTAGATACTTAGGCATACTGGAAAGTTTTGGAAACCGTAACATTTGGGCAAAAAGGCAAAACAATTTAGGCAGATAATTAAATAAACATAATTAAGAATCACCAGTTTTGAAGAGATTTCTTTTGGAATATTATTAAATCTGGATCCTGATATTCGGGCAAATGTAGCTCACCCCATAGAAGGTTTACCTGCAGTACACATATTGCAAGATATATTCAAATAAGGAAATCACAAATTATCAAATGCCTCAGAAATTTTCAAAGGGCAACTGTCATTCCAGAGAAAATTGGGTATAAGTGTCAGTGAGCGCCAGTGAAGGCCACAACTTCAGACAGACGTGTTCCAGCGACTGTTGCTGCTCCAATAATTTTTTCAAAATTTTCAAATCTCAAATGGGGGGGCCGGTGGGGGGGCCACTTGTCCATTTGGGGGGGCCCTGGCCCCCCCATAGCTCCGCCACTGCCTTCGCGTGACACCCGCTACAACCTTTGGGTTCTTGTCATTCGTACCTCCTGCAAGAGGAGCCCGGACCCATAAACAAAAAGGCATTAGATGTTTATCTGTAGAAGTGAAACCAAGGACGCATCAACCATGCAAGCCATTGCTTTGGGCACACGCATGACACTGAAACATGGTGGTGCTGTTGCACTATACGACTGAAAGCAACAGATATGTACAGAAAATGAGACAGTAGAAATTAGCATAGTGTGAAACGGCATTAAAATGTGAAGATAGGAAGTTTTGTCAGCAATTGCAGGAAGGATAATTCAGAAAGAAAGGCTTACTCGACCTGTCAGTTCCAACTAGAATGTTGCCATGACATCACCACAGAGGTGTTAATGATTCAAGGCTGGTTCTAAATCCCATTTGTCTTACAGCATCTAAGAAACCAAATTCCGCCGGAAGGTGCGTGTGCAGATTTGGCAATGGAACCTTGAATGTAAATGTTTGGATAAGGAGATCCTGACGTTTGGTTGTGGCAATGGCCTTGGACCGCAGTGTGGTGACCTTGGATGTCCATGAGGGATGGTTTGAGGGATGTTTAAGGAACGGTTCGAGGGATGGTTTGAGGGGTAGTTTGAGAGATACCCTTGAGGGATGGTTTGTGGGGAGTAGCAGAATGTTGAGTGGCTGCTGGGAGATTGGAGAAGCAGACTGGGAGCCCAGCAGTCAATGGTTGAATCGCATGTCCCAGGGGTGCCCAGGGTGCAGGCACACAAGCCATCTCAGGAGGACACGGGCCAATTGGATGAAAGGCTGAGCCAATACACACATCGCCATGACCGCCCAGCACCACCGCCGAGCATCACCGCCCAACACCACCACCCAGCACTTGCACCCGTCTTGTGTGTCAATGCAGAGAGAGCGAGTTGTTTGCATGGCGCTTCTTGTTTGCAAAGATGGTTAGAAACACAACCACAGCCAGTTATTTAGTTGAATAGCTTTTGTCAAGTTAGTTTTTCGTTGGTAATGCAAGTTAAGAATATAGTGATAGGCAGGTGGTTTTAAGTTAGTTTTTCAATATTAATGCAAGTCTGTAGTCATCTTCGTTGGTTTAAAGTTAGTTTGTCAATAGCAATGCAACACAATTCACATCTTAATTGGTTTAAAGTTGGTTTGTCAATATAAATGCGAGGAAGTTAACTTCTTCGCTGGTTTAAAGTTAGTTTTTTTTTAGTAATACAAGGCAGTTGGCATCCTCAATGGTTTAAATTTGCCAATATTAATGCAAGATAGTTAGGCTCCTTCATTTTATGTGTTGGGTGAACCATTGCAAATACACATGCCTTGCAAAAAGGAAAAAGGCAGACATGCAGCACTTTGACATAGTGGTTGGGCCGTGATAGTGAGAAAGTATGGAGCAAATGATGCCCCCATATGACCCCGACTCCCCTTTGTGTGAGTTGGGCTTGTTGTAGGACGCAGCACGAACCACAGCTCACACATAGTATTGACATACTCTTTAAACATTACATCTCCCAGGGACCTTTACAATGAATCATGCAGGGGCCAGGGCACTGAAGGCAGCCATTTGCTCCTAGCTGAGGCCGCCATCTTGAATAAGGGTCACGAGTTTAGTCTCAACATGATGAAGAGTCATGCAGGTGATGGGAGTCATCTGGCGTTATGACTGCCGTTATGACTTGCGAATATGAGAGGGACCAGAGGTTATCCCTTATTCATGGTTCCCTAAATCCCAGGCCAGATGAACCGGTGACCTCTCCCTAAATAGCGTAACCTCCGGGCCATCCCTCTTGGGCCATCCCTCTTGGGCCATCCTCTTGGGCCATCCCTCTTGGGCCATCCTTCTTGGGCCATCCCTCTTGGGCCATTTCTCTTGGGCATCTTGGCCAACCAAAGCTGAAACGCAAAACATGTTTCCCTCACACTTGCACGCTGGATTTAGCCGCTGGGCTCCAGCAGTTTGGTGACAGGTAATTCATCTCTCAGCCCAGCCAGCAACTCGGCTCAACTTTCAAACCATCCAGCGTATATCTTCTGCTAGGGAGCCAGCCTCAGCAAGGCTCACTGTTGCCAGAAAATCACTGAGCCAGTCACTGCACCACAAGCCCGACTCGTGACTTGGCTGGAGGGAATGTTCTCAGCTGTCGCGGAGCTTGTCATATTGAGTCCCTTTCCATGCAATTTTTTCAGAGTAGAGCTTCGCTGTGAAGTTCGGAAAGGACAAGTTTTCTTACATGATGGACTTGAAGCGCTGATCAAACACATGAGAGGGATGCAATACTCCTCAAAGAAGAAGAAGAAGAAGAAATGACAAAACTCAAATTAGCACGACCGCCTGATGCAGAAACGATGCCGCATGGAGCTAATTAGCAAGTGTAATCGGAGCATGGATTTGCATCCGGGCCCTGCTTCCAGGAGGTTCTTGGACAGTAAGGGATCTTTCCTCACTCATTCCCGTCTGATGTCTTTATAAGTGCTGGGCCAAATGCAATTAGCGTTGCCAGAAGCCCGTGTTAATCCATATGTCTATGGTGTGGCCGGAAAGTTACAATTGGATGAAGAAGTCTTGGTGTGAACCTGAACATAACAGTGATAACTCACTTCTGAGTAACAAAACCCGTGCAAAATAAAGCGCAAGAGGTCGTTTCTCACACTGAGCGAAACAGGAAGTGCTCAACGAGAGGAGCCCTTCCCACAAGACGGATGCTGTAATTCCCGGGATAAAATCCCAGCATGCATTGAGCCGCCTCCATGTGCATACTAAGGAGCAGCTGTCCCGTGTCAACCCCTTCATTAAGCTGATTTACAGATATGCAGACAATGCTCATGTTCGATTGGCTGCTGCAAGCTGATAGGTTATCATCAGTCACGTTAATGACCCGATTGCAGCGTCTTACTCGGTGCAAGGGCCTCCTCGCGGCTTTCGATTCATGCAGCAAAGAAGGAGTGCATGCTTGTAAGTGGGCTTAGAATAAGTTCTTACAGAAGGTATCCCCTTTATTTGAAGACCTGTACCAGGCACCTGTTACAGCTTGCAATGACCTGATCATATATTAATCAGGGTTTCAGTTTGTCAGCTCGTCAATCATATTTTATAATAAAAACTTATTACAAAGGCTGTGACGTTTTTAAAACTGGTCATCTTGTAAACTTACTGATCAAACTGAATTTGAACAGTGAGAAACTGGCCAAGGAAACTCACACTAAATGAATTTGCTGTAAAACTTTTTAACAGAGCTCTCCACACCGTTTCATAAAATGTAATGTTTATTGTTAAAAAACGAACTAACAATTCACTCTCCTTCTCTCTATGCTTTGGCATCATCATATTAAAAGAGATATCTTGATGCATTTTGGAAAAGACTACCCAGAAGGACAACTGAGCTAGGGTGCTGATGGATACCCTGCAGGGAGGCCTGGCATGGAGGACTGCACATTGTTCTTTGCAAGTTGAGATTTCATCGATTCACTTTCTTCTCCGTTGTTCACCATTCCACGGGCCAACAAGGCATAAAGCGAGATGTCTGCGATTCATCCAAGAATGCTGAGCGGCCTGAGCCTGACAAATCAAACAGTGGATAAAACAATTGATTGATCTGATAGCTTTCTAATGTTCCAAGTAAAATAAGAGGGAGTTGGGAGAACTCCTGCAATTAGCTCTCCCTCTTTAAGCCGGAGCTCAACTGTTGGCAGCCTTTTCTGGCTCCACTGTGATAGTTAAATTTAGATCATCCTCGACAAATGTAGACCTCAGCGAATGGTCTTATTTCATTTACAATTTTCATATTCATGGCGGTGAAGTGCTGCGTCAACAGTTGTCTGGTTCATCTTCGATTCAGTCTTATCTCTCCAGGGGATCATCTTACCCAAGTTACTATTATAAAGGACTCAGATGAGTTAAACTAGGACATGGCCGGAGTGCAGGAATTCGCTGATCATGTTCACAAGTGGAAATGCAATATGGACACATAGGACAGTGATAACATGAATCTACATGTTCTTTTTAGGCTCTTTTTCAATGTCTGGCGAGGTGTACAGGGAGTTCAAGATTGATGGGTAGAGGTTAACGATCTCTTTATGTTCACACCGGTGCACAATGATCAATAAGAGTATAATGAGGACTTTTCGTCTTCGGACAAAAGGAGAAGCAGCAGGAGTCCGCACCTGGCCACGGGGAACATATCGACGCTGGAGTTCACCTGGTGCAGCATGGAAACTACACAACCAACAGTACAACTTGTACACAAGCAAAACACAACCTGTACACAAGCAATACACAAGCAATACTCAGTATTACACACAACCTGTACACCCAGCAACCAGTGCAATCTGTGCACACTGATCTAAGGCCTTAGTACTGACCTGGCCAACTGACTGCTATCTGCACTTGTTCCTTCGTGCACCAGTACATCATGTAGGCAACATGCTAATCTATAAGGGTACAGGGCCCTCTAAATGATCCCAGGGGATGCCTCAAGGATGCCACGGGGTTGCTGCTGCTGCCGCTTAATGGGGCTTCATCACCGACAAAGAGACGTCTGATGTGATAAGACCGATAACGGCCTCCTTGTCTGATAACCAGACTACTTGCTGCTGTTCTAGCGAGAGAGAGGTTGGGTCAGTATCCAGTGGATACATGTGGTCCTGGGACACCACCCAGGATCCTCATCGACAGGACACTCCGGTTGTTCCGGTGTGAGGTGTTTATTAGTCCTTCCGAAGCAAAAATATTTCTTGTACATCAATAAAACAGACATGTTCAGCTCATGGAAAGGGTTCAGATGAATGAGATGAGGTCCTGCTTGGCTGCCCCTGGTGGCTACCCCAGACACCAACCAGGCAGGTGCACAAATGATTGAGCTAACAGGGGCTAACAGGTGACTTGGGACATCCCAAAGCAGTTCTGACAAGGAGGTATTCCTGGGGGAAAGTCTTATTAACAATTACAAGTCAGATGCAAGACATACAGTGACATACAATCCCTCGGCAGAGGTTCATTGGGATTAATAGAGGAAGAAAGAGAGGAAGAAAGAGAGAAAGAAAGAGAGGAAGAAAGAGAGGAAGAAAGAGAGGAAGAAAGAGAGGAAGAAAGAGAGGAAGAAAGAGAGGAAGAAAGAGAGTGCTCACCTGGTGTGGGTCCAAGGCATACTCGCAGCGGATGCGGATGCGAACCGGACTGGAGGTAGGAGTGACGGAAGGACTCCCGCGACACCACATGACTTCTTTCATTGGAGGGCCTTGGTTGCTTGTCCTTCACTTGGCTGTCCTTCACTTGGTTGTCCTTTGCTTTGCTGTACTTTGCTTGGCTGTCCTTTGCTTGGTTGATCTGCTTCCCTGAGTGTGTCTTGCTTGGGTGTGGGATGGCAAACACCTGTACACCAAGTGATCAACCCCAAATGACCGCAAATGAAGACCAGGTATGAAGTCCACGGAAGACACTTTTGAGCCACCTGGAGGCAGAGTTGCACACTTCTGACCTGGGGGGTTACTTCCGGGAGGTCACTTGTAGCCTGTGTTTTGTGTGCAATAATAATTATATTAATTATGTTATATTCCTGAGTTGTTCCCTTGAGATGAGGAAAGACAGGGGTTGCTGCAAGTGCACTCCTTGTACTGTGAGTATAAAAAGAAGTTTCTTCCTAAAATGAGACAAGTTGCAAATGTCCTGCTGCGTGACCACTTGGTCCCCTGGTCAGATGAGAAATATCAGCCCACGCAACATGTACAGGTCTGGCATGAAGCAGAGCAGGACCAAGATGAGGCTAATTCACTTTGAAGGGGCCAGTTGCCCAAGTGGCCAGCCACCAATGAACTTGCAACAAACTGCTCAGCAAGTCAGAAATACTCTGCAAATATTGCATAATCCATAAAGTCAGTCATTGACACCAGTGCATTTGTAAATCAGTGTGTAAAAGCAAAGCAAAAAACAAATCCAAATACTTGAGGCCAGCTACCAATTCAGCCTACATGCAGTTGCAGTGAAGTCCTGAGCCCACAAAGGGTTTCTGCAGCCACCCTGAACCCCAGGCCTCCCACCCCGAGCTAACAGCCTGCAGCTGATGGTAGGAGGGAGGAGGCTGTAACCGACTGATGCGGGGGAGGCAGGGGGGATGCTGAGAGTGGCTCCTTGCAAAAGCTTGACATCAAGCCTTGAGCTAGCTTGCATCCAGGGTCAACCACTGTCTCTGTCGCTTGTTCTGTTGTACAACATTTGGCCCAATTTGCCACAACTGGCCTTCAACTGGGCCACGAAGCGCATTCAGTCAGATATCAAGTCATGCAGTGTAATCCTTGAGTGTAATGCGATAGTCACTCATCAGCCTCACTGCATGGACCAAGTGCACTTTGAAATAAGTATTGCAGTTGGGAACAGGCGACCAAGTGCACTTTGCAATTTTGAAGAAGACATCCACACACGTCTATGTATTTCTATTGGGATGTGAGACAAGTGGTGGGTGTCAAATGAGGAAGGGAGTTGGTTTGCCACAATGTGTCACTTAAAATGCTCGTTTATGTTGGTCTAATACTCGTATATGTGAGCTATAAACACAAAGAGAAGCACCAGAGAAGCATTAGCACCGTGTAATCATTGTTCCCCAATGGAGCAAAGCAGAGAGTGTTCATGGAGCAGTATGCCTGAGGTTTGCTGCTGGTAAGTGATGCATAGATGATGCTGCTGCTCCTCCTGATAAGTCCCAGCAAATAGTCTGGATGCTGCTGGGTGCTGGGAGGGGGGGGGGGGGTATGGATGGATGGCTGAGATGTTCAGATAAGGGAGCACTCTCAGGTCTGCTGGGGAAACTGGTCCGTCGCCCCTGTCCCAGCAGCCGGCCACCGCTTGGTCTCCAGAAGTGCAGGTCTGATGCTATGTCTCATGCACTCAACACTTCCCAGTTATTGGTTCCTAAAAGTCTTCGCTGCCAGGTGCACAGATTTGTTGCCTGCAGGTGGCCAGGGGCTGACGCGTTATTTGCCTTTTGCTCTTTAATCCGTCTGCTGTTTGCTCTTCCCATCGAACGTCAGCTTAATTGCCGCTGCACACAGATTCAACCGGGGCGCCTCCCACAATGCGCATTCTGCTGCACAAAAAACCTTTTTCAAAATCCTGCACTTGTCAGCCAGAATGAGGAACCCCAAATGTTGCAATGGGTGCTTCGATAGATAAAAGTCTCCCAATAGACTTGCAAATTCAGGCCTTGTCCTGTTGTGTACAAGGGTTGGTCTGGGGTGTCCTGTAATGCTGTCCTGCTGTGCAGTCCTTGTCTCTTGATCAGACTTCTCCCTCCTCAGATTTGCATCCTCCTGTATTTTTGCTGCATGTGTTGAAAACTTTTGTCTCACGACCAGGTCAGCGCGTTACTCTGTTGGTCACTTACATTTGTTTATTGTCAGTCACCAGAACTCATCCCTTGTGTTGGAGCCTAGTGTTGGTCATCCCAGTTGGCCACTGGCCTTCTATGTCTCTGCTGAGGCTGTGCACATGACGCATGCATCTCACCACCGGGCCATCTGAAAAGCCGGCTGGGTCCATAAAGTCATTACTATTGATTTCATGAGTGATATACAACAAGCTTTATGCGGCATAAGGTCCGTTGCTAATGTGGCTCACAGCGCCAATGGCTCCACCAGCAACACAAGTCTTGGCTGAAAGGCTCCTGTCACGAAGTCTTGCTTTCACCAACTTCACCATTTCAACATCGAAAAATGTTAGACCATTCAAGAACCAGTTGTCACAGGTGGGCTCTTGCAAGTGGGTTCCAATGTAATGGGATAACTTGCAGCACCCAGGCACGCTAATCCAATAATCCTCTTCTATAATCCGGATTAACCAGTCTGTGATAGTCTCCTGTCATCCGTTGGAGCCCCCATCCAGTTGCAGGCCAGTTCTCCTCTGTAGCAAAAGTGGAGGGGTGAGTGTCGTCTGCTAAGGTCAGCTTTGTTCTGTTTCCAAGGCAACGGCAGAAGCGGAGTGTTGCATGTTGGCGCTTCTCTCTCATGTCCTCACTCTCGTGTCCTCACTGGGGTCAACTTTGTGTTGTTCTGTGCAAATGCTGTGTTCTGTCGGCCTGCCCTTCTCTGCCTCTCTCTCTGCCTCTCTCTGCCTCTCCTATTGACTGGTCAAATTCGTCTGCTTCGCGCCAAAAGCCAAAATGGCGCCAGTCGGGGGAGGGGAGCGGCTGTTGGCCAACGAGGCTGTCGTCTGCTGCTTGGGAAAAGGCGGGAAGCGGAGGAGGTGGCGCTGGTGGTGCTGGCGTGACTGGATGGAGCAGGAGAGGAGACAGCGGTGGTGCCAGAGAAGGGGAGCCCTTCTTGCTTGCATCCAGCTAATTGGCAGGCAGGCTGCGTTTCTGGCCTCACTGTGCTGTACAATGGCACTGCAATGGAGCCGGCCAACACTGGCAAAAGCATCGCAACCAGCTGAGCTGAGCAGCAGACGTCTCAACCACAATGCCTTCGACAGCAGACGAAATGGTGACTGCAGACACTTGTCATGGATCTAGGATGATAAAAAGGGCCAAAATAGGATTCCCAGTGTCATAAAATAGCAGTAGAAAAGTGGTGGGCTTAACGATAGCAGATGACGGCTAGGTGGACATCATCCTGGGCATGAGTGCATATTATCACTGATCTAAATTGTAACAGGTCAATCTGAGGGGGACGACTAGACAAAGGTGGTGCAAGGCTGAGACAGGAGTTCAGCAGATTTTGGTCAGAGAGGAGAATGCGCTTCTTTCGAGACGGGGGTTGTTCTTGAGTTGGAATCACGTCTCCTCACTTCCCGGTCTCTCGACTCCTTTCTGCCCTTTTGTTGTGTGAGCCCGGAGGCGCCATGCTGTCTCGGAAAGACAACAAGTCTGAATGTGAAGAAGCGGAGGGATGAGGGAGAGAAGAAGAGCAAATAAGGAGGTGTTGACAAATGTCTCTTCCCCTCATGTCAAAGCCCAACAGCCAAGCAACCAGGTTACTGTGAGCTCCCTTCCAACTGCCTGCCAACGCCCTGCCATTGCGCTGAAGCTCGCTGTCAATGCGCTGCCTCGGAAGCAGAAGCCTCTATGTCTGCCCTGTGTCTCCAACCTGGCGACGCAGTATCTGTTGCTCTCGTCTGACAAGAGACTGAAGCTACTCAAAGGCAGCGAGCAGAATGTTAGTTAGGGATCTGCTTGAAGGGAATCGCCTTGTCAGCCCTTCCATCTGTAGCCAGCCAGACCACAACCTGAAGCTGCACTAAAAAGAGACATGTCAGCCCTGTATGTCGGTTGCGGTTGGCGACAGGGAAAGCCGATGAGGAACTCTGGTGGCTGATAAAGCAGAGACTAGACCTCGCAGTTATGACCACTTGGAGTTGTATTTGTTGCTGTCACTTGCAATGAAACTGAAACAAGCCTTTCTATCAGATAACGAGTGGGCCTTTAAAGGCAATCAATGAGTCTGTCGGCCATTGATCCAACTCTACATGGCTCACCGGCCCCCTTCAGTTTTTTTTCTGCTCGTCTGTCTGTCTGTGTAGCTGTCCAGCTGTCTAGCTGTCCATCTTTTTCCTGCCAGGTGCATCCACCAGTGCCAGACACACCCCAGCTGCCAGAACAGCTGTTCATCACTCCCTGGGTCCATGACTGTTTTTCACACTTTTATCTGAATTTATCTCACCCGCAATGATTTATCACACTTCTTACCAAATTGGATGTATGCATGGGAGCAATATGGCAGATGCGATAGATAGGTGGATGGATGTATGGCTCTGCACCGCCCCGTTACAATGGCCCGCCCAGGCAACCTCGCCAGACTGCTGCTGATGGCACATTATTGGCAATCGGTGGCCACAAATGAGACAGACTACAAAAGCAATGAAGTTCGCTCAAAAAGCCATTTCTGCTTTGTTATTACAGGCTGCCAGCCTGCCAGCCAGACTGCTCACTGACTATAGCTCTTCCTACATGTGCTGGATATAGCTGGTAGGCATGCGGCTGCAAGATCATGTTTGGATGGTTTACGACATCGTTGCATGGGTGCCCCTTCGACCGCACCTTCCCCTCCATGGAGCCCCCACGTTCACTGCAGGAATGGCTCCCGTCAACCACAATTCCACGGACTGGTCCTTTCTGTTGATTACTTGACAATTTCCTGCCCCCTGTGACTGCAGTTCAGTAATCAATGCATTTCTGACAGCAAGCCTCATGCAGTACCAATGGCAATGCTGACTGGACACCTCTGGCTTATTCAACAGACACCAATGTTACTTTAATAATGTTTACCAGTACACACCCTCCATAACTCTTTATTGGTTTATCCGATGACTGCTTCCTAAACTCCCTTGCTCTGTTTCACGCTTTATAGGTTTGATCTGAAATTCTGTACTTCTACCTGATGAATGAAAATCAATTAATAATGGGCCTGCTACAAATGCATTTGTGAAATGATTGTTATTTGTGGTTAAAAACATGCGTTGTTTGTCCATCATCAGTGAACCAGTTGTAACCAATCAACAATACATTGAATTATGCAATTAATTCTTCCTTAATCATCGGCCAAAATGTGTTGTATGTTGATATAATGATCGCCAAGTTTACCACATCCGCATTTTATTGCTGCTACATAATTCATTTGGCAGTATTGCATCATGGGAACATGCTTCATGTATAATGCATTTTTATTTGCGGCGACTGCGGAACGGCCTGAAGCCAGAGATGAGAACGGGCCCACGGGAGCCATAAACTCTTGCGATTCCTGGTGAATTTTTCAAAGGACCTTGAACAACTTGTGTTCTGTTGTGCTGGCTTCACTTTTACGACTTTTCCTTATTTATGTCCATGACCTAAATCTAACGACCTCAGCTGCAGGATTAATGGCACTTTGACCTTGACGGGTGCACTGCAATTGCAGGAGAGGCTGGTGTGAAGATGAACAAAGGATGTACAAAGAAAAAAGAAAATGGATATACGCAATTTCATGGTCTGCATAAAGGATATATAAATGAAAGATAATATTTTGTAACATTGAGACCTAATCTGGGCCGTTTCTTTGACCTATTATCTAATCAGAAGAAAATTTCAGTTTTGCACCCATTTCTTTTACCAATTATCTAATCAGAAGAAAACTTTGGTTATTGCATCCATTTCTTTGACCTGTAATCTAATCAGAAGAAAGCTTTGGTTACTGCACCCATTTCTTTAACCTATTATTAAATCAGAAGAAAACTTCAGTTAATACAGTTATTGCACCCTTTTCTTTGACCTATTATTTAATCTGAAAAAAAACTTCTGTTATTGCACCTTTTTCTTTAACCTATTATTTAATCAGAAGAAAGCTCTAGTTATTGCACCCACTTCTTTAACCTATTGTCTAATCAGAAGAAAACTTGTTGCACCAATTTCTTTAAACTGTAATTTAATCAGAAGAAAGCTTTGGTCATTGCACCCATTTCTTTAACCTATTATTATCTATTATATAATAGTCAGAAGAAAACTGCGGTTATTGCACCAATTTCATTAACCTGAGAGGAGACAGCAGTGGTGCCAGGGAAGGAGAGCCCTTCTTGATTGCATCTAGCTAATTGGCAGGCAGGCTGCGTTTTTGGCCACACTGTGCTGTACAAAGGCACTGCAATGGAGCCGACCAACACTGGCAAAAGCATCGCAACCAGCTGAGTTGAGCAGCAGACGTCTCAACCACAATGCCTTCTGTTATTGCATCAATTTCTTTTAAAACCTATTATCTAATCAGAAGCAAACTTTGATTTTTGCACTCGTTTCTTTGACCTATTATTTAATCTGAAGAAAACTTCAGTTATGGCACCCATTTCTTTGACCTATTATTTAATCTGAAGAAAACTTCAGTTATTGCACCCTTTTCTTTGACCTATTATTTAATCTTTATAAAACTTCAGTTATTGCACCCATTTCTTTAACCTATTATCTAATCAGAAGAAAACTTCAGTTTTGCGCCAATTTCTTAAACCTGTAATTTAATCAGAAGAAAAATTCAGTTTTGCACCAATTTCTTAAACCTGTAATTTAAACAGAAGAAAGCTTTGGTTATTGCACCCATTTCTTTAATCTGTAAAATAATCAGAAGAAGCTTTGGTTATTCCACTCATATCTTTTACCTTTTATCTAATCAGAATTAAACTTCGGTCATTGCACCCATTTCTTTGACCTATTATTTAATCTGAAGAAAATTTCTTTGACCTATTAATTAATCAGGAGAAAGCTTTGGTTATGGCACGCATTTCTTTGAGCTTTCATCTAATCAGAAGAAAACTTTGATTATTGCACTCATTTCTTTAACCAATTATTAGATCTGAAGAAAACTTCAGTTATTGCACCTTTTTTTTTAACCTATTATTGAATCTGAAGAAAAATTCGGTTATTGCACCCTTTTCTTTAACCTGTAATCTTATCAGAAGAAAGCTTTGGTTATTGCACCCATTTCTTTAACCTGTAATATAATCAGAAGAAAGCTTTAGTTATTGCACCCATTTCTTTAACCTTTTATCTAATCAGAAGAAAACTTCGGTTATTGCACCCTTTTTTTTACCTATTATTTAATCTGAAAAAACTTCGGTTATTGCACCCTTTTCTTTGACCTATTATTTAATTTTAATAAAACTTTAGTTTTGCACCAATTTCTTTAACCTGCAATTTAATCAGAAGAAAACTTCAGTTATTACACCCATTTCTTTGACCTGTAATATAATCAGAAGAAAGTTTGGTTATTGCACCCATTTCTTTAAACTGTAAAATAATCAGTAGAAGCTTTGGTCATTCCACCCATATCTTTTACCTTTTATCTAATCAGAATTAAACTTCGGTCATTGCACCCATTTCTTTAACCTATTATCATCTAGTCAGAAGAAAACTTCAGTTATTGCACCCATTTCTTTGACCTATTAATTAATAAGAAGAAAGCTTTGGTTATTGCACCCATTTCTTTGACCTATTATTAAATCTTAAGAAAACTTCAGTTATTGCACCCTTTTCTTTGACCTATTATTTAATCTGAAGAAAACATTGGTTATTGCACCCTTTTCTTTGACCTATTATTTAGTCTTAATAAAACTTCAGTTATTGCACCCATTTCTTTAACCTGTTATCTAATTAGAAGAAAACTGCAGTTTTGCACCAATTTCTTTAACCTGCAATTTGATGAGAAGAAAACTTTGGTTATTGTACCCATTTCTTTAACCTAATCAGAAGAAAGCTTTGGTTATTGCACCCATTTCTTTAACCTGTAATATAATCACAAGAAAGCTTTGGTTATTGCACCCATTTCATTAACCTTTTATCTAATCAGAATTAAACTTCGGTCATTGCACCAATTTCTTTAACCTATTATCTAACCAGAAGGAAGCTTCAGTCATGGTGCCAATTTCTTTAACTTTTCATTATCAAGTCAGAAGAAAACATTGGTTATTGAACCCATTTCTTAAACCTTTTATTTATTCAGAAGAAAACTTTGGTTATTGCACAAACCCTCCCCCATGGTTTTTGAATGGTTGAAAAATGTTGATTCTAAGTCTCATTTTTGGAAAATTATGCGTTTTTCAAGTCTCGTCATTGGGGATTTACATTATAAACTTCAAGTGAAATGTGGTACCTCTAAATATTAATAGAATGAGCTGAAATTTTACAAAGATACTCCCATGACCAACCTCACCTAGGTACCAGCCTCACTAGGGTGATGCAGATAGCACAAAAAAAAAAAACTTTTGAATTTTCACTGGGGCACCCCCGAAATATGTTCCAATATATGAAAAAAAAATTCAGTAAAAATTTGAGCCAAATCGGACAAATTTTAGAGGGTGCTACCTCAATTTGAAATATAACATTGTATTGCAATGGGCGAAATCCCAGTTTTATGGGTAATGGGTGAAGGAAGTCATCATACCACTAGGGTGTTGGTAATTTTTTTCTTATTTAAGCTTTCCACTATTCTCATCACAAATCCATTCATATTTTGCCAATATCCAGTCATTTCAGGCTACAGGGCGCTCCTAAAGCAAGAAATTTTGCCCGATTTTTACAGCATTAAGGTTAGAAGCGGTATTGAATAACATAAATAGGAATATAGGTACACAAATTTAAGTTATACCACCTTATTAAGCAGGAAAAGAGCTTTAATTTGAATACCATCATCATTATGTTGCTATATTCTACAGTATTACAGCAGTGCTTTGAATATTGGGAATTTTCGCAGATAATTGTTAATGACAAATAAGCTAATTCAAAAGGGTCAGATGGTCACAGTATAGCAGTGTTGGTATTCAAATTAAAGCTCTTTTCATGCTCCATCTATAGATGTAACTTTCATTTCTGTTACATGGAAACTCGTAATGTTATTAAATACCGCAAAATAATCCAAATTTGCATTGATCCGCTGTTCTGACAACCATACCCAAAAATTATGACCTTGATGCATTAGTTTGGTGCACCAGGTATAGTTGAACTCGCTACATGCCAAATAATTGGATATTTTTGTATTGAATACTAATGTTAATTTTCGTGGTGCGGTAGCACCCTCTAATTTTTGTCCGATCGAGCTCAAATTTTTACTGAATTTTATTTTCATATATTGGAACAACTTCAGGGGTAGGGTGCATCAAATGCCCTTTTTCTCTCCAAATATAACCAAACATGGATTTAGTTGTGTCTTTTGGTTAATGAGACACCTCTGAAAAGTTTAAGTGAAATCGGACAATGGCTAGGGGTACCACATTGGCAATCTTTATACACATGATAGGTGGCGCCTCACAGGCAGCAGTCTGTCAGATCTCTCCTGAATATCTAAGTTTTTAAACATTTCTCAAACCTTACCCAATTTAAGACAGACTTTACAAGTCTTATGGAGCTGCTTCGCGCTGAGAAAACTCCTTTTATCATCTATGGAGACTTCAATATTCATGTAGAAAATGCTGACTGTAACAGAGATGCAAATACCTTTATGGATATACTCAATAGTTTCGGCGTTAAACAGCATGTGACCTCTCCAACACATAGTGCAGGACACACACTGGATCTTATACTCACAGATGCCACAGACCATCTTGTGGATAATATTAATGCGTATGATTGCGGATTTCCTGGTCATTTCCCTGTCTTTAATTGCCTTTCAATCACACGACAGCCATCCAAAACACGTACTGTGACTTACAGAAAATTAAGCCGCATCGATGACAATCTTTTTCAAAGTGACATTCGTTCAACTTTTCCAGTGAGTGGAAAGACCACCCCTGATGGAAATATTGATGAACTTGTTGCAAATTACGATCAGAGGTTATCTTCCATCTTAAACAGACATGCTCCTTTGAAAACATGCGATGTTCCCGAGCGTAAAGAGGCTGAATGGTACACTGATGACATCAGACATGCTAAGCAAAAACGAAGACAGCTGGAACGACTCTGGAGAAGGACTAGACTGGTTGGGCATCATCAGATGTACCAAGCCCAATGTATTAAAGTCAACAAACTGATTGAACAGGCAAAAAGAGATCATTACACCACACTCATTCAAGGGCACAAAGAGGACACAAAAGCACTCTTCAGAGTAGTAGATTCGCTACTTGGTAGATCGCACCATTTGGCTTTACCATCTGGCCCATCACTTGAAGACACGGCAGAAAAGCTTGGTGCATTTTTTCAGGATAAAGTAAAGAAAATTGCAATGGATCTTCAGCAGTCAAATTACATCGACCCATCAGCTGATCAACATAGTGACACTCCCATGGCATCGAGCTGGTCATCTTTCACTCCGACATCTCCTGAAGAAGTGATCAAAATCATAAGGAATAGTCCTAACAAATCGTGTTCCCTCGATCCAATTCCTACGAGTCTTCTCAAGTCGTGCGTAACTGATCTGGCACCTGCCATTTCAGACATCATCAATGCTTCTCTCCAGACGGGAATATTCCCAACAGCTTTCAAGCATGCCCTAGTAACACCCCTACTGAAGAAAGCAAACCTTGACACTGAGCTTATGTCCAACTACCGTCCTGTGTCAAATCTTGCATTCTTATCCAAAGTACTCGAAAAAGTGGTTGCTGCAAGATTGAAACTCTATTTACATCAGAACAATCTCATAGAGACATTTCAGTCTGCTTATAGAGAACATCATAGCACAGAGTCAGCTTTGCTCAGAATAAAGGAAGACATTGCAATGGCCATTGGGAATAGAAAAGCTGTATTCTTAATTTTACTCGATTTGTCTGCGGCTTTTGATACCATCAACCACTCCAAGCTGCTTAACATCCTCAGCAGAATGGGTATCGATGGAGCTGTGCTTAACTGGTTTTCATCATATTTGACAGACCGCCAACAATCGATCATCTGTGCCGACGCACGATCATCTTCCTTTAAATTGGAAACAGGTGTGCCACAAGGGTCTGTTTTAGGCCCTATACTTTTCACCATCTATACTACATCTCTTGGACAAGTGCTTTCCGGTTTGGGTGTCAGCTATCATTTCTACGCCGACGACACACAGATATACTTGTCATTTGATCCATTGAGTGAAGCAACAGCCACTGAGACCATGAAACGATGCATCAGCGTAGTTCGTCAATGGATGGGGAGCTATCATCTCAAAATGAACGACAGCAAAACAGAGGCAATGGTTTTTGGAAATACAAACATCATCTCAAAATTGCAGAATTGTGTCATCTCTGTTGGAGAACAAGACATTATTCCCCAATGCAGTGTGAAAAGTCTTGGTTTCATTTTTGATGACAAAATGACCATGCAGAAGCAAGTAACAAACCAATGTAGGAATGCTTATATCCACATCAGAAGTTTATCCAGAATTAAGCAGTTCCTTTCTCAAGAATGTCTAGAAACCCTAGTTCATGCCTTCATCTCCTCAAAGCTGGATTATTGCAACTCTTTGTTTCTTGGAGCACCCAAGTATGTACTTGAGCGACTACAAAGCGTTCAAAATTCAGCAGCAAGACTTGTCTCAGGTAGTAGGAAATATGATCACATCACACCAGTGCTTCACCATCTTCACTGGCTGCCTGTACATCAAAGGATAAAATACAAAGTCCTTTTGACAATATACAAGGCACAGCATGGCTATGCTCCGGTGTATATAGCCGAATTATTCAAGAACTATGTTCCATCTCGTGACTTAAGATCATCTGACAGCGGAATGCTGCAGGTGCCATTCACACGCAGTTCTTTCATCATGAATGCTACATTGAGCCATGCAGGGCCAAGACTATGGAACATGCTGCCAGCCAATCTCCGTGGACGTCCTACAGTAGACTCTTTTAAATCTGCCTTAAAGACCTTTCTTTTTAAAGAACATTTCAATTAGACTTTTACACTACATTTTTATCATTCTTGCATCTATTTATATCTATTTATATACTTTTATTTTTACATATGACTATTATTTCTGTGATATTGTAAACCGTTTTAGAGCAAATTGTTGGATTTTACGGTATACAAAATAAATTATTATTAATCTTTCCCAGTAATTAAATTAGGTACCGCCGATACGCGGTTTCGCATAACTTTCTCAAAATTCTGTGTAGAAACAGGATGTTGTGATTTTTGGAATTTTCATGAAAAGAGCTTTCAAATGAATGGTAACATCAATGGGTTATCTTATAAATTCATCTGGGAATTAACTGCAAAATCATGAAAAACAATTTGAAATTTTCAAGTTGGATTGATATCACATTTTGTAGAAGTGTATGCTTGAAATTTTATTTTTGATGACCGACTTAAATTTTTGGCTCAATCTTGTCCCATTAAAACATCTGATTTTAGAATGTGTGCATAATTTATAAATAATTGGTTCTAAGAATAAATCATATGCAATTTGTCAAGAAATGTAAAATTTCAAATTGTGTCACTTATGTTGAATCCTTGAATATATGCAATTTATACACATTTTTGTTAACATAATGATAATCTTCAACTTTTAGAAATTATTTCTCAATATAATTTGTTAATAAGCATAAAATCTTCAGTTGTGGCTTATATAAACAACAGGACTGAGGATATCTTGATGTAAGAACTGACATCATTTGTGTTCAATAATTTGAAGAAGCAACATGTCCTGCTTCAAGCAAGTTTTTTTGTATATATTTATGAAGTCATTACACTTAGCAGATTCTTTAAATCCTGAAGATGATCAACACTACATATTACAAATTCCAAATGTAGTTCCATGAACCATAACATGAATACCTTTACAGAAATATATTTATATCTCTCACACACAGAAATTTGCATGACGCCTGTGAGCAACGAAAATTAAATTACTTTTTAGTCAAACTAGGACCCAACAGAATATGATACCTAACATATCATACATATAAGCCAGTAAATAGCCAGAGAAGTAGGCCTAACAGATTGAAACATTCAAATTAAATTCTAAAGAGAAAACTAAATTTTCAAAATAGATTTGATAATGTCTTGTAGGTGTGACATTGAAGAAAGAGATCAACGTGAATGATGAATTTCACGTAATTGGAATTATTTCTCAACATTCAATTTATTTGAGGCTCAATGATTTCGGTTTGATATTCATAAATGGACTTCAGTGCCTTCTGTGCCTTTTACATTTGCCCTTGACAGTCAGAGACTGAAGTAAGGTCCAGCTAAAAAATGAGTTATCATTCATTGTATCCAAAGCCGAGATGATGTCAAACTTTACAACTTCATTACTAATTCAGAAACTAATTCAGTGCTGTTATACAGGAGACAAGACAACTAGCTCCTAGAAATATTACTGCATCATATACATTGACAGATTTATATTCACGACGGAGAAGGCAAACGTCTGAGAAATTTGGACTGAGACCCCCTTTGGGCAAAAATTATTAATTAACACTCGAAAGAAGTCATCTCCCATACACTTTCGGATTCTTGTTCACTTTAAATTAAACAATATAGGCAATGCGGGTACTCATTTGAAAGCTCTCACTGAGAGGAATTCAAATATGATAAAATTATTGTGATACAGACATTACTGTGAAAAATATGCAATACCGCGAATCGGCGATATCTCTTTCTATTCGCTTATTTCAGCTGCTTTGTGGTACGCCTAGGCAGTGTTGGAGGTCTCGAGGCCGGCCTCGTCCTCGAGGCCGGCCTCGGGGCCTTATTTTGATGGCCTCGGCCTTGGCTCGGTCTCGGATGCCAAATCCTTGGCCTTGCCTCGGTCTCGGGTGTCTTTGGTTGAGTGATGGTGGCCTCGGGACCGGCCTCGGGACCGGCCTCGTCCTCGAGGCCGGCCTCGAGGCCATATTTTGGTGGCCTCGGCCTCGCCTTGGCCTCGGAGGTTCATGCCTCGGTCTCGGTCTTGGCCTCGGATGTCCTGGCCTCGACTACATCACTGCCCCTAGGCCTATCTTAATCTTTCTGAAAATTTGCAGTATTTTTCTAATTGTCAAAAGCAACATTAAATTCCATGTTTGGTTGTGATAGCAAAATATGAGGGGCATTTGATGCACCCTATTCAGGGGGTGCCCCATTAACATTTCAAAACTTCACTTTTTTGCATCACCCTAAGCCTCACCTTAGGTTTGATCCGCCTAAGATTTCCAAAATATGGGGCGACAGTCCCACCCTACGCTGTACTGCTATAATGCAGTGCATCAATCTTTCAATATTGTTGTAATGTTATTTGTCATGTTTATTGACTTTGAACATGAGAGATTATAATACACCAACAAAAAGTTAACAATGACCAAGATTTTCTACTGTCATAATATTTTTTGATATTTCAGCAAAACGATATAATTTTCTACCATACGAGCATGCAGTTATCAGATGAGGAAAGATCAGACATGAAATAATCAAAAATGGAAAGATCATCAGACAAAAACTTTTTTCAAGACAAATATTTTTGCATCTCATCTTTCCTTGCATGTCTTATTATTACTTGTCTGAACTTTCATTGCCTGATTATTGCCTGTCTTACCACCTACCCTTGTCTGATTAGAGCATGTTTGATTATTCCTTGGCTGGTTATAGCTTTCCTGATCTCTCCTTGTCTGATTATTTCTTGCCTCATCTTTCCTTGTCTGATTATGGTCTTCAAGATCTTTCCTACTCTGCAATAAATAGTCTGCATCTCGTCCGATCTTTTTGTCAGAATGTATCCTGTCTTGATATTCCTAGTCAGATTATTACTTGTCTAATCTTCTCTTGCCTGATATTCCTGGTCTGATAAGTGATTGTGACTATTCCTATAATTCCTAGTCTGATTATTGCCTGTTTGGTCTTCTCTTGTCTGATTATTATTTGTTTGATCTTCTCTTGTCTGATTTTTCTTTTCCTGATAATTGCTTCTCTGATTATTGCTTGTCTGGTTATTGCTTGTCCAATCTTCTCTTGTCTGATCTTCTCTTGTCTGATTATTGTATGTCTGATTTTTCCTGTATGATTATTGCTTGTTTGATCTTCTCTTGTCTGATTCTTCCTCTTCTGATAGAAGCTTGTTTGATTTTTACGACTAAATTTCAAATATTATGTGTCAGATTTTCTTGTCATGTTCATTATATTGCATTGTCAGAATAATTTCAGTTTTACTGTTTCATTGTTGTACAATCATGCACAGTTTTTCCTTCAATGGATGTTTCACATGGTTCTATGTCGGATGTTTTTGTTGTTACCCTCAAACTGTGAAAGTTCGCAAAACCTTCATCAGCTCTGCACAGAAATAGCTCATTTGGCAAACAGTCCTTCATGGTTCAACATTGACAAGATTTAACATATCGTCGAGGATATATTCAAGGATTGAATGAGTCTGATTCCTGAGTCAAAGGACATTACACTGTGCCCACAGATCTTGTAAGTGTTCTTTATGTGTTCTCAAATTCTACTGATTCGATTAACAAATCGTAAAGAGTTCATGCATGTAGTCAAATGAACTTTGTGTGATTAATAAGTTGACTTAACAAGGTAAGGTGGGGGGAAATCTGCCCCCTTTTATTCTTGGCAAATGTGATCTGGCAATTTTTTTTGTAATTCTTGAAGTATCTGTACTTACTTTGATGAACATAACTTGACGATTAAACTTTATCTCAGTGTATCTGCACAAAAGAAAAACCAAGCCCACATTTTTTGATTGTTTGTTGAAACAATCTAACACCATGACCTTAATTATCTGTTTGTTTACTACTGTTTTCAATCTGTTTCTGTTTTTAATCTTTTAGGGCCGTATTCGACCTGTGGCCCGATTTCCCCCACCTTAACCCACTTGTAGCTCATTCTATGTGATTTATCAGGTCAGGTCATGATGTTCAGATCATTGCAGGTGATTTCATTAGTACGCGATTCTTAGGTTCTAGACCCACCAAATACATGTCATTTTTAGTTGATCTGATTGGTTTAGAAACAACAGAACGTCACACATTTCACTTATCAAACGTAGTAAGTGCTGGTTTAGCATTGATTCCTCACAGCCAAGTGTGAATGACAAGAATCGCATGGTAATGAAATCACCTGTAATATAATGTCAAACTATGTCATTTGGGGTTGTGATTTCTTTCTTTTTCCATTTTTTTGTCATTTACCAGTATCGTATTTACGTAAAATAAAAATGGTAGATCCAAATATCCTTGTCCAGGCCTCTATCCTTGGGGGTACACAACAGAGGGTGATCGAGATTTAACCAAATTTCATAATCCAGCATTCATTTCAAAAACTTTGGGAACCAATGATTTTCACTAATTCAATTCATCATCTGCATGAAATTTTTTGCCTACTTGCCTGAATTTCAAGAACTTGAGTAATTCTTACCTTCAGCAAACAATTTGAAGTTCCAAGAAGGTATTGTAATCTCTTTGGGAAAATGTTGTCTGGATAGGAGGCGGGCACCCCATGGATAGATCGTTTTCAGGCCATGACTTAGCCCCAATTGCGTATATATATACATGGATGAAATTTGGTATGCATGTACATGTAGCCTATGATTATTTTTGTCCAAGCTAAAACTCAACCACCGTAGCATGTGCGTGGATGAAATTTAGTACACACATAGCCTTAATTGGGACATGGGGCACTATGGGGTTTTTTTGGTTCCTGGTATGGTATATGATATGGTAGTGCCATCATATCTTGTAATTTCACATCCTGATGTTTCTATCGTTTTAATGACAAATTACAGCCACATGCAGAAGTATGGCAAGGAAAAGTTTGTTTTCCTAATACTAAAGTAAACATGGAGGGGTTCAATTCAAACCATTCTGTGGACAAACAATGAACAATGAGGCTTTCTCAGTGCTTGTATGAATTTGATATATATCGTAATGAACAGTTATGAATTGCTGTACTGATGAAAACACTGGTGCCTGAGAAATTTGCATTTTGGGATAAAAGTCATATCGGGGCTCATTGGGACAGTGAATTCGGGGCACACGGGGCACATTGGGATGCACTTAATATGGCAGAATTTAAGTGTCCAAGTCAACTGAATGACCTGGGACAGCACACAATAGGTATTCTGTCGCAGATGAGATAGTTTTGCAACTGCAGTTGTTCTTTGACACCACACGAGGGAGCTTCATGTTGCTAAACAATAACAGAGTGCCCTCTACTGGCTTACACAATAAAACAGAGCTATCAAACTCCGTCTCTCATTTCATACCCCTTGTTTTCATCTGCTGAAAAAACAAAAGCCACAGGTAAAGTAACCAGTAATTAGTTTTTATTTTAGCATTAACATACATTACACAAGCAGCACCAATTGATTAAGAGAGAGGCTTACTACGCAAGTGCCAGAGAAGACGTCCAAGTGAAGCGAAGCAGCTCGCCAATGCGGCAATGCCAGTGGACAGAAAGGACTCAAAGGAGGAGATAGAGAGCGGAAAGAACATCTGCAAGACAATCAAGCATCAAGCTGACACGTTCACTAGTTGGCCATAAAGCAATGGCGGAATGTGTAAAGACATGGAGGAGGTGAGATGACTGTCCGAGGTGAGACGTTTCAAATGTCAATGAAGACAAGCACCAAGACAGACAGGTCCCACCAAGCTGCCTCAGACTGATTATGTTATTCAAGAAACGAACAAATTAACAAGAACATATTAACAATTAAATAACAGCTCAGCACCCATGTTGATTTGCTGGCATTTCCATGCTGTCATCGGTTGGCCGGGAGCCAAGGGAGCGACCAGGGAGCAGCGCAATTAACTAAGTGAAGCCATTTAGCATTGCAGGGAGGAACCCTTGAACAGCTTTGACTTCCATTCTCTGATTGACCTAAAACAATCGCTGGGTCATTTTCTGTCAATCATTCTACACACCGGCACTCGTCGTCATCTTTGATTATACGTCATTAAATAATTAAATAACAAACGATTACAAAGTCAATGGTCAACATAATTAACATACAATAACATATGAAGAGGTACAGAGGCCTTTTGCAATAAACCATGAAGGAATGATGAAGTATGAGACTTTTGAAACCTTAACGTTGAGTGAATGGTCAGGAGACAATGCTCGTCCCGGTTCACACAGAGCCAGTCGGACTCTCGCTCCTCCCACGTGCCACCAAAGAGGGACGAGCGCACTGAAAAGTCCTTTGATGGATCTTTGCTTTTTGTACACAATAAATCTGGCTGCGTGGTATTGCCATAATATTAAGACTCTGGTAATTATGACAAGCAGGTCCTTTCACAAACAGTCCAATGAGTTGTGATAAATGATATCCTTTTCACAATAACAATGAGCTGGGAAATTCAGGAATGCCCATAACAGTTTATTGCAGTATGTTCAAGCATGCACTGATGTATGATAGGACAGAGCTATTCACATAAAAGAACACGAGTTGAATGATAATTATCCTTCGTGGGCTATTTATACATTGTCATGTATATTAAACGGTCGGTGGTCATATTTTATACTTGCAACAAAGAGTTCCACAATGGGTGGTGGGAATTGTCCAATGTATGTGTCCATTGAGTTCACTTTTTGACCAAATGTGTTAAATCCCTGGAAATGCATAATACGATACAAATGAGATGTGAATTCCTTCTCAGTCTGAGTTGAAGCCTCTTATGATCGGAACATTCACCGACAGGCGGCCATCTTTGCCCATGTTTGAGGTGATCTGTTTGACGTCAGCGCCCTCTGGCAGAATGTAGCGTTTAATGAGCTGCCTCGTCTTCTTGGTGTCTCCGTTGCTCAGCATTGTTTCTTTCTCTGTGCGGATCAACAGTTCTCCCTCTTTGTTGACTCCAACCTTCACTTCCCAGGGCTTGATGTCATGTCCAATGTTGACGAGGATCTCAACGGCCTTGGAGCCATCATTGTTCCTCTTGATCTGGTTGATGAAAGACTTGGCTTTCTTCTTCTCCGGTTCGAAATAGTACATGAGGGGAACCTCGATGGTGAGCACTCCTCGTTTGTTCAGCCTCGTTTTGATTCTCTGGTCATCTGCAAACCTCGGAAGGGCCACTTTCTGCTTGAACGTGTTGCTGGGTCTCCCTGGCATGTCTGGTTTCTTGGCGGTCACCACCAGTTTGTTCTCCAACTTGTCAACGGTCAGATTGACGCTCTGCAGAGGATATTCGCTCACATCAACGAAGGCCTTGAACATAGGAGTGCCAGTGGAGTTGTCCACGTAGCTGTTGGGAGTGGATCCTGTCATTCCGTTGAACCCATCCGAGTAGACGGAGCCATTCTTAGTGGACGAGTTGTCGTACATATTGTGGACTGACATTCCATCGATCATCTTCTCCACCTCATCCTTCCACTCGGACCGCCTGCTCTCCAGCTCCTCCTGCACCTCCCTCAGGAACTCTCCCTTGGGGTACCTCACCTGCTTGGGCTGTGTGTGTCGTGAACGGGGCATTGAGTAGTACTCCCTCTGGTGCCTGTCATGAGACCTGTCATGTGACCTGTCATGTGATGGATACCCTGATCGGGTTCCGCCTCGTCTCTTGGAGCTGCTCACGTAATCATACACGTCACTCCCACCCATGCTGTCCACACGCCCTAAGCTGTCTGCCCTGCGCACGTCGTCTCGGTGGCTGCGGTTCGACCCGCTGCGGTTGACTCGGTCAATTCTGTCGTAACTGTTGGCCCGGCGCATGTCATCTCCTCCCCTGTGGTGGGTCACCTCGTGACGTTCTTCGTAGTGGCGGTCGCGACTCTTTGCTCGTCGCGGGCTTCCTCCTCTTCTGGGGCTCCTTCTTGGAGAAGAGTGGGTCCTCACTTCACGGTGATAGGACCGCGATGATCTGGGGATGGTGGAGGACCGTAGTTCTCGGTCGTCTTCGTCGTTGAGACTGATCTTGACGCTCTTGGCTCCCCACATGCTGCTCAGTGGGTCCTGTCAGCCAGTTCTCTCATGGGGGAGGCCTCTGCAAAAGATAAAGACATCTAGCATTAGAGTCCATTAGCACACAAGCACCAGCGACAGGGTATTGCTGAATAAAGTAAACAATAAGGGTCATGTAGTCGTGGCGTTACAGTTAAACATGAAAGGGCTTTGCTTGTCAAGAAGTGTTTGATCATTTGAGTGTTAGGGGGACAATGTAACTCACCAAACAGCATTAACTCTCAATAGCATAGCAAATATTTCACAGGACAAATAACCATGACCCACGCTGAGCTGCCAGCCAAGCTTGACCAGTTTTCTAACTGAATACTTTATTCTGAGTTACATTATATTATGGGTTAAGTCCACAGGCCCCTGTTATGTTCTCCATGTGTATCACATTAACATTACAAAGCATCAACCTCCAAGAGCAGTGAATACACCACAGGCACTTGTTATGCATACGGCGAATGATTTAAAAAGAGTTAAGGAAAGCAGATGAAGAGGGCAAGACAAACAGGGCAGCCCCCTCTCCCTCCCCTCCCCTGGGGCTGGGGGGAGCATGTGTATGGATCTGGAAAAGGCATTTGACTACGCAGGACTCACACCCGCCTGGCCGACCCGGAGGATGAGCCGCGACGTGGGCACAATCGGCCTTTGTGGGCCCAACAACCTTGCATAATATACACCAGGCTCCCGGTATCACATGTCATCATTTTTGCCTCCACCTCAGCAAACAACATGGGCAGTTGACAGCAGACCACCTGTCAAGCTATTTAGCCAAATTAGTCCTCAGAGGAACCATTTACATCCAAATGAGTGATAATAGGCGGAGGGAAGAGGAAAAAGAACCAGATTTGTGCAATGATCAACGTTAGGTTGCCAGGTGTGGGGCTGGCCGTGTTTACATGACAGAGGATTGCCAGCAACAACTTGTCCTCCACAACTGCGCAAATGTGTCAGTGTTCAATCATGCGTGTCTTTCAAAACACTAAGTCCCTCAGGGCCATGAAACCTTCAAAAGGCATCTGCGGCCTCTAATGAGATCCTTGGCCTCACTCACTAACTAATTTGGCCATGTTCTCGCTAATTACAGCCAGCATTGACCAACCTTGTACTTATACCTGACATTATACTTCAAAACAAACATCACCTCATAAACAACAACATCCTGATTTATCCTCATACTTGTATTTTCGGAAATAGCTCTGAAGACCCCTGTGAGCTGAAATGTTCTACTTTGGTTGTTGGGGGGGGGGGGCACCCAGTTGGGATGGTGGAACACTGAGGACACGAATTCCAAGGAATGTGCTGGCAAGCAGATTTGCGTGTAACTGTCAAATCCACAGGGCAACAACTTCTTCAAAGGTTTCTCAAAGGTGCACATGTTGCAGTGGGGATCTCAAGGATCTGAGGCATGAACAGTTAATTGCACACGCTGCGAATGTATGTGGCTAATCTATGCTTGCACACCATTGCACAATTCCAGGCAGATCTTCACCTCAATCAGCCAAATTGGACCGAATCACAGGTGCCCCACTTCTTGGCTGTCCCAGGTGTTGTTTGCAGTGACTCCTTCTGAATAAGCTCAGCTTGTTTTGTTTGCTGGGTCTTTTCTCCACCCACACAATAAAAGGCAGAGTGAAAATAGAAAGGCACAACTGGAGTAAACAAACGTAAGTGGTTGGAGTAAGGAACAATGGAAACGTACACAGCCCAACACAGCAAGTGGCAGGTTGATCACTTAGGAGGATTGCGCAAAAAAAACCAAGGCGATCCAAACAAGAATTTCACAAACGCAGTACCCCAAATTCCTCTCATGCGATAGCTCACAAGTAAAAAGAGTTAGAATAAAAAAAAGATGCATGACTGAGGCTGGTTAGTTTCCCAGATAGAAGACTGAGAAATATTTAAGACCAGTTATCATGTACACAAGACAGGGCCCACTGCTGGCTGGAGTTGGACCTGGCGCCCGGACAACACACGGAAGACGACACTTGGAAGACGACACACGGAAACCTCCAGTGAACAGTTTCCTGTCTTTTGTGTGAGAGTCAGAAATGGGTGTAATTTGGCAAGTCAAGAAAACATTCGGACATTTTGATAAAGAGCAGAACATGAGCGAGGGTGGGTGTTGGGGGTTGTGCCAAACACCCGACTGCTTCCAAATGGCAACGCTTAAAACAACTCTTTCATGAGATACATTAACCAGAACATAATATGCACATTGCTATGGCAAACCGAGATGAAGGTGCCATTGAAGTCACCTCTCAGGCCTCACACTTGCCCCACAAAATGCCCCACAAAAATCCGCGAAAGGCCAAGAGGAGCTAAGAGGAGCTAAGAGGAAGGGTCGTGTATCCCATCACCAACCAGGGGCTATTGAGGGATACTGTCTCAATTTGATGGAACCTCCAATTTATTGACTCCCTTCCAACATAATCACTCACTGTGTCCCTGGTGCTCAGGGCTGTGTTTATTTGTTCATTGTGGACTGAAAAAGTCATACACTACTTTTAGTTGACTTCGAGGGGCAACATTTGACAGATTGTATTCAGGTTGTTGGGAAGGGACTGCTTTATGTATATATACTAAGATACAAGTGCAGTGTGTGCCAAACAAAAGTTCCTTCTTTTCACAATCTCTAGCAGTTTGATTCATGACCTCCGATTGGACTGTCGTGATTATGTGAAGCTTCAGCTTCGAAATTTAGAAAAAAGGCAAATGTAAAAAGTTTATAGTTTTACCAGATTAGCCTACTTTTAAATTGTTAAATAAGAACACTACAAAAAACCATGTGCAGTTATTTATAAAGTTCATCATTTGTTGAGACAACAGATTTGTTTGCATCACAACTAACTAGGAATTGCCAGTAAGAATGCTATTTCTATCCAAAAATGATAACTATAGCCATGACATGCACAGATTGCCATTGACGATCAATCTAAAATAATAAGTTCAAAACTCGTCCGTCCTTTACCTGCTCGTAAGTTGGGAGGAGGTAAAGTACACGCAACAGGTTCACTCTTGCCTTCAGTGCAGATTGTTAAGCCCTGGTGCCTATGCTGCTGGGTGTGATAAGCACTGAATAAAGGGCATCACACTCACTGATTCACAGAGTATACATCACGCTGATTCTGAAACTATTTGGCCCATCGTTTTCAAACAGTTGTGATTCCTGAAAATGGCCACTTTGCAAAAACAGTGTTATTCCTGAAAACTGACATTTTGCAAAGAACTGCGATTCCTTGGTACTGAAACCAGTCCTACGCGACAAGTTGGCGGCTTCAAAAGAAACTGCTCAGATTGACTCTCATCAGGAAGAAAATACAAACATTCCAATCTCCATGAAGACCAGTCACTTGCACCATAGAAGTGTCACTTCCTTTTACTCGCAGTTCTTTAAACATTTTCCCATGAGCAAAGTCAGCACATCTATGGCGGAATATAGTTTAATGATGATCTTTTGGCATCAGCAACTAACAGCAAGATCATTGTTAAAGTCAAAATCACCTTATTTTATTCAGAGTAGCCCAATTCCGTTAAAAACTGTTTTACGTCGGAGGCCTGAGCTATAACAGGTGTATTAAAAGAAAGGAATAGGAATGTAGGTTAAGATAATCTTTGCACTCTAAACTGACCTAAACAAATTCTAAACATTTCAAATGTTTAATGTTTAGGTTCTCCATGGATGTTGCTTTCAAATGTTGTCAATGACAACACCATGTTCAATATGAAGACATGACGTTTACAGTCTAAATGGGTTTTTGAGCATTCTAAACAACATGTATATCTCACTTAAACAAACTGCGTAGCTTTGCTAAACATTTGTGGAATCAGAATTGGAATATGTGGATCTCCTAAACACATTATGTAGAATTGTAGATATCTACATGATCTTTTGTACAGACTAAACAAGCTGTTGAGCTGGGTAACTTGATGGCAGTGCCACCTAACTTTATTATTGGAAATCAGTTGCTGTGGCTCCACCTGACACTAATAGTGGCCTTGAATCCTTGCTTTGGTGCTACTGGAATTTTATTCAGGTAACTACTTAAAAACAAACAAGTACTGCTATTTTTGACAATGTCCATCATATTGCTATATAACTGGTTCATCATGCTGACAGTATATCAATGGTCCAGGTAACAATGACAGTGCAATGGCACATTATAGACCATCCAGACCAGAATGGTTTCATATTTCACTACAATATCATATCACTCAGTCTGTGAATGCTGAGTGGATTTGATTTGGTATTCTTGGAGTATAGTAGTTTACTCTTAATCATTTTTTGCATCTCCGGAAGTAGATCAGAGTCTAGAAATTGGGATATCCCATGACATGGGATTGATTACATAAAAATCTGATACTTCTGATTGAGTTGCTGGTTGTTTTTATTGAAGATGTCAAATGATGGTTTGAATTGCCACCGGCCAGGGTATTCCATACTCATTTTCATTATAAATTGGACAATTTTGAAGTAGTTTACTCTCAAAGTAGAAACATAATTTCCGGAGTAGGCCTAGTTAGAGTAGATGCAATCAAAATTACCCAATCTTTGATCAAATGATCGATTCCAGGCATCCATGCCATCAGTAATCACTTCACAAAAGGACATGTCAAGAGAAAATCTTGGACTAAGTTAAAAGCAAATTTTCTATAAATGCCATTGCCTTAAAATTTGAGTTGGACCAGCACAGATTTTCAGAAAGTAGTAAGTGCCATTGATATGTTGTCAGACTTAGATTTTTTGCAATAATGTAAAATTAATTCTAGAATACTGATGAAAAATTGTTAACACTGTCTCTTCTGTATAATAACTCAGAAGGTAATGCTGGCCTTCTGCCTGAATACCAGTTGATATTGTTATTAGCTGTTCACGTACATGGTGTGTATGTCTACTTTCAGGAACATTGCATTTATTCAAATTATGAAAACGGCATGTGGAATGGCCAGGACCTAGAGAAATCACGAAAGTAAAAAAATCACACACAAAGTGAACTTCCACAATGGTCAGAAGCACTAGCTGTCATATGTGCCACAAACTGTGATGGTCTCCAAGGACAAATAATTGATGCTAAAGTAGAATGTCTGGATCACTTGGCCAGCTTCACACAGAGACAAAGCCTGTAAGTGGGGATTAAGCGCATGCGTGGACAACGGACACAGCCTTCATCGGCTCGTAAAATGTTGTCATACATACGCACTGATTTTAACCATTAGGACCACATTTTTATAGGCTGTGTTATGTGTTATTCATGCACACATGTGCAGTCCTGCAGAGCTTAAACGTTCAACACATGAACCAAGCTCTCACGTGGAAGAAGAAGAAGTTTGGAAATGCAGAGATGTTTGAAGGAGACTCTCAGAATTGTCCAGATAGCAGCAGGATCATTCGCTGAGGCTAGGCCCTTACTAAATGTATTTGTGGCCTCTCTTCATGCAAATTACAATGATGCCGTCACAAAACAAACAAAACTTGTGCAAATTTAGTGCCGTTCACCTCAGGCCAATCCAATTAGTTTTGGCTCTAACTGGGACGATTTGAGAAATTGTAAAATCACACAAATGATATGTGAAACTGCACCATAAAAAATGCAAACTGCACAAAAAATGTATTTTGCAATTGTATTTAGACTAGAATAATAAATGTTGTTGATATTTTAGTAACAGTTTTAACGCAAAATAGTTGAATTATGTGCCAAATTTAATTAATTGTAATCCAAAGAGTTGTTTGTTTTGATGTGTGAACACTGTGAAGTTTCCCGTAAGGTTTTTACAAAATGGTATTTATTTCAATTTTGTAATTTTGTAAATGTTAAGTCTCAAAATATAATTTACAAAAAAGAAACAGTCATCGATTTAGCTAGTCATTATATAAAGTGCTTTCAAGTACAGAATATTTGTCAATGCTACTTATTGGGAAGTTAAATTGCTACATTTTATTAGGTACTATCATTAGATATGGCATGTAGGCAGGTAAACTATTGGACAGGAGGTGTTATACAATTATGATGAATTGTGTCTTTTGCATGAGAATATAATTTATAAAATGCTGAATTAATTTTTCATAATTACGACAGATCGTAAGTAATGAAAAAGTGTGATTATTTGGAAATATACTTTTGGTATGTAAAGCATAGAACTGCTGCCTGTGCAGTCACTATCGATGTATGGATAAAAGTATGGAATAGCTTTTTTTCATATAATATAAACTTTTATTGAAGATGTACGCATTTGTTTACAGCCTAAACATTTACTTTTTGTACGCGCTTTTAAATGCGCTCAAAGCGGGAATTTTGTACGCACATTAGTTGTTGAGATTTTGTTTAAGTTGTCAACATTTAGTAGTTTAGGCATTAGACACTTGGTTGTTTAGACTATGCACCTAATTGTTTAGGTATTGCTTAGAGTTCTAAACAAATAAAACGCTAAAACTAAATGTTTTTTGTCATAATTGTTTAGGTTGTATCTGCGCAGTCGCTTACACAGCCTGTTTAATTTGGCTAAACATAGTGTTTATAAAGAAAAAGCTAAACACCAATAAACGCGCTCAAAGCGGGAATGTTTAATGTTTAGGTTTTGTTTAGGTTGTACGCATTTCCAATTTAGAGTGTGGAGAACAACTTAGGCAGTTTTTGTTTGTTGCTGAAGGAGCTGGGCCATCAGATCTCAGTACATGCCTTGAAACAAGCACTCTTAGAGATGCAGGACCGCCCATTGCTGAAATCATTTACAAGAAAGTCCTGTCACAACTTTAGAACCACTATACTGACTGTCAAATGTTACCCCTCGAAGTCAATTAAAAGTAGTGTATGACTTTTTCAGTCCACAATGAACAAATGACATAAACACAGCCCTGAGCACCAGGGACACAGTGAGTGATTATGTTGGAAGGGCGTCGATAAATTGGAGGTTCCATCAAATTGAGACAGTGTCCCTCAGTAGCCCCTGGTGGTGATGCAACACGACCCTTCCTCTCAGCTCCTCTCAGCTCCTCTCAGCCTTTTGCGGCATTTTGTGGGCAAGTGTGAGGCCTGAGTGGTGAGGCCTGAGAGGTGACTTCAATTGCACCTTCATCATGGCTGCTAAATATTGACTGCATGGTGACATTCTGCTCCGATGCCCAGGGTCACAACTGCATGCATGTCTCTCTGACAATAGACCAGACACTTACATCGCATGAATTTGTAGCAGTCACACATGGAGCCCTGCAGTCCTTTGACTGAGGTTGTTAGCATATCACGGAAGCCATGTTTTTCAAAGTATCAATACCATAACACCTAAATTGTAAATATATTAAGGTTCCAGTGGTTTATTCCAAGAAACTGCAGCCAGATTTGCAAATTGGTGGCTTGAAAAGGAACTGCGCACATTGACTCCATCAAGAGTAAAATACCAAGATTTGAATTTTCACGAACATTAGTCGCACGCACCAGAGAATCACTTTGGCTCGCGTGAGACACACAACAACGGGGCATTGTCTTTGGTTGCTCAACAAGGCGACAGGTGGCATGTTTCCTAATTTTGTTGAACAATAAGAAAGTGTAAGATTGTGTTTACTCCAGCAGGTACCAGTAGGTACATACATGCAAGGGTAATTGGTGTGAGGGAGCTGGGCCATCAGATATTAAAATAGGGCAGCTTCAGTGAGCTTTACACTTGAAATGGCCTCCTGTGACTTGTGACTTATTAAAAAGTCCCATTTGCCAGAACTGCCCAGAGGTGACTAGAAGGAGACGTCACCAGCTGACCTCTGCTCTGAACATGAAAAGTGCCTGAGAAGAAAAGCGGAGCAGTGGGCTGTGGGGCAGAGGACTGGCTGGTCACATGTGTAGTCATGTATTCTGGATTGAAGAGTGCAGTCCACCTGCAGCATTGCCTAGTTCAATGTGGTGGATGGGGTCAATCGATGTACTCGTGACTGTTTGATCACCATGATCAAGCCCTGATTTCAGCTGACCCATTGTTGGTTTTGCATACACAATCTGGTTTAAATTAAACAAATCTTCACTTTTGATTCAACCCCATTGAGGAAGTGTCCAGCACATGTTAAGGTGTGCACTGCATGGTGGGTAATTGCAAATCAACAATATCTGTTTACACTTTCACCGAACATCCCGAATCATTTGTGTTTGTAAAGAAGTTCAATCCGTCAATGTTTGGTTGTTGAAGGTTGATTACCAGGTATGCGAACGATCGAGACAGGACGATATGGATATCGCTTGATCAAACTAAGCGGGTGTTCGATTTGTTTCGAATAAACCTCATGTGTCATACACCATCGCACATCCTCCCCACCAACCCCCATACTGGCCCACTGAGAGGCAAAATGGCCGAGTGACTCCAAAGGGAAACCCTGCAATCAAGCAGTCACACGGGGCGGTCGGATGGGCCAGACCTCTGCTCTTCTGTGAAACATGATCTTCCAATCAGGTGGTCTCCCTTCTCCCTCAGCGACCTCTCCTATCCTCTCCTGGCTTCTGGTTTCTTCTTGCCTGTCCAGTGGCTCCCTTCTGACAGGTGGTCAACATGAAGTTTCAAGGCTGGACACCAGCAGACAGAGCGGCCTTTGTCAGGTCAAGATGGCCACTGGTCAAAGGGGTCAATAAATATACCATGCTGCATACATACATAGATGTGTATCACCTACAGCTCCATTGGACGAGCACCTGTTTCCTTGCCCTTCCTTATAACCAGTCCATTGCGTCCAGTGATTTATCCCCCCTGGATTGCAGGACATTATGGAATGTGTCCCACACAGGGCCTGGGGATGCAATGGCCTGGGGATGCAATGTCCTGGGGAGGGACATGACTAGGAGTCTTCAACTTGAGTCACTCGATTGATCAAGGGCCCTTCTCAATGGCAGGCCATTCGTCATGCCTTCTTCTTGTCATGTTCAATGTGCTTTACACGAGAGTCCGAAGACAAGAACTAGAAACTGACAAGAGAAAGAATTCCAGGGATTACCATCCGCAGGGCAATGAGCTCATGGCAGCAGAGATGTCTCTTTGGCACATGAGCTGAAGAAATCATCTTAGAAATATACAAGCAAATGTTCCATCAAAATCAAGATGACTAAACAGCTGTAAACTAGCACCCTACACCAGGATGGAGCCCTGGAAAACCAGTGATTCATTGGTGGAGCATTGCAAAAGAGTCTTCCATGCAGGTGAGCCTGAGGTCCACATCCTTGATCAGCGTTGAGGTGTTGAAATGGGAAGCAGGAACTGGGCCTTGGGAACACAATAAGTAGCTGAGAGACATAACTCATGTCATTAGCTTCTATCTGCTTGGGTCAGGGTCTCTCCCTGTAAAGTCCTGTCCTTTGTGTCATGCAGAACTTTTTGACAACACTGGCCCTTTTCTGTGCCCGTCCCATGCCTCCTCCAATTTGAGCAGCTTATTTCCCCCCAAAAAAGTCGAGATGCCCGAATCAAAGGACTTCAAAGGAGCCGCCACCAGCCATGTTCGAAGTGCAGGAATCCTTTTGTTTTCAGGGGACTGCTGGGATATCCCAGAGACACTCAAATAACTATTAGTCTAACTTCAGACCACGTGGTGGAAGCTGTGAACAAATCTTTTTGACTAGAATGGGTAATCAAAATAACTAATCAAGTTATTAAAGGACAATGTCAGAATCACTTAGACAAAATGTAGTCAATTCACATATTTAAGGTAATTAGCCAAGATGTGAAAACTGACTAATTAACTTAATCATGCGACTAAGTTCCTTCAATAATTATGCTAATCAATTTACCAATTACATTAGTCATCAGCTGGTCAATATTCTACTAATTAAATTAGTCAGAAGTTGAGCCATAATATGAGCGAAGTGAACGGCTGCCGAAGGCAGCCGTGAGCGTAGCTCACTTGAGTGCAGAGAGCATCCTGTTGTTGTTGCTCTCCTGGTGGACCTGAATTGATCAACAGTCCATGATTTGTCACTGTGCTAAAAATAGATTGCAGGTCCAGCCTCTGAACTACTGGTTGGTTTCGAATTCCATAATGTTGAAAAACGTACGTTTTCATTCTTCAAAACTGTTTAAATATTCCCATGTTGTGTATTGATTAATCATTGGACAAGATGGAACTAATTCGTCCAGCCAATCGTTGTTTTTTTCTTGTGAACTTTTTTAATCCTCCGGAGGGCTGCTGCTGGCAGGCAGGCAGTGCCACCTGAACATGTTTTACATTACGCATGTAAAAAAAATGATCATGGTGTAGTGTCTAGTGTATCCTGAATTATATAAAAATGACTTTGTCTTAGAAAATAAACCAATTTTGATAATTTTTTATGGAGCTTCGCAAATTCAATGGCCTTGCCATCTACATATTAACATTTGACTAATTGTGACCAATGACTAAGCGATCTAGTCAACATATAGGCCAAGCCAAAGCTCAGAACACACGTTTGTGGCGATGTCCCAAATATATATCGAGCCTACATGGAGTGTCACCGCATCATTTCGTCTGCCTCTGTCCAGATGCTCAGATACCACCTGCCTAATTCAGTATCGTCCATTTTCGACCATCTCCCTGTCACATGCCTGTTTTAAGCTGTCATACCTGTTTTATCGGTGTAGAGCTGTCCATTCAAAACTCAAACATTGATAGTATACGCAGCTACGTGTACTTGACTAGAGCTGAGAAGGTGAATAATCATCGAGCAACTAGACGAGTGCAGATGGCGACCGAGTTGCAGTAGATCACTCGGCTGTCTTAACTCATCCCACTCCTGACACCATGCTCCCTCTTGGTCTTTGCAGGCCTTTGCAGGTCTTTGCAGGGAGTGTATATTCATCTTGTATATATATTCATATTGTATATATTCATCATAGAGGTGAGTAAAGGAAAGTTAGGGGCCAATCTCTCAGTCATTTTGCATCTCATGTTTTTCAATGAGCAAGTCGAGTAACTGCTACAACCAGCCACTTCACGGGCCAGCACTTTTGTTTACATGACTGGGAATAACACGACTGAGGAATATCAATTGCCCCGTTCATTAACTGGCAAGGAGGAGGCTCAATTCAGTCAACCTCAAAAAGTAAACAAGTCAAACACATTTCCTGTTGATCTACATCTCCCATCTATATAGTCAGCTAATGCTAATTGCACCACAGTTGTGTTAATTTCAAAACGACGTGCAAAGAGATGTATTGCTGTCTTCACAAATTATGCCATGATGATGATGATTGATGATTTAATACACGAGATCTGTGGTGCCATAATCTTCTTGAAATACATTTAAACCAATGACCATCCTGATGTAAGTCAAGAAATTGGCTGGCCTACATAAATCACTGACAAGATTTTCTCGAGAAAATGGATTTCAGGGAAGTAGATCTTGGAAAAGCGATTCGGGGGAAAATTAAGTTTATTCCGAGAAAAAAGTAGATCTTTGATGGAAAAGTAAATATTGCAAAAAGGTTTAGATTTTGACTGGCACTCCCAAATATGGGAGCCTGGGGGAGTTCTCTTAAATGAGCTAATTTTCTGGCGCCAGTCTTGAGTCATGACAGCATCCCTGCTTCCTATTCACAAAGATTTACACATTTCTGACATGAACATGATATGGAGATGATATGAACAAGACGATTTAGTAGCAAAACACAAGACAAACTGAGCAGACAGACAAAGCTGAGGAGCGTAGCCACGAGGCATCCATGAGCTATGTGTGTCAGGCAGTCAATATGGACGGCCTTTCAAAGGCAACCTCCAGAAATAAAACTTTCATGTTTAATTTATTTTGCCTTTCAGCTGCGCAATTGAATCTGCCTTTCAGAGCGTGAAATTTTCCTTTAACGTGATTTTTCTTGCTTGGAAATAAACTGTTTGCAAATGATGGAAACCCATGCGAAGAAGAGGAATTGCAGGGATGAAGGATGGTCTCAATTCGGCTGAAATGAGGAATGGTCTCAGTTCGACTCAAACGAAAAATGGTGTCTTCAAGGTCACTCGGGGTGAGAGAGGACGCTGCCTGTCTTTATGACACCAGGCAGCCTGGCAGCGGATTGAAGTCAGTTGCTCATCACAATTACTTGAAATCATTACCACTGACACCTCAGTCAATATTATGAACTTCACAGGTGTCTATCTTTCTCTATAATATCTGGATATCAAAACAGACCATGTACAAAAGGCCATACATGTGAAAAGGGCTTTCCTTCATAAGCTGCAGGTGAGTCCGCTAAGGAGATTGCAGTCTGATCCCTCCCTGATGCCTGTCCAGTCTCCACCTTTGGACCTGCAGTCTGTCTCCCTTGAGATAAATGCAGTCAGTACACCCCTTACAGTGTGCATTTCAAAGGTATGCAGAAGGATGGCCATTTCACTCTCTGATAACCCACTTGCAGGACATTGCTTTATTGAAGCAGATCGCATGTTGTCCATATTGGATGCCGCCCATGTTATGACAAGGCTGAAAGGGCGGCTGGCCAGGTAGCCCCAGGGAGCCCCGAGTGAGCCCAGGCTACATGTTTAAGTGGTCTTCTCTGACTTCTCAGTTGGAAAGATATATTCAAAGTGGGGAGGAAGCCAAGAAGTTGTTTGCACTATTTCTGTCAAAACCCCATGGATAAAAACGGTAGATGAATACCTGATGCACTCCGCACAAAAACCTCCTCTCTATTTTTCTCTCTTGAATTCCCTCTAACAAACTTCACGCTTGACATGTTTAAAGCACAGAAACCGTTTGTTTTGCTTTGCTGCCCACCTGCTCCACTGCTCCACTTCTCTCGAGTTAATTAAATGGCAGTATGGACAACATAATATTCCAATCATGGTGCCGCATACGTTCATAACGCAGCTCATAAAGAGCAGCATAGATGAAGAAAGGTTCCACAAAACGACTACCACCCTGAATGTAACAGCCTCCATCTGCCAGGCTGGCCATGCTGCCTCGGGCTACTCAGCCAGGGTCCCACAGAGAGGCGATTCTTCAGATCAGCCAGTTGAGAACCCTGCACATCATTACCTCTCAGCTCTCTCGTTTTCGGCTCTAGCGCCTGCCCCGACACTTGTTGTGTTTGCTGGATTCATCCACAATGTGCTCTTGTTTGGCACCTGCTGGGATAAGGGAGCAAAAGGGGAGCATTCGATTTGAGAGGGCAGAGGTCGGCAAAAAGTTGCAGAGAGCACAGAAGTGAACTCTGACCATAAAGAGACAAGCCATCAGAAAACAGTCAAATAAACAATCACCCTACATGAACAGTTAGTACACATAATACAGCACTGCACATGCACTGCCACCTGCACGAGGGACCAGGAGCCCTAAAAAGGCAGTGGTGAGGAATTCGCGGAATGTGGGCAACGTGAGTTATGTCCTGGCTCAGTCTTGGCTCAGTCCTGCACGTGAAACCACACTGGTCCGATTGTGTGCATGTGGGAGGGGGACTGATTCTTATTCTCTTGAGACATGACACCCAATTACCATTTCATGCTCCTGCTTCATTGTTTCAATAGCACTTTAATTTGAGGAGAGCAATGATGCTTGAGTATGACTGGCCAATTAAAGGACAATATATCATGTATAAATCTGATTCATGCACTAAAAAGAAGTTTCTGTGAGTTACTTGACGTTAATTAGACCTCCTCTTGATCATCACTAATCACCACTCCTCCCTTTCCCAATAAATAACGAACCAACTGCAATCTGAGATCTGTCTCACTCAGCAGGACGAGAATTCCTTCTCCTCTTAGCACATTACCATAAACTGCTCAGTTGTAAGATGTTTTGCATGCTTAGCATTATATCCCCCACAACAATGCCCAGCAGTCCAATTGTCAGACAACACAATGTTTAATGGTATAATTAAATCCTTGCAGACGTCTGTCCCTCCACAGCCATTGTCCACAACAATGAGGGACAACTGCACAATTAGAAGCCTCCAACAGCTAGGGCTGACCAATTAAGAGTTCTACAAATCCCGGGGGGGGTACTGACTATGATAGAGTGTATATAGAGGCGCCGCTGGATGGTTGAGGTTTTTTGGCCTTCTAGGATTAAAATGGTCTTGGTTTTTCAGGATTTCAGATTAATTTGGTTGCCCTTTTTGCACCCCCAACATGTTTGGTACCGTTAGAATCTGCTTGAAAAAACGATTACAATGGTATACAAATCATAAAGATTAAATTGGTTTTGGATATTTTTACAAAAAGATTAAAATGGTTTGTGGTTTTGGCGTTGGTTTCCGGATTAAAATGGTTCTGGTTTTCAAAATCGCCGTGGCGCATCCCTACACAAAAGTCCGCGAAGTACCCCCCCCGGGCTACAAATGAGTTGCCTAAACCAGAAGGCCCAAGCTGCCAAAGAATCCTGTGAAAAATATGATGACAGGATTGTCACTGGCCAGGAGGAATGTACAGTGTACTTGTAAACAAGCAGTCAAAAGAAGGCCAGGTGCCAGTGGCTTATGCAATTGCCCTTGTAATGTACAGAGAATCGATGGCCAGTCATTGGCAGTCAATGGCAGTGAGTGGTGGAAATGTTTACAGTCGGATAAACAGAGCAAGAGAAGAAGGAATGACCCTGCCAGGGCATATCATATGCAAGAGCAGGTACACTGAAGTGAGGGGAAAGTACTGCAATTATAAAGAGAAATGATAGCAAACGACTTACCCTGGGCCCAGTTGGTCTGCCAGGCAGCTCAGTCAATGGAGGGGATCACTGATCGCCTCTTTATGGCCAACACAATCAAAGGCCTTGCCCAGATATCTGATTAATAGCCCTTGGAATCCGAGGCTTGTCGTCAGACCTGACCAGCTGTGACTAAGTCGGCCAAGGGAGGAGAAGAGAGCGGGAGATTTTACATGTCGCCCTCACAACTTAACTCCAATTGTCAGCAGTTGGTATTAGTCTCTCAGATGACCCAGTGGAATATCCTGTCAATGCTGTCAATGAGCTCCTGCAGCAGTTGTTTTAAGTGACCACAATCCACCTTCCTCTACCTTCATCTAGAATCTCTTGTCATGCTCCACTGACTTAGTTGGTCACGTGTCACGCTAGGCTGGTCATGTGACTGACAGAACGTGGGACGCAACAGTGGCGTCACCTGGGAGGGACCTTGTCAAGAGAAGAGAGAGGAGCCCAATCTGACAATTAAGGGCTTTGTTTTGGACCTCGACTCTCTCCAAACAGGGCAGAAGAATGCCTCTCAGATGCAAATGCTAGCAAAAAATGCTTCATTCATTGCGGGATTTTCATGGGATCTTGAGTGATTAGCTTGAGTGTTTGAGCTGGTAGTAATGTAGTAAGCATGGTTGAGTGGTTCTGGTGAATTCCACGCAAGTGTTGTGAATGCAGGGGACTCATTGGAGGGCCCCTCACCCCACTGCACACTCGGCCTTTTCACAGACTCAGGGCCAGACCGCTCTTCACCAGGGCACATCTCTCCCTTTATAATCGAATGCAATTGACTGTGGCTGATTTCAAAGCAAACCTGAAGCCACTCTGGCGTTTTTACCACCGACAGTCTAAAAAGGGCAACACAATGTTATCAGCTGACAAAGGCCGGCCTAGGGGTCTCTGTCCTTCTGTTGACACTCGGCGTCACTTGCAGTGGACATTCCTCTCTCGATGTTTTCTCATGCCATCCATGTCCAGGCAAAGACTCAACCAAATGTTTTTGCTCATAGTCCTGTGTACTTGGGTTATTTCGGGCCAACAAATATAGTGATGTCACATCAGAGAAAAATGCTGAACTTGGCCACAAAGAGCCAGTGTCCCCCCCCCCTTCCCCTATAACAGTCTTATGATTGGAACATGCTCTGCATAAAGCCTGAGGAATTCCACGGAAAAAGAATTCTTTGTTGACTTTTTGGCAGAGTGCATCCTGCGCCACATGCCAATGAGCTGCTTCTGTCAAGATGTTGTATTTCCCTGGACATGTGAATGGAGGACTGAACGTATGATGCAAATATTACGGTTGTAATTGAACATTCCAGGCTCTCAACCAATCCAATCTCAAGAATGTTACATTTGTCCTCGGGAAGAACACATCGACTTTCTCCACCAGGAGGCGTATCTTGCTCGTATTGCAATGGATCCAGAGACACCTGGTGTCTGTCTCTCAAATGGGGGAAATGGCAGGATAAGATCAGTTAGGGGCCGACCAGACGATAGTTGGGGGGGGCTATGGACTTTACCCCGGGACAAACTTTTTTTTTCGTTCGCGACGCGTCGACGAACAATTTTTTTTGCATGCGCACTCGCGACAAACTTTTTTATCGGAATTTTAACACTACGGTACCCTGGCTACAGGTGGAAACAAACTTTTTTTTTTTTTCCATGTGCTGAACAAACTTTTCATTTCAGTGTCAAGTGGGAAACAATCTTTTTTTTTCACCAAATATCCGTAGCCCCCCCCCCAAGATCATCTGGTCGGCCCCTTAGAGCAGCACAGGTATACGTCCATGTGGGACATAAGGCCACACATAATTGATCTTTAGCTTCTCGGATGCGTCTCAAGGCCCTTTTTCTAGGGTCGGTCGGTAGGACAAAAAAAAAAAAGGTGAAAAAAAAAAATTTATAATGTCAAAAAAAAATTTTTTTTTTTTTAAATTATTTTTTTCCATCGGCAGTAAATCTATTGTGTCGGCGGGTCCGCGAAGCTAAGAATCAATTATGTGTGGCCTAAGCTTGAAGAAAACAACAGTTTTTTATTAAAAAGGCTTTCATCTTACTATACCCGCAGGATGGGAATGTCCACTGTAAGACTCAGTGAGTGTCAACAGAAGGACAGAGACCCCTTGGCCGGCCTTTGTCAGCTGATAACATTGTGTTGCCCTTTTTAGACTGTCGGTGGTAAAAACGCCCAAAGTGGCTTCAGGTTTGCTTTGAAATCAGCCACAGTCAATTGCATTCGATTATAAAGGGAGAGATGTGCCCTCGTGAAAAATGGTGAAGAGCGGTCTGGCGCTGAGTCTGTGAAAAGGCCGAGTGTGCAGAGAGGCCCTCCAATGAGTCCCCGCATTCACAACACTTGCGTGGAATTCATCAGGGACCCTCCTCATTAATAACTACACTAGATGACAGCACATTCATTTCCCCACATTCCAATCAAAGTTGAACTTCCAAATTAAGCCGCGTTCAGTTTGCGTCATTCTCATGTTAGCTGCTGGACAAGCAACACAGTACCGAGCTCTCAAGCTCTTTAGCACAGGTTTCAGCTTTCATCATTCATATAATAGATATGTTGCATTATTAATGAGATAGCCACATTTACTTTGTATAATCCATAAGGGCATGCAGATTACTTTACCATTGTTTTGCATTTTGTCATTTATAATTATACTTCAACAATTACATTTGCTTGTTTCACTATTTTTTATGACTTGTCAGTTATTGTACAGCAAAAAAAAACATTAGCTTTATTACATATATATGGTTTATACTTTTTGGAAAACATTGTGTTTGTATTTTTTGAAGGGTTTTAACCTTCATTTCATCATCAATAAATTCATATCTATATAATCATGGAGTTATTGTTTAACTTTAATTTCTGCAACAAGTATCAGGCATGAGTGAAGCCAGCGCATTTGTATACTTTCTGGAAGGAGAGTAAATAAGATTGACAGTAATTATGTGCTATGCACATAATGGGGTCTGGGACTTAATTTTATCAACTGATGGGGGCAAAACAAGCCAGTTGCAGATTGGAAGGGAAATAGGAAATGCCAGTCTAGCCAAGGATAAATGTCTCAGATTGCCCACACAATTTGATCAATGGCTGAGAGGCAGTTCTTGTCACTTGGTCTTTCATTTTGGCCAACTCAACCTCATGCATCAAGTGTCATATATATAGAAGCAGCACGCCATAGGCAACTTGTCTTTACAAGACTGCTGTGGGTGAAAGGCAGGGCACTGTGCCCTACAGTCTTTAGAAATTGCAAGTCATGTGACTGGCCAGAGCAGGCATTACGGATAAGCATGATAAGCCACAACTGGCTTCTCGAAATATTGCAGGATAGCTCCCTTTTTTATGACTGCTTAATGACCCTTTAATGTGTTGTGATTCTTATCATAAAAAATTCTTAGCTTCAGTAACCATAGCAATCACATTTTAAGTTGATTTTAACACTGCAAATCACATTTTAATTTGATTTTATGAAATTTTTATCAGGGCACATCGAATGGATGTTCTGTCTTACTGTCCATATTCTAGTGATGGAGAGGGGGGATACAATTACAGGAGTCCCTCTGACACTTCGTGTTATCGGCAAAACTACTAGATGGACTCGTGGAGTCTGACATCATACCCTCACACGAAACTTGAAACCTCAGCTATTTAAACCGATTTCTTCACTCTATTGACTCCTGTCGCTCTTCGCTTGATATCCGCATTCAGTTCTTTATTCCAAAAAAGAAGGAAGCGGCAATGTGCCACATCCTGTCGGTCTCCGCATCTTGGGGGCCAATTCTCTCTCCAATCATTGACTCCTTCCTCTGTTTACCCCTATCCCCAAACAGCCTCGTGCCCTTCTCTTCCTGAAACAAAATCCTCTACAGCACAATCCTCTACAGCTCAATCCTCTACAGCTCAATCCTCTACAGCACAATCCTCTTCCTCCGCAACCCCCCTCCATATCCGTTGACACTTGCGATCATGTGACCTGCCAATTCCAGTCACGTGGTGCTGGGCTAATCACATGATTGTTCCGTCTGTTGTCATAGTAACAGATGAATGCTGAGAGGAATGCTCACTGAATGACCACTCTGATTGCTGGTCACTTAACATTCAAGCTGCTTTGCACTAGCCTGGTTGGTAGAAGCTTACAAAAGTTCCCTGGCCATTCAATGAGAAATTAAAACAACACATAAATCTAGATATTTACAGAACAATTTTTGCAACGGAAGACTAACTACCATTGTGAAATCAATAAATTAATGAAGTTAGATTGTCACGAAATTCAATATTCTCACAAAGAGTCATTGTCCTTATTGCTATTAACGTGAAATTGAGGCTGCAAGTCTGATTGCATGAAATGGACCGGAAAAAGTTTCTTCTCGCTTCCTCCAAGACTGGAGAGTGTCTTCCTGTTAGCAGTGATGGATGGACAGGCCATCCTTGGCACACTCTGTCACAGTCCTTGTGACTGCCCTCCCTCCTCATCCATCAGTCTGTTCTGGATTGTCCAGTACTCCCACCTGACCACCAAATAAGTCTGTCTCCATTCGCAGTGCCCAGCTGGTTTACACAAGGCAGTCGTGACGGCTGGGTGAATGTTTGGAATCTCCTCAGTTGGCGTAATTATCAAGCTATTTGTTTGTTGCTGCAAGCTGGATACCCTGGATTGCATCATGATTACTGTCATTGTAATTCACATGTGGAATGTTTTTGTATGCATGTTCGTTTTCTCCTTCTTTATGTAACCACTTTTTGTCAATGTTGTGTTCTTGCATGGAGCAATTAACAATATTCGATAAACTTGTTATTTTGAAAGCCTCTGATGTTTCACAGCTTATTGATTTGTCAACATCCAGACATGTCATCAAGTGGGCTTCCTCGAACACAAAAATAGTTCACGTCAATGAGAAGACTGCCATGTACAGTTAGCGAGGTAATTCCACATGGAGAAAAACCTGTTGATGCTTCACCCAAATGCACAGTCCTCGTGCCACTTGCATTTTGCCTTCAGGGGAACATGGACACTTTCGTCCCTGGAGGGGCAGGCACACGAACGACAGGGGGCGACCCACACATCCTGGCCGTAAGGAATGACCAGGTCGCCCATCCAGCAGTTGGAGCCTGCAATAAATAAGTCAGAGATTGGCGATTATTTATGATTTGTCACAACATCGATCACTATATGTTAAGTAAAGAAGAATGTTTGAAGTCTTATTTTAGTTATATAACCAGGGAAGAAAAGGAGATGGGATTTTCAAAACGAGAGACAAATTAAGGTAATGAAATAAAAAAAGGAAAATGAGTGTTCCATAGGAGACATATTTCCTAGGAGAATTATCAACTTATCCAGGAGACTGACAATGAAAGAGAATGACTGAGTTAGCTGTTGACCGGCAGTAGTTCTAAGGGTAGACTGCCTTTTATAAGACATAGTTAATGGCTGGGAATTATTCCCATCTCGAGAAAAGAGAGAAATCTGGCAAGTTGGGCATTCCGCTGCCTTTGATCAAAAAGACATCATTCTTCTTTTACCTTTAATTTGGCTGCTTCCAGGCGGGGGATGACCAGGCAAGGCAGTTTCTCAAAGAGACACACATCTTGTGATCTTTTACACTCGGGTAATTGTAGTCCAATTCTACTCTAGCCAGTCATTTCACCTGTTGCTCTCAAATCACAGAATCAGGCTTCTAATACTCTAATACATCTGTGGTGTTCGTGTCCAAGAAGAAGTGAGCTACTGACTAATTGAAAGAAGCAATAAAAAAGATGGGCTCATACCGTGCAGACAAACAGGGCAGCACTTTCCCGGAGGCACCTTGCCATCCACGCAGCGGCCAGGGGGGCAGGTGACTCTGCTGCATCTGGCGTTACCCTCCGTGCCCCCTTCCCATGGGCAGAAACAGATCTGGCAGGCAGGGGTGGGAATGCGAGCTCCACGTGGGTAACCTACGCCGAGATGGAAGCAGCCCTTTTCCACACACAGGGGGCAGCACTGACCAGGCACAGCCTCGAAACGGATGCACTCGGGATCTTTAGGGCAAGTTGTCACCGTACACAACATGCGTCCCCCACGACACTCACAGGAGGTGCAGTCCGACACATGCGTCTCTCCTTGTTTGTAGAGCTTTTCTTTGTAAGAACATAAGTCGGCTGCCTGAGACGCCTTTATCACAACGCTATTGTCAACAGGCTCCTTGGGGCCCTCTCCATCATTCTTCTGCCTTGACGCGTCTTCGCTGGTTTCTGTGTCCCCAAAAAAAGTCAAATATCGCTCAGGCGCCCAGTAAATAAAGTCGGTCTTTTCATCATCATTTATGACGCCTCCAATAGCACACGTAACAGACACCACAAACGTTATTGATGTCATAAAGCGCCAGTTCTTCATGGCTGAACATTTGAGAAGCAGACAAACTCTTGAAGGTTGGTGACGTCATCTGCACATGATGTTATCAAAGGAGGCAGATTGGCATCTCGATTGGCATCTCGTCATGGCCGGATTGGCTGCTAAGCTCCTTTCACTCGGATATCACCCAACTCGCCAGACCACCCTGAAAAAGAGAACACAATGTTATCAAGGCTGCCAGGCTGAAAAGCCGGGCTGAACACTCAGGGAACAGCAGCTGCTCAGTCTCATCCGCCACCACGAGCTACCAGGCGTCCATGGGAATGCTAACATTGACGTGCATGTAAGCCCGGCCTGAGGTGACTCCTCAAAGATTTTAATTGATTTGGAAAACTTCCTCCCAGTACAAAATAGCACAGCTACAAAAGCAGATCGATCTCTTTTCAAGTTGGTTTTCACAGGAAGAATGACGCAAGCACGTCGCTGTTGTTGATTTACTGGTTCCCTAGGTTGCTGAACGGTTGCTGAACGGTGAGGTTGTAACCTTACTACTCCTACTACAGCTGCCGGTCCATGCAGGGGCTGCCTGCCTCGTTTATCTGGGTGTTGCCAGTTCAAGGGATTCCCCCTGACAGATATATGATAGGCCGAGAAACTTTCAGCGAGTAAACGGATCACGCGCAAGACTGGAGAAGTTCTCGCTGCCCGGCCGAGCGGATGTGATGAATGGAGGGGCATGACTAGCAACGACGACACGTCCTCAAGATTGAGAGTACACACTGCACGCTCCCTCCCTCCCTATTCAATGCCTTCCTTCCATGCAACCAACCTCCTCATGCCCCCTATCCCAAACACACTGCCCATGTTCTATAGATAAGCCCGCTATGGTCTGGCAAGGGAGGCCGGCAAGGGAGGCTGGCAAGGCCCGACATGCAATGAGCGTTTGTTGCTGAGCCCCACAAGACAGAAAACTACTCAAGAGACCTTGGCTGTCAGATGAACCGGACCTAATGCAAAGTGACCAGGCCTCTCCTTGGACACTCTGGGGCCTCTCTGGGTCCACTCAGGGTCCACTCTTGGCCCACTCATGTCCTCTCTGCTTCAATCAGTTGGAGAGGCAAGAAAACTGCTGTCAGGGCCTATTTCCACTACTCCGACATAATCAACACATGTGGAGTTCTTAGCAGGCACTTCATTTCTCCTACGTTGACCCTCACCCTCATAGTCCTGCAAGCCTCAGATATTTCCCAATTAAAGAAATCAAAAGCTTTTAGAGGCTGGACCACTACTGTAATGTGCTGGAGTCCCACAGATTCGCCTCATTCCACCAGAGCCACTGACCAGACTGCTTAAAGACCCGGCTTAAGAAGAACCCGGGGAGGGGAGGACTCAAGAAAGAGGTTGGCGCAAATGTTGGTTTGCAGCACACAGCTACAAGGAGTGATAAACAAAGTGATGGATAAGAACCAGTCCAGCTCATGCATAAGAAACACCCGGGGCAGACGATGGCTTCTGGCTGTGCAAACACTTGGCCCGAATGCCATCAATTATTCTGTCGGTCCAGAGCGGTCCGCTGTCTCAGCCTGGCTTGTGTGGTCACTGTGCTGGCCGGTGTGTCCGGGGTTGGCACAGCTGCTTGTCAAAGACGGATTCTTCCGGAATAATTAGTGACACATGTTTGGTTTATGCCAAGGCATGTGCAGTGTGCAAGAACTATATATGTATATATGTATTGCCATTGTCATCCATAAATATAAAGTAAATTTTTCCAGGAAATCTATGGTAGCCCAAGGCATTCTTTTTTCACCAAATTTGAACTGGTTGGTTTGTGAGCACAGTGGTCTGATAAGCCATAACCGCAAGGTGCAATTTGACAGCACTCGACCATGCTGTGTGATAGGACTCCAGTCCATTCCCCTTCCTCAGGCTCCTTTGGCCCCACAGCCCCTTTCCGCAGCCTTCCTCCATCAGCCTTCCTCTGCCATCCTTCCTCTGCCAGCCTCCCATCCCTCCCATCCCTGCATGTCTCCGTGCCTGATTAGCCGCCTTGCAGCTGTTGAAGCGACTGAAGCAGATTGACGCTGAGCCTGTTCACCCTGCGGTGTTTAAGATGGCTGATTGGGCTGCTGAGACAATGAGCTGCCTCTCCATCCCATCCCCTCATCCTCATCCCCATCTCGGTTAATGGCTCTGGCAACTGGCCCTGGCTAATGACCGCCATCTCACCACTGCTTTCCACATGTCTAAGTGTGTGCACAAGACGTTGGCTTCTCGAAAGGTTAAGAGACCCACTAGTTCTTCATGGCTAACAGCCCCACGAGTGACAAGCAAGCCATCTGGGAGGGAAGCAACAAGAAAGGTCCTCTTGCAAATGTATCCTGCTGTATTATCATGAAATTATGACTGCTGACTACATTTTGATTTGGCGAAATTGAGGGCTGTTTGAATTTCCAGTTTTAGGCAACATTGAGACAATATTTTTGGAAATAAGTTTGGTGTGTGACTGGAAGAGTCATGGGTGGAAGAAAAGCCGAAAGGCCAATGGAGGGGAGGGTGGCCTTGGGAGGGGAGAGTGAGTGACCTTGGCTCAGACCATTGGCATCCCCACCCATCGCAGGTGGACAGAGCAGTTGCCCAACACGTCAGATTCCAGTCCATTAATCCCAGAGAACCATTATGGGCTTATAAAAAGGCAGCAGGCAACAATAGGCAACAATTGGGAGACAAAGTGGAAAAGGCTCAGTGTCCGACAAGCGTAATCAATTGCCTCCAAGTGTAATCATGCAACATCCAAGCGAAATCAATTGGCGCAAGTGTGATCAATGTGCTTCAAATGTAATCCATGTGTCCTGCCTCCTTGCAGGGACGCGTGTTCATGGCAGAGAGTGAGGCAATCGACCAGGCAAGTGACCGCACCCAGCAACAGACTCGGAGCGGGGTCTTCGAGGGGAGGAGGAAAACCTGATGAAAACGAGATTGGAGCTGATGAAAAGCCCCGTGCAATGGCCATGCATGGGCCCTGGGATAAAGTTGCGCTAAGTTGCGCTAAGTGGATCGTTCCTCAATTACAGCCCTCCCTTCGTGCGCCGCTTGCCACTAACCAAATAAAACCAATCACTTTGCCATTGCACGCTTGCCCGTCTGCTCCACTGACCGGAAACAGTTAGCACCGTCCTCCCTCAAACACACGCAGCATCTCTCCGCGACTGATTTTCCGCAAATTAGCTCTCCACGAATGCTGAGGATTGATCGCATCTGAGGCCAATCCGCGATTCATCCGCGATTCATCCGCGATTCATCCTTTCACAAGCGAGTTCGGCTTGAGTGCAGGGCCTGCAAAGAGAGGATGGCGGCGAATGGATTTATGGCAATTGAGTGTAGATCAATGGAGAAGGTAGGTAGCGGCAGGTAGCCGGTTTAATAGTTAATGCAACTCAGGGATGACCACCGACAAAGCCTCATGAGGGAAAAATATTGAGGCAAATCACGCAGCCAGCTCAGTAGCATGCATGCTAAGGGTAAATATAGGCATTCCCTCCACCCATGAGAGTCAGCCTTCCTGCATCCATAGCCCTGCAGATGGAAGTTGCTTGTTTAGTCTCCCTTTCTGTTTGCACTCGCATTACATTCGTCCAAAAGAAAATGGCTTGTCAAATTTCTGCAGTGTTTAACAACATATATCATGGAGAGACGTTTTCCAATGAGCAGTCCCTGCTCACTCAATATCACAGTGGCTCACAGTTGGTCGGAGGGAGTCGGAGGGAGGCGGAGTGAGTCGGAGGGGGCTGCAATGAGATTAGCTCGGCTTGTATTTCCCTGGAGCTGTTTACATCCAAAAGAGGGAAGGTCTCTCTGATACTTGTATTGACAAAACATTTTGCCAGAACTCTCCCTTGCATCCAAATCCATGGCTACTTGCTTTGCTTTGTGTCTCAGCCATATCCCTCAGATACTTGTCTGGTTCTTCTGCTCTCTCTCTCTCTCTCTCTCTCAGTCTCTGCTTGGTTGTTTTGTCAACTGCCCTGCAACTGGATGTCCTTAGAATGAGATAGTAAATTGGTCCCTTGTATCAGTATCTATACCGGGCAAGTGATTCCCACGTGCGGGGTAGGCCTATACGTGTACACGTCACACGAGGAGGACTCCCGCACTCTCTCTATATATCTCGTCTCATCAATCAACTTGTGAGCAACAGTTGAAGAATGGAGGCTTAGATTGTCATATTATTAACTTGTACTTATATATACATGTACCTGATTCTTTTACCATCTTCCTACTTTGTCATCTGAGTACATCGATTATGTCGCTGCATGTCTGTCCATCTGGTTGCCTCGCTATCAGGCTGTTTTGCCATCCATTGCGCTGTTTCGAAGTGTTGCAATCTGGTTGTCTTATCGCCTGGCTCTCCCGCCGTCTATCTATCTGTGCTTCTGTCTATAGATCTGCCTATCTGCCTGTCTGGCTTGTGGCTGTGTTTCTGTCTGCTGGAATGCAGGTGGACCTGGCAATTGACCCAGAAGGGAAGGAAATCGAGAACAACCAACATTCCCCAAGACAAGAGGCCCAGAGCGGAGCCCTGGAGCGGAGACCTGGAGCGGAGCGAGCAATCTTCTTATCGGAGGGGAGCGAAGTTGACGAGGTGCAATAAGGAGGCCGCTGGGCAGAAGGAAGAACAGCGAGGAGGAGAGAGGAGCAGAGAGGAGCCGTGTACCTGGGGCTCAATTACGGCCGCCAAGGTCGGGTGTCCAGGGGCCTGAGGTGAAGGAAGGTCAGGCAGGTGGAGGATGCAAGGAATTACCAGCAGAAAAAAGCGGGTCTCAAAAAAGCCAGACATGAGAGCATCCGCGGCTTATGGAAGATGTTTGTGAAATGCGATGTGCAAACGAAATTGACTTCCTTTTCTGGTCTTCACCTTTCTCGTAAATACAAACAGGTAACCAAGGAGAATCTCCATCAGGCAAGAAAAATGGCCTCATATGTCAAACAAATACATTGACATTGAAGAGCAGCATTACGCCTCAATGAACCCTCATTGTGTGTAATTTTGTGGTGTTTCCAGAGTGTGACTGTGTCTCTGCCTCGTCATTATCCCCAATTACATGAGCCTTCTCTTTTACAGATCAGCCCAACGTAGTAGGTCTGAAAGCCGAACTAAGTTTTGTGCACATGATTGGCAGCCACTGTTACTTTTACCCAGCCCTTCGTTCAACGGTAAACAATCTCCAAATGTCTAGATATTATGTTTAAAAAATCTTTAAGTGGCCAAATCGATGATCCTTTGGGAGATGTATGGTCTTCCCTCGGTCGCCTGCAGCCCATGGAGGCTGTAATTTGTGCAATCCAGTCGCAGCTTTCAGAGTGAAATACGCTCTTCCAGCGACACGCTTTTGCACTCAAGGAGCAGTTTGCGAGCGGTTGTTTGGGAAGCAAAAGCAGACAGTGAACTGCAAGGGGAAGAAATGTGACCAAGAGGAAGAAAAGCAAGAAGAAGAAGCGAAGAAAGCCTCCACTGTGATTAGGCAGCCAATGACGGGTGAAATGCAGATGGCAATTAGGGGGTTGCGACGACTGATTCACTTTGCGCCTTCAAAGGATTTCTCTGGTCATGGGGAAAACGAGGTTTGCCACATCGCCACTGCACTGGGATATGTCCGTGTAAATCTTGCAGAGATAGATCTCATGATGTGTTAGCTTATGTTGTAATGGTTTCAATAAAGATTCTTTAAAGACTATCGAGCTGTGATCAGCATTCTGGTGTCATTGTAAGGAGTGCACCCGACCACTCAGCAGGAAGCCTTGACTAACATTTGGATGTTCTCAATCAGCCATCAGTCATTACGCGAGTCGTGCGGGGAGAAAATCAAATTCAAGTGGGACTTTTTTCCTCATCTCTTTTGGTGGATTAGTTGCGCTGGCTGAAATGTGTGTAATTTGTCGGGAAATGAAATGAAGCAAATTGATGGAAATGTTCATCTGATTGGAGCCATTCACGGGGAAGCCCCATCAGCGAGGAAATGCTCTTGGAGGGATTCCTGCCAACAGTTTTTGAATTGAGAAATTATATAAATATAGATCTACATGTGACTCAGGCCCTGGGTTGTTGCCCTGGCTGTTTCATAAGCATACTGTGGAGTCTACAGGGGGGAAAGGCAAGGCTGATCAGGGTGTGAGGAGAGGCAAGAAGGGGAATGTTTGGGGAGGAGGTGGCAGACAGATGGAGGGAGGAACATTGATCCCGCAAACAAAAGACTGACGAGGAGAAGAAAGAAGAGGAAGCGGAAGCAGACAGAGGGAGGGCCGGCTGAAGCAGCGTTCAATCAAGATCCCTCTCTCCTTAAATGGCGAACTCGAAAATGGAAAAAAAGATCATTAATTTCAATATTAAGCTTGTCGAATAACAGTTTATATAATACATAAACACATTAATTATTAGGTAGGCCGAAATATCATGAAACAAGGTTGGGTGACAACATTTTGAGGAGCCATAAAATGACAAAAGTTCACCAAGGCCAATCCACTGTATATGCTGTTCAGAAAATGTTCAATGAACATAAAAATTGTCAGCCAGAGCAATGTCAATGGTTCTTGATCTGATAACAATGCAGTGTGTTTGTGTATAAGATGAAGAATAAACACAATCCACCTCATGATCAGAACACTCCAGGTTCTTATAGAGCTTTATAGCTCTTTGCAGATTGGCGGTCCACTGGAAAAATAAATCTTCTTATTTTCAATTTTCAAACAGGCTTTGCCACATTATCGATAGTTTTCTGTTGGTCTCCTAATCTTCTTATTTGCTGAAGTACCGTAAGTCATTTATTTAGTTTGTTTAGGCCTATTGTCACCTATGCTGCTAGATATGATGAGCACTGAATCAAGTGATCAACCATAACTGACGCAAACAAAACATTTTTAAGCCAGTGACATCATACGACCAAGTTGAAAGTTAATTTTGAAACCGCAAACAGCTCTTATGTTGCAACTTGGAGAGGTAAACAAAAAATGTATTTCAATACTATTCAATATGAATAAATCAGCACAGGATGTCGGTTGAAGTTGCGGAAAGCAGAAAATCAAATTGTAGTCGGAGAAACAAAGAAGACTTACCTTAGAAGAGAGAGTAGCCGCGACTGTGGCATCCTTGCCTGACCAGCTCCTTCTGCTTCTGATGCATCTTGCGGAGACCTCCCTCTGCCAGCCAGTCTGCCAGCGCCTCCACACACTTCTGCCGGGGCCTCTGTCGGGGCCTCTATGCTGCAACTGGTGAGGTCGGTGATGGGAGTTGCGCTTGAACCTCTCCTTTCAAATGGGCGCCAGGCCGAGGTAAACTCCCAGTGCCATTAATGTTTCACTAACTTCAGCATCCGTGGAATCGAGGCTGCATGCCCCAACTTACACTGCCATGAATAGTGCACGCATGCTGAGGGGTGGGGAGAGCTGCAATAAATCCCATATTCTTTATTGTCCACTCACGCCACATGTTTGACTGTTTGAGTGTTTGCCTCATGGTATTGCCAGTTATTCACCATGGGATCGGGAATTATGTGTTTAGTACACCTCAGACTAAATCCCTCTGGTGATAAATCACATATTCCCACTCCCATGGTGAATAACCTATTCTTATCACATTTGATAACTGCAAATTATGACTTATTGTTGGGTATTGCTTGGACTAAAACGTGATAATACTTTAAACATTTCTGTTTGTTTTAATCTTCTAACTGCTGAAGATTGAGCGGGTATTCGCTTTCTTATGATGCCTGAAACTGAGAGGCCCATAGACGCATAGGCCTACAGCAAAGTTTGAAAACTTATGGTCCTGGCTGTAAATGTATTATGAGAGGCCTCTTGTGAAGCACCTCCCTTTTGATTAAAACGTGATCTGGCGTTACCCTGCGTGCCCAGACGTTAACGCCAGATGCAGCAGAGTCACGTCCCCCCCCTGTGTGGATGGCAAGGTGCCTCCGGAAAAGTGCTGCCCCATTTGTCTGCACGGTAGGCGCCCATCTTTTTTATTGCTTCTCTCATTTAGTTAGTAGCTCACTTCTTCTTGGACACAAACACCAAAGATGTATTAGAGTATTAGAAGCCTTATTCTGAGAATTGAGAGCAACAGGTGAAATGACTGGCTAGAGTGGAATTGGACTACAATTCCCCGAGTGTAAAAGATCACAAGTGTGTCTCTTTGAGAAACTACCTTGCCTGGTCATCCCCCGCCAAGCAGCAGCCAAATTAAAGGTAAAAGAAGAATGATGTCTTTTTTATCAAAGGCAGCAGGACCCCAACTTGCCAGACTCCTCTCTTTTCTCGGATTGGAAATAATTTCCGCCTATTATTTATGTCTTATAAAAGGCAGTCTACCCTCAGAACTACTGCTGGTCAACAGCTAACTCAGTTATTGTCTTTCATTGTCAGTCTCCTGTAATAGTTCTCGAGATCTCGTGATAAGTCTCCTTTGGAAAACCTATTTTTTCTTTTATTTCATTACCCTGATTTTTTCTATTTTTTAATCCCATCTCCTTTTCTTCCTTGGTTAGGCGACACATAATTGATTCTTAGCTTCGCGGACCTGCCGACACAAAAGATTTTCTGACGACGGAAAAATAAAATAGGGCATACCCACAATTTTTATCAAATTGACATTATGAAAAATTTAGATTTCACCTCTTGTTGTTTTGTCCTCCCGACCAAAAAATGCTTCCCAGAAGCTATAGATCAATTATGTGTGGCCTTTGTTATAACTAAAATAAAACTTTCAACATTCTTCTTTTACGTAACATATACTAATGCTGTGACAAATCATTAATAAACACCAATCTCTGACTCATTTGTTGCAGGCTCCAACTGTTGGATTGGCCACTTGGTCAATCTGTACGGCCAGGATGTGTGGGTCGCCCCCTGTCGGTCGTGTGCCTGCCCCTCCAGGAACGGAAGTGTCCATGTTCCCCTTAAGGCACGATGCAGGTGCCACGAGGACTGCGCATTTGGGTGAAGCATCAGCAGGTCTTTCTCCTCATGGAATTACCATGCTGAGTAACTGTACATGGCAGTCTTCTCATTGACGCGAACTGTTTTTGTGTTCGAGGAAGTCCACTTGATGACATGTCTGGACGTTGACAAATCAATAAGCTATGAAACATCAGAGGCTTTCAAAATCACAAGTTTATCCAATTTTGTTAATTGCTCCATGCAAGAACATTGACAAAAAGTGGTTACATGAAGAAGGAGAAAACGAACATCCATACAAAACATTCCAGGTGTGAATTACAATGACAGTAATCAAGACAAAATCCAGGGTATCCAGAAGCAACAAAGAAATAGCTTGATAATTAGGCCAACTGAGGGGATTCCAAAAATTAACCCAGCTGTCATGACTGCATTGTGTACACCAGCTGGGTACTGCGAATGTAGACTGGATAGAGACTTATAATAAGCTATAAGGTGGTCAGGTGGGAGTACAGGACAATCAAAGACAATCCAAGACAGACAGACGGATGAGGAGGGAGGGCAGTCACAAGGACTGTGACGGAGTGTGCCAAGGACAGAGTGTGCCAAGGACAGAGTGTGCCAAGGACAGAGTGTGCCAAGGACAGAGTGTGTCAAGAGTAGAGTGTGGCTAGGACAGAGTGTGTCACGGACCGAGTGTGGCTAGGGCAGAGTGTGCCAAGGATAGAGTGTGTCAAGGACAGAGTGTGCCAAGGACAGAGTGTGGCAGGGATGGAGTGTGTCAAGGACAGAGTGTGTCAAGGACAGAGTGTGTCAAGGACAGAGTGTGGCAGGGATGGAGTGTGTCAAGGACAGAGTGTGTCAAGAGTAGAGTGTGGCTAGGACAGAGTGTGTCACGGACCGAGTGTGGCTAGGGCAGAGTGTGCCAAGGATAGAGTGTGTCAAGGACAGAGTGTGCCAAGGACAGAGTGTGGCAGGGATGGAGTGTGGCAGGGATGGAGTGTGTCAAGGACAGAGTGTGTCAAGAGTAGAGTGTGGCTAGGACAGAGTGTGTCACGGACCGAGTGTGGCTAGGGCAGAGTGTGCCAAGGATAGAGTGTGTCAAGGACAGAGTGTGCCAAGGACAGAGTGTGGCAGGGATGGAGTGTGTTCAAGGACAGAGTGTGCCAAGGACAGAGTGTGTCAAGGACAGAGTGTGGCAGGGATGGAGTGTGTCAAGGACAGAGTGTGTCAAGAGTAGAGTGTGGCTAGGACAGAGTGTGTCACGGACCGAGTGTGGCTAGGGCAGAGTGTGCCAAGGATAGAGTGTGTCAAGGACAGAGTGTGCCAAGGACAGAGTGTGTCAAAGACAGTGTGTCCCAAGGACAGAGTGTGTCAAGGACTGAGTGTGTTCAAGGACAGATTGTGTCAAGGACATAGTGTGCCAAGAGCAGAGTGTGGCTAGGACAGAGTGTGGCTAGGGCAGAGTGTGTCAAGGACAGAGTGTGCCAAGGACAGAGTGTGCCAAGGACAGAGTGTTGCAAGGGCAGAGTGTGCCAAGGACAGAGTGTGTCAAGGACAGAGTTAGTCAAGGACAGAGTGTGGCAGGGACGGATTGTGGCAAGGGCAGAGTGTGCCAAGGGCAGAGTGTGTCAAGGACAGAGTGTGTCAAGGACAGAGTGTGACAGGGACAGAGTGTGCTGAGGGCAGAGTGTAGCTAGGAGAGAGTGTGTCAAGGACAGAGTGTGTCAAGGACAGAGTATGTCAAGGACAGAGGGTGTCAGTGTAGCTAGGACAGAGTGTGTCAAGGAGTGTGCGAAAGGACAGAGTATGCCAAGGTCAGTGTGTGACTAGGGTGGAGTGTGCCAAGGACTGAGTGTGCCAAGGACAGAGTGTGGTTGGGGCAGAGTATGCCAAAGACAGAGTGTACCAAGGATGAAGTGTGCCCAGGACAGATTGTGCCAAGGACAGAGTGTGCTAAGGACAGAGTTCACCAAGGACAGAGTGTGCCAAGGATGGAGTGTGCCAAGAACAGAGTGTGGCAAGAAGAGAGTGTGGCAAGGGTGGAGTTCACCAAGGACAGAGTGTACCAAGGATGAAGTGTGCCAAGGACAGAGTGTGCCAAGGACAGAGTGTGCTAAGGACAGAGTTAACCAAGGACAGAGTGTGCCAAGGATGGAGTGTGCCAAGAACAAAGTGTGCAAAAGACAGAGTGTGGCAAGGGTTGAGTTCACCAAGGACAGAGTGTGCCAAGGATGGAGTGTGCGAAGGACAGATTGTGCTAAGGACAGAGTGCGGTTAGGGCAGAGTTCACCAAGGACAGAATGTGCCAAGGATGGAGTGTGCCAAGGATGGAGTGTGCCAAGGACAGAGTGTGCCAAGGGCGGAGTGTGACAAGGATGGAGTGTGCTAAGGACAGAGTGTGGTTAGGGCAGAGTTCACCAAGGACAGAGTGTGCCAGGGATGGAGTGTGTCAAGGACAGAGTGTGCTAAGGACAGGGTGTGGTTAGGGCAGAGTTCACCATGGATTGAGTGTACCAAAGATGGGGTGTGCCAAGGAGTGTGTCATGGACAGAGTGTGGCAAGGGTGGAGTGTGCCAAGGACGAAGTGTGCCAAGGACAGAGTGTGGTAAGGACAGAGTGTGGTTAGGGCAGAGTTTCCAAGGACAGAGTGTGCCAAGGACGGAGTGTGCCAAGGACAGAGTTTGCTAAGGACAGAGTGTGGTTAGGGCAGAGTTTGCCAAGGACAGAGTAATGTTATTAAGTACTTATATAGCGCCAATTCCAGTAAACTGCTGGAGTTCGCCAAGGACAGAGTTTGCTAAGGACAGAGTGTGGTTAGGGCAGAGTTCACCAAGGACAGAGTGTGCCAGGGATGGAGTTTGCCAAGGACAGAGTTTGCTAAGGACAGAGTGTGGTTAGGGCAGAGTTTGCCAAGGACAGAGTGTGCCAAGGATGGAGTGTGCCAAGGACAGAGTTTGCTAAGGACAGAGTGTGGTTAGGGCAGAGTTCACCAAGGACAGAGTGTGCCAGGGATGGAGTGTTCCAAGGACAGAGTTTGCTAAGGACAGAGTGTGGTTTGGGCAGAGTTCACTAAGGATGGAGTGTGCCAAGGATGGAGTGTGCCAAGGATGGAGTGTGCCAAGGACAGAGTGTGGCAAGGGCGGAGTGTGCCAAGGACGAAGTGTGCCAAGGACAGAGTTTGCTAAGGACAGAGTGTGGTTAGGGCAGAGTTCGCCAAGGACAGAGTGTGCCAAGGATGGAGTTTGCCAAGGACAGAGTTTGCTAAGGACAGAGTGTGGTTAGGGCAGAGTTCACCAAGGACAGAGTGTGCCAGGGATGGAGTTTGCCAAGGACAGAGTTTGCTAAGGACAGAGTGTGGTTAGGGCAGAGTTCTCCAAGGACAGAGTGTGCCAGGGATGGAGTGTGCCAAGGACAGAGTTTGCTAAGGACAGAGTGTAATTAGGGCAGAGTTCGCCAAGGACAGAGTGTGCCAAGGATGGAGTGTGCCAAGGACAGAGTTTGCTAAGGACAGAGTGTGGTTAGGGCAGAGTTTGCCAAGGACAGAGTGTGCCAGGGATGGAGTGTGCCAAGTACAGAGTTTGCTAAGGACAGAGTGTGGTTAGGGCAGAGTTCACCAAGGACAGAGTGTGCCAGGGATGGAGTGTGCCAAGGACAGAGTTTGCTAAGGACAGAGTGTGGTTAGGGCAGAGTTCGCCAAGGACAGAGTGTGCCAGGGATGGAGTGTGCCAAGGACAGAGTTTGCTAAGGACAGAGTGTAATTAGGGCAGAGTTCGCCAAGGTCAGAGTGTGCCAAGAATAAGAATAAGAATAAGAATAAATTTTTTTTAGGCTCGGTACAATTTAAAACAAAAAACATCAGCTATAAGCTGGTCACCGAGTAAAAACAAAATAACAAGAAACAATAAAATCAACAAAAATTAAAATAAAATCATCCATGATATACATACGTACTACATAAGTAGCAATTAGCTTTATGACATTTCCACTGTCTTAAATTAGTGCGGGCTTAGTACCCACTAAGGTTTATTGAACTGTGGGCAGAAGCGTGGGTTCGCTGTTGCTTGGCCTATGTTACAGGCCATGTGTGTATCTCATGATCCTTCTAACCTTCACTCATGTCTTTCCTTCTTTCACAGCTTCTGTCTGTCTCACCTTCTTTCCTCTGTGTTCTCTGATTTCCTATCCTTTATCAGTGGGTCTTCTGTTGTCTTCACCTCTGGGTGTCACAAACCTCCTTCCACTATATATTCTCCTCTCCTCCTTCCCGCTCTTGTTGCGTCTTTTTCTTTGCACTGTACGTACGCACGTCACGAGAGGCCAGGCAGCACTGCACTCTTCACATTAATCATCATTATTGGATTCATCATTACTGGAATCTTGGAGCCTCTCCTTCTCTTCGGACGCGACGCTATCTTCACAGAGTGGCAAGGTACAAGGCCTTTCGTTAGCCCATGTGTCGATTGGCGAGTCAATGGCCTTTTGAGTTGGTCGTTGACGGATGCCGAGAGCCACCCCCGAGTCTCCGGGGCCCTCTCCTGCTTACTGCCTTCCTGATAGCAACACGTGGATCCTCCGGTTGGTGCCGTTCTTCTCCGCGGATTCCTGGATGCCCACCTCTAAACACGTGGACAAGTCTTCCTAGTTCTCGAGGACGCCAGTGCTCCAGGACCTTCCACCCGGACCCAGGGATCTCCACGGCCCCCCCCGCCCAAGTCCAAGTCGCCACCTCGCCTGTGGACACCTCGCCTACAGTAAACATCATCATAACGTCTCCTCAGCGACGAGCATCGCGTGACCCATCAGATGCAGCAATCCAGGAGTCTTCACCAACAGCATTCAACCCGGTGAGCTCGTTACCATACCACTTCAGCTTTAAGATCAATAACTTACTGTAAGCTTAGTTAAGGCTACTAAACATTTCCGCTTACGCGGCGCTTAGACTAAACTGGTTCTAAGTTCGACTAACTCTACGATTTAAGCCTTATACATACGCCTAAGCTACTTGTTCATCTACAGAACATTCCATCCTCACATACAGCTAAGTGGTCGATACTCACCTATTTAACATTGTTTGGCCTATGGCCCCATTATGAACTGAATGCTCACACTTTGTTCATCCTTCCAGACGTATGACGAAGCCACGCTGCCGATCCTGTCATCTACCCGTTAAGAAACACCCTGGCCCGACCGGGAAGAGGTGCGCCGTGAAGCTACTGGAGGCAATCGAGGAGGCCAACGAGGAATCTCGCCTGATGTCCCAGCAGGAGAACCAACGTACACGTCGCCAACAACCACACGTAGCCTACGAGGAGCTGACCGACGAAGAAACTGACCTCCCCTCGCCCAATCAAGACGCACCCCCAAGGATGTCCGACTCGCCTGTTCGCCAGACCGCCCAGCAGCAAGCCAGCGCGATAGGAGGAGCCCTCAATGCCCTTGCGAACATGGGCTGGTCCGACGAGCCCCAGGCCCCCGTGAGTAACTCTGTAAATAACTCTAGTCTCGCTAACGACGCTAACTCAAGATGGCTCAGTAATCCCCGTGCTATTCCCCCCCCCGAGCAGAGCCACAGCCTCGGCGACGCTCTCCTGAATAACCACGCAAATGCAGGGGCCCTAGCGGGCAATGACATTAATAGCTCGTCAGGTGGATTTGGTAGCCATGGTTTTCCAACCTTCGGAGCTTCTCAGGGCCAATTTCGTTTCCCCCCCCCTAATAACAGTAGCAGCGAGCGTCACCAGGCCCCCATATCCTTCCCGTCGGCCCCAACCAGTTCCTCCCAGGCTAGGGGATTCGTATTCAATTCTGCTAGCGTGCCTTTGTACTCGTCTGCCCCTACTGTAAGGTTCGCCCAGGCCCCACATAGCTACGTTCCAAGACCCAGTGTTGCCCCCAGCTCGGGCTTCAGCTTCGCCAACACCCCTAGCCACAGCGTCGCCCCCTCATCCGACTACAATCTCGCCCCCTCCTCTGGTCACAGCTTCGCCCCATCCCCCGTCTACAACTTCGTCGCCAGAGCCCCCTCGTCCTACATGCCCCCTCGCACCGCAGCCCCAGCGAGCAGCTACACCATGGCGAACGTCCATCCCCAGTACACTGGAGCCTTCCATCCTGGTCCCCGAGAAGGACACTTCGTCCCCGAGCCTGTCAACCACGTCGCACACATCCCGGAGATGTACGCTGCTCATGACCAGAGACAAGTCACCGACAGATATCGCCACATAGACGTCCCATCACTCTCTGAGACTGGTATGGAATTTGTAGAAGACAGAACTATCGCCCATGCCATTAGTGGTGAGTGCGTTGCTCTTGAACATTTCCTTAATACAAACATGTTTGACTTATCTGAAGAAATTAGGCCTGTATTAGATGATTGCGGCAATGTCCAGATTAGGTCTGTTAAATCTAGACGCCAAATTAACACGATGTTCAAATGGTTAGAGGCGTGGGCTATCTATGAAATGGTAATGGTAAAATTTTTCGGTATCGCCTTGTATTTTGAAATGGCCAGGTACCGATCCTTTTTATTGAACTTGTGTCAAAGGTTTAAGACTTCCCATGTCCTTGCATATGATTTGAGACACAGACAACGCCTGGGTCAGGTCCATTCTCTTCACTTTGCTCGTCTTGATCATGAGCTGTTCATTATCACGTTCGATTCTAACTCTACAAAACCTGCTTCCAAATGTAACAAGTGCCAAGCCACAGACCACATCTCCACAGAGTGTCCAAAATGGCCCTTTCGAGGCAGTCGCCCCTCCCGAGGGGGAGAGTCAGGTAGAAATTCAGGTCAAGGTCAAGGAGCCCCCAAAGCCCAGGACGTTAGAAATGAAATCTGTTTCAAGTACCAGTATGGTAAATGCCCTTGGAATGACAAGTGTCGTCGAAAACATGAGTGTGCAGGGTGCGGAGGCCCCGACCCCAAGATTAGCTGCAGCCGTCCTGCCTGCAAGTCCTCCAGCTCTAACTCCAGCACTTGACTCCAGGTTCACTCCAGTCCTTCAGGTGGACTACTGGGCTCGCATGCTCCCCCTGGTGTATTCTTCGGCCCAGTCTGATCAGATTTTCCATTATCTTGTTCATGGAGTTCCCATAGGCAGGCCCCCGGCCAATGTCCAGATAATCTCCCCAAATTGGCCTTCTAGTCTTCAATTTAGGGATCAGGTGTCCGATATCATCGCTGCAGATCTCCAATCTGGCCGCCTCTTGGGTCCTTTTGAGACTCCTCCCTTTCCTTTCTACATAGTCTCGCCGCTTGGCGCCTTCCTCAAGAGGGACTCCTCTAAGGTTAGGCTGATACATGACCTCTCCTTCCCTCACCTTTCTTCTGTTAATTCTCTCATAGATCCTAATGACTGTACACTTTCATATGCCTCTGTTGATGACGCCGTTGCCCATTGTCGCCAGCTTGCCCCTGGTCCCGTCTTTATGGCTAAATTGGATTTAAAAGATGCTTATAAGCACATTTTCGTCGATCCTGACGACTGGCATCTTCTGGGTCTTTCTTGGTTTGATTCGTGGGGTCAGACTCGTTGCTTCTTCTCGAAGGTCCTAAACTTTGGTCTCCGTTCGGCCCCCTTCCTTTTTGGAATCTTCGCCCAGGCTTTATCCAAATTTATGCTTCTCTCTGGCGTTACCACTTCCCTTGTTCGCTACGTTGACGATTTTTTGGTTATTTCTCCCTCGGAGGAAGAGTGTCAGAACAATCTAGATCTGATGCTCAAAATCTGCCATCTATCTGGGTTCACAGTTCAGCCTTCTAAAGTTGCCCCCCCCTTCCCAGGTCGTCGAATTTCTCGGCATCGTTATAGACGTCCCCCGGGCACAGCTCCGTATTTCTCAGGAGCGCCTCCTAGCCCTTCGTTCTGAAGCCAAACTTTGGTCTATCTCCAGGTCTATCTCTAAGAGGCGTCTCCTGAGCATTCTGGGTAAATGCTCTTTCGCCGCCAGAGTCGTCAGGAATGGCAGGGCTTTCCTGGGTAGGCTTTTTCATGCGTCCAAATCGGTCAAGGCCCTCCATCATTCTGTCCGCCTTACCTCTGAAGCCAGGGCTGATTTAGCATGGTGGGTGTCCTGCATCGAATCTCACAATGGTGTCTCTTTCTTTCAGCCTTGCTGGACCTCTGGCGTTATACACATCTACTCGGACGCAAGCGACCTAGGCAGTGGCGCCCTCTGTGGTTCCGAGTGGTTCTCTTTCCCTTATTTAGGTTCTTCTGCTTACATGAGACAACGCTCCATCAACTGGCGAGAATTCCACGCCGCTCTTTCTGCCCTGGTCACCTGGGCCCCCAGCCTTCGTTCCAAATCTATCATTTTTCACATCGATAACACTTCTGTGTGTTATATTCTTAATAAGTCCTATACTCCTGTTCCAGATCTGATGTGGTTTGTGAGGCAATGGTATCTTACTGTTGAACTGTTCAATCTAGCCGTAGCCCCAGTCTACATTTCCACTACAGACAACATCGACGCCGATGACCTTAGCAGACTCAAGGTCGACGACTTCAAGGCTAGAAACCCTTCAGCCTCTCCTACTATGACCTGGCCTGACCAGAGTTTCTTCAATCGTCCCACCTAGTCCTCCCCCCCCCGTTCTTATTTCCCATTTATTTTATTGCTTTTCAGCTCCCTCTTTCATTTCTTTTCAGGACTCGACCGGCGCGCAGAGTCCCTGGTGCAGTCAGGCTGGGCACCAAAGAGCAGGTCCGCCTACTCCACTGGCATAAAACGGTACCTTTCATTTACTCACTCTCATTCCATTACTCCTCTCCCCCTTTCTGAGTTAAATATTCTCCGTTTTGTTGCTTTCTTGGACTCCCAGCGCTTGTCTGTTAATACGGTTAGGTCCTATCTCTCTGCCCTCCGAGCTTGGGTTATTTCCTTGGGCTTCCCCGAGCCCACCATCTGGTCCCCCCGGGTCACTCTAGCCACCAGAGCCATGTCCCGGGCCCAGCCCCCCCCCTCCCAGGCGACCCCCATCTCCTTCTCTCTTTTGGTCGCCATTATTCATTCTCTCCCCTTTTCACAGGATTCTCTCGTCTTTGCCTCGGCTCTGGCCTTGCAGTTTTTCGCTTGTCTTAGGGCTTCGGAGCTATGTCCTGATCCCAGGTTCGGCATCTTTCCCCTTAGATCCTCTCTAGTCTTTCTCCCCTCTCACGTCCCCCCTCTCGTTCGCTATTCAGCTCCTTCTTCTAAGACGAGTCCGCACGGTTTTGCGGTCTCGGTCGGCTGTTCGGGCCACCCTGTGTGTGCGCCCTGCCTTCTACATGCCCTTGTCTCCTCTTGTCCTGCCCCCCCTTCCGCCCCCTTGTTTCTTCTCTCTTCGGGCGACCCCCTCTCCTATCAAGTTTACAACTCTTGGCTCAAATTCTCCATCGCTTCATTGGGACTAGATCCCAGCTCCTTTTCTTCTCACTCACTTAGAGCCGGCTCAGCCACTCAGGCTGCTAAGGCCAGTTTCTCGTCTGTACATATCCAGCGACTGGGTCGCTGGAAGTCCGGAGCCTATGCCCTTTACATGAGGCCGGACCCAGATTCATTTTCTTCGTACGCCAGGCACCTCACATCTTAGCTGCCTGGCCTTCTCCTCTCTCCTCACCTTGCACCTTTCACGTTTTTAAACTTTGTTGACACATGCTGCTCTTGGACTGTTGTTCTTGGCCGGTCCGAGGGCAGTATGTGTCCATCTGTATTCAACTTCATCTATATTGTCTTCGTCTCATCAGTGTTATTTGTTTGTCTCGTTGTGTAAATGTGTGCGTGTATGTCTTGTGTGTCTTACGTCAGAATAAACTGGCACAGCGGCCATTCTTTATCCATTATCCTCTTCAGCGTTGTCTGTCCACTAAGGTTCAATGCGGGCTTAGTACCCACTAAGGTTTATTGAACTGTGGGCAGAAGCGTGGGTTCGCTGTTGCTTGGCCTATGTTACAGGCCATGTGTGTATCTCATGATCCTTCTAACCTTCACTCATGTCTTTCCTTCTTTCACAGCTTCTGTCTGTCTCACCTTCTTTCCTCTGTGTTCTCTGATTTCCTATCCTTTATCAGTGGGTCTTCTGTTGTCTTCACCTCTGGGTGTCACAAACCTCCTTCCACTATATATTCTCCTCTCCTCCTTCCCGCTCTTGTCGCGTCTTTTTCTTTCCCACCCTCCTCCCCCTTTTTTTCTCTTCCCCCACTCCTATGTCTCGTTGGGGAGTCTTAAGCCTCTATTCAAATTTCTGGGATATTCTCCCAGCTTTTTCATAACTAAAAAATGTTTTTTCTAATTTTATCCAAAATTTTCTTCTAGGGTGTATATGCCCCTGGGAGTTCAGTAGAAAGCCTTCCATCCTCATCCTTTCACTTGTTTTTATGTCTGTTATAATCGTTCATGTTTTTTGTAATTTTAAGCTGTCCTTCCCAAGGTCACCCATGGGTTTGTAATGCTTGATTCTAGTATATTATATATTAATTTATATTTACACTCAAATGTCCTAATATTCCTTGTATTGTAATTATATTATGTGCCTAATATACTCTCTTTATACTTGTAGTTGAGGACCTCCACTGTTAGGGCCGGTCCGAGGGCAGTATGTGTCCATCTGTATTCAACTTCATCTATATTGTCTTCGTCTCATCAGTGTTATTTGTTTGTCTCGTTGTGTAAATGTGTGCGTGTATGTCTTGTGTGTCTTACGTCAGAATAAACTGGCACAGCGGCCATTTTTTATCCATTATCCTCTTCAGCGTTGTCTGTCCACTAAGGTTCAACAGTAAATTCTAAAATAGTGCTGGAGTTCTTCCATGAATGGGGAATGGAATTCCACAATTTACAACCAGCATATGATAAAGATCGATAACCATACTGCATTGTATTAAACCTTTTGAGACAAACAATATGATTATCGCGCAAGTTGTGACTAGATACTTTTGGCATAGCAAGCCGATTCAAATACTGTGGCGATAAATCATTATAACATTTATACATGAATATAGCAATCTTCTTTAGTCTCCATAAAGTTAAACTATCATAACCTGATCTTTCTAATAACACATCAGCATCAGCAGTGAAATCTGAATCATTTTGTATAAACCTGAGACACCTTACATAAATTTTATCTAATATTCTAGTCATTGTTAAGGTTGTAAAATGCCACAAAAGTGGACAATATGTAAAACATGAAAATACAAAAGCTTTCATCAATACAGTTCTATCTTGGTCATTATTAACTTTATAGGACAGTCTTTTGAGAATATTCATGTTTTTTGCAGCTTTTCTGCAAATATTATTTACATGAGATTTAAAAGTTAGCTTTACATCAATCATAATACCTAAAAGTTTTACTTCATTTACAGAGTTTACAGTAACATTATTGATATCTAAAGATTCGTGTACAAAAAATTTTTACGGTCCAATATCATTAATTGAAATTTTTCAGCATTTGTTTTCATCATATTAGCATTAAACCAATTTACACATATTTCAGCATTACGCTTAAAAGCTTTGCAAGTACAAGTGAGACCTCATTACCAATGACAGCGATAGTATTATCATCAGCATAATTATAATAGTAATCATCAATTAAATACAAGAGATCATTGATAAATATGTTATATAATAAGGGACCTAATATACTTCCTTGTGGAATTCCCTTTTTTACAATAAACCATTCACTTTTATAACCATAATATTTAATTCTTTGTTTTCTATTATATAAGTAGGAAGATAACAGAGTACAAGCCTCTTCTGAGATACCATAAGCATTGAAGCTTTGAAATTAAAAGTTTGTGCGGCAGGCTGTCAAAAGCTTTACTTAGGTCCATCAAAAGCACAACCACTATTTTGTTACAATCTAATGAATATTTCCAATCCTCAACTGCATTTATTAATACCTGTTCACAGCCTATACCTTGACGATAAGCAGACAACTTTTCATGAAACAAATTTTCAAAATAATCGGACACTTGGATAGAGATAACTTTTTCCACTATTTTAGAGATCGCTGTCGGACAACTGACAGGTCTATAATCATCGCCCATGCTATGCTATGCATAGGGCGATTATGCTTTAGTGCTGAAATCTACTGAAGGGGTGAAATTACCAATGCTGTGGCCTCAACCAGCCCACTCTGGAAGTTCTTATCATATGCATAACACATTGATACCATTGTAGATGTGCACAACGGTTCGTATTTTCAGTTTAATTCAATATTAGAAAATTTACTATTATCAGTTTTAGAGGCTATCAAGGTCCAGAAAGCCTGCATTGTGGTGGCCATTTTCCCTTCCACAGGGTGAGTTTTAGTACACAGAATGGCCACTGCAAGCAGCTCATCAGATACATTACACAAGAGGGCAGCACCTGCAAGTCCTTTGCCACTTCCCCCCTTTGCACCACATTCTATTTCTGGGAAACTCAGCAATTCCTGCATCTCAGTAAAGTTAATGCATCTGTCCAACTAATTATACAGGTAGCACGGGCTTATATTGTATCTATTTCATATTATTCTATTCTCTTCCCTCCAATCTACGGGCAACTTACTATATATTATATAAATCTGTTTTTATATTTATGTAAATAAAATACTGGTTATAATATACACTCATGTAAACAAAAGGTAGACATATAGATAGATAGATAGATAGATAGATAGATAGATAGATAGATGCATGGATAGACGGATTGGCAGACAGATAGGATAGATGGATAGGATATACAGTAGGATAGGATAGATGGATAGTATAAACGGATAGGATAAACAGACAGGATAGATAGATAGATAGATTGAGGAATGGATTGACAGATGGATTGATGGATATATGGGACAGACGGACAGGATAGACGGATGGGATAAACAGATAGGATAAACGGATAGGATAAACAGATGGGATAAACAGGTAGGATTAATGGCATAAACGGATAGGATATACGGTAGGGATAAACGGATGGGATAAACGAACGGGATAAACGGATAGGATAAACGGATAGGATAAATAGAAACGTAGATAGATAGATGAATGAATGGATTGACGGATGGATTGAATGATAGATAGACGGGTGGATAGACAGATTGACAGACGGATAGGATAGATGGATAGGATAGATGGCTGGGATAAACAGATAGGATAGATGGATAGTATAAACGGATAGGATAAACAGACAGGATATATAGATAGATAGATGGAGGAATGGATTGACGGATGGCTTAATGGATAGATGGGTTGACAGACGGATAGGATAGATGGATAAAATAAACGGATAGGATAAACAGGTAGGATAAACGGGATAAACGGATAGGATAAACGGATGGGATAAACAAATGGGATAAACAAATGGGATAAATGGATAGGATAAATGGATAGGATACATGGATAGGATAAACGGATAGGATAAATGGGATAAATGGGATAATGGATCGGATAAATGGATAGGATAAACGGATAGGATAACGGGTAGGATAAACGGATATGCTAAACGGATAGGATAACAGATAGGATAAACAGATAGGATAAACAGGATAAATGGGATGAACCAATGCTTATGGGGTACTGGATAAACGGATAGGATAAACGGATAGAATAACGGATAGGATTAATGGATAGGATAAACGGGATAAACAGGATAACGGGTAGGATAAACCGATAGGATAAACGGATGGGATAAATGGATAGGATAAACGGATGGGATAAAGGGATAGGATAAACGGATAGGATAAATGGATAGGATAACCGGAATAAATGGGATAAACGGGATAACGGATAGGATAAATGGATATGTTAAACGGATAGGGTCAACAGATAGGGTAATGGATAGGATAAATGGATAGGATAAACGGATAGGATAAACTGATAGGATAAACGGATAGGCTAAACAGATAGGATAAACAAATAGGATAAATAGATAAGATAAATAGGATAAATAGATAAGATAAACAGGATAAATGGGATGAACCAGTGCTTATGGGGTACTGGATAAATGGATAGGATAAACGGATAGGGTAAACAGATAGGATAAATAGATAGGATAAAAGGATAGGATAAACGGGATAAACAGGATAACGGGTAGGATACACGTATAGGATAAACGGATAGGATAAACAGATATGATAAACGGAGAGGATAAATGGATAGGATAAATGGACGGGATAAAAGAACGGGATAAACTGGCTAACGGATAGGATAAACATAGGATAAAACATGCGGGACATGGGCGATGCTGTGCCATTATATGTGCTTGTTACATTTGTTGTGTTTATCTTTACCCTTATGTAATGGACTAGTCTCAGACATTTTATAACTATCCGGATAAATACCTTGACTAAAACATTTGTTAATGATAGTACAAATTGGATAAGCAAGAGTTGAAGCAGAAATTTTAATGAAATAAGGTGACACATTATCATACCCTACAGATTTTTTTACATCAAGTTTTTTCATAAATATAAGTACTGTTTCCGGTTTGACTTCTTTAAATACAAACTCGTTTACATTTTGAGACAAGGTTCTAATTTTGAGCACACTAGCATGATTGTTATGATAACTAAAAACTTGGTCAAGCCTGTTTACATCAGTAGCATCAAGATAATCTGGAACACCTATATTTTCTGCGATGGCACTATAATAATCTTTAAAGATTTCACATACTTTGCTAGGTTGACTAACAACAGAATCATTTTCCCTGAGTACAATACTGTCATTACCCTCAGTTTTACTGCTAATATAGGGTTTGAACAATTTCCAAGGTGAACTCCAAGGATGGAGTGTGCCAAGGGCAGAGTTTGCACAGAGTGTGGTTAGGGCAGAGTTCACCAAGGACAGAGTGTGCCAGGGATGGAGTGTGTCATGTACAGAGTGTGGCAAGGGTGGAGTGTGCCAAAGACGAAGTGTGCCGAGGAGTGTGCTAAGGACAGAGTGTGGTTAGGGCAGAGTTCGCCAAGGACAGAGTGTGCCAAGGATGGAGTGTGCCAAGGACAGAGTTTGCTAAGGACAGAGTGTGGTTAGGGCAGAGTTCGCCAAGGACAGAGTGTTCCAGGGATGGAGTGTGCCAAGGACAGAGTTTGCTAAGGACACAGTGTGGTTAGGGCAGAGTTCACCAAGGACAGAGTGTGCCAAGGATGGGGTGTGCCAAGGACAGAGTTTGCTAAGGACAGAGTGTGGTTAGGGCATAGTTCACCAAGGACAGAGTGTGCCAAGGATTGAGTGTTCCAAGGACAGAGTGTGCCAAGGACAGAGTGTGGTTAGGGCAGAGTTCACCAAGGACAGAGTGTGCCAAGGATGGAGCGTGCCAAGGACAGAGTGTGGTTAGGGCAGAGTTCGCCAAGGACAGAGTGTGCCAAGGATGGAGTGTGCCAAGGACAGAGTGTGGTTAGGGCAGAGTTTGCCAAGGACAGAGTGTGGTTAGGGCAGAGTTTGCCAAGGACAGAGTGTGGTTAGGGCAGAGTTCGCCAAGGACAGAGTGCCAAGGATGGAGTGTGCCAAGGACAGAGTGTGGTTAGGGCAGAGTTCACCAAGGACAGAGTGTGCCAAGGATGGAGTGTGCCAAGGATAGAGTGTGGCTAGGGCAGAGTTCACCAAGGACAGAGTGTGCCAATGATGGAGTGTGCCAAGGACAGAGTTTGCTAAGGACAGAGTGTGGTCAGGGCAGAGTTCACCAAGGACAGAGTGTGCCAAGGATGGAGTGTGCCAAGGACAGAGTTTGGTTAGGGCAGAGTTCGCCAAGGACAGAGTGTGCCAAGGATGGAGTGTGCCAAGGACAGAGTGTGACTAGGACAGAGTGTGCCAAGGACAGAGTGTGGCAAGGCCGGAGTGTACCAAGGATGGCGTGTGCCAAGGATCGAGTGTGTCATGGACAGAGTGTGCCAAGGACAGAGTGTACCAAGGAGGGCCTGTCCATTCATCACTTCCAACCGAAAGACATTCTCCAGTTTTTGAGGAGGTGAGATGAAATTTTTTTTCCAGTCCATTTCACAGAATCAGACTTGCGGCTTCAATTTCATGTTAATGGGAATGAGGACAATGACTCTTCGTGAGAATACTGATTTTCAAAACAATCCAACTTCATTAATTTATTGATTTGATAAGAGCATAGATCTTCTGGTGCAAAAATTATTCTGTAAATGTGGAGATTTGGGAATTATTTTAAGCTTCTACAAATAGGGCCCTAGGGATGCAAAGACCGGGAAAATTTCTGGGAATTTATTCTTTCGGGAATATTGGGAATTTTGGGAATTTTCAAATACACTGCTTAAATCTTTATATATTTGTCATTGGTCCTGTGAATAGTGGTCATTTGGATGTCTGCCATTATCTTTTGATAGCCAGTATGGCAGTATGTGGTCCTTGGGTCTTCCTGGATATCAAGGTTGCATATATTGATTCTGGCAACGAGGGTCAAATCCGTTGCCATTTGTTCTCGAGTTGGAAATTTAAAAATCTTTAAGGCAAAATTTTATATTTTTTTTGCTTTGTAAAAATCTAAATTATTCTGTATTTACCAAAGGAAACCTTGTTGAACAAGATTTTTTTTTGCGCAAGCCTGTTCATTGAGTCACAGTGCTAAGGAAAAATCAACCGTAATAAACAGGCCATCACATGTTTCGGGCCCAGTTTTCAGATAGAAATTTTTTTTTTGAAGAAGAGACCTGTGTAAAATCAAATTTCCGAAATTTAGATGCTGCTCAAAATATCGGTGGACTTTATCCAGAGTGCAGCAAAATTTTCGCAGCTGTATCTCAAAGAGTATTATAGTTCATTACTTCATACCTAAATGAATACCTAAATGAATATTATGATTGCAGTATGAGGATTATGAAGTTTTTTATTCTGCAGGAAGGAAACCTTGAAATTTACGAACATGTTTGATTCCGGAGGTTATATTTGTGATTGGTTTAATTTCCAATTAAAGGATGTTTGATGAACGCTTTTCCATCAGAAGTCTAAAGCACAGACCCTGAAGTGTTTGACTTTGTCACTATACAGTGCATGGAGATATAGTCTATAGTCTAGAACTTCTTCTTTGACCTCTGCTGCAAATGTAATCAAAATTGCACAAAATTTAGGTATCTTAGTGTTAGATTCAATGGAATGCTAATTGATTGAATGATGAGTGTGTTTGTCTTTGTTGCTAGTGTGAATGTTGTTTGCCTGTGGCATGTGTCAAGTGTATGTTGTGTTCTGTTTGTGTGCTAATGTGTAACTGTGAAAACTGTATGTTTCCTTAGAAAATCAATTCAGTAGAGTGTCATTCTAAATGTTATAAGAGAGAGAAAGGATGTACATGTGATGTGAATGAAATATGTTTGATATGAAGTTGGTGTAGATGGCAAGTTATGATTGTGAGTATGATTTTATATTATGTTTAAGTATGCATGTTTAATGTTAGCATAAATGAGTAATGAAACGAGTCTAATATAAGTAAAATTTAATGTCTGTCCTGTGTTGTCTGTCCTGTGTTGTCTGTCCTGTGTTGTCTGTCCTGTGTTGTCTGTCCTGTGTTGTCTGTCTTTCTGTATGTCCTGTCTTGTATGTCTTGTCTGAATGCATGTATGACTTGTGTGATTGTGTGTCTTTGTGGATTTTCAGATTCACCTATAAAAATTAACCCAGCTGGTTAGGGCAGAGTTCACCAAGGACAGAGTGTGCCAAGGATGGGGTGTGCCAAGGACAGAGTTTGCTAAGGACAGAGTGTGGTTAGGGCAGAGTTCACCAAGGACAGAGTGTGCCAAGGATTGAGTGTTCCAAGGACAGAGTGTGCCAAGGACAGAGTGTGGTTAGGGCAGAGTTCACCAAGGACAGAGTGTGCCAAGGATGGAGTGTGCCAAGGACAGAGTGTGGTTAGGGCAGAGTTCGCCAAGGACAGAGTGTGCCAAGGATGGAGTGTGCCAAGGACAGAGTGTGGTTAGGGCAGAGTTCGCCAAGGACAGAGTGTGCCAAGGATGGAGTGTGCCAAGGACAGAGTGTGGTTAGGGCAGAGTTCGCCAAGGACAGAGTGTGCCAAGGACAGAGTGTGTCATGGACAGAGTGTGGCAAGGGTGGAGTGTGCCAAGGACAAAGTGTGCCAAGGACAGAGTGTGCTAAGGACAGAGTGTGGTTAGGGCAGAGTTTCCAAGGACAGAGTGTGCCAAGGACGGAGTGTGCCAAGGACAGAGTTTGCTAAGGACAGAGTGTGGTTAGGGCAGAGTTTGCCAAGGACAGAGTTCGCCAAGGACAGAGTTTGCTAAGGACAGAGTGTGGTTAGGGCAGAGTTCACCAAGGACAGAGTGTGCCAGGGATGGAGTTTGCCAAGGACAGAGTTTGCTAAGGACAGAGTGTGGTTAGGGCAGAGTTCGCCAAGGACAGAGTGTGCCAAGGATGGAGTGTGCCAAGGACAGAGTTTGCTAAGGACAGAGTGTGGTAAGGGCAGAGTTCACCAAGGACAGAGTGTGCCAGGGATGGAGTGTTCCAAGGACAGAGTTTGCTAAGGACAGAGTGTGGTTTGGGCAGAGTTCACTAAGGATGGAGTGTGCCAAGGATGGAGTGTGCCAAGGATGGAGTGTGCCAAGGACAGAGTTTGCTAAGGACAGAGTGTGGTTAGGGCAGAGTTCGCCAAGGACAGAGTGTGCCAAGGATGGAGTTTGCCAAGTACAGAGTTTGCTAAGGACAGAGTGTGGTTAGGGCAGAGTTCACCAAGGACAGAGTGTGCCAAGGATTGAGTGTTCCAAGGACAGAGTGTGCCAAGGACAGAGTGTGGTTAGGGCAGAGTTCACCAAGGACAGAGTGTGCCAAGGATGGAGTGTGCCAAGGACAGAGTGTGGTTAGGGCCGAGTTCGCCAAGGACAGAGTGTGCCAAGGATGGAGTGTGCCAAGGACAGAGTGTGGTTAGGGCAGAGTTCGCCAAGGACAGAGTGTGCCAAGGATGGAGTGTGCCAAGGACAGAGTGTGGTTAGGGCAGAGTTCACCAAGGACAGAGTGTGCCAAGGATGGAGTGTGCCAAGGATAGAGTGTGGCTAGGGCAGAGTTCACCAAGGACAGAGTGTGCCAAGGATGGAGTGTGCCAAGGACAGAGTTTGCTAAGGACAGAGTGTGGTTAGGGCAGAGTTCACCAAGGACAGAGTGTACCAAGGATGGAGTGTGCCAAGGACAGAGTTTGGTTAGGGCAGAGTTCGCCAAGGACAGAGTGTGCCAAGGATGGAGTGTGCCAAGGACAGAGTGTGCCAAGGACAGAGTGTGCCAAGGACAGAGTGTGGCAAGGCCGGAGTGTACCAAGGATGGCGTGTGCCAAGGACAGAGTGTGTCATGGACAGAGTGTGCCAAGGACAGAGTGTACCAAGGAGGGCCTGTCCATTCATCACTTCCAACCGAAAGACATTCTCCAGTTTTTGAGGAGGTGAGATGAAATTTTTTTTCCAGTCCATTTCACAGAATCAGACTTGCGGCTTCAATTTCATGTTAATGGGAATGAGGACAATGACTCTTCGTGAGAATACTGATTTTCAAAACAATCCAACTTCATTAATTTATTGATTTGATAAGAGCATAGATCTTCTGGTGCAAAAATTATTCTGTAAATGTGGAGATTTGGGAATTATTTTAAGCTTCTACAAATAGGGCCCTAGGGATGCGAAGGCCGGGAAAATTTTTGGGAATTTATTCTTTCGGGAATATTGGGAATTTTGGGAATTTTCAAATACACTGCTTAAATCTTTATATATTTGTCATTGGTCCTGTGAATAGTGGTCATTTGGATGTCTGCCATTATCTTTTGATAGCCAATATGGCAGTATGTGGTCCTTGGGTCTTCCTGGATATCAAGGTTGCATATATTGATTCTGGCAACGAGGGTCAAATCCGTTGCCATTTGTTCTCGAGTTGGAAATTTAAAAATCTTTAAGGCAAAATTTTATATTTTTTTTTGCTTTGTAAAAATCTAAATTATTCTGTATTTACCAAAGGAAACCTTGTTGAACAAGATTTTTTTTTGCGCAAGCCTGTTCATTGAGTCACAGTGCTAAGGAAAAATCAACCGTAATAAACAGGCCATCACATGTTTCGGGCCCAGTTTTCAGATAGAAATTTTTTTTTTTGAAGAAGAGACCTGTGTAAAATCAAATTTCCGAAATTTAGATGCTGCTCAAAATATCGGTGGACTTTATCCAGAGTGCAGCAAAATTTTCGCAGCTGTATCTCAAAGAGTATTATAGTTCATTACTTCATACCTCAATGAATACCTAAATGAATATTATGATTGCAGTATGAGGATTATGAAGTTTTTTATTCTGCAGGAAGGAAACCTTGAAATTTACGAACATGTTTGATTCCGGAGGTTATATTTGTGATTGGTTTAATTTCCAATTAAAGGATGTTTGATGAACGCTTTTCCATCAGAAGTCTAAAGCACAGACCCTGAAGTGTTTGACTTTGTCACTATATATATGCTATACAGTATACAGTGCATGGAGATATAGTCTATAGTCTAGAACTTCTTCTTTGACCTCTGCTGCAAATGTAATCAAAATTGCACAAAATTTAGGTATCTTAGTGTTAGATTCAATGGAATGCTAATTGATTGAATGATGAGTGTGTTTGTCTTTGTTGCTAGTGTGAATGTTGTTTGCCTGTGGCATGTGTCAAGTGTATGTTGTGTTCTGTTTGTGTGCTAATGTGTAACTGTGAAAACTGTATGTTTCCTTAGAAAATCAATTCAGTAGAGTGTCATTCTAAATGTTATAAGAGAGAGAAAGGATGTACATGTGATGTGAATGAAATATGTTTGATATGAAGTTGGTGTAGATGGCAAGTTATGATTGTGAGTATGATTTTATATTATGTTTAAGTATGCATGTTTAATGTTAGCATAAATGAGTAATGAAATGAGTCTAATATAAGCTTAAAATTTAATGTCTGTCCTGTGTTGTCTGTCCTGTGTTGTCTGTCCTGTGTTGTCTGTCCTGTGTTGTCTGTCCTGTGTTGTCTGTCTTTCTGTATGTCCTGTCTTGTATGTCTTGTCTGAATGCATGTATGACTGTTGTGTGATTGTGTGTCTTTGTGGATTTTCAGATTCACCTATATTTTGAGTGAATAAACTCTTTAAAACTACACCGGTCTTCACACTTAGTACGTATAAAACTTCCTTTGCCAAACTGGTAAGGAGGTAATATCGACTATTGCAAATGTCATCTTCTTAATCCCAATCACATCAGCAGAAAGCAACTGGTCTCAATTTGGATTTTCTTGAAATTTTTGAAAGTCTCAAAGTCAAGTTTGTTGTTGCACAAATATGAATTTATCACTTGATAATACACCAAGCAATACAAATTGGCAACATGATGAAGGACACAGACCTTAATTGTGAAAATTTTCAATATCTTCCTTAGTGTGTGTCCTTTTGTTCAAAAGTGCAAACTTTCGTTTGTCCTCACAGTCAGAAAATTATTTTACATCTCAAAATGAGTTGCAAATAACCTCCATAATTTCAGACTTTGATGAAACAAGGTGTTGAGTGCAAACTCATAGCTTCATCAAGCTGACTTGTTATCCAATCCAGTTATATTCCCATAAATTTCCCAAGTAAATTGAAGTAATCGGATAAATTTCCGAATATTCCCAATGTTTCCGAATATTCCCGAAAATTTCCATGGAAAATTTCCCGAACGAAAATTCCCGGGAATTTTGCATCCCTAAACCAGGCTTGAGCAAAGAAGCTTGAATGTCATTATTATGTCAGGCTAAGTAACCAGCAATCAGAGTGGTCATTCAGTGATCTGTCCTCTCAGCATTCATCTGTTACTGTGACAACAGATGGAACAATCAGGTGATTAGCCCAGCAGCACGTGACTGGAATTGGCAGGTCACATGATCGTAAGTGTCAACGGATATTGAGGGGGATTGCGGAGGAAGAGGATTGTGCTGTAGTGTAGAGGATTGAGCTGTAGAGGATTGTGCTGTAGAGGATTGTGCTGTAGAGGATTGAGCTGTAGAGGATTATGTTTGGTGAAGAGGAGGGCAGGAGGCCATTTGGGGATGGGAGTAAACAGAGGAAGGAGTCAATGATTGTGTAGGGAGAATCGGCCTCGAAGACACGGAGACTGACCGGACGTGGCATATTGCAGCTTCTTTTCTTGGAACGAAGAACTGAATGCGAACATCAGTCCAAGTGAAGAAATCAGTTTAGCTAGCTAAAGGTGGAGGCAATGTTCCATGATTCATATTATGAGGGTGTTGTAAGCTCCTATATGACACTTGATGCATGAGGTTGAGTTGGCCAAAATGAAAGACCAAGTGACAAGAACTGCATCCAAGCCATTGATCAAATTGCGTGGGTAATCTGAGAAATATATTTATCCTTGGCTAGACTGGCATTTCCTATTTCCTTTTCAATCTGCAACTGGCTTTTTTTCCATAAGTCAGTTGATGAATCTATGTTCCCTGCTTCATGTGCTTGGCAGCCGGTCAATTTGATGTGCACATCATGGGCTGCGCGGCAGCATACCTTCAGCTTTCAGAAGCAATTCTGCCCAAGGAGTAACAATTCATTGCATAATTTGAATTAATTTTATATAAACATTTCAAAATAGTATAAATATATCTGACCATATTTGATGAAGATTATGGTGCAGAAAGTATAATTAAGCAGGCAGCGGGAACATTTATTGATCAAGGTCCAAAATTGACTGAAACATGATCAGACTTATGCTTATTTTTTGCAATTTTTACTTCATAATATATCGAAATATCTTCAATTTGAACATGGTGATAGGGGGAAGCTTGGGAGAGTTGGGCAACTTTTTACTGCTGACAGTTATGATTATATAATGATGTTTAATGCAAGTTTTGAACCTAGGATTATTTAAGAACATATGTAGGATTGCATTGATATGCGCAAGAACATGAGCTACAGCCCTCTCAAAATTGTAAAAATTTTGGCCCAACGCTCCCCATTAAGTGGGAGACTTGGGCCCTACAGAGGGAGACTTGACTATTGCAATATATCTGGTTCAGTGTAGCTGTACTTGAGGCCAAGTTGAGGGTCATATATTTTTAACCTGTAATATAGTGGCCATAGAAGTCATTAATCCAGAATTGAGGCCTCTTGCAACACCAGTTTGCTGTCAGACTCGAGCCTCGGCCTGACGGCCCAACTCTCCCCATCTAGATTTCCTGATTTTTTAATTTTATTAGACCATGAAATATAATAAGATCTTGAAGATTTTGAAACTTTTACTCACAACGAAATAATAGAAGAAGAGCCTTCTAAGTTCATCCGAACTCCTTCATCAGTTCTGGTATTTTGAATGGTCACGTGACGATGTTGATGACGTGGTGTGACATGATAAGATCTCCCGGTATATTGCCGGGAGGGTGTGCCTCCCCCGGTATAATAAGGCCTAAAAATATTCAGTCTCTGTTGAAAATTGTTCTTGGCAAGTTCTTCTGTCATAATAAAAATGAATCTGGGTAAATGCAACACATGTGGGGACAGTCGTGGCATTGTCCCAACTCTACCCCATTCCACCATTTTTTTCTTAATCCCAATTGTGACAAAACTGGTTGTCTGATAATTTTCCAAAATATGTCAATAACAACTAAATAGTCAAGCCTATCAAGCATGCATGCCAGGGAAAATCTTCTCAGTCCTTGCTGTGTGACAGACAATTAAAAACTCATAACATGGCTCAGTTTTTCCGTTTTTCACCAAAATTCGAATTTTCTTCTCTTAAGATCATGACAAGCAAATTAAATATATTACATCCATTGAAAGATATTTATTTTTATAAAATTTTTATGTGGCTGTAGTTTTCTTAAAAATGCTTTAGTTTCCTCATAAATCAGGGTGTCCCAACCCTCCCTGAGGCCCAACTCTCTCAAGCTTCCCCTATTACAAATATACTTGGCAATCATGTCGTACAATTTCATATTTATTTTTATTCACATTCAATAGCTTAGAATAACATTAGAATTTTTGAGAGACCAAAATTCCAGAAAAATTTCTAAATTTAAATCATAATTTTTCTTTCAGTTTTTTGGCTTTATCAATATTTCAATGCTAAATTTCAGCGGCCTAACTCCAAAACACGGAATCACAGAGCATTGAAAACATTTTTATTTCAAATTTTTGCTGAATTTTTTAATATCAAGTTTTGTTAGAGCATAGACCGAAAGGCACATCAACGGCATTTGATGCATACTATGGTAAATTTTCATGTCCATAGGTATAACCATTTCCGAGTTCTGATATAAATATTTGCAAAACAAAATAGGTGATGCTGCTGCACCCTGTCTAGTTCCATTGCAGGAAAAATCATAATCTTTCTTTTCAATGTAGGACCAAGAAATGAAAAAAAACAAAAAACTTTTGACCAGTGAGAAGTAAAATATTGAGCGGTAGAACTTTTTCTTCTGGTACTTCAACTATTTCCATCATCTTCATAAAACTAAGTCTTCGTAGAGAAGGTAAGGCATTCGTTAGGATGATGTAGTAACATTGATACTATGATAAACTGGAAAATGCACTAATAGATGAACTTTACAAATCGGGCACCATGAGCGTCTTGAAGATGGCCCTGGGAGCTAATTAGAGTAGGCCATTGCCTTCCTGGTGTGTCACCACAAAGACAATGGCCCACTCACCACAAAGACAATGGCCCACTCACCACAAAGATAATTGCCCACTCATCATTAAGACAATGGCCTACTCACCTCAAAGACAATTGCCCAATCAACACAGAGACAATGGCCCAATCACCACAAAGACAATGGCCCGCTCACCACAAAGACAATGGCCAACTCACCATTAAGACAATGGCCCAATCACCACAAAAACAATGGCCCACTCACCATTAAGACAATGGCCCACTCACCATTAAGACAATGGCCTAATCACCACAAAGACAATGGCCCAATCACCACAAAGACAATGGCCTACTCATCATTAAGACAATGGCCTACTCACCACAAAGACAATGGCCCAATCACCACAAAGACAATGGCCCAATCACCACAAAGACAATGGCCCACTCACCATTAAGACAATGGCCAACTCACCATTAAGACAATGGCCTACTCACCACAAAGACAATGGCCTACTCACCACAAAGACAATTTGCTCAATCCCAGTTAAATGGGCAAATTCCAGTCCAAAAAAAGTGAAAAAGTTACCATAACGGAAATGGAAATTTTTGCTCAATATCTTTTATACTATGGGTACATTCGATTCGATCTACTCTAACTACTCCAGAAGTTAAGTATCTACTCCAGGAAGTGACGTTTCTACTCCGGGAGTAAACTACTCCAAGGTTGGTCCAAATCGAACATAACAGAGTAGTTAGAATCGTCATAACTTGGGGGTTCCCTAGCAATTAGAATACCCCAGTTAATGGCAATTACGACATCAATTGACACCCTCAATCGATTGCTCTTAATTTATTGAATTGAAATACGGACATTCACACCAGAAAAGAAGCAATTAGGCACTAAATCAAAGCTTCTGAAGAGTCATCTATCTTTGTAAACAATCCTACGTCATGGGATATCCCAATTTCTTGGAGTACTTCCTATCTACTCCAATCTACTCCGAACTACTTCCGGAAGTGCAAAACGAATGATCTGGAGTGAACTACTCTACTCCAGGAGGACTTTGGAGCAGCGAAACGAATGTACCCATTGTCAAGAGGTGCAGTTTCTGGAATATCTTTCACTAATCTTAACTTTTATTTTGCACATTTCCAATGCAATTTCACTGGTTAAAATGAGAAATGGTAACGTAATTTACACTGTTTAGAACTAATTTACACAAATTTGGACACTTTGTCTCTTCTCAGTACAAATTCATGAAATTTACCAGATGATCTCAGGCATCAAGGGCTTACAAAAATTAAAAATAACTGTTTTTCTATCTCTGTTTGTCTTTCTGTAGGCTATGGTAACGTAATTTACAGCTTAAAACGACAAAATCACTTTTCGACCTTCTTTTGCCTCCTGTGAAGTGAGTTTTCAATATATTTCAAAACCGTCAATTGCACCAAAAACTAGACTTTTCACACTTGGCAATGAAGTTCTTAAATTTGAGAATTGGTAAATATTAACATGATTAAAGTGGCCTTGAATCTTGGTAACGTAATTTACAAGAATTATGTGACTTTTTTAAATAACCCTAAAAACGTATTTATAGATTTCAAAATGAGTTACAAATTTTTTGTATGAAGGACATTATTGTTAGGCAGATTTCCATTCATTTCTCAAGTCAATACCAGCGAAAATAGTGCCGAAGCGACATATTATATGAAACCAAACAGCCTTTGGACATGCCATTTTTTCATTTTTCGGCCATTCAACATGTAATTTACCCCAGTTCCTATCACATATTACATGTATATCGTATATGACTAAATATCTATATAAGTATTCTAAATAACTGCCAAATTTCAAAATTGTAAAATGATTCTACGAGAAATGACAGCCAATACTCTTTGAACATTCTTTGTTTTTGGAATTTGCCCGTTTAACTGGGATTGAGCCAATTGCCCACTCACCACAAAGACAATGGCCCAATCATCACAAAGACAAAGGCCCATTCACCACAAAGACAATGGCCCAATCACCACAAAGACAATGGCCCACTCACCATTAAGACAATGGCCTACTCACCACAAAGACAATGGCCCAATCACCACAAAGACAATGGCCCAATCACCATAAAGACAATGGCCCAATCACCACAAAGACAATGGCCCAATCACCATAAAGACAATGGACCACTCACCACAAAGACATTGACCCACTCACCCACTGGCGTAGCCAGGATTTTTTTCAGGGGGGGCAAACCATCAAATCATTTCCCCAAAATTGTTGTCACTACCATTGGCTTTGTTTGATGTACACGTGTCTTGCGTTGTATTATAATGCTGAATAATTCTTTCACAATCCCGTTGCTGTAGTTGGTGCCTCTTAATTTTTAGTCTAGACAGGCAGTTAGATAAATTTTATGGCAGATATAACCGTTGAAAAATTGTGGATTTCTTTTGAAAAACTCAGGAAAATAAAAAAAATTCAATGAAATTACTGAAGACAGACTTTTGCCCCCCCCCACCCCCCCTGCTGGCTACGCCACTGCACTCACCGCAAAGACTATGGCCCACTCACCACAAAGACAATGACCAACTCATCATTAAGACAATTTTCCTCTCACCACAAAGACAATGGCTCACTCACCACAAAGTCAATGGCCCACTCAACACAAAGACTTTGGCCCACTCACCACAAAGACAATGGCCCACTCAACACTGAGACTTTGGCCCACTCACCACAAACACAATGACCCACTCACCATAAAGACAATGACTCACTCACCATTAAGAAAATTGCCCAATCACCACAAAGACATTGGTCCACTCACCACAAAAACATTTGCCCACTCACCATTAAGATAATTACTCACTGGCCACAATGTCTTTGTGGTGAGTGGGCCATTGTGTTTTTTAGTGATTGGGCCATTGTCTTTTTGGTGATTGGGCCATTGTCTTTTTGGTGATTGGGCCATTGTCTTTACAGAGAGTGGGCCATTGTCTTAATGGTGAGTGGGCCATTGTCTTTGTGCTGAGTGGGCCATTATCTTTGTGGTGATTGGGCCATCGGTTTGTGGTAAGTTGGCAATTGTCTTAATGCTGAGTGGGCCATTGTCTTAATGGTGATTTGGCCAATGTCTTTGTGGTGAGTGGGCCATTGTGTTTGTAGTGATTGGGCCATTGCTTTTTATGGTGAGTTGGCCATTGTCTTTGTGGTGAGTGTGTCATTGTGTTTATAGTGAGTGGGCCATTGTCTTAATGGTGAGTGGGCCTTGTCTTTGTGGTGAGTGGGCCAATGTCTTTGTGTTGAGTGGGCCATTTTGTTCGTGGTGAGTGGGTAATTGTCTTAATGGTGATTTGGCCATTGTGTTTTTGGTGATTGGGCCATTGTCTTTGTGGTGAGCAGGCCATTATCATTGGGGAGAGTGGGCCATTGTCTTTGTGGTGAGAGGGCAATTATCATAATGGTAATTGGTCCATTGTCTCTATGGTGAGTGGGCCATTGTCTTTGTGGAGAGTGAGTCATTGCATTTTTGGTGAATGGGCCCTTGTCTTTGTGAGGATTAGGCCATTGTCTTAATGGTGAGTGGGCAATTGTCCTTGTGGTGAGTGGGTCATTGTGTTTTTTTGGTGATTGGGCCATTGTCTTTGTGGTGATTGGGCCATTGTCATTGCAGAGAGTGGGCCATTATCTTTGTGGTGAGTGTGCAATTGTCTTAATGGTGATTTGTTTATTGTCTTTATGGTGAGCGGGCCATTGTGTTTTTGGCGATTGAGCCATTGTCTTTGTGGTGATTGGGCCATAGACTTGATGGTGAGTAGGCCATTGTCTTTGTGGTGAGTGGGCCATTGTCTTTGTGGTGAATAGACAAATGTCTTAATGGTGATTTGGTCATTGTCTTTGTGGTGAGTGGGCCATTGTGTTTTTGGTGATTGAGCCATGGTCTTTGTGGTGATTGGGCCAATGTCTTAATGGTGAGTGGGCCATTGTCTTTGTGGACAGTGGGCCATTGTCTTTGTGGTGACTGGGCCATTGTCTTTTTGGTGAGTGGGCCATTGTCTTTGTGGCGAGTGGGCAATATCTTTGTGCTGAGTGGGTGATTATCTTAATGGTGATTGGGCCAATGTCTTTGTGGTGAGTGGGCAATTGTCTTAATTGTGAGTGGGCCTTTGTCTCTGTGGTGAAACACAATGGCCAACACAATGGTCAACTCATCACAAAGACAATGGCCCACTTTCCACAAACACAATGGCCAACTCATCACAAAGACAATGGCCCACTCACCACAAACACAATGGCCCAATCACCATCAAGACAATGACCAGGTCACCATTATGATAATGGTCCACTCACCACAAAGACAATGGCCCACTCACCATTGAGTAATAGCCCAATCACCATAAAGACAATGACCCACTCACCATTAAGACACTGGCCCGATCACTAAAAAGAAAATGGCCCACTCAGCACAAACACAATGGCCCACTCACCACAAAGACAATGGCCCACTCACCACAAAGACAATGGCCCACTCACCACAAAGACAATGGCCCACTCACCACAAAGACAATGGCCCACTCACCATTAAGACATTGGCCAAATCACCATTAAGACAATGGCCCACTTGCCTCAAAGACATTGGCCCACTCACCCACTGGCCTAGCCAGGATTTTTTTCAGAGGGGGGAGGGCAAACCGTCAAATCATTTCCCCAAAATTGTTGTCACTACCAACGGCTTTGTTTGACGTACATGTGTCTTGTGTTGTGTTATAATGCTGAATAATTCTATCACAATCCCATTACTGTAGTTGGTGTCTCTTAATTTTTATTCTAGACAGGCAGTTAAGATAATTTTTATGGCAGATATAACAGTGGAAAAATCGTGGATTTCTTTTGAAAAACTCAGGAAAATAAAAAAAAATTCAAGGAAATTACTGAAGATGGAATTTTGGCCCCCCCCCTGCTGGCTACGCCACTGCTCTCACCGCAAAGACAATGGCCCAATCAACACAAAGACAATGGCCCACTCAACACAAAGACAATGGCCCACTAACCACAACGACAATGGACAACTCACCATTAAGACAATGACCAAATAACCATAAATACAATGGCCCACTCTCCACAAAGACAATGGCCCACTCACCATAAAGACAATGACCCACTCACCACAAAGACAATGGCCCACTCACCACAAACACAACGGCCCAATCACCATTAATACAATTGTCCACTCACCACAAAGGAAATGGCCCAATCACCACAAAGACAATGGCCCACTCACCATTAAGACAATTACCTGCTCACCACAAAGATATTGGCCCAATCACCAATAAGACAATGGCCCCCTCAATACAAAGACAATGGCCCACTCACCACAAAGACAATGGCCCACTCATCATAAAGACAATGGCCCACTCACCATTAAGACAATTGTCCACTCACCACAAAGGAAATGGCCCAATCACCACAAAGACAATGGCCCACTCACCATTAAGACAATTACCTGCTCACCACAAAGATATTGGCCCAATCACCAATAAGACAATGGCCCCCTCAATACAAAGACAATGGCCCACTCACCACAAAGACAATGGCCCACTCACCATAAAGACAATGGCCTACTCACCATTAAGACAATTGTCCACTCACCACAAACACAATGGCCCAATCACCACAAAGACAATGGCCCACTCACCATTAAGACAATTACCTGCTCACCACAAAGATATTGGCCCACTCACCATAATGACAATGGCCCACTCACTATTAAGACAATTACCTGCTCACCACAAAGATATTTGCCCACTCACCATAATGACAATGGCCCACTCACCATTAAGAAAATTTCCCACTCACCACAAAGCATAGGCGTACGGCGCGCGCAATTTTTGGGGGGGGCGAGCGACATTTGCCCGAACTTCACGATTTAAATTTATAAACATTTCAAATTAAATTGCCTGGAATTCATTAATTTTCAGTAGTTTTTATTTAATCATCTGCCCGAATTTTTTAGCCTTTTTGCCCGAATCTTACTGTTTCCCAAACAGGGGGGGGGGCCCCCCCCCCTCTGATATGCCTATGCCACATGGTTTTGGTCCACTCGCCATTAAGATAATTACTCACTGGCCACATTGTCTTTGTGGTGAGTGGGCCATAGTCTTTGTGGTGAGTGGGCCAATGTCTTTGTGGCAAATGGGCCATTGTCTTAATGGTGATTTGGCCAATGTCTTTGTGGTGAGTAGGCCATTGTGTTTGTAGTGATTGGGCCATTGTATTGGTGGTGATTGGGCCATTGTCTTAATGGTGAGTGTGCCATTGTCTTTGTGGTGAGTGGGCATTAAGACAGTGGCCCACTCACCACAAAGACAATGGCCAAATCACCACAAATACAATGGCCCACTCACCACAAAGACAATGGCCCAATCAACACAAAGACTTAGGCCCACTCACCACAAACACAATGGCCCTCTCAGCCAAAACACAATGGCCCACTCAATACAAACAAAATGGCCCAATCATCATTATTATCCACTTGCAGGGCCGTTCCCTAGTTCATTAGCAAAATTTAGAGGGCTGCTGATTCCCCATAACGGCCCTCGATTCTCAATAACGGCCCTTGTTTACATTTCAGAGGGCCGTTATAGAATTCAAAGTGTCAAAGAGCTAACAATGGTGACGTTACAATGGTAGGCCTGCTGTTGTGACATCATCACTCATGGCGTCACAATTGCCACATGACAATTGTGACATCACCAGTGATGACGTCACAATTGAACAACAAGCAGTGAAGTGATTGTTCTGACATTGTTAGCATAAGATTTGCTTGGCAAATGGATAATAATATATATATATAAAGTTTTATTAGACATCTGAATATCAAGAAGATACATGTGTCCGCAAAAAATAGGAAAAAATACAACAATAAAAGAAATCAAAAACTATTCTACATCTATAAGAAATTTACACAATGAAAGTCAAATCTTAGGTAGTTTACAATAATGGTCCCAGTTCATCGAATTAAAAATGCAAATATATCAATTATAAATTAAAAATGCAAATATATCAAAATACAAGTGTCCAATGTCATTCAAATACAAGTCATGTCCATGTCACAAGAAATGTCTCAAGGAGTTGTTCAGGCAAGCATGAACAGCGGCAACCGCTCGATTACGTCCATGCTATAGGCTGAGTATAGCGCCAGTCAGTCAGCTCAGGCAAACATTGCTGAGTCAATAATCGCAGTTATCACACAATAATTTCACAAAATGCCACAAGACAATTGTTGGCTTGGTGGACAGAGAGGCTTTCAGCTAAAAAGTACTATTTTTATTTATCATAATTATTCCTGACATACTCTTGTTACTTCATTACTTTATTTAGGTAGGTCCCTAAGGCTTGTATGATTTCGGGCCTTTTGTCTGAAAGAATTGATATGAATTGCTGGGTTTTATCAAGATTATTATAGTTAGGGATCAGACTGCTAACTTTATGTGAAAGCTCATGCCTAGGGACAGCGTTATTATAGCAAGTTAGGAGGCAATGGATTTCATCCTCTACTTCACCTGTGTCACATTTATCACATTTTCTTTCCTCTATTGGGGTTTTTGGAATATCATGTCTGCCTGTTTCTATTCTCAGATTATGAGAGCTTACTCTAAATCTTGCTATATTGCAGTATGTTTTCTTAGAGAGATTTAGATTTAGATAGGGTTCCAGACAGTAACTGGTCTTAAACAATTTATATGAGCGCAGCTTGGGAAATTTATCTGAATCATGTATATCATTTAAAATTCTGCTCTGCTCTGTGCTATACAGTTGATATTTTACTTCCTTTATCGACGAGTTGGGTTCAGAGGTTTCCCAATCAATAATGTTTGCTTCAGTCATTATTTTCCCTATTTTGCTGTACCAACCATTGTGACCATTATTGTATAGTTTTTCTTGTATTAAAAGGCATTTATTCAGGATGTCTTGACTTGGTAGATTTTTAATTCTTGCCCAGTAGGTTACTGAGGCTATTTGTTGTCTTACTTTAAGGGGGAATCTACCTGTCTCTGCGTATACTGCTAGTGTTGGTGTTTGGCGTCTTACACTAAGGATGTGTTTAAGATACCCTATCTGTATTTTCTCAATTTTAGCGATTTCCGTTGTACTGGACCAGAAGGTACTGTTGTACTCTAGGATAGGTAGTATATAACTGTCAAACATTTTAATAGCTAAGGACGGGGGTATATAACCTAAGGAGGGTCTCATTTTTCCATGTAGAGCAAAAAGTGCCTTTTGGGCTTGGGTAGCTATGTAGTCTGGCATCTCTTTATGAATATTTCTATGTGAGCTGATAGTGTGGCCCAGGTATTTGAACCTGTCAACCTTTTCAATTATCTGATTATCATATAGGAAGTGAGAGTTACTCTTGGTGCCAATCTGCATCACTTTAGTCTTTGAGGTATTTACGATAAGGTGCCATTTGCAGCAAAAGTTATGCAGCATATCAATGCTATTTTGCAGACCTTCAGCAGATTCCGATATCAGGACTATGTCATCTGCGTATAGTAAATGTGTAAAAACTGTACCATCTATGTCTATTCCATCTGCAATATTTAAGTATCCTGGGAGATCAGATAAGAATTCATTAAAAAATTTCGGGCTTAAAATACCACCCTGAAGAACTCCAAATATACTGTCTATTGGAGTGCTTAAATTTCCATGTTGTTGTACCTTAGCTTGGGCTTTTTCAAACATACTCATGATTATTTTGAGCATTTTCGAACCCATTTGTTTCTTACTTAATTTGTAGTAGAGGGCATTTCTGTTAATATAATCAAAGGCCTTTGTGAAGTCCACAAAGCATAAATATACAGGTTTCTTTTTGGATTGTTGATGGCTAACAATAGTGTCTAATACAAATACACAGTCTGTTGTTCCGCGAGAGGGCGTGAAACCAAATTGAAAAGGGTCATCTAGGGCCATGGCATCATTTTTAAAGTAAAGTCTGGCATTTAGGATAGAGTCAAATGTTTTGGCCATTGCAACTGTTATGGTTATTTTTCTATAATTGTCTGGATTGGAACAATCACCTTTTTTATGGAGAGCATTTATAAGCCCTTCTGCCCACTGCGTGGGGTATTCACCTTTATCAAAGATATAGTTAAAGATAGCACAGAAAGGAACTGTTAGCTCATCTGCTACATATTTGTAAAACTCTCCACTTATTCCATCTATCCCTGCTGCTTTATTGTTTTTAAGTTTATTCAGGTGTGATGCTACCTCAGTTTCTGCAATCTTACTATCACATATTCTCATACTTATTGTGTCAGGAACCTCATTTGTTAGGATTATTTGGTCTACTTTACTGTTTATTTGTGACATGTGTTCTTGATCAAAGTGGGGACATATTGGTGGGTGCATTTGTTTTGTGAAGTATTCATGAAAAGTGTCTATGTCTGGTCGTATGGATGTTTTTGTTTGTGTATTGGTGAGTTTATTCCAGAGTTTCCAGCACTCTGCTTGATTACTATTCTGTAGTCTATCCAGTTCATTCCTATTTGATTTTTGATGTAATCTTTTCTTACGCTGGATGGTGTACTTGTATTGTTTATGCAATAATTTATATTCCAGGTTATGTGATTCAATATTTAGATCATGTGTTTTAGCATAATCATTAGCAGTTTTCCTAGCTACTTTACATTCATGATCATACCATGCATTTCTTGGAAAAGTGTTAGTTGTACTTTTAATTTGCAGCTCTCTACATAGTCATAGGTGGATTTGATCACAGAGTCTACATTGGCATCGCTACTTAGGTTACATGACAGGTCAATAAGTTTATCCTGAACCAAGTCACCTTTTAGCATTACCTTATATTGTGGGATTTTGTCTCTGTCAAAAACATACCGAAAACGCTTATTGGGGAGACTTGTTTTAGGCTTAGTTTGTACAGGTATATCTGAGGTGAGATTGCAGTTCAGTGAAAATGTTAATGGGACATGATCAGATTCAACTAATTTAGAGCATAAGGTAAAGTTTAACATTGATTCAGAGGAACTTTTCGTGCTCAGGAGATAATCTACAGTGCTTTTACCAAGCGGGGCATGACACGTAAAATCATCAGTGTTGTTGGCATTGATAAAACCGTTCATTATTCGCATGCCACTATTTATGCACATTTGGGTAAGTTCTTTCCCAAAATTATTATGGGTTTTATCTCTCATTTGTCTTTCTTTGGAGTACCAGTCATTATTTTGTTCATTATTGGGGACTGAGGTCCCATAATTTAGATTTGCCATAAGATCATTGTCTTTACCATTTACATTTATAACAATATCGCTCAAACCTCCAGTGCGGCTGTTGAAGTCACCACACAAAACAACAAAAGGGGTGGACGCAAGAAAGCGAGCTATATCTGTTTGAAGAGTTTGAAAAATATCATTAAATCCAGAGTTAAGATATATTTTTGATCCGGCTGGTGGTATGTAAGTGCCGCCAATTATAAACGGAGGTTGATTATTTTGTTTAAGACTTAACCAAATTACATGTTCATTATGCTTCTCTACTTTGACTAGATTTTTCACTGTATCTTTAATTAGCACTGCTATGCCACCAGAGGGCCGTTTAGCACGTGGATGTTTATATTTGCGTTGGCAATGAATATACTCAAAATTTGGTAATGATGGGCTGAAGTTATCAAGTTTCATTGTTTCAAACAGAAAGATAATTTCATATTTAGAGAAGAAATTTCTTATACTATCTAGTTCTAGTTTACTGCCCATTCCCTGGATATTCCAGAAGAGCACTTGTACACCACAAAGTGTGCTCGAGGCTATGTCAAATTGACGTGGATCATTATTTGTTAAGTTAGGGAGCTCAAGGTCACATGAAGTTTCATTATTGCGAGTATGACTTAAGTGATTTACTTGATTGCAAAGTACAGAGTCATCTAACTAGATGTAGTTTTTGTTTAGGAATATCAACAGCACTCATTTCCATGTTGGAGGGCCTTTAAGCAGTTGCTGCTGGTCCATCCGATATATTTTTGTATAATGTTTTAAGGACTTTATTATATTAAATTTATATTGACATTTTTAAAATTATCTTTTACTTGAAAATCTAAACTGATATTGGACACTCTTTAAAAACATCGGACATTTACAAGTTTAATCACTAGAACTGGGACCAGTATTGTAATAATAACATTATACTTAACCTTGTTTTTAGCTTTCTGTAGATTAGTGTAGACTTTGATTTTGCTTTGTATTTTGATATTGATGACACATGTATCTTTTTTGATATTCGGTTTGTCATAATAAAAGTTTATATATATATATTTATTATTTACAGCGTCAGTTACATTTTTTGCTTTTCTTGAGCTAAGGAAGTTGCAAGGAGATTCACAGTTTACAATTGAGTAGTTGGCACTAGCCCCTGAGATTGTGTTTTCTGTAGTCCTATCTGTTATCCTATTAATCAAATAGTCATTTATGTTTGTATTATTTGCCTCTCTATCGCTGTCCAGCTCAAGCACAACAGATTGATTGTTTAGCAGAATGTCCAAGCAGGGCAAGGGAACTGAGACCAGATCATTGAAATTTCTTGAGTGAATAATAGTAATAACACTACCTTTTTTCGGGCCCTATGCTGTTTGATTGGCCCTCGGTCATGTCCAGCAGCCCTCGTGATTGCACAGCAGCCCTCGCGCTGCTCGTGCTGCTTTGAATCACTTGGGCTGCTGGACATGACCTTGGGCCATTCAAACAGCATAGCGCCCTCAAAAGTAGTGTTATTGTTATATTATTGCCACATACCAGGGCCGACAAGTAAGAGATTGTCACCATTTTGCCATATGACAATCTCCCATAATGGCCCCCCACCAGGGCCATTAAAATCATTGTCGGCCCTCTTGCAGGGCCAACAATGAATAATGGCCCTCTATCAGGGCCGACAATGAAATATCTCCAATAACGGCCCTCGACCAGGGCCGATATGATTATTGTCGGCCCTCCTGCGAGGGAAAAAAAAAAATTTCTGAAAAAAAAAAAAATCGAAAAAAAAATTCAAAAAAAAAAAAAAAATTTCGCAAAAAAAGAAATTCCCCCCCAAAAAAAAATGTCCCCAAAAAAAAAAAAATTTGGAAAAAATTTTTTTCTAAAAAAACACAATTTCCAAAAAAAAAAAAAATTTAAAAAAAAATTTACCAAAAAAAACAAGGAGCTTTGGCATTTACCTATATTGTTAACCAAACAAGTATTTACACGTCCCATCTTCTATGCTGCGGCATTTTCATATTATCGGAATAAGGTAGGCCTATAACTTTCTGAAGTGTGGCAATAATAGTAATAACGAGACTTAGCTTCGGGCAATATGGGATTTTGACAGCCCTCGAGCACGGCCATTTCAGCCCTCAAGTCTTGTCGGCCCTCGCTTCGCTCAGGGCCGACAATGAACTTTCGGGCTGAAATGGCCCTGCTCTTGGGCTGTCAAAATCCCATATTGCCCTCACAAGTCCCGTTATTGTTATATTAAGACAATTTGTCACTCACCACAAAGATATTTGGCCCACTCACCACAAACACAATGGCCAACCCATCACAAAGACAATGGCCCACTCACCACAAAGACAATGGCCCACTCACCACAAAGGAAATGGCCCAATCACCACAAAGACAATGGCCCACTCACCATTAAGACAATTACCTGCTCACCACAAAGATATTGGCCCACTCACCATAATGACAATGGCCCACTCACTATTAAGACAATTACCTGCTCACCACAAAGATATTTGCCCACTCACCATAATGACAATGGCCCACTCACCATTAAGAAAATTTCCCACTCACCACAAAGCATAGGCGTACGGCGCGCGCAATTTTTGGGGGGGGCGAGCGACATTTGCCCGAACTTCACGATTTAAATTTATAAACATTTCAAATTAAATTGCCTGGAATTCATTAATTTTCAGTAGTTTTTATTTAATCATCTGCCCGAATTTTTTAGCCTTTTTGCCCGAATCTTACTGTTTCCCAAATTTTTTGGGGGGGGGGGGCCCTCCTAAATTTTGGGGGGGGGCCCCCCCCCTCTGATATGCCTATGCCACATGGTTTTGGTCCACTCGCCATTAAGATAATTACTCACTGGCCACATTGTCTTTGTGGTGAGTGGGCCATAGTCTTTGTGGTGAGTGGGCCAATGTCTTTGTGGCGAATGGGCCATTGTCTTAATGGTGATTTGGCCAATGTCTTTGTGGTGAGTAGGCCATTGTGTTTGTAGTGATTGGGCCATTGTATTGGTGGTGATTGGGCCATTGTCTTAATGGTGAGTGTGCCATTGTCTTTGTGGTGAGTGGGCATTAAGACAGTGGCCCACTCACCACAAAGACAACGGCCCAATCAACACAAAGACTTAGGCCCACTCACCACAAACACAATGGCCCTCTCAGCCAAAACACAATGGCCCACTCAATACAAACAAAATGGCCCAATCATCATTAAGACAATTTGTCACTCACCACAAAGATATTTGGCCCACTCACCACAAACACAATGGCCAACCCATCACAAAGACAATGGCCCACTCACCACAAAGACAATGGCCCACTCACCATTAAGACAATGGCCCAATCACCACTAAGACAATGGCACAATCACCATTAAGATAATTGCCAACTCTCCACAAAGACAATGGCCCACTCACCACAAAGACAATGGCCCACTCACCACTAAGACAATGGCCCACTCACCACTAAGACAATGGCCTACTCATCACAAAGACAATGGCCCACTCACCACAAAGACAATGGCCCATTCACCACAAAGACAATGGCCCACTCACCACAAAGACAATGGCCCACTCACCACAAAGACAATGGCCCACTCACCACAAAGGCAATGGCCTACTCATCACAAAGACAATGGCCCACTCACCACAAAGACAATGGCCCACTCACCACAAACACGATGGCCAAATAACCATAAAGACAATGGCCCACTCTCCACAAAGACAATGGCCCACTCACCATAACGACAATGGCCCAATCACCACTAAGACAATGGCCCACTCACCACAAAGACAATCATCCTTATAGAACAAATTTATAGTCTATCCACGCAAATCATCCTAAAATTATTGTAACCAAAAAATGTAGAACTTTTATTTTTTAAAAATGATTGATCAATGGATCAATCTATTACCAATTTGCTCACCAGGGGTCGTTCCTCGGTACGAGGGGAGGAGCCGCAAGCAGCTTGATCTAATACCAATTTTGGGCAAAGCAAGAGTCTCCAGGGCCGTAGCCTGCAGGGGGCGGGGGTTGGGCAGCTACCCTCCCCCTAGAATTTTACAAAGTAAAAAAAGATGTTTAACTTAAGGTGGCTCGCTACTCATGTAATTACGTCATGTGAGCACATTTCCGCACAGCCAGGCAGGCCCTATAACGTCACAACAGCAGCTTAGCTCTGCTGAGACATTTTCAGCATCATTTTAAATTCTGAAAATTTTATACAGCGGCTGCTTTATTGGGCATTTGTGCCACTTCTCTTGGTGTTAGAGACTTCTCGTTTGAAGCATTAGATGCGCTATGAAGAATACTATAAACCAACGGACTTTCAGCTTTATACTTTAAGAAGAAAATTTCTACAAGCGATTTTCGGCAAGCATGTTTAATTTCGCAAAAATGACTCTGTTATATAAATAAATTAATATATCAATTTCCAGGCCCGTTGGAAGCCTTGTCAATATTATTACATTGGTCCTCACTTAATTTGGAAACATATGACAAAGAAATAGAAAATTCTATCTAGCCGTTTTTTTTTAGCGCTTTGCTTTATAAAAAGATAAAAATTTTCAAAATCGAAACTTTTGTTCCGAACCCATAGAAAAGTTCTTTAAAATAAATATATCTCTCTTGAATTATAATCAGCTTTTCCATAAAACAGTCCTCTTTAATTCCATGCTTCATTTAATAACATAGGATGAACGGCCACTGAATGGCAGGGAAAACTTCACAGTAAAAAAATTAAGAAAAAAATTGAGTTTTTCAGATACGCATGGACTGACTCTCTTTTACACAACCTCAAATATTTTGAAAGAAAGGCTGGTAGCGACCACTTTCGTTTATATATCCTTGCTACAAACTATATTTTGGATCATTTTAAACTATTTTCAAGAAATCCTATCTTAGAAAGTTAAATGTTTAATTTTGCTTGATTCTTCTATAGTGTGTATGCTTCCAAACCGGTCTTAGCATGCTTAGCCCCCTAGGATCTTGCTCAGCCTACGCCCTTGGTCTAGCTGAGACTCTCCCAATTAAAAATTAAATTTTGGCCGTATCATTAGCAAATCCAGAGGGGTTTTAAGGGGTTCAACCCCCCCTTGACCTGTAGATTGAAAAATCACAATATTTCCAGAACTCCCCCCCCATATATATGTATATTTTTTTAATTCTTTGAAAAAGGCCTATTTGTTTGATTTCAATAAATAAAAAAGAAATGCATTCATAATTAAGTTATTGAACTCTTTTCCACTGCAGGTTGAATTAATTAAGATAACATTCTAATATTTTTCTGTCGCATGTATATTGGCAAGCATAAGCCTATGAGTTTCAACTGGCTATTATAAATTTTAAATTGACTAGCCTAGGTCATCTTGATCACTGTTGATAGTTGATACACAAGGATGGGTACTATGTACGCCATGCAAGTTTTGTGAATCTATTAAACAACACCAGAGCTTTATGTGTAGCCTAGAGCTATCTCCGACATAGGCCTATATATATATAGGAGTAAATCTTAAGTCACAGCCTATGAAATGTAAAATCAGAAGAAAGTTTAACCAATCCGCATCCAGGAGTTCAGGTAAGATCTTTGTATACAAGATACAATGTTCATTTTATTTAAACTCGGATTTTGAAACAAATAACGTTAGCAAAGATTTATGCTATTATGTCCGAGGTAGATAACAAGGAAAAAAGACTGGAACAATTAAAATAAAACTGGATAAGAATAAAGTTTGCATAAAATTTAAAGAAATTACTTGAATGTTACTGCCCAGGAAACACTCCCAGGCAGGCCCGGCTTGGGCCCGCGCCGGGCTGCCTAGAGGGCCCCATACCGGCAGCCCGCTTGGGCCCAGCTGCGGGGTTGTCACAGGGGCCCGCAGTGGCCCAGAGTGGGCTTGGGCCCAAGTTGGGCCCATAACAGGCCCCATGAGGGAAATAGATATCGGGCCCCTGTTGGGCCAAAGTGGGTCCCAGTTCAAATTGGCGTGGGCCCACAATGGGCTACACCCTGGCCTCAAGCATTGTATTATTTGGCACATATTGGCCCAAGGTGGGACCAAGATGGGCCCAAGGTGGGCCCAAAGTGGGACCAATATGGGCCCACGGCAGGCCCAAAGTGGGCCCAAGACAGGCCCAAAGTGGGTCCCAGATGAAGCTGCCATGGGCACAGAATGGGCTACATACCGGCCACTAGCAGTATACCATTGGGTAGACCTTGGTCCAAGTTAGGGCCAAACTGGGCCCCAGTTCGAGCTATCATGGGCACAGAATGGGTTAGACCCTGGCCTCAGATATTATGCCACATATGGGCCCAAAATGGGCCCGAAGTGGGTCCCAGATCAAGCTACCATGGGCTGAGAAAGGGCTACACACCGGCCTAGATATTGAGCCACATATGGGCCTCAGCTGGGCCAAAAATGGGTCCCAGTTCAAAATACCATGGGCGCAGAATGGGCTACATACCGGCCACAGATATTGTGCCACATATAGGCCCAAGCTGGGCCCGAAGTGGGTCCCAGTTCAAACTACCATGGGCACAGAATGGGCTACATATTACCGGCCTCAGATAATTATAGTGCCACATATGGGTCCAAGCTGGGCCCGAAGTGGGTCCCAGGTCAAGCTATAACGGGCAGAGAATGGGCTACATACCGGTCTCAGATATTGTGCCACATATAGGCCCAAGCTGGGCCTGAAGTGGGTCCCAGTTCAAACTACCATGGGCACAGAATGGGCTACATATTACCGGCCTCAGATATTGTGCCACATATGGGTCCAAGCTGGGCCCCAAGTGGGTCCCAGTTCAAGCTATAACGGGCACAGAATGGGCTACATACCGGTCTCAGATATTGTGCCACATATAGGCCCAAGCTGGGCCCGAAGTGGGTCCCAGTTCAAACTACCATGGGCACAGAATGGGCTACATATTACCGGCCTCAGATATTGTGCCACATATGGGCCCAAGCTGGGCCCGAAGTGGATCCTAGTTCAAGCTACCACGGGCACAGAATGGGCTACATACCGGCCTCAGATATTGTGCCACATATGGGCCCAAGCTGGGCCCGAAGTGGATCCTAGTTCAAGCTACCACGGGCACAGAATGGGCTACACACTGGCCTAAATATCGTGCCGCATATAGGCCCAAGCTTGGCCCACTTCCAATGGCTGCAATCAGAGTATAAGCAACTTTTTAGAGCATTAAAAACACACACAGAACTTTTCATTTTCAGTATTCAATAAAAATTTATATAATTTTTCATTCATAAAATTTAAAATTCACGAAAATATTTAGTAATAGACGGTAAACATTTACATGAATATAACTTAAAGTAAAATTTCTGAGGAAAAAAATTCTTGAAGTGGAAATATGTAAGCAACTATACACACTTCGTTTAACTTGAATCTGTTCTAGGCCCAATGGAAGTTGCTGATATGAAACACACATAATTATACAGTTTTAAACATAGGCTGCGCAGCAGCAAACCTTCAGCGAATAACACCTTTAGAAGATTACAATAATATCATAAAATTGGTGCGTTTACGAAATTGCTTAGGCCTATAGGTATGCAATAGGGGTCGAGTAGTGGCCTTCCATTATCTCTATTTTTTCAATGATTCATAAAGTGTTATATGCATCAAGAAGCACTGCTAAATTGCATAGGTGGTTTGTTTAGAAAAATGCATTACTGTATATGCAATAGTGGGGAAGTTTTGGCTCCGATATAAAAAAAATTATTTTAAATATTTTTTCTCAATATTACAAAAACAATAGAATAGCCATCTGTCAGACCATGAAAAGGCACAACTAGACCATACAAGCCATATGTGTACCAAACTTCATCCATGTATATGGAATAGTGACCGGATGTTGGGCCAGAAACAAAAATAATAATTTTTATGTTTTTTTCAATATTTGAAAAAGTATATAATATTTCCATCAGACCTTTCAAAAGGCACAACTAGACCATATTGATCATATTTGTACCAAAGTTTATCCATGTACATGCAATAGTGAGCAAGTCTTAGCCCAAAAAACAAAAAAAATATGTTTTTATATTTTTTCTCATTTTTTCAGAAAGAATAGAATATCTGTCGATGAGACCATCAAAAGGCACAACTAGACCATATAGGCCACGGGTGTAGCAAATTTCATCCATGCACATGCAATAGTGACCGAGCCTTGGCCCGGAAACGAAAAAAAAATTTTTTTTATATTTTGTTAATTATTTCAAAAAGTATTTAAGATCTATTCATCAGACCATCAAAAGGCACAACTAGACCATACAGGCTAGATGTGTACCAAATTTCATCCACATACATTCAATAGAGGCCGAGTGACGGGCCGGAAACGATCTATCCGCCCGCCGCCCGACCGCCCGCCCGCCCGCCCGGCGGACGGACAGCATTTTTACCCAAGTGATTACAATACCTTCTTCGAACTTCGTTCGCTGAAGGTAAAAATTGTTGGAAGTCTGTATGCTGCTCCCATAACGAAATGGTGTTACCAAATTTCTGCTCACTTTTTTACATGTGCCTATATTCCATATTTATGAGCAACAGTGTACTTTTAAAAATTGTGTAATACATAATGACAATAATAATATACAGAACTTTGCTCTGAAAGTAATTACACCCCGAAATGATTTGCCATTGAATTACATGTCGAACATGTCTCATGGTAAATGGACGCGCTACTGTAGATATAGTAGGAAACCTCAATGGTATTATACTTGCATTGTATCAATATTACAGGCAATGTCCGTGACGTTATAGCCATTACCACGGGGCAAGTTTAAAATAGAATTAAAATAGAATTCAATGGCAAATGATCGAGGGGTGTATAGTGTATACCTTCAAGAAAAACAATGCTCTATATTTATATTTCACCAAATAAATCTTAGAAACAAGTCTGTTTTTAGTATACATGTACAAATGTACAAGGGGTGTCCCAAAAGTTCTGACCATTTTTTTTGGCAGACCTTTCTGTTTGAAATAGCTTAATGAAATTTTCACAGAATAAATTTCAGGTATGTGACCATCTATCTTGAAAAAATCAAAACTGTAAGAAGTGTTTAAGTTACTGTTCTGTTACCATGGATACGAGAGGTCAGTGCATCCAGCGCAGCTCAATTTATCGAAAAAAAATCAGCCAATTACCTGTTAAAAGTCACAGAATTTACAGTAAAAAAAACCCAAATTATTGCAAGCAAAATTTAATGTATTTTTTGATAGGCTTGAAGTCTTTCAAGATATCTTCCATTACACTATAAACATTTACTTATATTTTTACCTGATCAGCTGAGGCAATTACCAAAGGCTTTCTCCAGCAGTTGCCTAACAGCGCTTGAGACAGTTTGGCTGAAACAATCTACTGTCAAGAAGCAGTGTTGAAGAACCTTGGGTTCTCAACCCAATCTCATCTGCTTTAATTACCAGATTTGGCCTTTTGTAACTTTTGGTGATACTAAAATATTATATACCATTTCAAAAATTAAAGAAATAATAATCATTACGAGAAATGAAGCAGAAGCCACATACACTGAAATTCCACAATTTAGGAACAGACTGGTTTGGAGGACCCAGGTGATTGCCTCAGCACAGGGGTTAAACTGATCCATAGTGACTTTACATGTAAATGAAAAATTTTGTGATACTGTTCGGTTTCCAAATAATATTTTTCATGATCATCCATTGCATATTTACGGTAAATTCCTTGGTTATTTACAAGCCTAAACTCTTGGATTTGGCGTAAAAAATTGAGCTGTGCTGGTTGAACTGACCTTCTGTTTCCATGGCAACAGAGAAGTTATTTAAACAGTCCCAACAGGTACCATATTTTCTAAATAGATAGTGAAATACATTAAATTGATTCTATGAAAATTTCATTCAGCTACTTCAAATAGAAAGGTCTGCCAAAAAAATTGGTCAGAACTTTTGGGAAACCCCTCGTATTATGTAAAATGTTACATTTTTTGGATACTTTCAAATGTGCACTAATGATCAAGCATCATTTAAAAATATAACAATGCTTTTAAAAACCATGACATTTTCAGTTTTCCTTGTCCAATAATAATAAAAACAGACACAGACCTCATATATATATGGTCCTGACAAGCATATTAGAACCTTCTGTTTTTGCATTTTAATGATGCTCAGTGTATCACTGCTGGCACTGATCTTTGAATCATGATATAAAGAGTTCAACAAAAATAAGTCCCCTTTACACATACCTGAATATCTCTAAGACATCTTCTCTGATCTTAATAAAAGTTTACCAGTTTGAAGGCCTGTGTGTTGGTATTTTGTTTGTATATTCGCAGCTTGATTGCTACATTTTTGTCTGAGCAAGCAAACCCTCGATGCACATAGCCTTCTTTTCAAAAATTTTGATTTTAGGCTTGGCCCCTAAAACTTATTTACAAAAAGGTACTCAAACTACACTCAAATGATTTCCAGGGGACCCAGACACCTCTAAATAGCCAACACCGGTGCTGATGGGGGGTAAAACACAAACTCACTCACCCCAAGGGTCTTCTGTTGTCCAATAAATATGTTTTAGAAACAAAATTTCTCCAAATTATTGATGAAGTATATCAAACTGGTGGCTCCTCAAATGTTGAAATTGGTCATATCCATCGGAAAAGCCACAGATTTTTGAAAACATGGGTAGGTACACTCGAAGGTTGCTGGCTCAGTCAGGAATAATGGCACTGAGCTACAAATAGACATATTTAGGGTCAATATACAGGCCTTTAAATTAACCAACTTTTATAAAAATCAGAGAAGGAATCCTCGAGATATTTGAGTTTAGTTAGGGGAGGGGGCTTACTTTTGTTGAACTGTTTATATTATACTCAATTCAATCAAGGCTGGCCACAACATGGCATTACATACTTTACATACTGTAATATAATTAATTCAGTTTTCACTTATATAGTGTAGCTTGTTTGTCCAATAAGGATAATTCCAATGTCTCACAGTTCTCAATGCGACATAGGGCATATGTCCAATTGAGTTATACAAGGGTAAATCCATGACGGTCCATGTATTCAAATCCATGAAAAGATCAATGATAAATTGATATGCTTGTGTTTGTTCCGTCACTTCTGTGAACCAAGGTAATCCGTGAACATCATCAACAAAATTTTGTCATTCTTGAGCACAATTATGTAGCCATGTATTTTGTGATTATACTGTGTTGCAGGTTAGATTTCCCTTGCCATGACGGTGGTGTAACATGTGTAATGTATGGTAGGATGCCCTGCTTCCTCGCCGGTCCATGTCACATACTTCGCGTCATGTAACCATTGTCTTTCATTCGAATCAATTTCTTTTCAGTAACCCTGCAACAAATTTTTTCTAAATATATTTATAAAAGAAAAAAATAGTGCAAAATAATTACACAGAAACATAAAAAAGCACTGAAATGTAAATACAAACACTAATAGTTATATTATTTCTCAATAAGACAAGAATTATAATTGTAATTCTACCTTGTGTTGCTTTGTTATTATGAGATGTATTCCCCTGTGAAGATTCCAGTCTTCTATTGACTTTGATAGCTTCTTGTATACAATGACCGTTCAAATTATTCCTGAAAAAAACCCCCAAAAATTAACATAAATGACACACAAAAAATGAAACTGATTTATTATTATTATGTCATTTATATGCCACAACATATATGTATAGGTTATAACGAGTTTGAGGTGTATAACTAACATTTCAGGTGCTTATTTACCTAGGGCTTTAGCCTACAGAGCAGGGGGAATACACAGTGAACTCTTAGCTCTACCAATAGGAAACATGTTGCTGTTATTAATTTCCTCTCATGATTGAACCATCTGGTTCCAAGCCCCCTCCCCCTCCATGCCCTAACCTTGCCCTCTCCGTGCCCCAACCTTGTCCAGTCTTTGCCCCAACCTTGCCCCTCTGAGCCCCAACCTTGCCCCATCTGTGCCCTTACCTTGCCCCCTCTGGGCCCCAACCCTGCCCCTTTTAGCAGTGAAATCACTATGTTGGGGAGAGAGTATCTGCCCCCCATTATTGGACCTGTACCCCCTATATGAAAATTGTTGCCTTAGTTGAAACATAATAATAAGCACAACTTGTGCTCACCCTCCTCTAGAAAAGCGTGCACCCCAAAAGATGCCCCCGGTCCCCCACCAAGATAGCCCCATTTTGTAGCTGCTCCTCTGTCAGGACGGGCAAGACCTACCACCAAGACCCACAATGTAACACCAAGTGCTGCTCTTGGCTTAAACCACCAATCTTGCTCCCTCTGGGCCCGAACTTTGCCCTATCTGGGCCCCAACTTTGCCCTATCTGGGCCCCAACTTTGCCCTATCGGGGCCCCAACTTTGCCCTATCTGGGCCCCAACTTCACCCCCTATGGGCCCCAAACCCAACCCCCCCCCCGGCCCCTAAACCAAACCCCCAAACCCAACCCCAACCCCTCCCCCCCAACTGGGCCAAATCTTGCCCCTTTTTGGCCCCTGTCCACCGGTACAGAGATCACGGTCAGCACTTTCTGAATGAGTTTAACCTGTATTTAAAATGAAATCAAGTGCTAGAGCTCTATGACATTGTGTCAGGTTGGATTAACCTACCCCGTACTGGCTCTAGTCTAAGGCTCTATTGAATAGAAATATTTTGTCTGCATAATGCCATTCACTAATAATTTAACAGTGTCAGTATTTGCAATGTTTGTTTTTCTTCTTTTTCTGTCAAACAATTGAAATACATAATCTAAAGGACTTGTAGGCCAACTTCACAACCTTAAACTATTAGTGAAATGCTAGTTTTTGCCATTTTCATGCTCTGAAGAAAATGATTAAGCAATTGAAAATTGTTTGTGCTCAATTTCAGCTACTAATAGTAAACTGCAAGGAAACACATGGGGTCAGTAATAGCCAGTGATGAATAAGAATTAAGTTTAACAAATAAAGGACTTACCTTGACATATTTCACCATGAAATGACTATTTTATAGTGTCAGAACAGCTCTCCTCCTTCATTGTTTGATTGACCAAGTTGACTGAGCAGAAGACAATTTTCCAGACGGTTTAGCCTGCCCCTACTGGTGATTTCATGATTTCCCTCCAAATATTGCATGGGGTAGACACGGGGCAGACAGGGGCAACCCAATGGGCAGCCCATGTTAAGCCCATGTCCTGTGCCTCATAAAATACCAAAATTACCAAAACTAAATTATATTTAAAAATAATAAAATAGAGGGTTCCACAGTAACAATGGCAGCCCATGTGGGGCCCATCCATTACCTATTGGGTACCCATACGAAATGCTTAACATGATATTTTTTTATCCTAATGATATTTTTTCATCCTCAAAAACAAAGGATGGTTCCAGTGTAGTTGGTGCAGCCCTTGTCGGGCCTATATCTGACCCATTGAGGTTTTCCACATAAATTGGCCAACCCCAAACTTATCTGTTTTTGATAAAAAGAATTGGGTACTAGGGTTAGTAGTGCAGCCCATGTGGGGCCCATGTCGTACCCATAAAAAGCCCCCCCCCCTTTTTTTTACACAAAAAAGTATGGTTGGGGGCTATGTGGTGCAGCCCGTCTTGGACCCCTGTCTAACCCATTGGGTGCTCATAAGAAGTGGCTATCCTCAATTTTTCAATTTTTGTTGGGAAAAGATGGTCTTAGAGTAGGTAGTGCAGCCAATGTGGGGCCCATGTCTAACCTATTGGGTGCCCATGAGAAGGGACTACAATAAATTTTTCAATTTTTGTTGGGAAAAGATGGACTCAGAGTAGGTAGTTTTGTTGGAGGAAGATGGTCCAAGAGAATGTAGTGCAGCCCATGTGGGGCCTATATCTAACCCATTTGGAACCCACAAAACGCCTACCCTGTTTTTCTTGGAATAAACAAGGTTTCAAGCACAAGTGGATACTTGGTGCAGCCCATGCGGGGCCCATGCCTAACCCATAAGTGGACCAAACTTTGAATTTTTCAAAAAATGTTGGTTCTGGCTGAGGTACAGCCCACGTGGGGCCCACTCCATACCCACTCGACAACCCATGCTCAGCCCTAGCCCAGATGCCCAGGTCAAGCCCCAGTAAAGCCCATACCCAGCCCTAGCCCAGATGCCAAGGTCAAGCCCCTGTAAAGCCCAAACTTTGGTGGCTACTGCAGCCCATGTGGGGCCCATGCCTTACCCATTTGGTGCCCATAAGTAGAACCTATCCTTAATACTTCAAAAGATGTTGGGTCTGGCTGAAGTACAACCCATGAGGGGCCCACTCCGTACCCACTCCACAACCCATGCCCAGCCCAAGCCCAGATGCCCAGGTCAAGCCCCTGAAAAACCCATGCGGGGCCCATGTGGGAGTGTTTCCTGGGTGTTAGCGACTCAAGAAAATAATCTACAGAACAAAGATTTTCCAAGGTACCCTAAATCCCTTTCATTGGCAGCCTGCATGGATGGCAATCAGGTTTCCCTGGCATGCAGTCAGGACACGGGGGCAGGGTAATTAGGCAGCAATTAGACGGGGGCCGCGGCTGGAGGTTTGGCGGACAGGCGGCCTTGGGGCGGGCTGGGCCCAGGGCGAGTTTTCCCGAGGCGGGTAGTAGTGAGGCGGCTAGTCCTAGGGCGGATTGACCGAGTACCGTTTCCCTCCTCATGACGGCGCATGCGTTTGGACTGAACTCGACTTCCGGAGGCTGTGTTTTGGGTGAAAATCTTTTTCAGGTGTTGTTTTGTACTGCCATGAATTCTCTTTGAGGTAAATCTACACGAATAACACCGCAACATAAAACAAGCAATGTATGCTCACTCTCTTAACTTCCAGATGTTAAAAAAAAAGGATACGAGTTGTCAAAAAGAGTCCAGTAGTGGCACTGGTAGTTGTCCTGTATAAAATTATTGACTCAATGACTGAATATGGTCAAATAGTGACATACCTGGTAAGCTCTGGTACCACTGTCACGATGTGAGTCACTGGGTGCGCTCGTTTGTGTCGCCCGGTTACGCCGACCACGTGGTCGGTTGACCGGTTCAATCGAGGACAGTTGATAGCCCGGTCATTGTACCAGACTGACGTGTTTGTTTACACATGGCAGCCGTCGTAACAAATATAAATAAACAATTAAAACACAATTTCGAATGGTCCTAAAGCATGTGTTTGTTGTTGTTTGCTGTGTTTGTGTTATTTTGACTTTTTCAGTGATCCCAACATTGGAACAACAAGCAACAAAAGCAAACTGGCGGCTCTTCGCGTGTGCCAAAACCCGGAAGTTTGCTTTGCCTCGTATTGAAACTGTAGACCGCCATACACCGAGCAAAATCGGCCGTGCTAAACGGGATACCCCGGATTGATGCTCGCGCATAGCATCCGGCGCAAACGAGGACCGCCCGTCATAAACCGGTCGACAGGCGGGCGGTGATTCGAGTGCACCCACTTTAAAGAAGGCTTCAGCTCACTTTTCATCAAATAAATAAACCATCCAGCATGCACCTCTTCTGCAGATTTTACAGACCCTAGCAAGAGAATGCCCCATAGGAATTTTGATTTGCCGCGGTGAAAAGTTTCTAAAATATGTATTCTTTTAGTTCATACAAAAATATGGAGTGCAAACTTGATTTAATTTGTGCATGGGAGGAAAAATACTGCAGGGTAGATGTATTCATGGAGGTTCCCTCTGTGAATACATAGAGTAGAAGACTTATTGTTAATTTGTTAGTAAATCCAGCAAACATTGTCCTACACTGGTTATTCACTTATATATTCACTGGGTTATGTGTTACAAGATTGACAAACTGCAATATTATGTATTTGCAGCGGTGGAAGAGTTGAGGCGCCAAGATGGACGAGGCGGAATCCCAGCAGTCGCAGTTGCCCATGCCCATGGACATCTCGCCCTGTCCCGACCGCCCGCCCTACAAGCACCACGCCCACACCCAGAAGGCCTTCGACGTCCTCAATATCTTGCGACGGTACTCAGACACTATATACATACAATTTGATAGCATAAATTTCCGTAAACTTTAAAGGTCTCTTTTTGACAATGTCTTTAAAAAATCGATGCATCATGCGGTTAGCTAGTCGACAAACCAACTAGGTGACACTGGTCACTTCCAACTAGAAATTGGAAACCACATGCCAGTACAAACTAAGTGACAAGCAGTCTGACGAGGTGACACATGTTCAAATAACACATCCAACTAGGTGACAATGCATTTCCTACTAGACAGCATTGGAATGACCTGTCGCCTGGTTGGTATCTCTCAAGTTAATCATGTGTCACCTAGATGGTGTCTGAAAGTGTCTCTAGTCAACTGGCTGTGCAAAAAGTGCAGCCTAATTTGTAATGGTGAGCCACCCAGTTGGTTGTCGCCTAGTTAGTAGTGTTGTCACCTAGTTGTTTATCGCTTAGTTGACTTGAGTATGTCCCTTCAAGTAAAAAGTTAACATTGCACCTAACTCGAAAGTATGCCTTGTGATTTACTTGTGAAATTGGAATTATTGGTTCCTTGGGTATGGACCCTCTCCAGAGTCATTCAATGTAGTTGAAAAAGTCAGTTGGATTTGACCAGTGAAAATGTGTGACCTCATGAATTTATTGCTTTGGCCTATCATATCCATGCAGTACTACGGTAAGAAGGCTGTAAATGATTTGTTCTATTTTTGTTGGTAATTACAGACAAGCGTTGCTGTGCGACGTAGTCCTGGTGGCGGACGGCCTGGAGATGCCTGCCCACAAGGCCGTGCTGGCCGCCTGCAGCCCGTACTTCTACGCCATGTTCACGGGAGACCTGGCGGAGGCGAGGGAGAACAGGATTGTCCTGCAGGAGATCGACGGGAAAGCCCTGGCCATGCTTATTGAGTTCGTCTACACTTCCGAGATCATTGTCACTGAGGAAAATGTCCAGGTATTACATTGATATCTATCTGGTCGGTGACGGATAGTAATTATCATGCGAAAAGTGTATTGTGAATAAGTTTGATTGCCAAGTCTATGATGAGCCAGTAAAAGGTCTGAGTGAACTGCCAGTGCGACTGCCGAGTGTCTGCTTGTCTGCGTGCTCTCCTAATCCCCCTGGCTGTCAGTAGTTGGCAGGCTGGATATTAAGGAGCATACAATGACCTGAGTGATTGTCCTCCTTCGGATGCTGTTCCAGATTTAGCAGCATTCTTTCTCTCACTCTGTACATTAACTCATTAAAGCAGAATTAGCAGACAGGAAGTTTTCGCACAACAGTTGACAAACGATAACAAAGGCAAAGCTGAGACTTCACAAGAATCATTTATAAAGGACTAGCAACTGAATATCTCTAACATTCCCTCTCACGAACTAACTCTGATGGAATGTCCGTGTGATGTCTTTGGATGTGCTACCTCCATGATGAGAACTGAGCCATTTTAAAGACGAGAATCATAATGGACTTGCAAATGGAAATCTCTTAACATACCCTCTCATTAAGTAACTGGGCCACTTCAAAAATCATAGTAGTTGAAACGATTGCAACAATCTTTCAGATGCTTCTCCCTGCGGCCAACCTGCTTCAACTGGTGGAGGTGAGGGATGCGTGTTGCGATTTCCTCCAGTCTCAACTCCACCCTTCCAACTGTCTCGGCATACGAGCATTTGCGGATCTGCATTCCTGTCTTGAGTTACTTCACTACTCCAGGACCTACATTGAACAGCACTTCAGGTTTGTTGAGGTTATATTGTGATGTCCCTGGTTTGTTCATGATGACTTCATCATAACTTTGATCCTGAAAAGTAATGCTTTCAAATATTTTTATTTGTCTTGCAATTGGTTCTATTTGCTTGTCTCCGCTGATCATAGATGTGGGAGGCGGCAGGCCCATAAAAATTTTGCAAAAACAATTTTTCATGCACTTTTGGGCAGAAAATTTTGTGAATTTATTATTTTTGGACTATTTGGACAATTTCTTTTGGGCAGCGCCCCCAAAATTTATTGAACTCCTATGTCTATGCATTCCGTAACTTAAGCTCCACATTTTGTGTCTTAATTGTTTACGAAAGCGTACTGTATTATGTGACTGAATATCCTCCCTCTGAAGCTTTATCTCAAATGTGTCTTCTTCCGTATATTGCAGTGAAGTGGTGAAGCACGAAGAATTCCTGAATTTGCTTCCGATGCAAGTTTGTAAAATGATCTCAAGTGACAGACTCACGGTGGCAACGGAGGAGAAGGTGCGTGCCAGAATATCTTACTGTTGCTCTGTCTGAGTTGTTCATTATTGCAGTGCCCTCTCCTGTCCTAATCAGGCCATCGAGTGCATATATACAGGACATGAAGCCCCAGTCATCCGTCAATCTACAGAGTATCATAATTTACCATTAAAGCAATACGAGTAAAGACAGATTTTAAAGTTCCATTGTGAACAACTATGTAAATGGTATTTTGGAGATCATTAATTTGAGCACTTTAAATGTACATACTGAGGCTGTCTTGAATTGTCATTGAAAATGCATCTCTAATAGGTAATATCTCACTTAGGTATTTGAGGCTGTGACTGCGTGGACCAATCATGATCTGAGGATTCGCTGTGAGTTTCTCCCGCAGCTGATGGAGCACGTGAGGCTGCCCTTGCTCTCCCAGGAGTACCTGGTGCAGAGGGTGGGGGATGACGAGCTAATCAAGTCAAACACGATCTGCAAGGACTTCCTCATTGAGGCCATGAAGTACCACCTCCTGAAGCCAGAACAGAAGCTCCTCTACAAGACCCCCCGCACCAAGCCCCGCACCCCCATCGGTCTCCCTAAGGTGAATTTCATGCCTAATTTCTAGTTGGAAGCCTCTTTTTTGATTTATCGGTCCCCAGCCAGGGAATCGCCAATCCGTGAAAGTTGTTGATATGAGTCATATGACTTCTAAAATAACGTGACAAAATATCTAGATAGGCCTACCCATTTATTTTGCCCCTGTTTTTGTGCCCCTGTGTTTGTCTACAAGTCTGGTTTTGTCTACCATTATTATTGGACAGAAAAAAGGATTAAGATTTTTTTTCTACTTGACTATTGTCAGTAGCTTGGTTATTTTCCTTTAACTGTGAATGAGTCAATGATGAACCGGTAAAAGGTCTGAGTGAATGTGGTTGCGATTGTGGAGTGTCTGACTGAGTCCGCGTGCTCTTATCATTTCGGCTGCCTGTAGTTGGGGCAGTCGGGTTTTCCTGGAGCATACAGTAACGAGGAGCATTCTTCTCAATTTGGAAATGCTGTTGCAGATTTAGCAGCATTTTTGCTCTTGCTCCTTACATGTTAAGAAATTAAGCAGACCGTGGACATGAAGCTTTTGCACAGCATTCACACAAGATAACAAGGCAAAGCTGAGACTCGTGATTCATCTTGGAAGTTTAAGTTTTGATGCTTTTTTTCATGTTGGCAAAAAGTGTTATAGCTTGTATTTACTTGTTTACTGTCCGACTTTAAATTAATAATATTCTGTTCTGTGCGGTAAATGACTCAATGGGTGATGGTTAAAACATGTGTTTTTAACAAGAAGGTAAAGATGCGCACGACTAATCGAGTATTTTAAATGAGTAATCACCTTGTGCATGACAAGTCAGTGTAGATAACGAATGGCAGAGAGTAATTCGGCTGCATTTTGATGCATGTAACTTGAAAGTTGTACAAGTGTGAATCGCTAATTTGCTATCGGTTGATGCTAATAAGGTACAAATAAAAATGATGATGCATGTTTCAGGTTCTGTTGGTGATTGGAGGACAGGCCCCAAAAGCAATCCGCAGTGTCGAGTGTTTTGACTTCAAGGAGGAAAAGTGGTTCCAGGTGGCGGACATGCCCTCACGACGATGCAGATGTGGTGCGTATGAAACCATTTTAAAAAAATCAAAATAAAATACTAACTCCTATTGATATGGTCAGACAAATGTGCTTTGGAAAAGTGCTTTAAAAAAATGTTTCTTTTTGTTTAATCGATGTACAATACTGTAATAGTCCTAATTACAGCCGTCTGTATGAACTTGCCTTTTAACAGCTGACTCTCTTGCAAAGATCACAAATCTAGTTAAATTTATAAGAAACTGCATGATGCGCTATGATCATTTACTAGCTTCTGTCTGGCCTTATATTCTAACACTATCTTCTTAAACTGAGTTGTGTATTTTGTGGACAGGTGTGGCAGTGGTCAATGGTCTCGTGTACGCGGTTGGGGGCTTCAACGGATCCCTCCGCGTGCGCACAGTGGACGTTTATGACCCCGTCAGGGATTCGTGGACGTCAGTTGCGAGCATGGAGGCGCGGAGGAGCACGCTGGGAGCGGCTCTTTTGAACGGCTTGATCTACGCTGTGGGGGGCTTCGATGGATCCTCAGGGCTGAATTCCGCCGAGTGTTACGACCCGAGGACAAATGAGTGGAAAGTGATCGCATCTATGAGTACGCGGAGGAGCAGCGTGGGTGTAGGGGTACTTGCGGGTAAGTTCTGCTCCACTCTAGGTTTATTAATTGATTGGTGAGGGTCTACTCTATGAATAGGCCGCTCTTATGTGGTTTTGTTAAGAAAAATTATGTGGGCATTTGTTCTTTGGGGGATATTTGTGAATGTAATTGTTGTGCAACACAATCTTGAGTGGAGCCTTTAAGTTTGGCACCTGCAACTTTGTGTCTCTGTTTTCAATGGCCATTGGTAGGCCCGTTACAAATCTGAATGTTGGTGTAGTAACTTCAAGCTATAAGTTGGGTAAATATATTGTTCTCCTTATATGATGCCCCGTGTAAGCACTAGACCTGTTTGTTATAAGCTACTGCTTTTGCAAAGATAATGGCATAATTTTAATGCCAGCAATTAAGACAGAAGTGGGTGGGAACTAAGTATAGTACAGGATACATGATGATGGACGGTGTGTGGACATTATTTTTGTCTTGGTTCCAGGGTTGTTGTACGCTGTGGGTGGATACGACGGGGCGTCCAGGCACTGTCTCAGTTCCGTGGAATGCTATAATCCGGAATTGGACGTCTGGCAGCCGGTGACCGACATGTCCTGCAGGAGGAGTGGAGCTGGTAACTTCATTTATTTTTTTGTCACAAAATATTTGAGACATTTTTATTTGTGCCAAATGCATATTTTTATTGTACAGGATAAAATTTATATCTTTAGAAAGTGTAAAGAATTTTAAAAAATTTATGGTGACCTCACATGTTTCCTTTAGTAGAAGATAGGAGCCATGTTTCATACTGTGTCACGGAATATTGTCTTTCTTACTGGACAATGGTACAGAAATTGCAGATAATAGTTTTCAAACTAGGATGTAAATTTGTTATCCATGAAATGAGAAGAGAAACGGACTGCAGCGTGCAGTGCACATGAGGCCATTGAGATACTTATTATCTTTTCTCTTGTTATATTATATGTCATATATACATTTACTGTTCATTTCTTGGACAACGGAAACCTGTTTAAGGCTGTTGACTCTTTTAACGTAATGACCTCTTTTAACAGGCGTGGGTATCTTGGACAACATGTTGTTCGTGGTAGGAGGTCATGACGGACCCCTCGTTCGTAAAAGTGTGGAAGTTTTCAACCCTGAGACAAACTCCTGGGCCATCATTGCTGACATGCACCTATGTCGAAGAAATGCTGGTCAGTATAATTTTGCTTCTTTAATTACTCTCTCTGAAGGTTGATTGAATGAATCTAGAGAGAATCAAATGTTAGGGTTGGAGGATAATTGATTCATAGTACATCAGCAGCACTGAATTTTACTCCTGAAACACAAACAAGCAAGAATTGAGGACTCATGCTGGACTACATTGAATGAATGAATGTGTATATTGAATGATTGAATGTGTATATTGAATGATCGAATGAGTATATTGAATGATTGAATGAGTATATAGAATGATTGAATGAGTATATTGAATGAATGTGCATATTGAATGATTGAATGTGTATAGATCCAGTTTGTTAATTGCATGTGGTTCTTGTGTTCCAGGCGTGGTGGCCCACAATGGCATGCTGTACGTGATTGGAGGGGATGACGGATCATCTAACTTGGGATCAGTGGAGCACTACAACCCTAAACTGGACACTTGGACAATGTTGACGACCAGTATGGCTACTGGACGCAGTTATGCCGGGGTGTGCACTATAGATAAGCCCCTGTGTACGCCCCAGTCGTATAGTTCGCACAGTACGATGGACACGGACAGTGGGGCCATTGCCATGAAGCAAGAACCGTCGACCTGATAGTCGTATTCTCTAGTCTCTTCTATTAACTTATGGCTCTCGGCTCAAGGGTCGGCTAGTGAGTCATGGGTCCCCATTTCATTCCTACCATTTCATCAAAAGATTCTGAGGAACTCATCAAGAAATTCATCAACTCCGTGGAACGATGCACGTGCTGCTTCAAGTGAAGTGTTGTTAATTCAGTTGAACAATCATCGGCCCGTTTTGTTTTGCGTGTCACATATCCAAGCAGGTTCAAGCTCACCTCAAATATCATCAGACCAGAATACACGTCAAGCTGATGAAGTATACTCAATCACGTGGATAAACGATAATCAGCTATGTAAATTGCATATTAAATTATGTATGACCTAGTAATGACTTATTAATTCTTCTTTATTGATGTGATGACAGTATAATCTGAATGTAGTTTTGGATCTGTTTCAAGATCCTATCAATCCATGTACTTACTCTTTCCATTGTATTTAGGAATACCAAATAATTCCAGATATAAATGTCATTGTGGCAAAATGGCCGCCTTTCACCTGACAGCTTCTGCACCGTTGCCAAATTGAAGTCTGCATGTGTGATGTCAGTGTGTGCCAGTGCATGGTGGAGTATGGAAACTGTACAATTTGACAGATTTTGAAATGCGGAACACATGTCATGAGTCAGAATATTTGGAAATGTAGTCTGAAATAAGCACTTCCAATGTTTGATTATCATTAAGAAACATTTTACTGGCCCATTCATTATTCATCAAGCCTGTTTAGTCTCATAATAGTAATTCAAAATTCCAGGCTCCATTTCAGTATTGTTACATTAATATGAATGCTGTATTTAATATAAAGGCAAGAAATGTGCACACACGACATATAGTGTATGTTATAAGGTTTACTTCAATTTCTGTCGATTTTGTGATGAACGTTTGCTTTGTCAGAAAAGGGTAATTCACCCTAGGCACTTTTCATTATTTCTAAAAAAGATTTCTTCATCCGTATGATCGAATCTTCGCTTCCAGACTTGCATAAATTGTTTTTGCGAGATGAAGTCTAAAGCATTTGATAATATAGTCAATTCTTTCATTGTGGTTGATTCATTTCAAGTTTGTCTTTTTCTAAAAGTTCTTCACTGTGTTTGGATCTGTTCGTGTAAGTAGTAAATGAAGATTTTCAGGTTAAGTCTTCAGCTTGTTGAATGTTAGAGCACTGCACCAGGAACCAGTCCGCTACTTAGAGTTCTATTTTACGCTGTTAGTTTGTTTACCATTAATTAAATATTGATTTATCATACGCTTACTGCCCTTCTGTTCTTATAAAGCAGGTCTTTATGAACTGATTATTACTGGTAGCCTGAAATTCACTGACATTAATGGGTTTCCTTAGAGATGCCTTTGCTATTATTAACTAAAAATACAGACATGTAAATGCTGATATAAGCGTGGACTGCGTGGTTGGTTGAATTGCTCCTGTAAATGTTGCATGCTTGAGTTGCTGATTGTTCATTTGTGATATTGGTTCTACTATAAGTTGTATTTATAAGTTGTATAGCTGTGCTATATGAAACCATAGGTCGTTATATTTTGTGTTATTGCCACTCTTCTGATCTCCTCACAACTTTACGATGGTGTTTGGTTTTGCAAGGGCTGCCACAGTTTGTCAGACGGTTTGTGCAACAGTTTGTCTGACAGTTGTCCGTTATAAGTTGTGTTTTGTACTGGAGTACCTTGCTGTTTGTTATTTAAGCTGAATGATGTAATAAATTCCTTTTTATATGCAAATTAATTAGTTGTCATGAATAAATACTGGATACAAAATAATCTTAAATTACGAATCTTTCAGGGCTGTTTCTGGGAAGTCCCATTGAATGTATTTGATTGATTGGTAACTTATCAAATGATAACCGAGAAGAAGTACCGCGGGTCTGTGAAAGAGAAATGACTCTGTATTGTTATGGAGCTCTCATCAGTTGCTCAGAATAGATTATTTGCCCGAGGTTCACTTGGAAAATGTGTACACATTGATTTGCAAGATAATATTAATAAATTTACAAACAAACAATTGAGGTGGAAGCTGTTTTAGACCCAAAAGTCAACAGTTGAAACCCTGGAAAGAAGTTCAACTGACTAGTCAGCTAAGTCGTTAAACTCTTGACTTCACTTCCACTAACTTCAGCCGACTTGATGCAATTTTATAGTGCCCTTCTGAAACAATCTTCAACAACACATAATAACTTCGTAAACTTCAGAATTTTTCACTCAGAAATCATGTAGGTTGCAAATGCGTCAATTTTGTTGAGTTTTCATGTTGCAAAGACTTTACAAAAGTCCCTAAAGAGTGTGGAATGTATGTTGTCCTCTTTATGCTGTTTAGAATGGTACCAACACCATTTCTGGGAGTTGAAAATTGGCTTAGTTATGCAGCTATGACTTGACTTTAGCTGACTCAACTCTGACTTGACTGAACAATAACTTGCTGTTTGGAAAGCTAAGGCCACACATAATTGATCTTTAGCTTCTCGGATCCTCTCAAGGCACTTTTTCTAGGGTCGGTCGGTAGGACAAAAAAAAAAGGTAAAGAAATTTTTCTTTATAATGTCCAAAAAAAAAAGTTTTTTTTTCAATTTTTTTTTTCCATCGGCAGCAAATCTATTGTGTCGGCGGGTCCGCGAAGCTAAGAATCAGTTATGTGTGGCCTAACTATGACTTCACTAGTCGACTTCGGGGTCTAAGCTGTTGTTCATGAAGTGTTATCAGGTTATGTTTTGTCTTAAGCTCCGCTCTTCAATATTACAAAGATTGTGTGACATATTTTTCTCCAAAACCTCCCAAGTTTATGTAATAATTTCACAAAAAATAGCTTCCTGGTTTCCACGGCACCACGAGAATCTCACAGACACAAGAAAATCTCATTTTCTTTTATTTTTCCCTGCTTAATGGGATTCGTACTTATCGCAGGTATCTTATTCGTCTCCTTAAACTGAAGTAACTTAGCGTCACCTTTTCATTGAAAGGAGCAACACATTCTCAACCCCAAGTAAAAGTTGACACCTTCAACCAAGTTCCTCATTTAATTAAACTTCTGCTTCTGCCGTTTACTCGATACATTCAACAGGTTGACTATTACGTCAAGGCGGTCAGTCTGCTAAGAGAATAAGATAGACAACTTAGTGCCCAATTCCCCAATTTTTCTTGTGGAAATTTTTGTAACCATATTTGGGAAACAGTAGCATGCCTGTAATTATCCACCAAACCATGTAGTGATTGCCACTTTTTCAAAGTTGCTCACTTCAGAGATGAAAAGTTTCTCTCAATGCCAGACAAAGCAAATCTCCTGCAGAAGTACGAACAAGACAAACTTTTTTTGGTCTATTTTTATTACATTCCTCAAAAGGACAAATTTTCCTTGCTTCCGCCGAGAAGATAAAACCTTCCAGGCGTCAGCAAAATCATCGTACAAATACTTTCTTCCAATTGTCATCGTATACTGTAACATCGCTCGGTACTCTGCACCTACGTCAAATTAATCTCAAATTAATTCTCGAGGTCCACTCATACACAAATCCATCTTAATCTTTGTATTTTCTACAAAACAATTAAATTGGAACAGTTGGAACATAGGACAATATACTTCAATCAAACTTCACCCCATCTCAGTCTCATCTCAGTCCATCAACAGATGTAAGATTATTGCACTATTAGTCTATACAGTCTCCCTTTGGAAATATCAAATCGTCACCCTTGCCCCTATTTGTTGTGTAAAATATTTGTGATAACCTTTCACCCTGATAAAAATCATGTGACCATGCTCTATGAATTGGTCTAAAAAGAGTTTTATGGAGGATTTCTACCGAACGAGTATAATGAAACTCCGTGATCACCGCACGTAGGTTTAAACTTCAAAGTGACTAAAGACCCTTCTCAAATTAAATCCAGAGAACACATCCTTAATGTCATTTCAGTGTCTCAGAAATAATAACATAGAACTTCTTTATAGGCCTACCAGTAAAACACTGACCACAACAAGTTGGTTTTGCTTAATGTGAAGTTAATTTAGAAGTATGCTTTTGTTCACATAAAACTCTTTTCTAAAGACATGTTCAGGCCACGGCCATTTACACTGATTACATTTAACATGTTGAAGGACAATCAATTATCATAGACAGAAAATGTTCACTAACTAATATCACAGCGTATCACAGTCTTAGTGTGAGGGTAAGTCCTTGAAACAACTCTATTGCAATGTAATCAACTGTAGCATTACCAGGTACAAGGTAGGAGTCAAGCTGCTAATAAATGTAGCGGTGTATGTGTGAATTTCTTGTCATGTTTTCGGAACTGCAGGGATTTCAATTTGTCTGTGACTGTGTGTCAAAATTAACGTAGCCCTCAGCTGTTCTTACAAATCATCAATACTATATAAAATACATATATATACACAAGAGAATCAACAATATAACTTTTATTAATAAATCTTTCAGTAAACAATTGAAAAAAAAAATGCAGTCATCAATGCAAGAGGAAACTCTGACTTGAGACTTATCAAGTGGCTATAATATCTAAACCATAACAGAACTTATTGTCATCTTATGAAAGGGTTATACATAATCACTACAAATAACATTCTCCTATCCTAAGAATTGAACAAAACATCAAAATTCAGTTTCAAAGAAGACCATCTGAATGAAACAGAATGGAAGTTCATAATAATATCAAGAAGTAAAACAGCAGCGAAAGAGCTATCTGCTGAAAGCAATGCAGTTCATCAATTTGTGACTAAATCAGTTCTTTGCGTACTTGTGAAGTAGTTTAGGATTTTAGAAGATCAGTTTATAAATGCCCTTAGAATTTAGGATGCGCGTGACAGAAGCACAGATCTGGTGATGAATATGAATAGATTAAGACAGACCAGCCGCAGAAGGGCAACTCAAGCGCTCAAGAGAATGGCATGTGTTGTTGAGAAGAGTCCATTTAGCAGTTGATGAGTCTGCAGGAATAGTTTCCAAAGTGGCCACCACAAAGGGGTGGCAGCACTGGTCTGTCTGTCAGTCCATTGAACGTGAATCTTTGGGCAAATTGCTGGTCCATGGTCATTTCCTCGTCAAGTGATCTAGTGAACTCCGGGAGGGGGTTGGTGGTCTCTTCCATCTCGCTGCAAATACAAACATTCTCGTTAGTTTTTATTCACTCATAAGTCATCTCAATGCCACTGGTATGAAGCTCAGCCAGCTCATATGACCAGCTGTCAGTGGTAAATGTAAAGATCAGATAGTGACGTTCATTTATTAAGAATTGTGAGTCCAGCGTCCACTACAACTAGAAGGTATCATTAAATTGATATCATTTTCAAGTGGGAGTCTTTAACCGTCCTCAACATAGGCAATGAGTAAATGCACTAGGACAGAATATATATCATATAACCATGTGCTGCAGCATCATCGATTATATGCAGACTGCAATAATTAAATCTATTTGTCTGACGTCTACTTTATTCGGATTATCAAACTCCAGTCGCATAGCACCAGTTACATAACTGGTACGTAGCATAATCTGCATTGACCATATGCCACCATCTGACGCTCTATCAATGTCCCCATCAGTGAACAAACTTTGCTGTTTGCCTGAGCCACATGTGTCACTTTCCATCCATTGTGAACTGCGATGGTTTATCAGGCTCCTGCATTCAAGCAGTCAGACAGACCCATCAGACAGACTATTGCCGACAGCTGAATCGCAAATACAATCTGACTAAATATTTACAACAAATACGCCTCAAATTATGACCTCATTTTACTGCCATCAGTCAATGAACATTTTTATAAATCAATAACATTAGGCCCACAACAAACACAAGTGAAAACAGCTAACAGATGAAAAATTGATAGAAATGATGAAAAGATCATAGAAACTAAATCAAATACAGTTAGACAGCAACAATCCATGAAAAAATCTAAATATCATCTGCCAATGCAGCAGTTAATCAGGCATAATTGTGCGGCTAAACTGAACAATAGTGAAAATGTTACTCGGCTCATTCACCACTGGCAACTTAATCATTTACCTGAGAGGGTGGGGGCTTGCCATCGCCACGGCTACGTAGGCTTGGGGGTCGGAGGACGAACAGGGCGGTTGCCACGACGAGCCAAGCGACCATCATCATCATCATACTGCTCATGCCGCCATCAGGGGCACCTTGCGGGCCAGGCACTGCAAATTTATTCAATTCATAAAATTATTTAAAGTGTCACTGCAATTAGTTCAATTCATAAAAATAATTAAAAGTGGCATGGCTTTATATTTTATTATGTTGTGTTACATCAAGACATTCAAGTGCTGTCAACCACAGCCTAAGCAACAGCTTCCTATAAAAGTTGTGCTGGATGATTTCTTCTATATTCATTCATTCAAACTCAGCTCTGCCACAGTTTGTCTGACATTTGTCCGTTATAAGTTGTGTTTTGTACTGGAGTACCTTGCTGTTTGTTATTTAAGCTGAATGATGTAATAAATTCCTTTTTATATGCAAATTAATTAGTTGTCATGAGTAAATACTGGATACAAAATAATTTTAAATTACGAATCTTTCAGGGATGTTTCTGGAAAGACCCATTAATGTATTGGATTGATTGGTAGCTGTTATCAAATGATAACCGAGAAGAAGTACCGTGGGTCTGTGAAAGAGAAATGACTCTGTATTGTTATGGAGCTCTCATCAGTTGCTCAGAATAGATTCTTTGCCCGAGGTTCACTTTGAAAATGTGTATATATTGATTTCTAAGTTACTACGGGCAATTGTGGTGAAGCTGTTGTTCCGATGTGTTATATTTTGTCGTAAGCTCCGCTCTTGCAATATTACGAAGATATTCTGTGACATATTTTTCTCCAAGAGCTCCCAAGTTTATATAATAATTTCAGAAAAGTTGCTTCCTGGTTTGTAAGAGTTGTTCTACGTCACCGGGAGAATCTCACAGAAACAAGAAAATCTAATTTTCTTTATTTTTCCCTGCTTCATGGGATTCGTATTTATTGCAGGCTATCTCATTCGTCTCCTTCTAAACTGAAGTAACTCAGCGTCAACTTTTCATTGAAAGGAGCAACACATTCTCAACCTCAAGTAAAAGTTGACACCTTCAACCAAGTTCCTCATTTAATTAAGCTCCTGCTTCTGCCGTTTACTCGATACAGTCAACAGGTTGACTGTTACATCAAGGCGGTCATTGCTAAGGCCACACATAATTGATTCTTAGCTTCACGGACCCGCCGACACAAAAGATTTCCTGCCGGTGAAAAAAAAATTTTTGACATAGGCCTAAATTTTTTTTTTGTCCTACCGATCGACCCTAGAAAAAGTGCCGTGAGAGGGATCCGAGAAGCTAAAGATCAATTATGTGTGGCCTAAGAGAATAAGATAGACAACTTAGTGCCCAATTCCCCAATTTTCTTGTGGAAATTGTTGTAACCATATTTGGGAAACAGTAGCATGCCTGTAATTATCCACCAAACCATGTAGTGACTGCCACTTTTTCAAAGTTGCTCACTTCAGAGATGATACGAACAATACAAACTTTTTTTGGTCTATTTTTATTACATTCCTCAAAAGGACAAATTTTCCTCGCTTCCGTCGAGAAGGTAAAACCTTCCAGGCGTCAGCAAAATCATCGTACAAATACTTTCTTCCAATTGTCATCGTATACTGTAACATCGCCCTGTACTCTGCACCTACGTCAAATTAATTTCAAATTAATTCTCGAGGTCCACTCATACAAAAATCCATCTTAATCTTTGTATTTTCTACAAAACAATTAAATTGGAACAGTTGGAACATAAGACAATATACTTCAATCAAAATTCACCCCATCTCAGTCTCATCTCAGTCCATCAACAGATATCAACAGATGTAAGATTATTGCACTATTAGTCTATACAGTCTCCCTTTGGAAATGTCAACTGTCACCCTTGTCCCTATTTGTTGTGTAAAATATTTGTGATAACCTTTCACCCTGATAAAAATCATGTGACCATGCTCTATGAATTGGTCTAAAAAGAGTTTTATGGAGGATTTCTAGCGAACGAGTATAATTAAACTCCGTGATCACCGCACGTAGGTTTAAACTTCAAAGTGACAGAAGACGCTTCTCAAATTAAATCCAGAGAACACTGATTACATTTAACATGTTGAAGGACAATCATAGACAGAAAATGTTCACTAACTAATATCACAGCGTATCACAGTCTTAGTGTGAGGGTAAGTCCTTGAAACAACTCTATTGCAATGTAATCAACTGTAGCATTACCAGGTACAAGGTAGGAGTCAAGCTGCTAATAAATGTAGCGGTGTATGTGTGAATTTCTTGTCATGTTTTCGGAACTGCAGGGATTTCAATTTGTCTGTGACTGTGTGTCAAAATTAACGTAGCCCTCAGCTGTTCTTACAAATCATCAATACTATATAAAATACATATATATACACAAGAGAATCAACAATATAACTTTTATTAATAAATCTTTCAGTAAACAATTGAAAAAAAAAATGCAGTCATCAATGCAAGAGGAAACTCTGACTTGAGACTTATCAAGTGGCTATAATATCTAAACCATAACAGAACTTATTGTCATCTTATGAAAGGGTTATACATAATCACTACAAATAACATTCTCCTATCCTAAGAATTGAACAAAACATCAAAATTCAGTTTCAAAGAAGACCATCTGAATGAAACAGAATGGAAGTTCATAATAATATCAAGAAGTAAAACAGCAGCGAAAGAGCTATCTGCTGAAAGCAATGCAGTTCATCAATTTGTGACTAAATCAGTTCTTTGCGTACTTGTGAAGTAGTTTAGGATTTTAGAAGATCAGTTTATAAATGCCCTTAGAATTTAGGATGCGCGTGACAGAAACACAGATCTGGTGATGAATATGAATAGATTAAGACAGACCAGCCGCAGAAGGGCAGCCGCAGAAGGGCAACTCAAGCGCTCAAGAGAATGGCATGTGTTGTTAGGATTTTAGAAGATCAGTTTATAAATGCCCTTAGAATTTAGGATGCGCGTGACAGAAACACAGATCTGGTGATGAATATGAATAGATTAAGACAGACCAGCCGCAGAAGGGCAGCCGCAGAAGGGCAACTCAAGCGCTCAAGAGAATGGCATGTGTTGTTGAGAAGAGTCCATTTAGCAGTTGATGAGTCTGCAGGAATAGTTTCCAAAGTGGCCACCACAAAGGGGTGGCAGCACTGGTCTGTCTGTCAGTCCATTGAACGTGAATCTTTGGGCAAATTGCTGGTCCATGGTCATTTCCTCGTCAAGTGATCTAGTGAACTCCGGGAGGGGGTTGGTGGTCTCTTCCATCTCGCTGCAAATACAAACATTCTTGTTAGTTTTTCATTCAAACATAATTCATCTCAATGCTGCTGGTATGATGAAGCTCAGCCAGCTGATATGACCAGCTGTCAGCGGCAAATGTAAAGATCAGATAACAAGACTCATTTGTTAAGAATGTGAGTCCAGTGTCCACCACAAGATGCCATTTTCAAGTGGGAGTCCTCAACCTGCCTCAACATAGGCAATATGAGTAAATGCACCAGGACAGAATATTATACAAATATTGGATGGGAAGGAGTCCAATATAGAGTATAATTGGATGAAGAAAAGTTATATTGGATGAGGCGCAGCCGAATCCAATATAACTTTTCTGAATCCAATTATACTCTATATTGGACGACTTACCATCCGATATCTGTTATATTCTCCATTCAGTAAGTTATATTTTTCTTTTAAGTTGACTTGCTGCCAAAGGAAAATAAATGCATTCAGACGTTGTAAATTTTCAGGATTTCCTGCTTAGATTGCCTTTTTTGGGTCCTTGGAATTCATTCCAAGACCATTGTCGTCAGCTTCATTTCCTGTGAACAGGCAAAGTTGGTGTACTCACTAAAACATTTCACAGACAAAATGACATCCCCAGCAGATGTGCCCTTGTGATCAAGATGGTGCTTATGCACTCCTGGCTACAATATTGTGCTTATCAGTGCTCAAATTTTCTTCTATTAAACATATTTCTTCTGAGCTGTCAGCACTTCACACAAAAACTGGTTTCTGTATACACACCAAAAGTTGGACTGTGCTGCCCTCTTGTGCATAGTCACAATACAGCTGCTTTCTTATACCTATAGATTGTTGGTAGAATTTTGAAGAGGTCAACTTGTTGAAATAGACCAAGGACCCGATGCATGCATTGCATGCTATTTTCCCCTCTCAATTGAAGAGAATAAGAATTGTAAAATTTAGAAGGCTTCTGATTCTCAATACCACCCCTGGTTTACATTATAAACAGCTGTAATTTAAAAGGTTCAAACCATGAAGGAGAAGGCAATGGTGACGTCACCATTGTTAGTTTGGTCTCATGATGTCACCACGTGCATCGATTATATCCAGACAGTAATCGTTAAATCTAATTATCTGACGTCAACTTTTTTCGGATTATCAAACTCCAGTCCCATAGCACCAGTTACATAACTGGTATGTAGCATAATCTGCATTGACCATATGCCACCATCTGACGCTGTATCAATGTCCCCATCAGTGAACAAACTTTGCTGTTTGCCTAAGCCACATGTGTCACTTTCCATCCATTGTGAACTGCGATGGTTTATTAGGCTCCTGCATTCAAGCAGTCAGACAGACCCATCAGACAGACTATTGCCGACAGCTGAATCGCAAATACAATCTGACTAAATATTTACAACCAATACGCCTCAAATTATGACCTCATTTTACTGCCATCAGTCAATGAATATTTTTATAAATCAATAACAGTAGGCCCACAACAAACACAAGTGAAAACAGCTAACAGATAAGAAATGGATAGAAATGAAATCAAAACTAGCGATCCATGAAAATATAAATAACATCTACCAATGTTGCAGTCAATCTGTGGCTAAAGTGAACATCTCATTTGGCTCATTCACCACTGGCAACTTGATCATTTACCTGAGAGGGTGGGGGCTTGCCATCGCCACGGCTACGTAGGCTTGGGGGTCGGAGGACGAACAGGGCGGTTGCCACGACGAGCCAAGCGACCATCATCATCATCATACTGCTCATGCCACCATCAGGGGCACCTTGCGGGCCAGGCACTGCAATTAGTTCAATTCATAAAATAATAATTTATATTTTATTATGTTGTGTTACATCAAGACATTCAAGTGGCCGGTCAACCACAGCCTAAGCAACAGCTTCCTATAAAAGTTGTGCTGGATGATTTCTTATATAATCAGTCATCTAAATAATGATTCACTTCATCTGTCATAAATCTTGGCAATTGTCTCAATACCTACTCGTAATAAGCAAACAAATGATGGCAACATCCTTAATTGCAACAAGTTGCCAAAATTGTAACACATGTACTTGACTCCTGTGAAAGTGTTGAATGGAAGATGAACTAGAGCAGGGGAAACTGGCCAAGTCCACTAACATTAACAGTATATATTGTATAAACTAATAAAGGTACAAAGTTCCCCCCAGGTCTCCATCTTTTCAAAAGTTTGATATTTTTCACTAATTGAATATAACCATTTCATGAACCTAAATGATTAGGCAGATCAGCCACAAAAGGTCATTTTTTATTCATTATTATATCTTCCTGTTCCCAATCTTCCCATGGATGTCCCCAATCTTCCCCGTGCTAAACATGCTGAAGGCCAATCTATTTGCAGCATTTGGCGAGTTATCACGACCATCGACTGAAATTTGCAGCTGTGAACTTTTGTGACTCCCAACAGCTGCTGATAATGCAGTTACTTGACGTCACGGTCTCAAGTGACTTGAAAAATTAACAGCAATTATATTTTGTTGCAACATTGATACCTTTAATTTGTCATTGAATTTATAATTCATGTTAAATAGATGACATCATGATTTCAACATTAAAAGATTGGGGGGCTAATATTTCATATAATACTTTGTGGGTAACTGCTGGCCTTCTTTGAACACATCCGACTTCAGATGTGGGGGAAATTTTTAATATAAATTAATGATTTATGACTCGGACTGCAAACATATTCAGGACAAGTTGGGATAGCCTTCATTTGTGTTAAGTCTCCTTCTAAGAAAAATGATTCAACTCAATTCTATAAGTGTTGTTCAGACTATTAACAGCTTAGAAATGAAGATGAAAGGATCTTCAAACGTACCATCGTTGAAGCATTGTGTGTCTGAGCACACATCTTGCGTATTTCTGAGCTGAAAATAAAATGATGAAATTTAAAACAAAGAAGATGAAATGTGGATCTATGAGTTGGCCATTCGCTACATTAAATTGGGACATTTATTTGCAGTTGACGGTCGCCAGCTGACAACCATTGCATCACATTAGCAATCCCAATAGTTCATAACACGTAACATATGCTCATTGGCTTAAATAAATTATTCACAATATTTATTAATCAAAATGCAACAAATTGCATCATTCAGTCATGAAGTGTGATCAGCACACTGGGCCTGATAATAACCATTTATGTTCACTTCAATAACTTGCAAATTGAAATCAATTTTTTTATTATAATGATTACGTGTCAATTCAAAAGGTAACCATTAAACATCAAGGGCCTGTTCAGAGCAAATTTTAGCCAGCCCCAATGAGTGACTTTTGTTTTACATCACATCAGCACATAATTGGGCTATTTATAGACTGTTCAAAGTTCAGCCAGCCCAAGCAGAGTGTTAATGCATTTGTTGTACCGGCTTTCAGAGCCGTAAAAATTGTTTGAACTCTCGTGACATTTCCAAATACATCTACGTTACGAAATGTACATTGCACAAGTCAGCATGAAAGTTAAAAGGATGTCACAGGAGGTCTCTTCAGTGCTTCCACTCCATTGCAGGACACATAATTAAGGACACATAATTAAGGACACAGATTTAGAGAATAAAGGACTGAACAGCAAGGCTCATGGAAGACTCCTTTTCACAGGACAGAGGGATAGGCCTAATTGAGTTTACATACTGAATTCATGCATCATGTTACGGTGGTAGTCTAAATGGTCCTGGTGACCCTGGCTCTGGAGTTGAACCCAGGACCCAGCGGTTGGAAGCGCACTACCAACAAGCCTTGAACAAGGTGCATCTAATAGTTTGGCTGAGTTAAAACGCACTTACCAGATTCAAGAGACGCTGCATGGCACTCTCATGGCTGAACATGCATTCGCACGGATCGAAGCCTCCGTCTGCCATTGCGTTGCCTGAAAGACAAAGACAAACAAGTTTTATTTCAATCAAACAAACATGCAAACTGAAGCTGTGGTCATTGCTACTCGCAGTAAGGAAAAGTCATTTGCCAGATCACCCTGTCAATAAATATTCAGTGGGTCACCCTGAAGATCTTTTCCTTACTTTTATTTAAAGGGGTCATCAGAGACTATATATATAAAGGTTCTTAAAAGTTCCTTATTCACAAGAGTCCCAGCAAATATTATAACATAATTGATTTTCATGTAATTTAAACATTATAGGTCATAATTTAAAGTTTCACTAGTTCAATCTTGTAAAGTGAAACTTGTAAAGTGAAGAAAAGAAAACACACACTTGCATTCATGACCAGTCAGCAGTGCATCATACCCTTAATTCATGGATGCTTTACGCTACTCCTCCCAAACTACTCAATGCCCACAACCAAAAATTTGCAAGCAACATTATTTCACGTCTTACAACAACCATAAGTGGGTGTCGTTTCTCAAATCGTTCATATTATACCAGTGCACTTAACAATCATTTATGCACGACTATTCATCTCCTCTTCGGCAATGTAGTAGTAGTTGTGTTTTCCCTGGACTCCAATGGAGGCAGGGAGGGCCTTACTGCCTTGAAACACTGACCCTTGGCTGTTCCCCCTCTCTCTACAATTCTTACTCCCATTATGCCCATTATCACGGGTACTATGCTAGTGTGAAATAATTTCTTTCATCATCACTAATCGAATGACTTGGGTCAAAGAAGACAGTTTATTATTACATCAGTAACAAATGGAGGGGGGGGGGGATTGTATACAGTGTTCCTGTCCTAGGGTTCCAGTAATGTGTTCAGCCTGTGGCAGGGATGTTCCAGAATATGGTGTCGGCACCAAAAACTATACATAACCATTAACCAATGGTATCAGTATCGGAATTAGTGTTGGGCGGTTCTGATATATTTGATTTGGTTGGTTTTCGGTTATTTCTGTCCATGGAGCCTCGGTTTCGGGAACCGGCACAACACTAATCGGAATGGTATCAGTATGGATAGTATGCAACAAATACCAGCATTGGTATCGAATTGGAAGAGAAAAAGGGGAATCCCAGGATCGTTACTATTGGGTCAGCTGAGTGACCCTGCTCCGGAAGCCTCAATCCATCATGCGGCGATTGAAAAGTTCATTGTTCAGCCCTCTAAGCACTGTTCCGGGAGATAGCGAGGGTTGATTGTACTTCCAATTTGTACTGATATTTTTCTGGTACTGGTTTACTATTCATACTGTCTAGAGCCTCTCGTCTTATTTGAGAGCCATTCGGCCTCTATTTGAGCTTCACCTGAGCCCGCTGGGTTTCCCACCAGGAATTCTGAATTGGGAAGCAAAAATTGCCCTTGGTTGTCAGGCTGTTTCGTGTAGCTAAATCCGCGTAGAAATATTTTAACGTAAGAATTTCTTTTCTGCAATATGGAAGTCACCAGAGAGGGAAATATTATCATATTATATATAGGCATATGTCGGAATCAGTAAGCAATGAGTGGGGGGATATACCTGGTACCCCCCCCCCCATTTCAGAGTGAGGGGGGGGGGGGTCATTTAGACTCAATCTCTCTCAATGTGACTCTTTAACACTTGGGCTACATAATATCTTCCTCATTCTTCTGGCTGGCCCAAGGTTGGCATCTCTCTGTATTAAACAGTTAAAATCAGATCTGCTGTAAAACGGGCAGCAACTGTTGTTGTGGCTGTTGCATGCAATTGCATAACAAGATAACAAAATCAACCAGGCATGCAATGTCAATTACTGGTAAATTAAATATTTGCAGGATCAATCAGGACAAAATAACCTTTAATACAATGACTTATATGACACAAGACAGCATATGTTAAAGTAAATTCCTGCAATGTTTTCAATTGTTTTGGAATCCACTGTTTGTTGACATGCTCCAATTGACAACTGCATTATTTTGACCCACTGCAGGAAGGGGAGGGAGGAAGAGGCTCCCCATCAGCACAGCCTGCACCCTGCCCAATTAAACCCCCCGTACATTTGCTTCACAACTTACCGTAGGTGTAGGAATTGTGAACAGGACTAACAGCTCGATCCACAGCAAATCCAGCACAATTTCGGCAATGATGAGTGAAGTCCTTCAACCAAAACAAGACACGTAAGAGAAGGCAGAGGCCCGGATGACTGACATGCCTCACTCCCAATCTGACCTTTGACCCAGTTCATGGATCTAGGTCATAGACTGTCAACACTAACACGTGGACCGACGACAGACCACAAGAGCAGCTGAGAGCTCGCGGAGTGGCACAGTCTGCGATTTGACCATTTGTGTACTATCTGCTAAAATGTGACATTATTGGATTCCCAGGAAAAGATTCAAATTAAAGCCCACTTTATGTGTGAGCCAGTCAATGACTCAATGCCAGCATTGGCACAATTGACAACATCCACATTGCAATACTGCATTGATTGGACTGCATTCATTGCACAAGCGATCAATCAAACACATATTTTACTCGTAAATTTCCATATGTCATGGAAATGGAAAATTTTCGTCGAGGGAGCTCTCGGCTCGTGTGGCAAAGGCTCACCAATCATTCCACATTTTTTAAAATGGAAAGAATTCTTCCACTAATGCAATTTTGGCAAAAATATCATGAGGACTGAAAAAGTAACATATTTGTAATTTCTCCCCTATTATAAATCATTGGGGGAGCTGTAGCAGGGTACAGCTCCCCCTGTTTTTGGTCAAGGGAGCCCAGCTCCCCCGAGCTCCCCTCCATTCCCATCAGTGGACTCATTTGGGTTTAAATCTCCCTGATTCAACTGTCTTTAAAAGAAGGCTTGCAATGCCATGCATAGACAAATAAGCCACAGCCTGGCATTGTCCTTGGGGCATTGTCTCTTCGACCTTCAGAAGTGATTTCGTCAACTTTTAGTCCAAACTGACTAGTGACTACCTTTTCAAGTAATTCCTTTTAATACTATCCAGTATCATATCTTAAATTCTTAATGCACTTGGCCCTTAATAGCTCTTAATTAAGCCATACATTTAAGGCCATAAATTTAAGGCCATAAGGGAGATGCAGCATTGACAAAATAATATGTAAATGGCACAGCCATGGAATTCGCGCAGCACTGACAAAGTTTTTTTAGGACTTATTTATAATGGTTTTACCATTTATAGATAGATAGATAGATGAATTGGTAGATAGATAGATAGATAGATCGATACATAGATAGATAGATAGATAGATAGATAGATAGATAGATAGATAGGTTAGCAAATAAATAGGATTAAGGATAATATAATATAGTGGATTCTATATTATATTATTTGGTATCATAGTTACAACATTGCTTAAATTAACAGAAGTAAAATCAGATTAATTGATTAAATTACCATTTAACCAGAAACTTTTTAGAGTAACTAACTGATGCAAGCTGAAACTGTATTTTGATAAAGAACTTAAAATGCTAATAAACTCTAATAATCCAGCAGAAAAGGGGTACAGATAGTTCACCCCAGCCATAGATCAATCAACTTACAACTGACAGCTCAGGTAGGCAGGGGGGTGAAGCCCAGCCTCAGCATCCAAACAAGAAAGACTAGTATTTATTGTGCAACAGCAACGTTCTATTGCATAAGAGTTACGTCACACTTTTCAAGGCCATACAGTTATTTTTGAAAACATGAAGTAATTCCTAATTTTAGGGATGCTGTATGAGCATCCCGCCAACTAGTATATAAAGGGCTGAGGAAACGAGCTCAATTGTCTTTGCCAACCAGGCCTGCAACCAGCAACAAAGTCCCTCTTCAAAGAGTATCAGATCCTGAGGACCTAGGCCATTCCACAGGAAGCAAAGCCAGCAGCAGCGGTCGCACCTACTGTGAGTATCACTTATTATAACCCTGTTCTGTTATATTCATTATTCATATAGCAAGTGAATAGGAAATACTTAGTTGTGCTTACAGGGAATTAGCTGCCGCATTCCCAGAACTACTGGCTTTGCAAACAAACTTGTACAAGAAGGTTAAAATATATTGTTCAAACTTACACTTCTGTCTCCTTATCTTTGAGTTCTGCATGCACAACTAGTTACTTAGGCTATCATAACTCTTACAATACAGGAAGTATACAGAGGTATCAAGCAACTACACTAAGATTCAGAGGGAGAGAGGCCTCATTGGAACTTGGCTAGATAAATAGGGAATTTAGAGTATAATCCTATACCTTAAACTAGAAGTCAGTTATTTTGTTGTGAAGGAACCCTGATCAAGTTCTTGAACACTTAGTAGCTGATCCAAGCGAGTATATAGTAAAATCAAGGAAGCACAGCACCAGATACCATCTAACAGTACTGGCTGACAGTTATTAATTCCCCAAATTAATCAGTACTGCAGCTGTACTTGTGTTTTCTAAACAGTGCCTTAGTGGTAAATAAGCTCATCTTGAGAGCTCTTGCCAAACAATTAGATTACCATCAGCAGTTGGTGGTTGCTTACGACAGGCAGGTTGTTGGTTCAGATATCAGACAAGTAGCCTACAAAACAGCATCTACATCAATTAAGCAGGACTAAGTAGCAGTAGGAGCCATATTGAATGGTGGAGAGATCCGAATTTCCAGAATCTAGTCAAGAACCAACTTCATCTGGATTTAGTGATAGGACTTAACAACACATTTGAACAATAAAGAAAATAACAACATCAACTCAGCATACTAGTATCAGTCAAGCATTTTTTTTTACATAAATTTCTGAGAGTTTATAAAATAATTACGACTCAGCGATTTATCAAAGGTACCGGAAAATTATTAGATAATACTGGAGTGTGAGGTAGTGTTATCAGGAAGTTATAAGTGAGGTGAATATATAACTTCCCAAATTTACTGGCCAACCTCTGGACTTAATTGACCAGGGAGAGTAAATTTGCTAAGGCATTCAGACTAGCCACAGTCCATTAGCTCAGTAAATTTTCACTATACTGGCCGCGAGATAGGCCCAAGGATAGTGAGACATTTAGCACCATCTGTACAGACACAAGCTGGGGTGTTTTATTTCTGGGACTGGGCAATCTGCATGTAACAAGTGCAAAGGTAGAGATATAAAGTTCCTTTTGACTTATTAAAACACAGATAATACTGGAGTTTGGGAAGTATTATCATAATAATACTGGAGTATATAGGTAGTATTATTATCAATAAAACATTATTCTAATAAACCATTGGTTTATATTACTTGAGTTACGACAAACAAGCAAATAAGGTAATACTGGAGTTTGGGAAGTATTATCAATAAAACATTAACTAAATAAAATATAAGCTTATTACACACATTATTGAGAGGCGATAGACAACCAATAAAATAATACTGGTGGAAGAGTAGTATTATCAGTAAAACCTTAACTAAATAAAATATAAGCTTATTACACACATTATTGAGAGGCGACAGACAACAAATAAAATAATACTGGTGGAAGAGTTGCACTATCGATAAAACATAACTTAATAGCATATTAGATAAGTACACACCTTATTGAGAAGCGACAGACAACAAATAAAATAATACTGGTGGAAGAGTGGCATTATCTATAAAACATTAACTATATAAAATATTAGCTTATTACACTTTTATTGAGAGAGGATTGACGACAAATAAATTAATACTGGTGGAAGAGCAGTATTATCAAAACATTAAGCTAATATTTTAAGCTACAAAAGACATACAAATAGGATAATACTGGAAGATACATTAGTATTATTATTATTGAACTAGGTAGTTTCCAAATATTGGTGAACAACACAAAATGTATAAGAACTAAACAGGATTACAGAACTATTGGCATTAATACACAAATTAACTGTATTGGTTGGAGGTATAACCTACTGTATTTGATAGGACAATAAACTGGTTACCAAAGGCAGGATAGATACATAATCATATTGTGGGATAAATCAGAAACATTAACATAATAAATTGCACAGATTCACAATAAGGGACATTAAGTCCGAGCCTGATAGGCATTGACCAACTAGTATCACAACATCTTCAACTGAGTTAAATTGAAAACAAACTTTATATATTGAATTACAATAATACAAAAAGTCAATAATACTGGAGTACCAGAAGTATTATAAAAATATCAAGAACTCGTTTTAAATTGGTTGAGTACACAACCTGCCATAGTGGAGAACAATAATTCATATAAAAGTAGATAATACTGGTGTACAGGTTGTATTACCAAAACATAATCAAATTACTGAATTGGGTTATAGCAAAACATCCCATATTGGAAATCAATAAGGCACATAAAATAGATAATACTGGGGTTCGGGTTGTATTATCAAAATATCAAATCATTGAATTGGTTAAAACCACAATCAGCTATATCTATTAATAATAGGGAATTAAAGAGACAATACTGCATTGCAGTTTCTATTATCATCGAAGTTCAAAAGTTAAGTTATTAGAATAGGTAGCATTGCTTTTAAAGTCCTATTATCAAAAATTTAATATTGCATCAATTAAAAAGGTCAACCGACAGGCGTAAATTGACCAAAAAGTGAAAAATATTCTCAAAATTAGAAGATTTTACATATAGGACTTCTTCACAAGGTTACTTACCAGATTGCCATTTTAAATTGAGAGAAGTAAGCCCTCCTGCTTCATAGGCTTGCAAAATATATAATTATCTAAAAAATCTGACATTGAGATAAGAGAAGTACAATACAGATTTATAAATTCAAAGAAAGGGAGTAGCAATCTTTAAAACTATCATTTTTGATAGAATCTATGTAATTCACTTTTGAGCAACCTCATAAACTACAAACTTAAGGTATCAATACAAACAAAATAGTTTTTACTTGTGGTAGGAATTGTTCAGGTTAAGTAAAACCTATATTACACGAGAGACTATTGGTGATAGTGGTAAATATATATATTTAAGAAATATAATCACTTATTTACAAACAATAAGATGGATGTTGCATCTGGAGCTAGCTATCACTCAATGCCCCATCAAACAGAGATCAGACCTGGTAGGAGCCTGGCAGACATCCATGAAAAAGCATCAAGCCTTGAGAGCCGATGCTCAGGCGATCAGCTTGCTGCAGCATGCAAACCAGGAATGAATGAAAATCGGGGCAATGCAAGCAAAACATACTCACTTGCAGCAGCAGGTTACAATGAGGAACCTACACCACCTGCTCAGGCAACCAACATTGGAATTTCAGCACCTGCATGGAGTACACTTGCACATGATAATCAGAACTGGGGTCAGCGATTTAGCCCTTCAATCTCAAATCAGCCGACAAAGTTATACACTGCAGAAAGTGTATCTCATACTGAAAGTGCAGAGGACTGGGAAATATTTCCATTGCTGCCCAAATTTAAGGGGAATACTGACCCTGAAGCAGCCATCACACACCTGCTCAGCTTTGATAAATTTATATCAAACAATAAAATATCTAATGAAGATTTAATATTAAGATTATTTGAAAACTCATTGACCTCTGAAGCCAAAGTTTGGTTTCAAAATATTCTACCTTTTGACTCTCTTCAAGACACGAAAAGGCTGTTTATAGATCAATACTACTTAGTGACAGATAAGCAGTTCTTTTCTTTTGATAACTTCTCGAAGGAAACAGATGAATCATCAACAGCAGTTGAGGCATATGAGTTAATTTCCGAAATAAGACAGAAAATTGCTCTGTTTAGGAAGCTTTTCCTACAGGAGCCAATTAAAACTACTGCAAGTGTCACCTGCGGGGTATTGACTTGCAGAATGATACCGACCACTCACCTTTTCATAACACAGCGAAAGCAAAAACAACCTTGAAAAATAACGTGAAACCACAAAAATCCTGGGACAGCAAAAGTAATCATATAATTTGCTAGGGCTGTGGTGGTCAAAATCACTATAAAAGGGATTGCCGTTTCAGAGGCAGATCCTATAGGGGAACTAGGTTCAAACAAAATCACAACAATCAAGGAGGCTACCAGGGCCATGGCCAAGCAGGTAGACCAACAAATTCGAGAAATTCTTCTCACAAGAGCGCAGTGAAACAAGCATTAGCCTACCAAATAACTAGGTTTCACAAACATCCGTACAACAGCAGATACATGTAGTAGATGCATATGTATAATGCATCATAGTTAGTTTTAGTTGAGTTATATCAAATTAGTTTGAAGTGATGTGTATCCTAATATATCTGTAGTTAATGCTTCATAATAAATACTAGAATTTAACTTAATCATTTTGCAGTGGCTTGATAATTAAAATTGTTTTAAGTATAGCTTGTTTTGAGTGAGGTAGATCTATATCTCTAAAAATGAAGTGAGCTATATTATTTTTTAAGTAGGAAGATCCTATTGATTTGAAGTGATGTATATCCTATTACATATCTGTAGTTTCATGATAAATATTAGAATTTAACTTTTAATAATTTTACAGTAGCTTAATAATTGAAATTATCTCTGCTCATAATAGCTTGTCTTGAGTGAGGTAGATCTATAACTTTTAATTGAAGTGAGCTACAGTACATTATTCTTTGGTGGTGTGTTTCCTATAATCCCCTTTTGCTACAAGTTTTACATCAGTAAATGAATTATAGATAATATTTAACAATAATTAAACATGGATAAATCCGATGAGTAAAATGGTTAAGTGATATTTAAACTCAAACTTTGAACAATTTAAAGACACCGTACAGCTGCTTTTCATTGAATAACCCTTATGCATTAATTTTCGTCATTAAAAGTTTAGTTACTGTAAAAGATAAAGAAATGAGAAAATATGCTCCGGCTTCATCAGGGTAGATTTCACCAACTACAAGGGTCTATTGCTGGTCCTACAACAAACAATCCAACAGCTGGGGATTGTAACCATCTCCCCACCCTATAACCTGAAGTAAAGGTTAAAGGTCAGATTTTTCAAGATCTTTCTCAACTTCCCATTGAGTAACGGATCTCATACTATATATATATCAAAATGTTGATTTTGAGAATGAGTCTTATATCTGAAGTTAAATCATATAATGGTAGTTTATATTTGAAGCCAGCAAGTCCACCAATTCTTTGTAAAAATTGAAGTTGCAGTTAGGCCCATTGATAAAAAACAAATAGATTTTAAGTATAGAATACACTTCTAATCGACACAATTGCATGTTTTACATGATTGAGTGAGCTTCATTGAATGTAAATCCTAAAAATTACTTAAGAATGGAACGCTCAACTTGTTTTGTAAACAAAAGCACCGTTTAAAATACAATTTGTTTGCATCAAAAACCTTTTGACATTGGCAAAACTTTTATAAGAATCAAACAACAAGGTAATTCAGATATTTTTACAGTTAGAGCATGTTAGATATGGATGAAATATACCTACAAAGCTTCTTTATATCTGATGACAAAACAATTTGAACAATCTTCATCAATATTGCTGTGCAAAGTAGGTACATTGCATTAACCAGGTAAGCTGGATCCATACTGGACAGCTTCTTTCAATGCAAAGCTATGTCTATATATACAAAGCATAAAGCCGAATATTATATGGGATAGTTTTATGAGGCTTCCTTAACTTTAATCGATGTTAGCTTAATATATCAATATCTAAACATATTTAAGTCTCAATATTGATTTTGCCAACAACTTAGTTGTGTCCTAATATAAAGCCTGACATTTTTAAATTCATTCAGACAGGCCTATTTGATGATGAGATAATGAGCATTTTATCTTAGGTTCACCCAAATAATTACACATAATACACTTTGTAAAGTGGCGGAGCTGTATTTGTAGGAGATTCATGGTAGCTTATTATCTCTAGTAGGAAGTATAAACTGAAATCTTATTCTCATGTAATTACATCAACAAATTGCAAACGTTTAATAAATTGATGGATTATTTTGCTCTGAGCATAGTTATACTGTGAACTCTATTCACATTGCATCATATTTCAGGACTTAAATACACAAAATGGTATGGTTGGGAGCATGCAGCACATGCAGCACAGTGCACATCCTGGGGTGCACATGCGGCATTTGCTGCACCATCTTTCAATCCATTCAACACTGCAACAAAACCAGATAGGCAGATCGACACCTGATAGTACTTAGAAGTTCACAGCACAGCTATTGGGAAAACATATAAGCTTATACATGTTAAACAGAAGAAGTAATTACTCTTCAATAGGTTGAGAGAAAAATGGAAAATTGGATATGTTTTCACTTAGACAACTATAACTTGCTATTAATTATTCGACCGTGGTGCATGGTTGCAGTACATCATGATAATGAGGTTTGATAGTTTAGTTTACATAACCTATGTAGTTGGAAATTATATTATTCAACTGAAACTATGACTGATACTGGTTTCATCGAATCATAATAAGTGACAATACAACTAAAACTCTCCTATATATTCTTATGTGTTTCACTTTTGATTAGACACTAACTTGTTTTGAAGATCGTATTCTACATTCTAAGAATTCTAAGATTGAACTCAGTATGCTTGATTGTACCAAATCTTCCAAAATTTCAAATGGATTCAAAGATGCAATATCAATCTCTACAAGCCAGTAGACTTGACTGCTAGGCCAGCATATTTATTTTTCCCTGTACTAGTATAATATTTATCTTTCCCTGATGTTAAACATACAAGTAAAACAATTGGTAAGATAGACAGTAATACTTCAGAAAGCTGCCATAAGCCGGATTGTTAATGATGATACACTAATGAGCATAATAAGCATAATACCTCCCTAGAACAAAACCTTCAGTAAAACTACACTGCATCTGACCTCCTGTAAAGCTAGGATCATACACATCCATCAGTATATCCATGATACAGTGGCTCATTCAGCACTGGAACCCAAACACTACCAGCTGCAGAATGGGCTACCCTTCTCCCAATAGCTGATAGGCCTGAGGGAGGTAACTCTAAATAAATTGCACAGTTCTTACTGAATACTTGGGCAGAGCATGGAAGTATACAAACACATTTCACATGGCAACCACAAACACAGATTGTAAGGCATGAAAGTACATCATGTCAATCCATCATTGTGATCTGCATACATTTAGCAATTACATTACATTGTGTGTGCATGGGTGTTACACCTAGGAGGGAGATGTCGGCAATAAGAGCAAAAATTAAGATAGTTCTGCCTGATATGAAAATTTAATGAATCTCAAATAAGTAATGATAATTCTGTGACATACTTTGTGCTCAAACTTAAAAATTCATCATAAGTGATGATACTATATATACAAACTACAGTAAAAATAGCCATTTCCCAAGAAGATACTGAACATGAGATGTGTAGAAAACTATATTATTCAAATGTTTGCAATAGTAATACAAAAGCAGAATTCTGGGAGCGCTTCAGGAATGAGGAAACATGTACCAATTTATTTCAAAACCACAATGTTAACAAGTATTTCTACTCCTGAAATATTTTCACATAGGATTTGGGGGAATATAATGTGATCTTGATTTAAAAGATCACATAAAATCTATGTACACTGTAAATCTTGCAATTGAAAATATTACTGTAAATTGTGGTCTCTGTAACTTCTATGAACACTGAACAGTGAAACAAAAACAAAAAATCAAACAAAAAGGAGGAACAGATTGGCGACTCTTGAAACGGGAGGAGGTTACCTTGGTGTATCTTTGTCAATGAGCCATGCAGGGACCATAAGGGCATGTACAGGACTGTGGTGCAGCATCAGAGCCTGACTCCACTGGAAACGATGGGTTGTGGAAGGGACACCAGGCATCATCGTCCCTGCCGCTGAATGACTGATGAAGATCAGCCTAGCTAAGACTGAGCGTGCACGGAAGCGGCAGCAGTGCAGTGGTAGGATTGACCGGAAGCCATGATAAGCCCACAGTCACTGGTATGAAAGGGACCGGCCTTCGCCTGTAAATCAAAACTGGAAAATAGACCAGTATAAGAAAGACTATAGAGGTAAAACTTGGGATCACCCGAGCTATCCTGGAGGGGGAGCAGAGGTGACCTTTGGACCTCGACGCAACTTGGGGATCGCCCGAGCTATCCTGGAGGGGGAGCAGAGGTGATCCTCGGACGTCAACATAGACAACAAATTGCAGGCGAGGAAATTGGCCTCCCAGTGGCACAGGGATACAAATCACAAGGCAAGAGTTGAACTACTCAAGGTACTGTTGCGGCCAAGGGCGGTTCTCGGGAAAGCAGGTTGATTGTAAAAGTCCGCGTGGGACGGTGAGACCTTCTGACCACCAAGTGACCTTGAGAAGATGGGGACAGGGCCTGACTGTGCTGGCAGGAGACAGCTCAAAAGAGAGTCCCCTTAATCTGGCGGAATTGATAAAGATGTACTCTGGAAGGGACCTACACAGCCCTAGATGGATAAACCAACTGTAAAATATACTATTCATCAAAAGAGGAACTTATAAATGAACCGTTTCTGGACTGATAAGACATGATTAATCAAGCTGGAATACAACTAGGAAACATGAGGCTTCAGGCAATTTTAAAAATGACTTCTTAGGATAGTAATTTATTCACATATTTTGACTAACAGACTTTGACATACACACTCTTGCCGACAGACCTTCATGGGGGTTCACCTTGTGACACCAGATCATCATGGTTATCTTATTTCAATTTGTAAAATGGTAATTATGCACTCAAGGGGGATTCTTAGACTTACACCTTTAATTAAGCAAACCACACATTTTTGTGAAACTAATAGAGAACTTGCGTAATTAGAATAAGTATTTCATCATATTTGCCATATAGAACAAAACTAACCATTGTATGCCCTGATACTTAGACAGGGCAACTGTATGAATAACCATGTTTTATTGAGTCTGATTTAAGAATAACCCCGAGGAATCCAGAAGCAGACGAAACCAATCAGAAAGAAGGAAAACCAACCAGAAGGAAGGAAGACCTACCAGAAGGAAGGAAGACCTACCAGAAGGAAGGATGACCTACCAGAAGGAAGGAGGACCTACCAGAAGGAATGATAACCTCTCAGAAGAAAATGGATCCAACCAGAAGAGGAAAGTGAGACATAACAACAGGAGAGGCTAGCAATGGGAAAACTCATGAAGGTTCGCAGTTGGGGTGATCCTGTAGTAGCTCTAATCTGTGTTACTGATTGAGGAGTTCTCAATGCTAGCCTGGAAGAAGATGTCGCGAAGAGAAGATCACAGAAAGAAAGCATCTCAAGCAGTTCTAGAAAACGGAAAATGGTGAGGGTTGGAGAAACTTATGAAGCAGCGCAATTGTTGGGTGATCCTGAAGTAGCTTGACTTTGCGTTGTGGATTGAGGAGTATTCAATCTTAACCTACGAAGAACAAGACTGTGAACAGAAAGCAGCAAAGGATTGGGAAAACTTATGAAGCAGCACAATTGTCGGGTGATCCTGAAGTAGCTTGACATAGTGCTGTGGATTGAGGAGTACCCAATCTCAACCAAGAAGAACAAGGACTGTGCGGAGCAAAGAAGAACAAGGACTGTGCGGAGAACAAAATCGTGTGGTGAACATTGCTGGAGAAACAGAACAGCGAAGAAAGAAGAAAATGAATTTAATCAATATGAACTGTACATCAAGTAATGAACATTAAGGCAGTTGTACTCTAATATTGTGAAAAGCCATTTAATTTAAACTGAATTTTTATACAAGCACACCTAAGAGTTATTCAAAATTACATAACGATAAAGAAGATACAAAATTAACAAAACTAAACTCATAAGATTGTTTAATAATGACTGTTTTTGCAGCTGGCAGCGCTTCACTGTGGATGGTACCCGGATCTGATGCTCAAATAGGATATACCAAATAATAACAGAACTGAATTAATGGAAAAGACTTCTCTTTTCCACAATTGGAGGAGGGGTGATATAATATAGTGGATTCTATATTATATTATTTGGTATCATAGTTACAACATTGCTTAAATTAACAGAAGTAAAATCAGATTAATTGATTAAATTACCATTTAACCAGAAACTTTTTAGAGTAACTAACTGATGCAAGCTGAAACTGTATTTTGATAAAGAACTTAAAATGCTAATAAACTCTAATAATCCAGCAGAAAAGGGGTACAGATAGTTCACCCCAGCCATAGATCAATCAACTTACAACTGACAGCTCAGGTAGGCAGGGGGGTGAAGCCCAGCCTCAGCATCCAAACAAGAAAGACTAGTATTTATTGTGCAACAGCAACGTTCTATTGCATAAGAGTTACGTCACACTTTTCAAGGCCATACAGTTATTTTTGAAAACATGAAGTAATTCCTAATTTTAGGGATGCTGTATGAGCATCCCGCCAACTAGTATATAAAGGGCTGAGGAAACGAGCTCAATTGTCTTTGCCAACCAGGCCTGCAACCAGCAACAAAGTCCCTCTTCAAAGAGTATCAGATCCTGAGGACCTAGGCCATTCCACAGGAAGCAAAGCCAGCAGCAGCGGTCGCACCTACTGTGAGTATCACTTATTATAACCCTGTTCTGTTATATTCATTATTCATATAGCAAGTGAATAGGAAATACTTAGTTGTGCTTACAGGGAATTAGCTGCCGCATTCCCAGAACTACTGGCTTTGCAAACAAACTTGTACAAGAAGGTTAAAATATATTGTTCAAACTTACACTTCTGTCTCCTTATCTTTGAGTTCTGCATGCACAACTAGTTACTTAGGCTATCATAACTCTTACAATACAGGAAGTATACAGAGGTATCAAGCAACTACACTAAGATTCAGAGGGAGAGAGGCCTCATTGGAACTTGGCTAGATAAATAGGGAATTTAGAGTATAATCCTATACCTTAAACTAGAAGTCAGTTATTTTGTTGTGAAGGAACCCTGATCAAGTTCTTGAACACTTAGTAGCTGATCCAAGCGAGTATATAGTAAAATCAAGGAAGCACAGCACCAGATACCATCTAACAGTACTGGCTGACAGTTATTAATTCCCCAAATTAATCAGTACTGCAGCTGTACTTGTGTTTTCTAAACAGTGCCTTAGTGGTAAATAAGCTCATCTTGAGAGCTCTTGCCAAACAATTAGATTACCATCAGCAGTTGGTGGTTGCTTACGACAGGCAGGTTGTTGGTTCAGATATCAGACAAGTAGCCTACAAAACAGCATCTACATCAATTAAGCAGGACTAAGTAGCAGTAGGAGCCATATTGAAATAAATAGAATTGATAGATAATCAGCTAAATAGTAAAAAGGAAGACAACACTGAAAGCAGCCAAATTTAAGTCTATGCTAGATTGTTCATTGTTGATATTACATAATAGTGATAACAAAAACAATAACATGATCTGTATGTAGATTAATAGCTCACTGTTACATAATCATCAGTTGACAAAGATTATGTAACTTTAATTTTGTTATGTTTTCTTGTTGTCTGTTTTGAAATGAAATGAATCACATGTTAATAACTTAATTCAGCTTGTCAAGGCTTGTAATTAACTATTCCATAAAAATTATAGATACAGGGAATATTACTGGAGAATATTGAATTTTTAAGACACTTTTGAATACGAATATGTCGTGTTTTGTTAAATTTGAAAGTAAATCATTGATAAGAAGCTGGTCCCACTTGACCTAATTTCCTGCTGTCGACCATTGATGTTGAGACCATCACTGCACAGAATTTTGAAACCTTTCTTGTGCTAAATTTCGCTTCGCGAAACGGCCTTCGGCCGTTTCGCTGCGCGAATATTAATAATAACAGACGCACATATTAAAACTAACTTCACTGTATTTCTCAAAATGACTGGAATGTACCAGTTATAACAATCAAAAACATCAGGAATGGTTTAGTTACATTTATAAAATTTAATCTTCCCAAATTTGTCTAGAATTTTTTCAAGTGGAAATTTTAACACCAAATACTTTTCTTGTCTTTACAATAACTTAAATTTCTATATTTTAATTATACGTCATGTAAGTTTATTTTTACTAAATCGTATACATGTCATTCATAAATATATAGAGCTGCAAAATTCTCATTTATAATAAGACAAGAAGGTGCACCACACGAAACTGCCAGACACCATGAAAGTACAAAATGTATTATATCTTTAGGAAAGTAAACATGTGTAAAACTACAAACATACAGATGCAAACTAATTTCACATCACATTACCCAATAGACAATAACAAATAACAATGAAACAAGAAAGGATTATCAACACATTTTCCTGCAGGATTTTATCAACCGTTTATGATATTTGTTCTAGAAAGAAATGAGATCCCGTAACCTAGAGCAAGATAGGTTGGAGTAAATACTAAGATACACAATGAATGTTAACTCGTATATTTTTTGTTAGTGTAAGCAAATTAGAGAATATAATATCAGCTGTTTAAAGCATAGAAAAAATATAAAATTACAAAATGCATCCTAATCAGCATGTATTTTCAGGCGACATATAATGGGACTTTAAATAAGAATGTTTTTATACACCGAGTGCAACTTCGCTTGTTCAACTTTGTTGCTATTATTTGGACGTAACACAGTGTACACTCATATCACAACATTGTTGAATATATATCGGTTGACAGAGAGTTTTGTTAATTAAAGTAATTGGCACATGTCCATTTTACAACTTATTTCAGTAAAGCTAAAGTATTACAAAAATATTAAAATAGTTTTATCCAAAATCATATCAAGGAATGTCCCCCTCCCCCCTTCATTAGAACGGCAGACAGGCAATGAGTATGACTTAGTCCGTATTCAACAATCACAAATTCTCCTCCTCATCCAGAAGGTCCACGATATCCTTGATGAGCTCTCTAATGCGGTGAGTGTAGGACCCTACTTTGGGCTCCAGCACGTCCTCCTGGTACGACCTCTTGCTGTGGTAGGAGTGTTGCGATTTGTATTCATCAATTTCAGGCGACAGAATATCCCTTATCTGTTTTAGTTCGGTATCACTCAGGGGTTCGTTGTATCTGCTGTGTTTGCTTGCGATCTTGTTGTAGGTGGATTTTTCGATGGACTTGTCTTCCTCGATTGTCACGTCCTCCGCGGCCCTGTTCTCCTCCGTCATGATGATCTTGACCTCCTTGTGGTCCGGGCTGTACGCCTCCTTCTGGGCCGGCCCTGTGCTCTTGCTGTCCTTGTTGGACCCTTGGGGTTTTCTCTCCGTGCCCCAAAGGATCAGCTGCCACGACTTGAGTACGATGTCGTTGTCTTTGTCTGATCCTGAGGAGACGTCCCTTACCGTCAGCGTCCACTTTCCTTTGGGATCCTCTCCCCAAGTGTGGACGGTAAGGAACAAGAAGTCAATAGGCTTAGAGGATTTGTCCCTGGGCCGAGGAGCCAGGATGTCCGATTTGGTGCCCATGGGAGACGTCAAGACGAGGTTGACCCTTCCACGGATATTCGCCCTCAGGTGGATCCTAACCTGCACATGCTCCACATAGTTCACTGGGGACGCCATCGAGCAACCAGGTTTCACTTCCTTGGTTAAGTTGACCGAGCCACGGTTTGGAATCGTCCTGTAAAATATGAGACACCAATCATTTTCTTGACATCAAGTTAATTGATTCATTACATCACGGAGTGTAGATGAAGAACAAAATATACACACACATGGCCATATTACACAGATAAAGGTTGGTAGAATTGGTCAATCTATTTTCAATCAATAATCTGTTTTTGGTCCCTTATTCAAATTAATAAAGAAATGACTTATTTTCGAATTTAATACATCATAAGAAGGCTGCATATTTTCCTATTATATATATATCTTTTGACTAACTAAAGTAGCTGTTAACAGATAAATGGCTGAGTTTAAAGTTTCTAATTTTGAATATATTTTTGCTCTTCAAAGGTGAAAATGTCAGTTCCTTCTGTCGGAGTCAGTCTGACAATCACTTACACGACTTTGTTGTCCTCTGGCAAGTAGCAGATCTCGTGCTCTGGCACGGTCGTCCACGTCTGAGCGACTTCCACCATGTGACTGCAGTCGAGAGCTCCGAAGCCAAACTTGGGATTGACATGGAAACCGGCTCCGTTCATCGTCCAGCCCTCCTCTCGGTCGTTGGGAATGCGCGCTGTCCTCACCACGATGTGCTGCATGTCCCGCCAGGTGAGCTCAGGGCTGCAAGGTAAATGACATCAATTTGAATCAATTAGGACATTTGCGAAGAAGAAAGCGTCAAGCTATGAATCATGAGTAGAACTGATTTGAGGCAACCTTAATTCACAACTTTCTAAATTCATTGACAAATATTGCGATAAATAATGCATGAATTTAAGTGAATCGCAAATGTCAATTTCTGCAGAAAATTTGCCAAGCATGACACAATTATTATTGCTATCAGTAGTTATTCGCTGTAGTCTGTTTCAGTTGAGTCAGGAGACTGTGATAAAGATATACTAAAATAAGTAAGATAATTTAATATTCGAACCAAGACATTTGCAAACTCAGCTCTAGGGCAGTTTTATATTTTAAAACTCACTTGGCCTGAAGGACGAGAGCAAAGCAGCCAGCAGCCAGGGGGGCAGCACTGGAGGTGCCCTCGAAATCCAGGGTGCAGTCTCCCTTGATGTCGGTGGTGACCACTTTGATGGTCGGGCTCTTGTAGTCGTAATGGCCTGGGAGACCGTGGGAACCACCCGTGTAGGCCACAGCCATGGTGGCAGGGCACTGTTCAGAGTAATAGGTGCTGTATCCCTGGTCGTTGATCGACCCCACTGGCAAGGTGTAAGGGCTGGACACGTATCCGTCACAGCTACAACTGTCGTTGTACATCCCTCCGTTACCCGTCGCCCAAGCGTAGATGTTGCCCTTTCCTCCACGACCCTATCAAACAAATTAGAGCACTTTTATCATTTGTTAATCAACTCCCAGTAGAGGACCACATAAATGTCATTTATGTACTAGAAAGCAGTCAGCTTCATTCAACAACAACAATAGCTCAAGAAATATCTCAAGCGCAAGTTTTAAATGCACATTTACCTCCTCAACACCTCGCTTCAGAGCGGCTTGGCACATCTTCTTGGGCGCCTCCATGGTCTTGCCGTCGTCAGGGGGTCCCCATGATGCGCTGTAAATGTCCACTTTGTCCAACTTGAAGATCAGAGCTTCTGCTTCCAAGGAGTCTGTGATTGGGCCGTCTAAAATACGCACTCCTGAAAATATCACATAAACTGATGTATTTGCATACCTTTCAATTAACACTTACATTTTAAACATGTATTTCATTTTTAACCAGCATTACAATAATAATTTATATACAGGACCACTTTTTTTTCTCTTCTATTGCATTACAATTTAACTAAGGCACTTAAATTCATCGTATCTATACAAAGTATATATCTAGAATGTCATCACACAAAGAACCAGCATTCACTCGTGACACTGCAACAGTCCAGTTACTCAACTCTTGCAACTATACCCCAAGAACTTTTCACTTTTTGTGCCATTTTGATGCTTTAAATATAAACCATTGGCATAGGAAGTGACTTGGACACTTGTACACCAGACATTAGTGGACGTGAGCACGGGCGCATCCAGAAAATGTTTGATGGGGGGGGTTTACAAATGAAAATGTACTAAAATATTGCGATTTTCTTTTTTTTTTACATTAAAATCTACAGGCCCAAGGGGGGGGGGGGGTTCAGCCACGAAGATCCCATACGCTTGAAGGTACTGGTTAGATAATATACTAAGAGAAGGTGCAACGTGCTTCACAGAATTCTCATTTTGTACATTAACTGCTTCCTGTTTAAATTTTACTGCTCTGTGATTGGTGCAGATCTCACACCAGGTGACGTCACGACTGTCGTCACCCTAGCAACCTATGACAGTTTGATCTGTGATGTCACAGGACAAGTTGTCCAAAATGCATTGCAGCAGGAAGACATCCTTCACAGAAAACACACTTCGGAGCGTTGCATCTCCTCCGTGCCCTAACCCCCCCCCCCCCCCCTGGATCCCCCACTGCTGCACACAGACCTCAGCCAGACGTACCTCCAATTCTAGCTTCATAAGCAATTCCCACTCCACACACAGAGTTGTTGGCGGCCGCTGCTATCTCCCCTGCACACCTTGTTCCATGGCTGAAAGCACAACACATCCAGATTGAGTTAGGAAGACATCTTAGTGACAATTCTTTGTTCAGTACCCACCTCACTTCTGTTTATGACTTGGATTTATATTAAAAGTTGATCAATTCAGAATTTATAAATTACAGAATATCAGTAAAAAAAAAGATATATTTAAGTTTCATAACGTGCTAATCATAATGTGCTAATCATAATGTTGATTATACATAAAACATTGCTTGGTGTTCATTGGTTTACTTTAACCATAGAAACTTATATAATTGAGTTATAGAGCTTAGATAAATAATTCAAATCATTGTGATTAATGTGGTATAGCTTAAAAGTTTAACCTAGCCCTGGACCCCTGTGGGACAGGGGTCATGAATCGTCCCATTGGAAAACCATGAGATCTGAAAGATAGGCTTTGGGAGATTTCAATTTTCTCTGCGAGTTTTACATTCATGTAAAAAACAAAAATATATTTTGAAAATAGACAGAATTTGCCACTGACGGCACCTATTTTCACCATCCCAAACATCACAATATTTGCAGGTTTATCCCTTAAACTCCAAAGATTGAATTTCTCCCTTATGCATTGAACAAAGGGCTGACTCTGATTGGTCAAAATTGTGGCTTTGGTGGTGATGTCACAGACAGCAACAGTGACGTCATAACAGAGTATCTGTGACATCACAGTGGTGACATCACAACTCAAAATGAGGCTGATGGCCGAAGCAAACGATTTTTGAGCATTTCTCTGACTTTGGGAGTGATTTACCCAGACCCAACAAAGAGAAAATACCTTGGAAAATAGTGCCGTCAGTAGATTAATATGTTGGGTAAATGAAAACCTAAGTTTTGTAGAGCCTTTTTCAGTAGTTTTATTGCCGTCCTCAGTCTCCTGGTGCACTGTCAAAATCTCAAGATTTTGAAAAGCAACGACCCATGACCCATGCTACGCATGGGTCCCAGGGCTAAGTTTAACCAGACAAATTAACATCTCGACAGATCATAACATTTCTAACTTACCAAACAAAATGTTGATTATAATTAATTTGCTTTCAGTTCACCAACATTTACAAAGCTTTCAATCAAATCTCCAAAATTCAATATATATATAAAACTCAAAAGTCAATATTCTAAATACAACCAAACATGAACAAAATCCAAAGACGGAGGAAACAAATTTAAGGTTAGGAAATTGCTGATAAAGCACTTTTGGAGACACGAGAAAGTCTCAGTACTACTCAATAGAACTTAAAAGTAGTCGAGTCAGCAATTTCTTAGTACCTGGGTAGTCTACTTATAACTGCATAACCATGCACACATGCAAAAATCAAAGGACATAAAAAGGCAATAAAAAACAACATAAAAATAAACGAGTTGTAAAAAACATTGATAAATGTTTACCTGTTTTCTCCACCTGTTACGGCAAACTACGTGAATATAAGTAAAAAAAATGTGCATCAATTAGCTAGTATTTACAGGTGTTAATTAAAGCAGTTTTAGGCATACTATTTGAATAAATCCTCCACCATAATTAGCAAAATTTAATTCAAGCATAATTTCATAGCAAATAGTAAGTTGATAGCTGTATATAATATATCAAAGCTGCTAAACGCCCTTCACCATCATTTTGTTTTTAAAAATAGTTGTTAGTTTACTTTAAAGTGTAATTAATGAACTAGGGCTAATTATATATTGGCTAATTAAATGTATATTAAATGATTAGAGGCATATTTTACAGCATATATTAGTAAATCTTTAGCACAAATCTCTCTCTCACCTGTTATCGGGGTCATCTTCATTTGGCATAGGGTCGTCGTCATTCCTGTCATTGAAGTCCGCGCTGACCTCTCGCATCTGGTGGAAAATGCACTCATTAGTATCGGTATATTTTAAATGTTGTGATCTTAAATGCGAAACCAGAATTGCTGACTCTGTACATGAAATACCAGAAGTAAACTTTTTTAAACCTTTTCTTTTGGGGCATTATATATACACATTCACATGTCTACATTTTCCCATGTGATCCATATATATATCAGTCTATGTAATATATTGATTTCAAAATATATATTTATCACAAGTCATGTGTCATCTAGGTTAGTTAGTAATGGAGCCAGACCATCCAGCAGGCAATATTTTGTACGTGTAATCTATCACGTGCTGTCACCATCTCACCCAACATTATAATCTATTCCACACCATATTTTCTTACATAGTTATCCCTGAGATCCGGATGGGTGTGTTCAATTCCGTCATCCAGAACCACGACCACAACCCCTTTTCCGGTGAAGCCCTTCTTCCAAGCAGGAATCACGTTCAGGTCCATGTGCCTCTTGCCCCCTGTCTGGCCGTAGTTGTTCTTTAAACAGAGAGAATTTAAAAGTCTTGTCATTATTGAAAAGATTGCATCAATTACAATAACTGTCAATACGAGAGAACAATGGCTTGGTGATGTCATGATTGTGATTTTCTGTTCTAAGTTTTTTAAATATCCGATACAGCACAAACAAAAATATTCCAATACTTCAATCAGACTAAAGTAAACTAGTGCAAAACATGTGGGATACAATCGGTTACACAATTAAAATTAGGTTAGTTTTTGAACAATTCAAACATCTGTAGATATCTGTGAAACGGTGGTGCCTAATACTATTAGCACAGTCTCTCTGAACTCTCTTGCCATAACAATGCCATAATTATGAGATGCTTGACATGGTATATACAAATGATAAGCGTTCAAGTTGCACTCACATAGTACCACTGGTCGGCATAGAAGGGGTCCATGAAGTCCATGTCCTCCACATCTCCAGGGATCATGTCTCTGGAGACGAGTCCGTTCTCTCCGCGGAAGAACCTCTTGAAGACGGAGGGGTCGTGGTGCACGCTGATGGGCAACTCTAGCTGCTTGTCATGGACGATCACCCGCTTCACCCTCTTCAACAGCTCCTGCTGCTCGGCAAATTTCACCTACAAACCAAACAAACAGCCTCTCATGATTATTAAAGGCGGCATTAATTGTCCAGAATACATCAATCCAAACTATACTTTGTCCCACAACATGCGACTGATGTTTCCAAGGCTTTATTGCCGAGCATCCACAAGTCGCACAGTAGAAATGCACATACTCACAGGTGGCAGAACTTTTTTGCAATTTATATGTCACATTTTCATGATGTTTTTGTCGCCATTTTTGACGATTTTCAACGTCAGCAGCCCGTTCATAAAAACGGGACAAAGTTTAGTGCAAACTTCACAAAATTTACACTGCATTATATTATTGATACCTTTCTTAACTAATTCTAAAAATATTTTAGCCCATGTTTCCATTATATATCAGGTTGACCAGTATGGAAATGGAAATCAGCCAAGTCTCAGAGGTTGGAGTCTTCAACACAACTTTCACCACTTCCCGAAACAAGAAGCCACAACCACGATACAGCTGGATAAAAAGACTATGTATTTAATTCTTACATTGGGGTCATTTCTGAGTCTGTCTACGATGTGGTTGGCGCCTCTTCTCGATCTTCTTCTCACTCGGGGATGACTGAACACGTATGCATTGTCCAGGCCAACCAACTGCAAAGAAAAGAACTCAAGTTCATCAATTTGCCAAATTACTAATACACAGAGCATGCACAATTGGGAATATATCTAATACTTTTTAACAAAGCAACACACAGCACATGAGTCTTCCAATCCTGCACTTGTTGAAGAAACGATACTTTTATACTTATGTAGAATTCCTGTTAACAGGGTAAAGGGTCAGGGTCTTCGTGATCTTTACCTACGGTCTATCAAGGCGAAAAACTACCTTAAGTCCTTAATACAGAAACACTATTGATACTTTGGTTGCTAATATTGCCATTGTGCAATAATTAAAGCAAGTAACCTTACGCAGGCCTAGTTGTAGGCGTTTGCTTGTTAAGGGTCATATCTTAAAGACTTTAAAATGCCATGGGTATATGTATTCTGCATAAGGCTAAGCATGGCTGACCAAATCAAACGTGGAATCATTTCCATCACAACTTGGTATGTAGCACACAAACTATCCATATACACCGATATACATGCATGAAGCTAAAGAGCTCGTAAGAAATTGTAAAGAACAAGAGCGTAGGAGGAACTGATAATGTCTGATAAAGACACCAAACATAGCGAGAATTTTTGCCACTTCAGTTTCCTTATCCCTCTTATCAGTCAAGAACTCAGGAAAGTCTTGAGGCAACTCAGCAAATGCATTTATAAGTGACAAGGGACCAATGTTGAAATATACTATGCAAGCTGTTGAACTGGAAAGTTTCACAAACTTCTGGTCGAGAGGTGCACCGTAGCAAACTATTGATCCTCTTCTATGTTTGTTTACTTACAAGCGCCTTTCGTTTTGCACTGCACATGTAATAAAGTTCTAACTGAAATATATATATAAACTTTAAAAGAAATAGCTGCAATTGCCATTCAAAGATATAAAATCATGCTAAAAGTTATTATCCTATCCAACTAGTCTCTATATCAAATATTAAAAGACACTGCATCCAGTGCCATCCACTCACCCTCCTGACTTTGTCGAAGCCATGGGCGCCTGCCACCAGGTCGGCCACAGAGTCATCTCCGTCTATGATGACCGCAAACTCATTGGTCAGTTGTCCAGGGGCGTCCAGGGCAGCATGACGAGGAGTCCAGTAGAGGAGCACCAACGCCAGCCCCAAGTATATGCGCATAATTCCTGCAAACAAATATAACATCTTACAACTACAGTCCAATATTCTCCAATATTCCCTAATGATTAACCAACAGTTCTCATGTAAAGTCATGTTAGTACCAGATCATATCAGACCCATTGCCATTGCTATGCTTTCACTGTATGAGTTAAGGTAAAGACATTTTCATCAAGCCATAATCAATGAAAATATTTCAGCCTCATGATATCCAGACTTCACAACAGATGAAGAGAATGCGAATCAGACATCAATGAAGAAAATGCATTGACAATAATCGCATTGTCACTGCCAAAACAAAACACACACCATTGTAGGTTCAACTAGGTTGGTAAGTACTTAGCCTGTTTAGTGCAGACCTCGGAGGCAAGTTCTTGTTGAGATGAAAAGTCACAAAACTTAAAGAGAGGATTCTGGGACATATCGCATATCGTAAATATCATTTAATTAATCCTCAGGTTAGCAGTTCACATGCAACAACATTGGGGGAAAATGAAATGGGAAAAAAGACGGACAAAGCAAAGAGAACTAGACTTCCTTCACTTTGCGCCATTTACACTACAGTGTAAGTAACACTTTCCCAAGAGGACCATTTTCAATTAAATTTCATCTCAGATTTGTCACATCATAAATTTTTTTAATATAAATATTTAACATATTAAATGTATGAGAGACCGAATAGGTCATCGCCTTCAGCTTGCCCATTCCTCATCTTATGAACTATCTATATCAATAAAAGAAGATGCAACATTGTCTTCAACATTTTCCTACAGTTCTAATTTTCCATGAACAGATTGGATAATGGCCATGAATGCCCATAATGGGGGAGGGTGGTTAACTATTCGGTACAAAAAGCCCACGGCTTGTGTTTTCTGTATTCTGTATTTTAAACCGAATTCAAATAAATCTTACTTGACTTGACTTTTTTAACTAACTTGTGGCAGAATCCCGTTTAACATGGAGGAAAGGAAGCTATTCCCTTGATTTGATCACCTTGTGACTGTGTATAATATATATATATATATATATGAATGTGACATGATTAATACACAAACAACCCATACTAGATCCTGCCAATGTTAAAAGAGAGCCAAACAATCTCATGACTCATAAAAATATATACATGGCAACAGAATTAGGCTGTGGATAATAATATAAAGTTACCTTAAGAGATAATCCAAGAGAATAATCTGTGAGAAATATTCAAACCAAATCAGAAGTTGTGTTCCATATGGTGGGTCTGCTGGGTCTCAAGCCAAAATCATGATCTGCTCACTGATCAAACCTTCCCACAGGGTTACTCAACCGTGGAATGACGCGGGCCAGGGCTATTTTAGGGAAACACGATCTATTTTGTGACCCCACAAACATATACCTGCACCCTGTTAAGTTTATTTAAGTCTGAACTGTTCATAATTGGTTGGCCAAGTGCACGGTGTTGTGTTAAATATCATTGAATATGAAAATAACTCAATCATAAAGCATATAAAGGGGAACGTTTCACCCCCTTGGTCTTAATATACCAATACCAACTGAATACCATTCAAAGGCTAATATGCTGTCACACTCCCCAGTACTTTCATTTACCATGTTTACAGCAAAGCACTATCCAAGACTCCACGGGTCCTACTTCCAGGATTAATCATGTTAATCAGTCAGGACCAAATATTCATTGGACATTTAAGAAGCTTTAATCCGGAATTTTTAATCTATTGATTCCTCTCCCCTGTTTAGGTATCAAACCTAACAAGAACATTAGTCATTAACTCTTTAAAGTAATCAAAATCATGTGTACATTGCGCGAACAAATTATATAATTAAAGTTTTTTAAACCTATTGACTAAATTTTAAAGTGATCAAAAAGTACTCACAATTTTTTTAAAATATCAGATTAAGTTTAATTCAGTTACATACTTTTCAACCATTAATCTATTACACAAAACAGAACAACACAAGACATATTATATTTTTAAAACAGGTGGACCCCACGAACTGCACGCAGAGGCCTGCATCAACGACAGTCATGATGGCTACACACCATTTATCATTGTTCATGGAAATCTATGCAGGTCTCTGCCAACAAAGCATTCTGAGGGGCTTTGTCATGATATGCTCATCATATGCTCATCATCCACCTGCCTCAGAATATATGCCCTCATCCTCATTCAGAAATGTGTATGCTGGTTTGTGTTTGCAGGGATTGGATGCATGATTGGGACTTTACGTCCTGTATTTATGCACTTGATAGGCTAATTAGGACAGGATGAGGACACAGCAATGATGTGAATGATGATTGAAGCTGCCGTCCAACATAGGCCCAGGTGACCCAGCTAGAGCTGGATTCAAACTCATGGCCCAGCGATTGGCAGCCCAGCACGCTACCACTGAGCTAACCCTTGTTACCCTATCCTCTTTTTTGCTTGGCGGGACAAGAGTAAATTGCTCTGGCTCCTCAATTGTATATTCATCGTTCACAATCAGTTTAAAAAATACCGCTATTTAACAAATTTATTCCCTTCACTGAAAAATGTTAATGGATAAAGAATACTTTCACTGTAGTTTTACAGATTTTGAAATTTAATTGATCTGTGGTAATTTCTAGTAGGCGGTAGCTGCATCATGTTGGAAAGTTAATTAGACTTCACAACCCAACACCTTCTTACACCCACATGATACAAAATACACATTCATGAGCAGATGGGAAATCCAGCAATTGGTTCTCGCATCCATGAACATGAATGCTAACTTTTCTCATAATCATGGCTGGAAAAAGTAGGGAATTCGGGCATGTCATTGCCTGGAAATTTCTAAATCTCACTGGAAATTTTTGAAGAAATGTCTAAATTTCTGACTTGGAAGTAGTTGCTAGATTAGTGAGCATTCATGGGAAATTTTGTCGTACTAAATCAAATTGCATGGAAATTAACATTTTTTCTAGCCCTGTGAGTCATCATTGATGTACACCGCATCTGACGAAATTACACAAGTTATTTCGCGGTGGCGCAAAAAAACATATATACATATTTGGGCCCAACGTTGTATCCTTTTCACATAATCATTACATCGGGCTGAGAAATCTTCCATGTAACGTATAACTTTCATCAAGTTTCGGCCAGGTAAAGTTGAGTTACACCATATACAATGTATTCCAATAATTTGGTGTCTAGCAAATCATGCACAATCAGCTTAGTATGTGAAAAGGCAAGAAAGTTAAATTTTCAAGAAATTTAGCTCCAGACATTAGCGTCACATCATTTGGCAACAGCGTAGCTCTTCATCGTATTCGCAGAACTTAAAACAAATTTTATCTAGAACATTTTGACTCTTTGGCTTTTTTTCCTCGTAAGACTTAAATTGGATATATAATATGGCACTGGACAAGAGCTCTACCAGGTCTACAGAAACTCTAAAAATCGATGATCAATGAATCTTGATTCAAATTCACTTCATGTCCCGTTACATCTATAGAGTAGGTCCCGTCAGAGTCAGTAAATAGGTATAAGGGACTGTTCAGCATTTACAACCGGGGTGTTAATTTTGTCCGAGGGGGTACTAACTTTTCACACGTTCCAAGGGGGGTGCTAATTTTAACGTCAAGGCCAAGGGGGCGGTATGAATTTTGAACATAACTCGCCCACCTTGGACAACTGAACATTCAGATTTGTGCACCTTTCCGCATTTGTTTTATTAATTTTTTTCTATGTTCAAATTTCATACCCCCCCTTTAAACAAGTAGTAAAATATTAGTACCCCCCCCCCCCTTAAACAGTAAACGGTCCCTACAAGTAAGACCCTTAAATATACTTATTCAGACCCTATGTCACTGAGTAAGTCAGCAGTTGTGGTCTTGAACAGTGAAGTTGAAAGTGTGAACATGACAACATGTCAAAAACAAACTGGGTCAAAACAGACTGAACTTCTGAAGTTTTCTTGTGTCAAACTAAGTTTACCTTGCTTAAATTAAACTTCTGACAAGCCACACTATTTCATGGAGTGTTCATACTGAAATCTCTTACCTAAAACACGCAGAATGTTTCTTCTGTAGTCAACCAATCCCTTCTATATTTGGATCCCTCCTTCTTTCACAACTTTCCAAGTTTTCTGACTAATTCCTACTCCCACGCCCTCTTGCGTCACACCTCTTGAAAGTGCCTCTGGTGGTGAAGGTTGGAACTACAGATGAAAACAAATAGATGTCACATGAATGGTGATGGAAGGATCAAAATAGGTGTTTGCCAATAGAAATAGAGGCACATGACTTCCAAAATAGTTGGATCTGATCCTGCTAAGGACAGGTACTGAGTTTGCACACGACTGATTACTTTTTGGGACCTGTGGCAGGCTGTTTGCTTGCCAAGTGCTGAGTGTCATTTCTCAATACTGACAATAGACATTGATGATTGATATAGACAATACTCAATAGTCAATAGTCAACAATCAAAAAAGTAAAATTACAGAAAATGGTTTCCTCTCAACATTTATAGTAAAATTCATAAGTAACACAGTTCTTATACTGGCCTACGCGCAATTATACTTCACGGCAAGGCAGGCCGCTTAGGGACCATTTTCAGAATTTACAACTGAGCCACTGAGGGGGTACTAAAGGTTTCACAGGTGTTTCAAGGGGGGGGGGGGGTTCAAGTACATGTCTAAGGTGTGAAATTTGAACATAAGCAAAAAATCATAAAATAGACACACATACGGGCATAACTAGTCCCAATCGTCCAAGGTGTAGGTGTGGGGGGTACTAAAAATCTGCATCGATCCTATAGGGGGGCTACTAAGAATCCACATGAAACCTGCGGGGGTATCAATTTTTAACAGCTTTTTTGAGTTTTGCCTATAAAGATAGCTTGATGTATTGCGTTGCATTCCTGTATAATTTATTGTTGTATGTATTGTTTCCACAGACGGCTTCCTGTGCAGGAATTTACATCTTTCTGCGAGAGTCTCATCTCCACCCTACATTCCAATAATGTTTCCGAGTGTGCCAGTGGGTTGCGCCGCTTGTGTCTCCTTCTGCTGCATTCGTCTCGGCTGAGGGATGAGTGAGTTTAGTTTCAATTAATTGAAATTTCAATCAATGGTCATATTGTAGTACACATCATGACATGACTTGTGGTATACATTTTGAGCTTTTAATCTTCTTAAAATTAGTATGACTAAATGACTGCTAATGTGGATTGATTCCTGCATGGCATTTTATTGCAGGCCTACACCTCACTAACTATTTAGAATGGCCACAATATGAATGGCGTTAGATTTTTAATGAAAGTAATTGTCATTAATCATCAATGATCATGTTCCATTATGCAACTTGATCAAGTTATTGCTCTTTTGTCAGTTTTGTGCGATAACATTTCAGAGTCCCCCAGCAATTACTAGATGCCCTTGCCCAAGTTGTGCTCAGCAGCAACGCCACCTACTGGCTGCTCAAGACCATCAGTGCTTACGTCCTTTCCGAAATAGCCCCCAAGAAAGAAATCCATGTGCTGAGCGCTGTGGGCAACCAGGTGCCATGGGACCATCGCCAGATCCCCTTCATACTTTGGGTGGCTGCTAATCAGGTGAGGTGTGGACCATGTGGTCCATCTTTGATCCTCAGTGGGACAAAAAGATTCTTTGAACTCTCAATTAAATGTTGATTCACAACAGAGGCTCATGGTCATTTGATGATCCGTTCTTCACGGTCCAATAAGATGCATTTCGCATGGATATATATAAAGGAATCGGAGCCTGCATGAAGACTTCTGCATCAAACATTAGCAGTGTAAAGTATTTTTCTTTTCTTTTTTTCAGGTTCTCCAGGAGAATGACAGGATTCCTCAACTTGTCTCGCATAGCGTGAGGTAAATTTACTTCACACTTTTAAAACCCTCACATGTAGAAATTACAACAGAATCAGATTCATTAAAAATTATCATAATTTTAAATTGTCTGACCCTGGAGCTAATATTTGCAGATGGTTGTCGACAACTGGATACAATGTTGAAGTGACGTCAAGTTCGCTGGCTTTTCTCGAATCTGCATCGCGGTCATTCTGTCGCTATCTGACTAAAGGTAAGTGGTTAAGTTTGAGGCAAGGAAGGATTATTGTGATTCTGTTCATTTGGTAGCATGGCTGATGCAGTATTTATTGCCATCCTTTACCATGTGCTAGTATGTCCCTTTTGCAGAACATGTGAACATCACCAACACCCAGATGAAAGAATGGCTGCGACACGCGAGCACCAAGCAGGCGGTGAACCCGTACTCCCGAGGCCTCTTCAAGAAGGAGGAACAACCGCTCGTCACCGAGATAGACGGAATTGCAACCCAGAACTTCTTCACTGTTCTTTGCATAGGTAAGCATTGACCACCGAGTCACTTCAACTCCACAGAGGCTATGATAAGCTACTGTCCAATTTCAACGCTGAATTTCCCTCTTTTTGAGTTTGTGATTCTCTAAGGCACTTGGGTTAGCAGAGGGGTTAAGGTGCCCGCCTCCTCCACTAAAGGTCTTTGCCTGCATGGGTTCGAACCTGTTTGGGGAACCTTCATTTGCAAAAATCCCAGCTGCATGTCGTTCGGATGAGACATTAAATCGGCAGCCCCTTGTATCAGCGTCTGTGCTAAGCAAGTAAAAGATCCCTCACATGGGGTAATATGTAACATGTTGAGGAATCCTGCTCTCTCCTCCATTTCATCAATCAACCCTCGTGAGCACCCAGAACTGGGCTTAGAGGGCTGCACTTACCATATCTATCTATCTATCCTCCTAGTTGCATTACATGTCACTTCTTTCCTTTGCCAAAAGGTCAGTACTACACCCCCGATCAACTCCTCAACGTCATGTCGTTCAGTGGCCTCCGTGCCTGGCTCCATCACACGAGTCACTTCACCCTTGAAGAGTTGGAGTCCGCCTCCCAGGGGTGGTACGCCAGGACCAGTTCTCCTCTGACCTCTTTGTCATTCACGCCACCCAGGTTGCCCGAGTCACCCAGGTTTCCCGAGTCACCTAAGTTGCCCGAGTCACCAATGCCCGATTACTTGAGGACGCAGGTCAGCATGGATTCCACGGGATCATCCGGAGATTTTGAAGGCTTCCGTGATCGAGATTCTCGTCCTGCGAGTGTGGCTGAAGGGAGGCCGCCCAGCGTGGCTGGCTCAGCAGGAATGAGCAGCACTGGAACAGCAATGGGCACCCACAGGGGAACCTTGGCGCATGCCGCACTCCAATACGCACTCAGGGTGTTTGACCAGTGCGAGAGAAGTATGCGTCACTATGGCATCCTGTCTATATATATTGTACAATTCTAGTTTCTTTTACTGGCACATAATTTCATCACAAACTGTTCAAGCATCATACAATATTAAATTTTACAAGACTTACATCATTTATTGACAGCGTTGTAATGATTAGGCTGATGCAAATTGGGAATATGTATGGTTAGAATTGTGCGAGGATGAATCCCTAATTGTGTAAGTTGTGACTTTTTCCCTTTTCAGAACCAAAAGTTGCTTCAGATGCCGAAGTTCAGTTGATGGTAAAAACTTTTTTTTTAAATCAAAAATACCAAGGCTCATTTAATTCCTTAGATTTAAAAATTACATATTCCAATTTAATCCAGTCCTGTTAAACCTACTTTTTATGCAGGCTCTGCAAGAAGCCGTGACCATCTTGGATGAACTTTGCTCGCAATATCCCGATTGTGTTCCTAAAGTTTTCAATCCTATCAAACGCATCTACAACTCCGTGTCCCACAGTCGACCAAGAGTGGCCCTGCATTTCGTCCAGTTTTTCATAAACCATGGCAAGTTGAAAGTCTAATTTCCAAGTTAATGAATGTTTGATAGTTTTAAATGTTGGTTGCAGTCAGTCTCAGGAGATTTTTCAGACTTGCAAATACTGATAATTGTCCAGAGAGTAAAATTTCATGATGACATCATATTTGTGCAAATTGACTACACGCAGCCTGCTTTGTAACCCGTGGGTTCTTGTTTCTCTTCTGCAGGCGAGACCGTGGAGTACGACGCAAGTCAAGTTTACGAACATGTCTTTGAGAGCATTCCTGCCAAGTACTACGCCAGTCCATCCGTGTCCTTTGAATTCTTGGCATTCCTTAGAAGGAACTTGGAATTCTTTTGCTTGAAGACGGACCTTCTGATAAGATTCTTCCCCAACATTTTGAAGGTCAGTATTTGTCTATTTGAGTGATTGTAAGCCCGATTTGTTATTGAACCAAAGATTTGCCTTCCAAATTTGAGGTATATTGAATTTCCATTATGAATGTTTTGTAGATCCTGGCTTGGAACCCAAGAACTTATTCCCGAGATTTTGAAGAAATTATTGCAGCTTGCGTGTCGTCCACATCTGCAGTGGAGGTCAGTACATAATTAGGACATGATTTTGACAACGGAGTCAGTGATCATATTGGGAAGAAAATGGGGATTGAAATGAAGTCCTTTTGCACATAATAAATTAGCACAATGTGTTGAACTAGATCGAAAAATCTTATCTTATTCTAGTTGCATGTAGCTTATGCGTCCTTTCTGGATAGGCTTTGTCGCACTTGTGTTGAGCAATTGTGCTGTAGAACTGTCCAATACAAATTGAACCAGACAAACTTTGCTCTAGTGTACAAACGGAATTATCTTGCCAGGTCTTCCACACCCTGCTTGACCTGCCGTGCTGCACCGGGACATTGGAGCTGAGTCGTCACGTGGCCATACAGCAGTCATCTTCTGAGACGGAGGTCTCTCTTATTCCACAAATTGCCCTGGAGGCGTTTAGAGACCCCTTGAACCGACCCCTCTTCAATTTCTTAGTGAGGGTCCGAGGGGGTCAAGGAGACACCATTAACAGGTGAGATAATCCGATCAAAGATACTCAATTAGAATTAAAGAATATTATATGATTTCATCTCTGGTTCATCACGGTCATCACAAACACGATAATAACCACTATGTATGTACTTCAGCAAGTGAAATCCGCAATATCTTTGATGTTTTGCAGACTTGGCTCTCTCCACAAGCACTTGGCAAGCCTCAGAAACCACACCAGGGTGAAACAATGTGCCAGAATTCTTCCGAGCATGATAAGGTATTCTGTCTAACTTTTTTAAAACATACTTTTTCAACCCGGGTCACTTCACCACACAAGAGGTCAATTCTTGCTTTCTTGGACCCTGAATGGCTAAAAATAGATCATCTCCAATCTACTTGGTCTTTCTCTCTTCAGCCTCGTTCTGGACATCATCCTGCAAGAAGCGGACGAAGGACTCGCCTCGGACATGCTCCCCGTCATCCTGGAGAGGACAACTTTGCTGTACGCTGTGCCTGACTACGTTACTGCAGCCGAGAAGTATGCAATACTCTCATTGTGTGACTTTAAACCACATGTTTGATGCGATACATGTAATTCAGGCTAATTTTTTGGTTTGCATTCCTTCATCTAGAGTCTTAGTAGAGCACCTGGTGGACCTGGTCAGGAAGTACCCTGGAGTCATCAAAACTCACTTCCAGGAAATCGTCGACTTCCTTTCCAACACAGAGCACATCGCCAACAACCAGTTCACGTACGTCACTGTGGTGAGTTGTACAATTACGTTTCTTGCATGTCATTACATGCTGGAGCTCTTTAAATGAATAGCTTGTATTTGATCTTGGAAACTTTCAAAGATGGCCGTTCTATCAATCAGACATTTCCCCCCATTTTCAGGTAAATCTGGTTGGTGACTATCTCTGCACGATCTTCATACCAAGTCTGACACCAGAGGTCATTGCCAAAATGTATGAAACGCTCGAGACGATTGCGTACGAAGCTGTGCGGGATTTGCAACACTCAACAGATGGAACACGAACGAAATACCTCCCTCGCTTCCTGACCTCTTTGATGTCCACTCTCGCCAAGGTGAGTGCTATGAGGAATTATTCATCAAAATAATTCAGTTCTCAAAGTTTAATACAAATGCAGCATTAAGATTTTGAAAATCTTTGGGAATGATACACAAGCAGCAAGATGCAGCTAAATTTTCACATTCAGCCTAGCTGGTCATTCCCCAGTGTCATCAAACAACCTCGGGAAAATCACTTTACTCGCATCATATAATCCCCCAATGAGAATCATGCTCTGTTCCTGTTAGAAAATAAGTTTATCCTCCTCTGAAAAAGAATTGTCCTTACCACTGGACTGCACTTAAAGACATGGACACGACCACAAAGATTGAACCTCTGACCAACCATCAAATCACAACCGTCAACGAGTTCTCCCCACCATATTCATATAACCAGTCCTCCCCACCATATTTTATATTGACAAGAATGATTGTCGTTTGCAGCTTGGCTCCCGGTCCCAGGACCTCATCCCGAGGGTGGTCCTGTGCATCAGCAAACTGAGCCAGACCTCGAGTCACTGGACGGGGGAGGAGCCTCGCATCATCACACAGAGAGCGGTGGAGCTCATCAACCTGCTACGACTTCCCAAGTAAGACGACCCAGATTTGTAATCAATAGTTGTACTTTATCAGCAAAAGCATGTCTATCAGAACAGCAGACATGTCTATCAGAAAAGCAGACATGTCTATCTGAAAAGCAGACAGGAATACGAGAATGTAATATTATTGTATAAGTAATCATACTTCCTCAAAAGTTTTCAATCAACCCCAACCAAACTAGGTAAAATCAAACTAACACTACGGTTGTCTCTTTCAGTGTTGCTTCCGTCGTCCTGAGCCCTCCCAAGGAAGTGACCGAGCGGAAACTTCACAGATCAAGCACATCTTTACCCGTCTTATTACGAGCCGTCACCAACATCGCAACAGAGTCGTGACAAGAACTTGAAATACTCTCTTTAAGTTAACGATATCATCACTCGATGCTTGAAAATGTATCTGCGTACACTCCATTAATTTCACACTATGAACTATTTACGATTGATATTACAAGATGTGATACAGCCACTGCCAATATGTTAATGCTAACTTGACTCTTTCCTGGATTGTAATACGAGTTGTTCACTTCACAATTGAAAACAACGGTGCTATGCACAATACTGTTTTATTGTACGTAGTACAAAATGTTCATTAAACGGTATTTTCCACAATTGGTCTCATGATTACAACTTCACATTCATCACATTAATTATGAAATATATTAAGATTCATTTAATCATGAGAAATATCTCAAGAATAATTCAAGCTCACTTCATTTGAATCATGATTCATCACATACTTGAGTACATTGAACTTTTATGCTGCCACGTTAATCTAAGAGACGGAAGGTTAAGTCTTGGTATTTGTCAGGAAAATAACAGGCACCATAAGCACCAACGACAACCGACTTATTCATTCACGACTGAATTATTGTTCAGAAAATGAGACGAAATGTTCATTATGGTAAAATTAAGTTCACCACATTAGCAATCGGCGAATTGCCAGTGATCAATTAATTACACATAGACCCTTTAAGGCCTACGAGATAAAATGTAGCAGTACGTATGACTGTATGAGGTCGGCGGTATCAAAACTATCTTTCATAACTCAGTCTCGCACTACGAGCATCACGTAAGTCTTTAGTCCTTCAAACACAATCAGTTAGCTAAATGCATTAAACTGAACAACTAACTAAAAAGGCAGAGGTCCACAAAATGGCCTCCCGCATCAGCCAACAAACAACTAAGAGTAGAAAACAACTAAACGATAACTGAACAACATCTACGAGGCAACAAGCCATAGTCTGTAAGTACTGCCAGCGAATACTGGCCTGTTCATTCTGGAACGCCAACAGCATTCTTTTGAGAACTTTCTCCGAACATCCTGGAACTTTGCTCTTCCACATTCATCCCGCAGCAAATCAGAGCAGATCGAGCTTCCGTTGTATTTCCGCCACTTGCTTCATCCTCTGCTTCTTCAGCGCTAGAAGTTCTTTCTTTAGAACATTTTCCTTCTTCATAAACGTTCTCTTCACTCTCTTCAATTCTGTCCTCAGCTCCTGAAACAAAGAATTAATTTTTGTCAGATATGAACTAGAAGAATTTCTTTTTTTATCAATGGTGTGTATTCGTACACTGTTTTCCACAGGACAGTTTACTTGGTGGAAGTTAGCTGATCCAGTTGAGCAGGAGAAAAAAACCCTCAGGTGTTATAATCAATGGTCTTCTTGCAGAGGAGGGGTTTTCCTGTCCCAGTGTCCCACATCCGAGATGTAAGACATGCAATTAAGGAAACTCCTCAAACGAAGCAAGCCATAATATTTTACAATTCTTACCATTTTCTGGGTCTTGTTTTCAACGAGATCACTGTGGCCGGATTTCTTCATTTTTCTCGTCCAAGATTTCATTTCTTCCCGATACAGTTCACGCCCTTTTGCAGCTTGATCTGTGAACTTCTGAAGAGACAATATTTAAATTTCATATTTTGGGTGTAATTTTGTGATTTTCCAGTAACTTGAAGGACACAACCAGCACCTGAAGCTTTCGACATGTACAGAAACATTTCGGCATCAGATATGGAATAATATTTCAATCAACAACAAATAGTGTTCCAAGTTACGAACCTGTTTGTCTTCTTCAGGCATTCTTCTCCAAACTGCAGCAACACTCTTCATATAATCCTGAAGAAAACGAGAGAATTCAATAATAAAGAAGAGGTAGAATTGCGTACTACGTGTCAGCGAATATGTGATGTGCTCAAAGTAACAGCCACGCAGTCGACATAAATTTACTATGAAATTAAGAAAATCTTTTACTCTTATTTGAAAGAGAATTATCTACACAACAACATCTTGGCCCTGACCATGCAATTTATAACAACAATAGCGGTCATTATACACTTACAGTAACAGGGACGTTCTCTCGTTCAGGCAACTTTGATTGGAGGAAGATGCCGAACGCAGAGGCGGGTCTCTTGGGCATGCCCAACTCCCGCTGCATCTTGGACTTCCTCCTCAGCTTCTTCTCCTCTCTAATCGCTTTCTTATCGTCCTCCATCTCCGCTTTGTCTTCGTCACTAAGACCCTCCATGAACTTGGACAACTCGGTTTGGTATTTGATCTTCTCTTCCCTGTACTGCTTCACTAACACCTGCAAAACAGAAATGGCTTTCTTCAGAAAACTATTGCCACATGTACATGATGTACTCGCATCATCCTGCATTTATTCCTCATTGTTCAATAGAACTAGTCATTTTACTTATTTTTATTTGACAAATTACCAGAATGAGTAAAAAGTTCTCCACTGCAAGTTTACTAAATTAAAGGGCAGAATTTCAGTTTATTTATAGCTTTTGTATTTTACCTCTCTCTCCTTAGGAGCCAACTCTTGATACATGGCTCCCAGCTTCTTTGACAATTCCACGACTGATGCTCCTGTTAAACAAATTTATTAAAAAGGTTATTGACCAATTATTCAAAATACACCGACCAATGACCATGTCATTCATAAGCAAAGTTCAGGTTAAGGATTTAATCAATAATCATGCAGCGATAACAGTTGAAACACTCACCAGGATTACTGGATTTGACCTTGGTAAAATTCTGCTCCTTAAACTTGAAAAATGGTGTCAGAGGCGCTTTTGGTTTCTTCGGTGCAAGGGTCTTCAGTTGACATATTTGTAACGCCGCAAATCTGGAAGCAAAACTCCCGTTATCAGTATAGAGAATTAATCGCGCATATGTACTATTGGGCTGATCATGGCCACCCTTCATCACAGTCTAGGTATGTGGGCAAAAAATTAAATGACTTAGTTTATCTGAAAACATACACCAGTGACATTAGGTAAAGAAAACAGATTCCAATGACACCAATTCCAGCTTTCTAAGTGAAATATTTGAGAAGTTATGAAGAGTTGAAGTTTCTCCTAGCAGTGAGATTTTCTGCTGCATAAAACAATGTAAAATGAGCAATTACTTGTGACCGTTTCTTGCATAACAGCTTGTCCATTCTGTAGGCCTGGCTTGATGTATAATTGATCAAGATAGGCCTATGGAGTATGTTTTAGAGTAACAGAAGATGTCATTGGTGGGTAATAGGGCTTTACACCCTTCATTATTTGCCAAAAGCCAGGTTTATGGGGCAGGCAAGTAAGGTGGCAAAAAGACACTAAACACATAAATTCTGTTCATAAATGTTGTCAGACTTATTGTTGATTTTATTAATATTGTACTTACATGTCTGTTATTGTAATCCCACTTGTTTCTTTGGATTTATAGGAAATTCAAGAAAGTTGCTTTGAACATTATTGAAGGAAACCGTTTTCTTTTGGGGCAACCATTGAATAATGGGGGGGGGGCTTGAAGTTTTTGTCGGCAGCAAAGTATTTATTTCACTTTATTTCAAGTGTGTGAAGTCCCCGAATATTCATTCCTAAATCAAGCATCTCCTTATTAAGAAAACGTTTTTAAAAATTATTTACTTTAAAAAACTCCAAGCCCCCCCCCCCTTGAGAACAAATGATGGCCCCCTTACAGTGCTTAAAATTACTGTACAAAATATTCAAGATACAGCTGTTTGAGCAAAAAAGAAATTTTAGATTAAATTGAGCCTTGATTGCAAAGTCTTTTCCAGACAAGATAGGCTTCGCATATAATTTCATTAATTTAAATATCTTCATAAAAAGTTCCAGAAGATTTTCTACCTGAATCACTTACCATGAAAGCCACACAAAATAATATGTATACATTAACTATTTTGAATATAAATAATTTAATATACCTAGTAACAAAAGAGAAATATATGAAACAAACTGAGGCATAGAACATGTAAAAAAAAATCAAGGCCATTAACTGTCACTGCACAGAGGGATCTACTGCTGATCAGAAGGATCTGCAACTGGCAAGGGGGGGATGTTAATGCTCAGAGGGATCTACTACTGATCAGAAGGATCTGCAACTGGCAAGGGGGGGGGTGTCACTGCACAGAGGGATCTACTGCTGATCAGAAGGATCTGCAACTGGCAAGGGGGGGATGTTACTGCTCAGAGGGATCTACTACTGATCAGAAGGATCTGCAACTGGCAAGGGGGGGATGTCACTGCTCAGAGGGATCTACTACTGATCAGAAGGATCTACAACTGGCAAGGGGGGGGATGTCACTGCACAGAGGGATCTACTACTGATCAGAAGGATCTACAACTGGCAAGGGGGGGATGTCACTGCACAGAGGGATCTACTACTGGTCAGAAGGATCTACAACTGGCAAGGGGGGGATGTCACTGCTCAGAGGGATCTACTACTGATCAGAAGGATCTACAACTGGCAAGGGGGAGGGATGTCACTGCACAGAGGGATCTACTACTGATCAAAAGGATCTACAACTGGCAAGGGGGGGATGTCACTGCTCAGAGGGATCTACTACTGATCAGAAGGATCTACAACTGGCAAGGGGGAGGGATGTCACTGCACAGAGGGATCTACTACTGATCAGAAGGATCTGCAACTGGCAAGGGGGGGATGTTACTGCTCAGAGGGATCTACTACTAATCAGAAGGATCTGCAACTGGCAAGGGGGGGGGGTGTCACTGCACAGAGGGATCTACTACTGATCAGAAGGATCTACAACTGGCAAGGGGGGGGGTTGTCACTGCTCAGAGGGATCTACTACTGATCAGAAGGATCTACAACTGGCAAGGGGGGGGATGTCACTGCTCAGAGGGATCTACTACTGATCAGAAGGATCTACAACTGGCAAGGGGGGGATGTCACTGCACAGAGGGATCTACTACTGATCAGAAGGATCTACAACTGGCAAGGGGGGGATGTCACTGCACAGAGGGATCTACTACTGGTCAGAAGGATCTACAACTGGCAAGGGGGGGATGTCACTGCTCAGAGGGATCTACTACTGATCAGAAGGATCTACAACTGGCAAGGGGGAGGGATGTCACTGCACAGAGGGATCTACTACTGATCAAAAGGATCTACAACTGGCAAGGGGGGGATGTCACTGCACAGAGGGATCTACTACTGATCAGAAGGATCTGCAACTGGCAAGGGGGGGATGTCACTGCACAGAGGGATCTACTACTGATCAGAAGGATCTACAACTGGCAAGGGGGGGATGTCACTGCACAGAGGGATCTACTACTGATCAGAAGGATCTACAACTGGCAAGGGGGGGATGTCACTGCACAGAGGGATCTACTACTGATCAGAAGGATCTACAACTGGCAAGGGGGGGATGTCACTGCTCAGAGGGATCTACTACTGATCAGAAGGATCTACGACTGGCAAGGGGGGGATGTCACTGCACAGAGGGATCTACTACTGGTCAGAAGGATCTACAACTGGCAAGGGAGGGATTATTTGGTTAGATGAGGATTGAGTAATGTACCACAAGACTATAGTTCTTTAATGCTCCACTATCATTAATTGACGACATCAACAGAAAGCTAAATCCTCACACAGGAGGTCTGCCCCAAGGGCCCAAGGAGATAATTTGTAGTCTGTGGCATTTTCATAATCATCATCTAACCAATAACCAATTGTGTAGAAAGAATCCCTTTTGGTTTTCTTTATTTTTTCGACCCTTCCTTTATACACAATTTGGTCCCCTGAGTCATTATCAAGCCATGTATGGTAAATGTCACGACCAACTGCTGTTCCAGAAATGATTTCTTTGAGCTGATGTAGAACATTTTCTGCTTTGTCTGGGAATGTGTCAGCCAGTTGGTCAGGTTTGGTTGTCTTAAGTTTTCTTTCTAGTGCTTTCCTTTCTTTGTCATCTTTCTTTTGTTCTTTTGTCTTCGCCCTTTTTGTCATTTCTTTCAACAAGTCAGCTTGCTGAGACCTGGCAAACTTTCGTCTGTTCCGGGCAGCACCAATGGCCCAGTCGATTTTCATTTCGCTCCCCATGTCATCATCGAGCAATGCAACAACCTTGTTTTTTCTAGCTTTCATTCGGGCTACGAGGAAGTCTGTATTGGCATGTTTAGCACGCTCTTTCATGGCTCCAAACATGCCCATTATTTCCTCAGCATCAATGTTATGTAACCTTGCAGAGGCAGTTTCTGAGGCCAACTTGTCATCAATTGTGAGCTTAAACTCTTTGTCATACTGCCTCTGCAGGACTTGGATGGTAGCATCTAAACAAGCTTGCATCATTTCTTGGAATAGATTGGGGTCAATTGGGTCTGATTTTAGGCTTTCTAGAATTGGGTCGTCTTTCAACTGATTTCCGAAGAAATCAGTTGTCCGTGTGAGGATGGACATCATGTCATGGACGCTCTGAATTTCAGAGATGACCCTTCGAACATGCCCGATTCCATCAATGTGTGAGGTACCTGGACCTGCATAAAAGAGGGTCATCCATGGCCCTGATAGCAATTTTCCAATCAGGCCAAGGCACTGCAGTTCCGTTTTGGCTAACTTGGTCTCAAAATCTTTGCATACCGCAGCTTGCAACCCCCCGCATGAACCACATCCTTTCTTAAAAAAGGACAGGAAGAGGTCGTAGTGATGGAGCAAAATTCCACAAATGTGGAAAATGATATGCAGGCGATTGCCTCTGTAACGTGGCAATAGGCCGTTTGCCAGCGAATTTTGATTCAGGAATATTACAAAGCCCTTGGGATCGCCTTTCCCAGCCTTGTAGCGTAACTTATTTATTTGGAGCACAAGGTTTCCTGCAATTGAATCCCTTCCAAAGACCTGGCCGCGCTGGGTTTCTAGCAATTTCAGTGCTTTCTGGCACGAACTGGCAATTGTCTCCAATGGGTGAAGGTGGCAGTTTAGCTCATTAAGGGACTTCCCCCACCTTTGAGATAATTTTGTAATTGTGGCATGGTTCACTGCTGCCCTGTCACTCATGGTGTTGCTTATGTTGGCAATGATTTGGGACCTACATTCTTGGAAGTCTTTGGCATGAAATTGGGAGTGTACCCTTGCAAGATTGTCAATTGATTGGGCAATGTGGTTTGAGTAGTCATCGGCAGTACCACCTGCCAGCTCATCAACAGCAATAATCACACACTGAGATTGGGAAGTAAGGTGGATGCTATTGATGTGCAAATGTTCTTGTGTGGTGGCATCAAACCCTAATGTCAAATTTTGATTTTGCATAGCGAACTCTGCACATTGCAAATCTGAAATCACATCTAGTTCTCGGGCCATCTGCTCAACTGTGGTGCGGTGGGGAATGGCTGTGAAGGGGATAGCAGTTCGCTTTGCGAAACTTGAGATGAGGGGTGGGATGTTCTGGGTCGGCACCATGTTGACAATTGAATCATACACCATCAACCTCATCTGTGCACCATAAGTTTTTCCATCTTTCCTACTCTCATTTTCATTTTCTTTGCTGTTACTCTCTTCCAGTCTTTCTTCAAGCTCTAACTTAGAGTTTTCAAGATCAAGGATTTGTTTGTCTTTTTCGATCAATGCTTTCTTTAATCTTTCTGTTTCAGGTGTTTCTTTCTTTTCTTTTTCTTTCTTGGACCTCTCTTTGTTTGCTAACTTCAATCTCTCATGAGCACGTTTCAATTTGATGAAGTCATACAATGGGGTTTCTTTTGGTGGGGCTTTTAACTGGGTCTTCAGGGACTTGATCTGGGCCTCTTTGACTTTATTAGAGTGCTGCAACCGCTTGATTGACTGGTTCAATCTTTTAACTTTTGACACCTTTTGTATGTTTATTTGAGTCATTAGTTTATTTCTTTGGGTCTTGAATCTTTTCTTTGCATTGCTTCGGTGTTGAGCAAGGAGCTTAAGTCTCCTTTTGAGCAGCATTTTGCGAGGCGTGAAGTCCTGCTGGCGCAGGTTAGGTGAGGAGGTGTCAGGCTCAGGCTCAACAGCTTCAACTTCTACAGCTTCAACTTCTGTGGATGTTCCTGGTTCAGGCTCAGTGTTCGTCATAATTGGAGATTCATTGTCACTTTCAGATAGGCCTAATGAAAACGTTTTGATCTCTCCTTCACAAAAGTCTACAAAACGTTTTAATTCACTGTCCCTTCCAAGATTTTTGAAAGTTTCAAATCGACGAACAATTGTTGCAATTTCATTCTTGTCAGTATGACATGGGAAGGGTAATTTCGTACACAAGTGAATGATGGTGTCTTTCACAGATTTATTGTGCTCGTAGTACGCATGCATGACATGGCCAACTTTGATTGGATGGTCAGTATCAATAGTGTGGAAGTTGTCCAATAGGTACTGGCGAGCGACACCAGGTTTGCCAGGTTTCAGTGGCCCCTGTCCTTTTTTCTTCATGATCACTGAAACAAGAAAAGATCATTGTAATACGGAACACTACAGCAGAAACATTACTTTATTTTCCCCAGAGAAAAAGAGGGGCCACATTAGTATGCCAACTGCAATGTTTTCTTCCCTCTGCTTAACGAATTGGCTGGGCCTCTTTAAAAAAAGGATCTGCTCCAGATTGAATTTGACCCCCACCCCCAACTAGAATGCCTGGATCAACCGCTGATAAACTGCAGAGCATTGTTACCCCCTTTACAAAAACTGCAGAGCATTGTTACCCCCTTTACAAAAACTGCAGAGCATTGTTACCCCCTTTACAAAAACTGCAGAGCATTGTTACCCCCTTTACAAAAGACTTAAATCTGCCCCTGATTGACCCCCCCCCCTGGATCCACAACTGATAAACTGCCTGTGCCTGACTAACTACTAAGAAAATGTTGACTGTGCTGCCCCTCTCAAAAAACCTTGAATATGCCTCTGATTGCCCCCCCCCCCCCGGCCTGAATTCACCACTGAAAAAGTATAACATATTGCTGGCCTCCTCTGCTGCAATGCGCACTGATAAAGAATCCACAAATTATGCTCTGCCCCCCTCTCAAATCTGCCCACTTTTGACCCCCCCCCCCCCTGCTGTGGATCCACCACTGATAAACTATAATAATCTGCTGCAATGCCTGGCACGCTTATAAAGAATGCACAATTATGCTACCCCCCTCTCAAAACACCTTGAATCTTGAATCTGCCCCTGATTAACCCCCGACCTGGATGCAACACTATATAATATAGGCCTATATATATTGCTGGGCCCCTCTGCTGAAATGTCTGGCCTGGCTCCCCCACTGATACAAAATGCAAACTTTATGTCCCTCTATCAAAATGTCATGAATATGTTCCAGATACCCCCCCCCCCCTTTTAAACTGCACAACTGATATATATATACTTTGCAACAGCTCCCCCCGCCCTTCCAATTCAATCAATGAATCCTTTCATCAATGAAGTCATTGCATGTAATACTGTCTCTTGATAAGTTGATTTAATAGCTTAGAGCTACATATTCTTAAAGGGCCCATTTTATTATTTGCAATGCACCACTGAAGTCGTTCATTTTTCCTTTTGTATTCCATAGAAAAATATTATGTAACAAACAATAACAGGCACACTTCTTATTGTAATGCACACTTGCCATAATTGCTTGTTTGTAAACTTAGTTTTGGTATGACAATAGTCATTCAAATTACATTTACAAAGCCACTCAAGCACTGACAATAGCATAATACGCAATCAGACAATGGTTACGTAATAAGCATGTCGGTCTTTGAAAACTTTAAGTGTTGTTAGGTAAACATAATTAGACTGTAATTGGCATAATAAAATAGACAAAAGAAATGTTGAACTTTGCTCCAATCGTTTTGATTGCTATTCACTTAGCAGCTCTTAGCAGATAATTGGCAATTATCAATTTTGCGCAGTCTAAACAAAGCATTGAGCATCAATAGATTTTCATGAAATTGTGCAGTTATTTGAAGAAGAACCTAAAGAAACTAATCCACATAATTAAAAAAATAATCTGAATGTTTATTATGTATATGTTACACTTTATGAAACACTTATTTCACATGAAAAAAAGTAATACTCACGGGTTTCATTTGTCAAGAAAAGCAGACGAAACTTGTAGGGAAATCCTAAAATGACGTCATGGTCACGTGATCAGTAGGGGGAATCCCCATTTTACGGCGCTGATGATCTATTTATAGACACAGTACAAACGCAACACGCTTGGCCAGAAACAGCCTGCTGTCCATTGCTGGTGCTGGACAATGGTCAGTTACGCACATACCTACACAGTCCCGCCTCTTCTCGTCTTATTGATAATAAATACCAATTGATATGAACAATTTGTAATACAGTTGTACGGACAATTGTCTACCGTACTGCTAGTTGAGTACCAAACTGTCTTACTCAAATACTCTAGCCTACTATTAGTTTTTTTTAGAGGACGAACCAAGTCAACATTTATTTTGTATCCAATATTTAGTGTTTAATGGCTATTATAAATCAATAAAGTTTGGAGCACTGAAGAAGACAACTTTGGCTAATGTGACAGCTGTCATCTGTCAAACATTGGCAAAACATCATATTATCGCTCAGGGGCACTTTTCTCCCTTCATTATTTTCATGACAGCTGCCTAGCAACATAATGCAATGGCCAAGCATGATCTAAACACCTTCTGTGTTTTTATTTTACCTATTCAGGAGTGCCGATTGCTGCTGACAGAGCAGGGACTTGGCCAACGGCCTCAAAAGAGACATTTCCACTTTCGTCTTTTTGCAGCGTGCCGCCAAGGGTGTCGCAGAGAAATTTTCCCACCCAAACTTTTCATCAGTCAAATCGCCCAATTTAGAAACGGCACAGTTGACCCAATCTAGACCCTAGAACAGCTTGAAAAGTCATCATTCTCACGTTTTGCATTGTTTCTCTTGACCATTCTCAGTGCATTATCAGGTTTCAGCCCATTGCCCCCAAACAATTCCTTAGAATGGGCCTTCCTGGGTGATTAAATATATAACCAAGGTTGGCACTCCAGCCGAATTTTTGTACAGGGGGAGACACTTTCTATACACGTAGTGACATCTAGTGAGAATTTCGAAGCCATGTGACTATTTCTTCAACCACAAGCATGGCCACACCGTTTCGTTTGCAGCAACATGTTTTCCCCCAGGCATCCAGGATCCGGCCATTGCTTGTGGTTTGTTTGCGTTGAGAGGTGTCTAAGTGCCTAGGGAACTCAAAGTCATCCTCAAAGAGTGTCAGCAAGTGAGTAAACTTTCGCTTTTCCCCTCTGATAATCGTGCTTAGAAGAGCCCCAGGGTCACACAGCAAAAATGCAGGGCTCTCCTGCAGTAGCAGACCTTCCAACTAATGCAGGGCTTTCCTGGGTGCATTTTATCCAGTTATTCTCTTATAAGCCCTATATAAATGCTATCCAAATGCCCAACTCAAAAATCCAGTTTAATTTAACTCCAAATATATATCCTTTTATCACTTCTACCCCCATCCATTTTGACAAAATTATTGAAGTTTGAATAATAAGCCTCCAATTATAAGATGTTGGTAATTTAGTGTAACTTTCTAATATCTCTACATTCAAAGTTCACTACTGTATTTTAAAGAAGTTCTTATTGTTACATTTAAAACTCAATATTTTGTGGAAAATTTGACAATCATTTGATTCCCCTCTGGTGAATATAAATATTAATTGATTTATCAATCAATCAATCAGTCCGTCTGTCCTGACGGGAAAATCTGCCTTGTATGTTAAATGTATTTTTCTTTCATGGCTCCATCTTCTTTTAGGTGCCAGTGCGATAACCAGTTGTCTTTTCTGGCTTCCTGAACTGTGTTTCAAATAAATTTATCAGTCAACCAAAAACATTTTTCATTATTCTCACTTATCTGGATGCCGAATCCATTATAGTCTTTTACTATATTCCGTCAAATGTCATATATTCCAACCATTCCGACCTCATTTCTATTGTTCATTTTATTTTATTTTCAATAGCACTCACCATACACCGTGACTCGCCTCCGCTTTCTTCTCCACCGTCTTTGACTTTCTACCGCTGCTATTTAGTATCAACCCACCAACTTTAACTATCCAATAAACTTATTACACTTTCCAATCATCTTTCTCTATCAATTTCTCAAACAACTCCTCTGGATTTTTCCATCTGTCAACAACTTATCTCTCACACCTCAGGTTTCCGAGGCACATCGTCAACTAATCTCATGTCCTCCCCAGGGTTTTGGGGAACTCCCCAGGTTTTTGGGGAATTTATCCCATCCCACTCCCCAGTTCCTTATGGGGAACTCTCCAGGTTTTTTGGGGAACATTTGTTTTTAACTGCTCTTTTACTTTCATGTACGTCTTACCCAACTCGTCATACCTCTACAAGACTGACCGGGTCTGACCCCAGTCCATATTTTACCAACAGCTTCAGCTGTGAGGAGACACTTCGGGCTCCTCCATGAGTAAATTCCATCCTTTTACGTCTTCCATTATTATTATAGATAACATCAATTGTCCAGACGACTTATACATACTTTAATGTGCCATTTTCAACTTTCAGGGCAGGTGCCACACCACTCCACCAGTTACATGGCAGTTGCTCCATCTGACTTCTGGCTCCACCCGACTAACGTTGTGTCTTGTAACCATGCAAAAGCTTATCACCTAATGGATATATATCTATGATGTAGGAACTCAGTGTCCAGAGTACTTGTCTACTTTCACTCATCTCAGTGATATATCTATCTCACTACCTGTCCTACATATCGAGTTATCACTCGTCGGAGTCCCAATCCGTTCTCTTTCTTGACCTACATCTAGTTCATTCATCTGTTGTCATATTACTTTCAGGTAATCTGACATCCATTACCATCACAGTTCCCGCCAATGCTACATCATGCTGTTTCAACCTCACAACATTATCATGTCTATGATAACCTTCCCTTCATTATAGCACCACCCTCCATTTGGTATTTTGGTATCTATCCCAGCCCTGGGCTCAAGTTTTCGCACTGTTCCCTCCAAAGCCCATTGCTTCCATTTCAGACGCCTGCACAGGAAACCACATTTCCAGGTGCCCCGGGCACTTCCTCTGATACACATGGTATTCCCAGTCTGTGGGAATACTCCTCCCTGCCCATCGTCTTACAATTTCACTTGTTCCTCGTCCAAATGGTTCACCAATTCTTACTTATTAATGACTCAATGTGACCAATTTTCACTTGTTACCCCACCGAAAGGTTGAATAATTTCACTCATTTCTCGACTCAATGCCGAACCACTTTCATCTTTCTCACCACATCTCGCATACAAACATTTTAACAATTTTCATCAATCTCAACCGACTTGGTTGAACAGTTTACCATCGTTCTCAACCGACTTGGTTGAATATTTCATCATCATTCTCAACCGACTTGGTTGAACGGTTTTTCATCATTCTCAACCGACTTGGTTGAACGGTTTTTCATCATTCTCAACCGACTTGGTTGAACAGTTTACCATCGTTCTCAACCGACTTGGTTCAATATTTCATCATCATTTTCAACCGACTTGGTTGAACGGTTTTTCATCATTCTCAACCGACTTGGTTGAACAGTTTTCCATCATTCTCAACCGACTTGGTTGAACAGTTTTTCTCAACCGACTTGGTTGAACAGTTTTCCATCATTCTCAACCGACTTGGTTGAACAGTTTTCCATCATTCTCAACCGACTTGGTTGAACAGTTTTCCATCATTCTCAACCGACTTGGTTGAACAGTTTTCTCAACCGACTTGGTTGAACAGCCTTCCATCATTCTCAACCGACTTGGTTGAACAATTTTCCATCATTCTCAACCTACTTGATTGAACAATTACCTGTTACCATTGTCTCCACCAACGGGTTCAACATTTTCCATTATTAACAGATTTCAACCCACGGCTCAACCCAATCTTTTATCTCGATTGTCACTCGACACAATCCTTAGCAAATATTACTTATTACACCACAAGACTTAGTGTGAATAACGTTACCATTCACCCATATTTCTCCAAATGGCGTTGACCATTTCTCTTAATACTTCCTTTAAACCCTTAATACAACCCAATTTCACTTATTCCTCAGATGTTTTGCAAAAATGGTTGAACTAACATTCTCATTCCACTTCTTTCTCGACCAATTGGTTGAACAAATTATTACAAGCTGCAGTTGTCCAAACCACTTGCCATTTCCCATTTCTACCTCTCAAATTTTGTTAGATGCAGACTTAATAAACTTCTCTTCCCTTCCAGCGTTATAATTTCGTACCATTGACCACCACTCAAAACTTCTCAAGTAGCACCAATCGGCAGCAGTTCCATCGAGCCACCAGCAGCACAACCATTTTAAAGTCAATTTCATCCAGTAAGCCAACCATCTTAAGTATCAGATAAATTTAACACGCTTTCCACTCTTCTTTCAGTATCCATTTCTCAACCGAGTGTAAATCCACCGGAGTTCCACTCACCAGTCTCCATTACCTTTCAGATCAGTCCTCCAATATATCCAGTAACCAGCAGTGGATGCCTCCTGCTCCCACACCCTTCTGCCCCCCCCCCCTCCCATCGACAGGTCAATTATGCAAACCGCCTGCACGTACCCGAGTTGTTTCATTATCTCAGCCGTTTTATTCAACAATTTTTCTATGCTCGTGACCGTTTTGGTTTGCCCAGTTCATTGTCTCAACCAATCTGGATGCCAAGTATTCTATGGTCGTAACCGTTTTGGTTGCCCAGTTTCTTATCTCAACCGACTTGGTTGACAAGTTTCTATGGTCGTGACCGATTTGGTTGCCCAGTTCATTGTCTCGACCGATTTGGTTGACAAGTTCCCTATGGTCGCAACCGATTTGGTTGCCCAGCTTTATTTTCTCAACCAAGTTGTTCACAAGCTTCCATGGTCGTAACCGATTTGGTTGCCCAATTTCTTTAACTCCACCGATTTGGTTGCCAACTTTCTATTGTCGTAACTGATTTGGTTGCCCACTTTCATTACCTCAACCAATTTGGTTCCCCACTTTCATTATCTCAACCGTTTTGCCCGACACGTCTTCTATGGTCGCAACCGATTTGGTTCCCAAGTTTCATTATCTCAGCCAATTTGGTTGACAAACGTCGTACCGACTTTATTGCCCCGTTTTCAAATTCTTTAACCCAATTTGCACGTGTCCATGATTGTCACTGACACAGTTACATGAATACCCGCTACTACATTTTAAAAGAATTTTACTGCTGCTCAATTATTTCTTTGCAGGATAACCCTCATGAGAAGCCAAAGTGTGCAACCAGAGTAAAACACATCAACCCCTACGTCAGGCCCCTGCGTAGGACTTCCAGACCCACCCCTACTCCCGGCTCCGGGGTAGGAACACCAGATCCAGACAGCCGGTTAATTCCAGGCGCCACCATCCGCGCACAGACGCCGTCTATTTCAGGTTCCTGGATGGACGTGCATTGCCTCAATCGTCCCCTACTCCAGGCTCCTGGGTAGGGCATAAGAACCGACGGCCTACTTCCGGCTCCGGAGTAGGCACCTGCAAGATCGAACAATAGCCTGTTGAAACCAGGCATCAACCTTGGCAGATAGATGTCATCTATTTCAGGCTCCTGGATAGATGTACTGTACCCTACGCCAGACGCTTGGGTACGATTATACTCGACTCTCGTTGGGCTCCCATCTGGGCTGCCTCGTTCATGTGCACCTCGTCAGGAGAGTCTTCGTCTCCGTGGGCTTGAGGCCTAACTCGATACACATGAACTATGGACATCTTTTACATTGTGTATTTTATGTGTCAATATCTCATTTATGTTATTTTCCTTTCAGCTCAATTTCAATTCTCTCGTTATTTTATATAATCTGTCTATTGTTATCTATATTCCATCTATAATGATTTCTACAATAATATCAAATCCCATTTACTTGTAACTTCTTCGAACCTTTTAAAACCAATTGTTATGTTAAACATTTCATTGTAAATCTCATGTAAATCATAAATCCATATATGTCATTGTTTCAATCTTAATGTTAAACCAAATCCTAAAATTTCATCTCTAAACTTAAAATTGTTTCAAACTATTTTTCAAAAATTAAAATTTTAAAAACCCAATGTTGCCTTTGTGTCGTCCCTGTACAAAAAACCAAGGTTGGCACTCCAGCCGAATTTTTGTACAGGGGGAGACACTTTCTATACACGTAGTGACATCTAGTGAGAATTTCGAAGCCATGTGACTATTTCTTCAACCACAAGCATGGCCACACCGTTTCGTTTGCAGCAACCACCACCATCCCCAACCACCGCCTACTATATCCGAGAGGCTTGAGGCCTAACTCGATACACATGAACTATGGACATCTTTTACATTGTGTATTTTATGTGTCAATATCTCATTTATGTTATTTTCCTTTCAGCTCAATTTCAATTCTCTCGTTATTTTATATAATCTGTCTATTGTTATCTATATTCCATCTATAATGATTTCTACAATAATATCAAATCCCATTTACTTGTAACTTCTTCGAACCTTTTAAAACCAATTGTTATGTTAAACATTTCATTGTAAATCTCATGTAAATCATAAATCCATATATGTCATTGTTTCAATCTTAATGTTAAACCAAATCCTAAAATTTCATCTCTAAACTTAAAATTGTTTCAAACTATTTTTCAAAAATTAAAATTTTAAAAACCCAATGTTGCCTTTGTGTCGTCCCTGTACAAAAATAAAGTTTTATTAGACATCTGAATATCAAGAAGATACATGTGTCCGCAAAAAATAGGAAAAAATACAACAATAAAAGAAATCAAAAACTATTCTACATCTATAAGAAATTTACACAATGAAAGTCAAATCTTAGGTAGTTTACAATAATGGTCCCAGTTCATCGAATTAAAAATGCAAATATATCAATTATAAATTAAAAATGCAAATATATCAAAATACAAGTGTCCAATGTCATTCAAATACAAGTCATGTCCATGTCACAAGAAAATGTCTCAAGGAGTTGTTCAGGCAAGCATGAACAGCGGCAACCGCTCGATTACGTCCATGCTATAGGCTGAGTATAGCGCCAGTCAGTCAGCTCAGGCAAACATTGCTGAGTCAATAATCGCAGTTATCACACAATAATTTCACAAAATGCCACAAGACAATTGTTGGCTTGGTGGACAGAGAGGCTTTCAGCTACAAAGTACTATTTTTATTTATCATAATTATTCCCGAGATACTCTTGTTACTTCATTACTTTATTTAGGTAGGTCCCTAAGGCTTGTATGATTTCGGGCCTTTTGTCGAGGAGTATATAATTTCTTCCTGCAGTTCTGCAGTTCTGCAAAAAACTGCAGAATTCTGTAGAAAACTGCAGAATTCTGCAATTCTGCAAAAAACTGCAGAATTCTGCAAAAAACTGCAGAATTCTGCAGAAAACTGCAGAATTCTGCAGATTCAAAAAAATCTGCAAAAAACTGCAGAATTCTGCAGAAAGCTGCAGAATTCTGCAGTTCTGCAAAAAACTGCAGGAAGCTTCAGAATTCTGCAGTTCTGCTGCTCCCGCATGATTTCTGAACCTCTGTTACTTCCTCCAGTGTATTGCATCTGTACAGTTCAGACCTCTTTGACATTGAGCTTGACGCTACCAAGGAAACATTGATTTGGGGGGTTGGTTTGGGGGGTTGTGATTTGGGGGGTCAGGGTTTTGGTAGTCCTCTGTCACTGCAGCGTTTCTGAAAAGTTTCTGCATCAAAATCTGTAATTCTGTAGGAGATATGCAACCTGGGAGGTTTTATGCAGTTCTGTAAAAAACTGCAGAATTCTGCAGAAAACTGCAGAATTCTGCAGGAAACTGCAGAATTCTGCAGTTTCAAAAAAATCTGCAAAAAACTGCAGAATTCTGCAGAAAACTGCAGAATTCTGCAGTTCTGCAAAAAACTGCAGAATTCTGCAGTTTCAAAAAAAATCTGCAGGAAGCCTCAGAATTCTGCAGTTTCAAAAAAATCTGTAAAAAACTGCAGAATTCTGCAGAAAACTGCAGAATTCTGCAAAAAACTGCAGAATTCTGCAGTTTCAAAAAAATCTGCAAAAAACTGCAGAATTCTGCAAAAAACTGCAGAATTCTGCAGAAAACTGCAGAATTCTGCAGTTTCAAAAAAAATCTGCAGGAAGCCTCAGAATTCTGCAGTTTCAAAAAAATCTGCAGGAAGCTTCAGAATTCTGCAGTTCTGCTGTTCCTTGCCACCAGTGTAATGCATCTGTACAGTTCAGACCTCTTTGACATTGAGCTTGCCGCTACCAAGGAAACATTGATTTGGGGGGTTGGTTTGGGGGGTTGTGATTTGGGGGGTCGGGGTTTTGGTAGTCCTCTGTCACTGCAGCGTTTCTAAAAAGTTTCTGCTGCAAAATCTGTAATTCTGTAGGAGATATGCAGCCTGGGAGGTTTTATGCAGTTCTGTAAAAAACTGCAGAATTCTGCAGAAAACTGCAGAATTCTGCAAAAAACTGCAGAATTCTGCAGGAAACTGCAGAATTCTGCAGTTTCAAAAAAATCTGCAAAAAACTGCAGAATTCTGCAAAAAACTGCAGAATTCTGCAGTTTCAAAAAAAATCTGCAGGAAAGCTCAGAATTCTGCAGTTTCAAAAAAATCTGCAGGAAGCTTCAGAATTCTGCAGTTCTGCTGCTCCCTGCCACCAGTGTAATGCATCTGTACAGTTCAGACCTCTTTGACATTGAGCTTGCCGCTACCAAGGAAACATTGATTTGGGGGGTTGGTTTGGGGGGTTGTGATTTGGGGGGTCGGGGTTTTGGTAGTCCTCTGTCACTGCAGCGTTTCTAAAAAGTTTCTGCAGCAAAATCTGTAATTCTGTAGGAGATATGCAGCCTGGGAGGTTTTATGCAGTTCTGTAAAAAACTGCAGAATTCTGCAGAAAACTGCAGAATTCTGCAGGAAACTGCAGAATTCTGCAGTTTCAAAAAAATCTGCAAAAAACTGCAGAATTCTGCAAAAAACTGCAGAATTCTGCAGTTTCAAAAAAAATCTGCAGGAAGCCTCAGAATTCTGCAGTTTCAAAAAAATCTGCAGGAAGCTTCAGAATTCTGCAGTTCTGCTGTTCCCTGCCACCAGTGTAATGCATCTGTACAGTTCAGACCTCTTTGACATTGAGCTTGCCGCTACCAAGGAAACATTGATTTGGGGGGTTGGTTTGGGGGGTTGTGATTTGGGGGGTCGGGGTTTTGGTAGTCCTCTGTCACTGCAGCGTTTCTAAAAAGTTTCTGCTGCAAAATCTGTAATTCTGTAGGAGATATGCAGCCTGGGAGGTTTTATGCAGTTCTGTAAAAAACTGCAGAATTCTGCAGAAAACTGCAGAATTCTGCAAAAAACTGCAGAATTCTGCAGGAAACTGCAGAATTCTGCAGTTTCAAAAAAATCTGCAAAAAACTGCAGAATTCTGCAAAAAACTGCAGAATTCTGCAGAAAACTGCAGAATTCTGCAGTTCTGCAAAAAACTGCAGAATTCTGCAAAAAACTGCAGAATTCTGCAGTTTCAAAAAATCTGCAAAAAACTGCAGAATTCTGCAGGAAGCTGCAGAATTCTGCAGGAAGCTGCAGAATTCTGCAGTTCTGTTGCACATTCTGCAGTTCTACCAGGCAGCAGTATGTGGAATGACATTTTTGCGAGCACACTGATCGCCGAAAAAATTGCAAAAAGAAACAACAATGGACGAATACTGACTACTGTATTAAATAGCCCTGGTTGCAGAGTACCTGAAACTTTTTTCGGAATGAAATTTGGTTGAGAATTGACCGAGCAGAGAGGCAAAACGTCCATGGAAGTTTAATTTTGACAGAGCACTGTCAGCAGTTTGTGGATTGCCGTTTTTGCGAGCACACTGATCGCCGAAAAAAGAGCCGTATGGCAAAAAGAAACAACGACGGACAAAGACTGACTACTGTATTAAATAGCCCTGGTTGCAGAGTACCTGAAACTTTTTTCGGAATGAAATTTGGTTGAGAATTGACCGAGCAGAGAGGCAAAACGTCCATGGAAGTTTAATTTTGACAGAGCACTGTCAGCAGTTTGTGGATTGCCATTTTTGCGAGCACACTGATCGCCGAAAAAAGAGCCGTATGGCAAAAAGAAACGACGACGGACAAAGACTGAATACTGTATTAAATAGCCCTGGTTGCAGAGTACCTGAAACTTTTTTCAGAATGAAATTTGGTTGAGAATTGACCGAGCAGAGAGGCGAAACGTCCATGGAAGTTTATTTTGATAGATCACTGTCAGAAGTTTGTAAAATGACATTTTTGCGATCTGACCGATCGCCGAAAAAGTGGCCTTACGGCGAAAAGAAACAACGACGGACAAAGACTGACTACAGTAATCAATAGACCTGGTTCTGGGGTACCTGAAACTTTTTTCTGAATGAATTTTGGTTGAGAATTGGCCGAGCAGAGAGGCAAAACGTCCATGGAAGTTTACAGCAGTTTGTAAAATGAAATTTTTGCGATCCCACTTGTTTTCCTCACAGTCCTCATTCTTGTATAGGCAGAACTGCAGAATTCTGCAGAACTTACTACAGAACTGCAGAATTTATTACTGAACTGCAGAATTCTGCAGCTTCCTGCAGAATTCTGCAGCTTCCTGCAGAATTCTGCAGCTTCCTGCAGAATTCTGCAGTTTCCTACAGAACTGCAGAATTTTTTGCAGAACTGCAGAATTTTGCAGTTTTCTGCAGAATTCTGCAGGAAACTGCAGAACTGCAGAATTTTCTGCAGAATTGCAGAATTCTGCAGGAAACTGCAGAATTCTGCAGTTTTATGCAGGTGCAGGAAGAAATTTAAGTGTACTGCTTTTGTCTGAAAGAATTGATATGAATTGCTGGCTTTTATCAAGATTATTATAGTTAGGGATCAGACTGCTAGCTTTATGTGAAAGCTCATGCCTAGGGACAGCGTTATTATAGCAAGTTAGGAGGCAATGGATTTCATCCTCTACTTCACCTGTGTCACATTTATCACATTTTCTTTCCTCTATTGGGGTTTTTGGAATATCATGTCTGCCTGTTTCTATTCTCAGATTATGAGAGCTTACTCTAAATCTTGCTATATTGCAGTATGTTTTCTTAGAGAGATTTAGATTTAGATAGGGTTCCAGACAGTAACTGGTCTTAAACAATTTATATGAGCGCAGCTTGGGAAATTTATCTGAATCATGTATATCATTTAAAATTCTGCTCTGCTCTGTGCTATACAGTTGATATTTTACTTCCTTTATTGACGAGTTGGGTTCAGAGGTTTCCCAATCAATAATGTTTGCTTCAGTCATTATTTTCCCTATTTTGCTGTACCAACCATTGTGACCATTATTGTATAGTTTTTCTTGTATTAAAAGGCATTTATTCAGGATGTCTTGACCTGGTAGATTTTTAATTCTTGCCCAGTAGGTTACTGAGGCTATTTGTTGTCTTACTTTAAGGGGGAATCTACCTGTCTCTGCGTATACTGCTAGCGTTGGTGTTTGGCGTCTTACACTAAGGATGTGTTTAAGATACCCTATCTGTATTTTCTCAATTTTAGCGATTTCCGTTGTACTGGACCAGAAGGTACTGTTGTACTCTAGGATAGGTAGTATATAACTGTCAAACATTTTAATAGCTAAGGACGGGGGTATATAACCTAAGGAGGGTCTCATTTTTCCATGTAGAGCAAAAAGTGCCTTTTGGGCTTGGGTAGCTATGTAGTCTGGCATCTCTTTGTGAATATTTCTATGTGAGCTGATAGTGTGGCCCAGGTATTTGAACCTGTCAACCTTTTCAATTATCTGATTATCATATAGGAAGTGAGAGTTACTCTTGGTGCCAATCTGCATCACTTTAGTCTTTGAGGTATTTACGATAAGGTGCCATTTGCAGCAAAAGTTATGCAGCATATCAATGCTATTTTGCAGACCTTCAGCAGATTCCGATATCAGGACTATGTCATCTGCGTATAGTAAATGTGTAAAAACTGTACCATCTATGTCTATTCCATCTGCAATATTTAAGTATCCTGGGAGATCAGATAAGAATTCATTAAATAATTTCGGGCTTAGAATACCACCCTGAAGAACTCCAAATATACTGTCTATTGGAGTGCTTAAATTTCCATGCTGTTGTACCTTAGCTTGGGCTTTTTCAAACATACTCATGATTATTTTGAGCATTTTCGAACCCATTTGTTTCTTACTTAATTTGTAGTAGAGGGCATTTCTGTTAATATAATCAAAGGCCTTTGTGAAGTCCACAAAGCATAAATATACAGGTTTCTTTTTGGATTGTTGATGGCTAACAATAGTGTCTAATACAAATACACAGTCTGTTGTTCCGCGAGAGGGCGTGAAACCAAATTGAAAAGGGTCATCTAGGGCCATGGCATCATTTTTAAAGTAAAGTCTGGCATTTAGGATAGAGTCAAATGTTTTGGCCATTGCAACAGTTATGGTTATTTTTCTATAATTGTCTGGATTGGAACAATCACCTTTTTTATGGAGAGCATTTATAAGCCCTTCTGCCCACTGCGTGGGGTATTCACCTTTATCAAAGATATAGTTAAAGATAGCACAGAAAGGAACTGTTAGCTCATCTGCTACATATTTGTAAAACTCTCCACTTATTCCATCTATCCCTGCTGCTTTATTGTTTTTAAGTTTATTCAGGTGTGATGCTACCTCAGTTTCTGCAATCTTACTATCACATATTCTCATACTTATTGTGTCAGGAACCTCATTTGTTAGGATTATTTGGTCTACTTTACTGTTTATTTGTGACATGTGTTCTTGATCAAAGTGGGGACATATTGGTGGGTGCATTTGTTTTGTGAAGTATTCATGAAAAGTGTCTATGTCTGGTTGTATGGATGTTTTTGTTTGTGTATTGGTGAGTTTATTCCAGAGTTTCCAGCACTCTGTTTGATTACTATTCTGTAGTCTATCCAGTTCATTCCTATTTGATTTTTGATGTAATCTTTTCTTACGCTGGATGGTGTACTTGTATTGTTTATGCAATAATTTATATTCCAGGTTATGTGATTCAATATTTAGATCATGTGTTTTAGCATAATCATTAGCAGTTTTCCTAGCTACTTTACATTCATGATCATACCATGCATTTCTTGGAAAAGTGTTAGTTGTACTTTTAATTTGCTGTTTTTTAAAAGTAGACTGAATGCAGCTCTCTACATAGTCATAGGTGAATTTGATCACAGAGTCTACATTGGCATCGCTACTTAGGTTACATGACAGGTCAATAAGTTTATCCTGAGCCAAGTCACCTTTTAGCATTACCTTATATTGTGGGATTTTGTCTCTGTCAAAAACATACCGAAAACGCTTATTGGGGAGACTTGTTTTAGGCTTAGTTTGTACAGGTATATCTGAGGTGAGATTGCAGTTCAGTGAAAATGTTAATGGGACATGATCAGATTCAACTAATTTAGAGCATAAGGTAAAGTTTAACATTGATTCAGAGGAACTTAAAAAGTTCTTTTTTTTTTTCAAATAACCTAAGCTTACGCCAGTTGGTGAGCTGTAGGGGGTCTGGATAGCCCCAGTAACGTGGCTACTCTTCTGACGGCATACTGTGAGGTCTGCAGGTCTTGAGCTGGCAAATAATTTTCTTGGGGTAAGGAGGGGCGGGGCACCTGTTGTAGGCCTATTTATTGCAGGGACGGATCCAGAAAATGTTGAACAGGAACTGACAATTGAAGATGTACCAAGCATTTATGATATAATATCAGCCTGTCAGGCTGACACTCAATTTCTTTAACGTTTAAAAAAAAAAAAAAGGCCCAAGGGAGAGGGGGAGATATCAGTAGACAACGAACTCATAACGTGGAAAACTATAAATCTACTGTAGGCCTATGTTACTAAACCGTCCAAATTCCAACTAGTGTGCCAAATAGAGGACGTCCAATCGTCCCGACTACCTGAAAAAGCTTTGGACTAGTGACATTTGACTGAAAAATTGATTATCACCATGTTAATTTGTGTGCCGCGCAACATCAGACTAGGGCTTTCTGAAAGCCATTTCTCACACTGATTCGAACAATCAACCAGAACTAAAATTTTAGGTTTATTGATAATATTTTATATGATTTTCAATATTTAAAAGCCTGGAAATTACACAATTGTGCAAACATAGTATGTTATATTATATACATAATAACTTAATTTGTGTGTCTATCTTATAAATTTCATCACATAATAATTAATTCCTAAAATATAAGTAGTCTCTGCTAAGAAATGCTCGATTGTCTTTCACTTTCAGAGTCTTTTTCTGATTTATCTTCTGAACTAGAACTAGCATTATTACTAGCTTCCTTATTATTTGACAAGTCTTCAATTAATTTAGATGACGTTGACTCGGAGGTTTGTCCTGTGAGCTCACTGACAAGCGAACTAGTGTCTTGGTAGTTGTCGACTGAGGAACTTGGTTTAAATATATCTTCAACGTCTGGATCTCTCTGAGCAGAACTGTCTGCACTGAAGAACAGATCTTGTTGAGCGCCCAAATGTCCGTGCGCCAGCTGCTTTTGGGCCAAGTTCTCCACAGTGTCCGCTTTGGTGAATCCTTTTTCGATTAATCTTCGCCTGTTGTGCTTGAGCGCTCTTGCTTCCATTTCTTGGTAATGTTCGTAAAACATGGCGCGCAATGTTGTCTTGAACAACGGAAGGAGGTGCAACTGCTGCGGGTTCACCTGAAACAAATACGAGAGACTTTCTTAAAATCTAGATGGATGGATGGATGATTGGGGCTTTACTTCCCTTATTTTTGCACTTGACAGGAGGAGGACAAGGCAATGAGGTGAAGGATGATTGAAACAGCCGTCCAACATAGACCCAGGTGACCCGGAAAGAGCTGGATTCGAACCTTGAATCCAGCAATTGGCAGCCCAGTAGTGGTGCGGACCGGACCGGACCACCCCCATCCGGTCCAGTACCGCCCGGTCCAGGAAGTAGGTGGTCCGGTCCAGGTTGGAGGTGGTCCGGTATACCGGTACGTACCGGTCCAAAATTGGTTGTCTATATATTTTCGGCAGATGCTTTTTTTATACACAAAATGAGAAGAAAAAAAACTGCAGCATGCTATTACAAGGTCAAAACAGGTTTATTTCATAAGCATTACATTTTCCAAATAACAGTCTAGAGTATAGTCACTGGATATATATGCCAACACAAACAGCAACAACGGTAACCATTGATATATATAAAATTTACTAGTATTTTTATATTGTCTAGTAAAGAATTTTCCTCGATTCGCATTTATATGCGGACCATAATCATCATGTTCATGGCATGGCAACGTCCTTAGCACCAAAAACTGAGGTTTGAACTTACAATAAATGCTTGCTTATTTACACTAAAATGAAACTAATACATTTATACAACGATGCACAAATTAAATTGAATTACAAAGCTGATGTAAAAATGTCTTAATCATGTTTCTAACATGTCAATTAAGGGTCATTCAGAATCACTCATTTCCAGCTCCCTTCTCTGAAGCAAGGGCTTGGCATTTGGGGCAACCACATGCGTCCCAGAGCCTTTGATACTGAGGCAAATGTGGCTTTCTGCAACTGAGATTGCTATGTAGAAAACACAACATATTTGTGTGTTCCGGCAACATTCTGGAACGCCTTGCAGATACGATCTGACCAGCGATGGAGAAGAGGCACTCACTTGGCACACTAGTGGCTACGATGCATAAGTACCGCTTAGCTAATTGAGATAGGTATGGCAATGATGTGGAATATATTTTCCACCACTCCAGTGGGTTGGTATCAATTGATGCCACAGGCAGGACCTCATAACGGCCGATTTCCTTCAAAGCTCTTTGTCTAACACTTTCATTTTGGGTATCTCTGGACTCCTCATCAACATTATCGGAGCACATAACTGATCCAAGGAGGCGTGCCAACCCTGATGATGTACCCACCGAACCTCCTGATAGCCTATTTCTGTTTTCGCCAATGGTGTCATATGTTTCAGCAGATGGTTGACCAGCACTTTCAGTCATGATATCCGTAAGTTTGTCACATACCATCTCCTGCACAGAAGACCTTTCTTCAACTCTATGCTGGAATGCACGAAATCTGGGATCCAAGTAGCTGCAGACGTCAAGCAAAGTCTCCTCTTCCGTGTCATGGAAGTACTTATCTAGTTTGGCCATGGCAGCTTCCTTGAAGCGTTTAATAACAGGCGTATCATTTGTAACGCGTACTTTCATTTTCAGCATGGCAATTGAAGGGCCTGCAGCCGATACAGTGACATATGAAGAAGCACTTATCCACGTAGTGACATCATAGAAAGGCTGCAGTAGGGGGATTAGCTGCTCCAACACATTCCATTCTGACATGTTCAGCATGTATGGGGGGGATGGTGCATTCTGATGAGATAGTGACTCCTCCACAATCTTAATCAAATACTCCTTCAAATGCAGTAGCCGTACCATCATCAGATACGTTGAGTTCCAGCGTGTTGCTACATCCTGGATTAATTTTAGCGGCTGCTGGTGGTCTTCTTTGGCCTTTGCCTCGAGTTTTTCATTCGAAATGCGGCTTCTGTGAAAGTGTTCCACAAGACTCCTGCTCCTGCTGATGATTTCTGAAACCCCCCTGACTTTGAGGGCATCGCTAACAGCCAGGTTGAGTACATGTCCAACACAAGGTACCCTGGGAACAGAGAAGTTTTCCTTTATACACTTGATATTGTTAGAAGCATTGTCACAGGTTATGGCTGCCAATTTGTCTAAAGGGAGCTCCCATTCTTCTAATAGGGACTTGATTTGTTCTGCAATCTCCTTTGCACCATGTGTTCCCTGGAAGGGATAAGCCCCAAGATTTAGACTTTCCAGTATCCATGAGTGTTTGTTGACGAAATGAAGAGTCAAACTGATGAAGGCATTCTGTGCTCTTGATGTCCACACATCAAAAGTGATGCAGTACCAGTCAATGTCACGCGAAATTTGTCCAACAACCTTCATTTTAGTTTTTTCATTGATTGCCTTTAGTTCATTTTGCACTGTGTCTCGAGATGGAACCACAAACTTGGGATCCAGCATGTAGGAATAGTTTAAAAACCCTGGATCATTAACAACTGAAACTGGTTGCAAATCAGTGGCAATCATCTGCGCCAAGGCTTGCTTGCATTCTTTGTAGCGCTTACTGTCGGTTTTGTAGTAGAAGTTGGCACCAGTGGTTGTGTCGACAGGAGAAGGAATGGTAATTTCAGCCTTATCTTGCATATTTGCATTGGATGTTTTACCCAGATTAGTGACAAAGCCATCAAGTGTTTGCTTGGAGCCCTGTAAATAAAGAAATAAATTATAAGGTTTCTATCCAGTACTGAAAAGGTATCATATTTATTGTTTGCAGTGCAAATTATATCTACCAGGGGTCCAGGGGTGCCGGACGGAAATGAGGGCGGCATGGGTGGTCGGTCGAGAAAGGGCAATCTAATTTGTGTGACAAAAATTTAATATAGAGGCAGTAATAATTTTGAATATACTTGGAAATGTTTGCCTAAATTCACTGTAAATTAAGGCCTAATAATGTTCTTTTCTTTGAGATCAAAAGGGCAACATTACCCCCTCCCTTGACCAGAGGAACAATTCCCCCCCCCCCACCCCCGTTCCGGTACCCTTGATATCTACAATTGTGTATGCCTAGATTTGTGTCCTAGACTACTAGTCTAATAATAACGTCTGTTTAACCTTCTTTATTTTCACCATTACTTGCCAAGAAATTATTTTTTTAAAAGATCTCACAAGCCCGTCTGCCTTACCACTGAAAATTCAGTCTAGACTATATATCATTCCAAAAAATATAGATTTAATGGGTCAATGCATACTTTATACTATATTATTTGGCAGACTTACCAGTGACTGTGGGACATTCAATTTCTTGTAAATATTAGGATGTTTCCTTTCATAGTGCTTCTTCAGATTTGACTGGCCACCACATCCTTTTTTCACCTCAGCTGCGCAAGTTAAACAACGGAAAAGACCAAGGGCATCAGTCTTCTTTTTGAAGTACAAATCATAAATAGGTGAACTGTATTTTGCTGGATTTTCTTTCTTTAGAGATGTTGCTCTCGGCTGACTTGATCCACCTGAACATCCTGGCTCTGGCTCGTAAGTGTCATCATTCTCATCAGATGTGTCAGGATCAGTGTCATCATCATCAACTATTCTTAATCGCTTCCTTGAAGCCATTGTCATCTGTTAGATGGTTCAACAGCAGTGAGAGCTTCGTTTTTATCACAATTATGCTCACCTACACGTCTGTGATATGATAAACAATGCAACAGAGCACATGGAATGTTTGTACCATTTTGCGTGAATTCTCACAAGAGGGCGCTGAACATTGTTGCAGCAGCCTATTATGCCCCCTATCAATTTTTTTTTTTTGGCCTTACAAGTACCGGTACGTACCGGTACGCCCAAGGCGGTACTCGGTACTTGGACAAGGGGGGTGGTCCGGTGCTGGAAAGGGGGTGGTATTGGACCGTACCGGTACAAAGCGGTACGGTCCGCACCACTACAGCCCAGCACGCTACCGCTAGACCAACTCTCCCCCCCTCTTAAAATCTAGAAATAACTAACAAAGGCAAAAAGTTCAAATCACTGTCTAAAAAGACCAGCAATCAAAATTTAGTGCTGCAGGATGGACTTTCACAACCCACATTTATCGTCATCAACACAAGTGCATGACATTCTTAAAGCTTATGCAATTCATTTCAGAAAGCATACCATTAGTTGGCACTTTGGAGTCTAACTTTTTAAAAAATTCTGATGAACCAATTAAGAGCACTGACTAGTAATAAACCTTCAATATTATTTTTGTCCAGGATGGTAAACATAAATAACATGTAAAATATATTTAGCAAAATTTTCAAAAAATCTGGAAAATTTCCCAAATTTCTCATCTAGGAAAGAATTTAGCTGACATAAATCTACAAACCTGCATGTTGTCAAATGCGATGCCCACGTTGTCTACGAATTTATCCGTGAAGAGCGGGATCTTGGAGTAACGTTGGCTGAAATGCGTCAACATGATGAACTTGGCCTTCATCTCTTGGCCCACTGCGATCGCTTGAGACATCGTGCTGGAAACGGGGAAAATGCAGAGGATCAATCAAAGAGGAAAACTGAACAGATTAAATCATACCATTATTAAAATAATACTTCATCACAACCAATTTTGCCTTATGAATAGAAGCAGTGATAAAAATATTCAAGCAAGTTTTTAGATCTCTGAAAGGCCTTAAAAAATAGCAGGTTTATGGGGACTTTGAGAAGTTTTTAGCAAAAGGTCAGTTAAGTGCAGTTTTTAAGAGAATAGAAATGCTAGTTGCTGAACCAAACAGTGTTTTTATACTGAGTGATCACCCTTGTTAAATATATTTATAAATAAAAGTAATGCCATGCAGTCTATAAGCAACTTGGGTGGGTTAGATTCTACAAGTTGACAATTACTGAAATAGAGTACAAACCTGTGTTTCTTGTGTCTCGCATCTTCCAACATGTCGTCCTCCATCGTGGCTTCGTGGATCAAGATGTCGCTCCCTTCACCTACGGACACCAGAAATTGAACAAATCACTCTCTAACCATTCCTCTAGGATTTCCTCTTTAATATTCTAATGGAACAAACAATTCATGTTTTTCAGAACACATGAACATGCTGCTTATTTTTGCGAATTCATAACGACAGATATATTAAAACTCTCATTTCTCCAGTTCTAAAAACAAATTCCTTAATATCATTAAACACAGATATCTAATTCACAATTATTGGCACAAAATTTGCGGAAATTCAATCGCAATCAATATTTTCCTTACCGACAGAAGCAAAAGTCCTACAGGGCATGGTATCTCCAGAGTAGGAGAGTTTCCAGCCGTCCTGGTGAGTCATGACGATTCCAAACGGAAACTTACGGTGGGACACTCGCACGCCCTCTATCTGCAGACAAACACACTATTTTCACAATTCGAACTACTCAGTATCTACTATCTGAATAAGAAGACTTTCAGTATTTAAAGATTCAGGAGAATACTTCAGGAAAGCTCATAGTAAAAAGAAACACATCAAGCAATGTTACATGAAAAAGCAACCTTTTTACAAAGATGATGTAAATAAACAGACATAGGCGTCCTTCTAAAGGCAAGTTCTCTTTATCTGTCACAGATGAAAATAGTTGTCACTTCCAAAAGTATCAACTGACAACAGAAGATTCTACAAATTTCTTGTTACATACTCACCAATTGCATTTTAAGATACGTCCGGCAGTCGGCCGCAATCTTCACGTCATAGTTGTCAGAGTAGTGGGCAAAGCGTTCCAGGGGCATCAGTCTGTCAAAGAAACACATGTCATCTTTGAATAAGTTCTAAGCAGTCTGTATATGACAACCTAAATGTAAGACAGTTTTTAAGACACTTATTTCACATACTCCAATGTGAATCAACCAGAAGTACAACTACTCTGTGCATTTGCATGATCGTAATTAATTGACATTTTGTGCGATTTCATAACCAGTTGCTCCCTGCATCGTCCATGTCCAATTATCTCACTTAACCTCAAACAAATCACTGGTCAGAAAAGGCAATTATTTTGAAAAACATTATAATTTGGATGATTTTACTTACTTGACTTGTGACATGACATCTGCGTCCAGAGTGTGCTTCAATGACTGCAACCAGTCCTGCACATTCTCTGTGACAAGTAAATACACTGGGGTTGGTGTTTTCCCACAACTTTGGAATGCCTCTAAACGTTTTTCTAAGACGCCATAAAGTCCCATGTGGTGGTCGGCGTGCAGATGAGAGATGAATACGGAATTAATCTGCATGAGAACTTGAGGGGTGTCCTTGGCAAAATTGCGATACAGTTGGCCGTACGTGTCCTCCCCAACGTCAAGCAGCATCCCTTCATCCTCTCTGAAAAAAAAAACACAACATACTTTAGACGGGAAAAACAAGACAACCGCAATAATGGACTGTGGTTATCTTCAGTTACAAGGGAATTTTTTTGCTCTTTATATTCATTCATGATCATTTCATGTCACCAATAAAGAAGAAATAATAATGTTCTTCAAACTACGTGCTGAAATAAGACCCAAGCAGCAAAAAATATACATCACTAGTATGTACATTTAGAATGGTCATCATACGATGTAGTGATTTAACCAAACTTGATGAAGGCCTTCAAATCCACTAAACCAGGTCTTAAAAGACAACAAACTGTATTGGCTTCTGCATACCTTGACTTGAGGAGAATGGCGCTGACGTTCCTGTCCTTATTTGGAATGGATGACCCCGTTCCGAGAAACAGAAGCTCCGGGTATTTGGGTTTATCAGCCCCATCTGACGGAAGTAATCAATACTAATGTGAGTTTTATAGAATAACCTGAATAATTATTATTTGTATCGAATTTTGTACATTATTTTTTAAAGATGAAGATAAAAATGCCAATACTCATCAAGGAATGGCACAAGGATAAACATTTGCACAAGGATAAACATTTGCACAAGGATAAACTTCCAACTTTAAATTGTTTGTGTGAACCTTTCACGTCACAGTCAATAGAGTAGGTAGTCCTGCATCTCGTCTCTAAACATACCTTTTTCGACCGTCTTGATTTTTTCCAGCAACTCTTTCAGATGCTCCTCGAACTGGCTGTCAGGATGAACGTCAGACTGGTATCCTTGAATATCAAGTTTGAAACAATTCTCCCTGCAATGATATTCAACACTTTTTTTAATTATTCCATTTTGTGATTTTCTAAGTTTAACATTATGCAGCACTTCGAAACATCTAAAGCCACCTGACTATCATAAATCAAATCAAAAACTTCCTGTTCATTAACTTCATTTGGCAGGCAGTTCAAATGCCAAGGCTTATTATATATATACAAGAACCCAGGGGTTCAAAATGGAGGTGGCAGAATTTGTTAAGAATAGACAATTTCTGGACCAATCAGAGCCAAGTAGGTTGGCTTGTAGGGTAATTAGAGAAATGCAGGGGAAGGACAATCATTTACTAATATTTTGCACTCAGCCAATAATTCTTTAGTCTTTGCATGAAAGTAACTCCCTATATTGCTAAGACCTGGTTCCCTACTATCATGTCAATAAAGATCATACTTAATAATATGCTGCTCTATACACCTGTCAATCGACATATAATACCATAACCAGCTAACTTGTAGAGTCATTTGGATATTTCCAGTTGATAAAATTTGACGAAGAGTGGTATAAAAGAGTAAAATTCAGACATGTTTGTGGAAAATTTGATACACCAGGCCAAAAATTGACTGATGTACGATTATCTGAAAATCAAGATATTCATTTAATTTTTCCAATATTAACCTGTGATTTGAACAAGAAAATTAATATTGCTCAAAATTAGCATGATTCTGATGTGTACACTGTCATGTTTATTTTGCTAAATATACCAAAGCCTATTAAGCATAAATGAAAATGGGGCGGAAATAACACATTTTTAACCTTTTTTTTGCATTTTAAATCTTAAATTTGCAATAACTCATGCAACGGCCTTGATTATTCCTTTTTAGTATGTTTAACTATGATATATGCTTTAATTCTAACAACTTAACCATTATTATTTTGGCATTTCACACAGAAATGTCAGAAAGTTGGCAAAAATCATTGTTTCTTTATAGTTTTTTTGATTTTCATAAAAAAATCATGTAGGGTTAACATTCCAACTAGAGATGTTAAAAGAAAGCTAACCAGAAACTTTCATAGATGTAACTGCAAGATTGACTGAATCACATAGTTAAAAATAAAAATAAATTTTTTTTTCACATCTTTGGTGAATTTTCATCAGTCCCTGTTTCTCAGAACATTTAGACCGTCAAAAGGCTCATCTCGGGTATTTAATAATACTATATATTGAAATTTCAATGACATCAGTACAGCAGCTTTTGAGTTTAGTTCCGGAAAAAAAAAATATATATTTTTTCACATTTTTGATTTTTCAATAATTTTGAGAAAAGAAATAATGTCATGTGAACTAGACCCCAAAAAGGCATAACTGGGATAAAAGATACAATAATGTGCCAAAAATATAAAACATACAAGCCATAGTTCTGGCATTACTGCCCAATACACAAACAGGACACACATTATATATGCATTCTAGCTAAAGTCACGTCCAAATTACAACATGCCTGCTCTTCATTCCTATACCAGAAGCAAGCCCTATTATCAAGTTAGATAGCTCGCTTGACCCAAAACAATTCCAAACAAAATGGCCAAGTTATGGTCAAAAGACATTCTGAAAATGCTCAAATTTTGAATTTCCCGCCAAAACTTCTGTTCTCTCAACTGCATAAATGGAGGTGTGTTCACACCTCCATTAAAAATTGTTTTTAATTATGTGCATTTTAAGGTCAACATTTGTATTCTCAAGTGCCCACCTTGAAATGCGCCCATCTTCAGCTTTGTGGCCCTGACCCACCCGGATCAAATACTTCAACGCCGTTTCCCCAAAGATCATTTTCTCAGTGCCCAATGTATCTTCGGTAGGAGGCTGTGGCAAGTACTGCAAAGAACAACAAACAACTTATAATTCCCAGATAAATAGAAACAACATATTCAGCACAAGATAGAGGTTCAAATTACAAGCACCATTAACCTAACATGTCTTAGGACAGCAGGCTACAGTAGCCTGCTTCAGTTGCGAGCCTTAGCGAGCAGGCTACAACATTTCACTAGAGGTGCTGTATTTCACATCCTCGCTTACATGCAATTTGAGAAACTCTAGCCCAGTCCAGCTGTGTTCTGCTGAGCACGGACCTGATTGGCAGCAGCACGGACTTTAGGGGCAGCAGTCCCAGTGACCCAGAAGCCAATTCGATACTCAATTTGACTTGAATTTCGTCAGTCTGCAGCCTCACTGCGTCAGCCTGCCAATACATCAGACTGGATGACTGGGGCTTCATGCCCTGTATTTATACATGTGATAGGCTAATTAGGACAGGAGGACACGGCAATGAGGCTAAGGATGATTGACACTGCAGTTTAACATTGGCCAGGGTGACCCGGTATTGGCGGTAACTGCCGGTAAGAGCTGGATTCAAACCCTGAACCCAGCGATTAGCAGCCCAGCATGCTACTGCTGAGCTAACCCCTCCCCATACAGGTCTTAGGAAGCACCAAGGCAGTGGCAACTGACAAACCTCAACATAGATCATGAAAATCACAAGGAATGTCACAAATATTTCAGGACATTTAGAGAATGTTACAAACCTTAGGTTCCCTCATGTGAGGCAGCAGTGAGAATATGTGGGGATGAATCAAGTTGAGTTTTGCCTGAAGAGCATATAGGCCTTCAAAACAGACAGGAGACGCAGAGTCATTGACGATCAGATGATCAACGTCACGGTGGAATCTGCTGAGCCACTCTTGGTATTGAGGATGCTCCATGACGGACTGGGGGGTGAAATGAACGACAACTTGAACTCGTCTCTCCTCTTTACTCTGCAGTTTGCTCAGCTCCTCACTGGCCAGCAGGGGGTTCAAATAAGCTTCCGTTGGAGCCTCCACCACTGGAAAAAACAATAAGAGGGTAAATGAAGTTTCTCCAAAAAAAAGACATTTTGAACAGTCAAACGATATCTTATTGACGCTCCAAATCAAATTCAGCTAAAACTTTTACAATTCTCACCTATAAAGGGCAACTCTGGGTCGACATCATCCAGAATTTCTTCTGGTGTGACCTGCAATGTCAACATTAACATACAGGTCAGGTTAGTCAGCATAAATTCTCGTCAGTATTGTGAGGCCTTAATTTTTTTAAACCATCAAAATCAGCACTAATGGACATTCGTATTTGTGACAGCCTGGAAGGACACTTCAATATCATTTTAACGCAGGAGCGTTGTACTTTACCTTGCGACCATCTTCAAGTGTAACTGTAGCTCCTCCCTTCAGCTTGCCAATTAAAGGACCACTATAAAATGCAAACACACCCAATGAATTTGATTCAAAGATAAGTATAATCTAAATATAACAGTAAATTACAAAACAAGACACACTACACTCACACAGAGATCCCAAGCTTCACACATTTCTCCAGGCTGACAGGTCTTGGTTTTTGAATGGGCTGAAAAATGAAAGAGAACATTTTGAAAATTAAACAAACTCAAAATAAATAGGCCTACTAATAAGTTTAATTCCACTAATTAATAGCAAATTAGGTAAGAGCAAAGACGACTGCTACTCACACTGCAAACGTAAACCATGCTCATTTCCCCCTTGGCACTCTCTTCATTGTAGGCGGCCATTTCTTCACTCAGAGACAGTTTGGCTTTCTTCACAGCTGAAATGACATTTCAAAATGCAATTTAGTACAGCAAATACATTGAACACTACTACAAAACGAGTTTAGAGTTTTAAGAACAAATTCCCACCAGGCTCGCCAGTTCTATCAGCTCCAGCAGCAACACTTGAGTTTGGATAAGACTTGAATTCGGGATAAATTGGAACACCGTCAACGGTCATTCCGGCATCCTTGAACTGGCCCTCCGTCATGTCACGTTGCTCTGAAATTCGCAGAAATATCATCAAATAGATGACACATGCTGAATCGCTGATGTGAAGAAATCAAGCAATAATTGCAGAAAAATTAGCTTAACTAATTAATTAAAATTACCAAAGTGTAACGTCCTAATTGGAGCAAATTGCCTTGAGAGCTGCACGAGTTTTGCCTGCAAAGGAAATCGATAAGGCTGATTAAAAATCAAGACAAGTTTACATATCAAAAACCAATCTTGACATCACTGTCAAAAGTGAAATGTATTTCTAAATCCAGGTGAAACACACTTACTGCATCTGGGGGACCATGGACTGTTACTTTAGGAACGTTGACCCCGTCCAGCGTGAGTGCCATACCTAAACAAAAGCGTCAAACAACAGATTTCAGTTTATACTAACAACAACATTTTCAGGGATTTGTTAAATGTATTGTCTGTATTAATCATCTCACCAAGCAGACCGCCGACATTTTTCCAACTTGTATGAGTGATGAAGATATTCTCTAACTTGGCAAGCCTCATTCTGAAATGAAAGAAGGAAGATAAATGACAAATCAAAAATAAATTTTATATTTTCAACAAATAAATCAAAATTGAGAAATACCTACTTGTGTTCAACACACACCCTCTGCGTTCCCTCACTGCAGTTGAAGAGGTATCTAAAACATGAAAGGAACAAAATATATAGGCCTATAGTAAGAGAGTAAGGTCATTCATAAAGGTCGTTCACCCAATGGAAAACAAATCATCCCTCCCAAATATCAAAAGGAATTGACGCCCATCATACTTTTTTTTTGCTCTATTATATTGCCTTCACACCAAGTCTTAGCAGTGTGAAACTTCTATCAAAATTTCACAATAAAACAACAAAATTTCCCGAACCTCGGCATGAGTACCCAAGTACAAATTACATTCATCAATCCTTATCTCATTAATTAAGCTAATTGAACTCTCAGTTCTTATACCTTGAATGAGTGAAGTCGCAAGTGACCGCCCTGGGTGACCCCCCAGCCCCAGTGCCCACGACCTGCATGTCAATCGTGCTGGGGGCCACGGGGCCTTTCCTTTGGATGTACTTGACATGTCTCAGCACCGGTTTCTCCTTCTTGTTGGCCTTGCCTCCTGGCGCCATGTCAGCCCAGACACACAGAGCTCTCCTTGCGCCTCTCAGTCCACAAATGACAAGCCCCGTGCTCCTCACTCCCAGCGAATTCATCGATTGCAACTCTGAATCACGAATGTCAACAGCCCTCACATGTTCCTCTTTATCGCCCACTGCAATGTGCCGCTTCCACACCAGAGGGAGTGATTTTGTGCCACCGGACAGTGGCGCCACCACCATTTCAGAATTATCTTTCACAAAGTTTGAGCAGTTACTGTACTTAGCACCTCTGTTAGCTCACCAAAGTTTGTCTCTGAACTCACCAGAAAAAGAAAAAAAAAATATATATATAAAAGTTTTTTTGTTCTTAAAAATTGGTGCTCATCTGGCCCAGTAGTACCACAAATTTATCTCACGATTTTTCAATCCCTCCTGTCCGATGCACCTATTATTCCACACATGAAACCATTATCCACTATGGTTATGCCGCAACTTATGCGCCTGATATAATTGCTACAAAGAAATCTATAGACCAGAAAATGTCTTCACTCTGCACGGAAATAAACAGTCAATCATTGATAATTTAACCACATTTATTGGATAGGCCAATATGCCATTTCTTGCATATTAAAATTTAATAATTATTCACAATTTTGGTCCATCATATATATTCGGATTGTCATTTGTAAGGTAAAATCTACAGATTTCATCAGTAAATTATTCAAACTAACCATGCATTAAATAATTAAAAATAAAGCATGCATTCACAATCAAGATCATGAAATTGTTGTCATGATAGATCGCATAATACCACATCATGGCGTTGACCAAAAAAACACATATATGCAGTCTGGATAAAATAAATAATATTGATTTCTTAATCAGCACCTTCTCTGGAAACTATCTAATTCCCTTAAATACAACCAATGGAAATAATTACCACAATAAGTACATCAAGTAAAACATTAATCCGACAATAACAACAAAGTATAATCATTAACATAGCATTTTACGAACATGTATAATGACTGAGGTTGACTGGACCAGATATAAAGCAGGTTGAAGCCTTTGTAAGTTCATGATTGCTGGACGCGTAATTCATCACAAAACAAGAATGTAGCAGCGTATTACAGTGCGACAATGTGTAAGGCAAAAATTCAATCACAGACCATCGATAAACAATTGCAACAAGTTGAACAACCTTAGCATGAAACAACATAAGAAACGGAGCCCAATAATTATTCTTTTAAAACCCCCTAACATAGGCGCAGGAAAACTTTGCTGCCCAAAAAATGTTGTCCAAATTGCCCCCCCCCCCCAAAAAAAAAAATTATAAAAAAATTTCCAGCCCATAACATAATTGCTTTTTCCGTTTTTTTTTTGGGGGGGTGCAGCACTCCCAGCCCCCCTACCTCCTACACCTATGCCCCAAAATAACCTTTAAGCCATCAGTGCTTCAACAATCAACATTTTTGATCAAATGCAGCATAATTTAATAAATAAATACACTAACAAATATACTACTACAGATTCCCAAACACTAACTACATTAAATTAAGCAACTTTTCAAGTGCTTAATATTATTACTATCTTATGGTAATTTTTTGGCTGTCAATGGCAAAATTTATAAGCTACTCCCCTGAGCTAAAACCTACAACAAATGGTAAATGCATTAAAACAAGTAAGTTTTTCTTCCATACAGAATAAATATCAACAAAAACTTGCATAAATGAATATTGAATATCACACCTTAATTATTACATCATGTGTAACAAACAACACATCAACGAAGTGTCACAGAAACTACAAGGCTCCTCCAATTGTTAAAAAAATAAACAGGTTGATAACAGAGCTATACATCAGTTTTTGTGTCAGACTGGAATTACGCTAAATAATTTTTTCTTTTTTGTGTTTAGATTACGAAATAAACATATTTCTCAGGTGATTACTGCAGGAGCTGACTGGAACTGACGAAGCCTCATCTCTCTTTCCTCAATACTGTGCGTTTTCATCTTTGGTAGCAGATCACTTCAACCAGCTGCGAGCCGTTATGTGCACTAGGTCACCCTGAAAAGTGAAGAGAATCAACAATTAATTAACAATTAATTCACCAGACAACTAGACTAAGTCACGGCTGGAAAAAGTAGGGAATTCAGGCATATCATTGCCAAGTAATTTCTTGATCTCACTGGAAATACTTTTTTTTAAGTCGGAATTTTTTACATGGAAGTAGTCGCTTGATACAACATCATTCGTATGAAATTTGTTGTACTTTTCAAATTGCCTGGAAATTCAAATGATTTTATCTGGCCCTGCAGTGAGTCATACTAGGTTTTATTCACTAGTATTAATTGGGCAGGTATGTAATGATCAGTTTCAACACAAAATGTTCAATTGATGACTTACCCCAATGCCGTACTCCCAGTGGCCTGCGCTTCCCTCTGAGGCGGGAGGAACCCACTTGCCCATGACGCCAAAACAACTGCCGCCCTTCACTTGCACCGTGTCCAGGATGGCCCACACCTGCAAGGCAAGACATGAGCAGGAAAGTAAGAACTGGCGCCAATTGTATTTTTGCCTCCTGTACTTATGCACTCGAAAGGCTATTTAGCTATTTATAACAGCAAAGAGGCACAGCTAGTACGGGTATCGGACCCTGGACCCAGCGATTGATATAATTTCTATAAATGAAACCTGCTTCATGTGAAATGATTCAAATGAAAAGAATTGCAACTGACCTGATCTTTGGGTCCCACAGACACTTGGCGCACATTGCGACTGGCCGCCCTCCAACTCTGACCCTCGGGACAAGCGGCCGATAGCCCATCACGCACCCACAGGTTCTCTGCAAACAAAACAGCTTCATGATTAAATAACAATTAAGAGATATACTTTTGAGATTTGCAGCTGATTAACAAGAAAACAGCAGCTTTTTAACAGCCATGCTCATGTGGAGGCCATAGCTAATATGCAAAAGTACTAATTCTTCATCGACGCACACGGTCGGTATCATCTTCAAATATTTTCAATTTGTCAGAACGTTTTCTCCAATGGAGGCAGAGTAAAATAAAATAAACTTAATCGATGTTTTTATCAAAATAAGACCAAAATGACCATGGTATTTTCCACTCACTTGACTGATCCACCGCCCACACTTGGCTCATCCCGGCTGAGACCTGCTGCAGCTGCACTCCCTTGAGGGGTGGGGGCACCTGGTACCAGCACTGACCTTTCGAGTGAGAAAGCAAATAAATCATTGACCTATTATGGGATATTGTTTTAAGCTGGAGGTATCTGAGAGCTTCTGAGGTGCTACTGCTAAAGCTGAGACAAGAAAAATCATAATCCAAATTCCAAAAGGAGTAAATAAACTTAAGTTGATGACAGAACATCTTTATTGGTAATTCGAACAGTCCACTAGAACAGGTTGTTAGTGAGTGAATTAGTGTTTTACGCCCCATCAGCACCATGTGGGCTATTTGGAGGCACTGAACAGGTCGTTAGTCCACACAGTAACTCAAAAGACCATCACCATTCAACTATACTCACTAAACAGTAAACATTCCACTAACTAGATAGCTGAAGTTTAAGCAGCCTACTAATGCAAACATACCAGAAGGATGAGAGGCATCGATTCCTCCCCTCAGCCAAGCGGATCCATCTGCAGCCGTGGCCCACACTCGGTCCCCCCCTCCGACACTGATGGAGGTGAAGGGCTGGTCTGTCGGAACATGATTCCACATATCGCCCTGAAACGTCATGTCAAATGTGGTGTAATCTTGTAATACCCTAAATGCAGTTGAAAGCGTGCTTTGCCAACCTTCAGAAAATGTCCAGCACACAGTCGCGCACGTGGAAAAAGTAACACCATTTATTTATCAATTTTGGACTTTTAGCATTCCTTACGGACTGAATTCCAGTTGTTACATCGATTCACACAAAAGCCATGTGCAACTATCAAGTCAGAAAAGACAGCTTTTCAAATCATACAAACTTGAAAATATTGAAGCCATGTTGCCAAATGAATCATTGAATCATAATATAATTTCTCTAATAAAAAGTTATTACGAGTTATTCCGTACCTTGGGGAAACTGCTTGTTACTCCTTCTCTGCACAATATACTGCCATCGAGACTGACCGCCCAAACAGAGACAGGACTGGAGTCTCCCTCTGGAGGGTCAATCTGAACAGAGACGTCTTTTAAACGGAGTTCCTCAACTGCAGACCAGGGTCCAGTGGTGGTCACTTGGCATCTTCTGACCCAGCGTCTTCTCCGCACGTAACTTTGGAGTCTCTTTGCTCCTCGGAATGGTCTGTAGGGCAGAGAGAAAGAGGTAAGTCATCAACAGATTCAAGTGTAGTCCTCTTTCACAATTTATTGCCTCTATTCATGAACAGGTAACAATCAACAAGTGTTCTCACCCTCTGAAATCCTTGGCGTACTGCCAACCCTCCTTGTCCACTCCTCCGGGGGTGGTCTGGTCAACTTGCCAGTCTGACATCTGAGAGGAAAGAAAAGTCCAAATATAATAATTATACAGTGTATATATCACAAGATATTGAAGATAGGAAGTAGCATACTTGCTTCTGGTGACTATGCATTTAATAGGTTATACAAAGAAATTAACCATTGAAGGCAATGCCATGATCTACTAGTGTAAGCAACTTCCATCCAACCTTGAAAGCGAAACACTAAACCAATACCAGACGCCGAAAGAATCCACTTGAAGAATTGAGGCCTTGTCACTCTGTTGCTAAGAAACAAAATCCAATCACAACAAGCAACTCACCCACTGCCAGTGTTTGCTGGGCAACTTGTACCCCTCTTTGGTCGCTTCGTATCTTCCCGTCTCCTCCGTCCACGCAATGCGGTCGCTGATGAGCACTCTGTGTTGCAAAAAAATCAGGTTAAAGATCAGTCTCAATAAGGCAATAAACAAATACAGCAGTTCCTCCATGGCCTAATGGTTAAAAGTGCTTGTTTGCACAACCACTGGCTCTGAGGGCGTGGGTTCGAATCCCACCCCGGAACTCAATTTAGTCTGAGCCCATGGGACATTAAATGGTGGTGGGTTGTGTCCAGTGTTCTGTGCTGGGGCAACTAAAAGACCCTGGGCATTCCTGAATTAATATGGTATGCGCCAGACTCCCAGTCTTCTCATCTCATCATAATACGGCGGTCACCAAAAAATTAAAGTGCAGCTCCCTCCACAAAGATGGAGGTTGAGCTGCCCCGGCTGATCCGGGGTACACCAGCACAACAAAAGCAAGCAAAGCAAGCAAGCAGCACAGAGTACAACTAGTAGCGTACCTTTCTGTGTAGCCAATCACAGGTCTCCATCGTTTATTCTCATAGATGTAGATTTCTCGGTGGTCGACTTGCGTATGGATGCCGTTCGGGCTGGAGGCAACGCCTAAAATAAACCGGAAAATTAGATAAATTATTCAAAAGAAAGCGCAGGTCTAATTTCTAACAGGCAGCGAGGCAAGGAATAGGACATTTATAGTCAATACACTCGTAAAAATTTTTCAAAAGGAATTCAAGACGATAAACAAGAAGTAGATTGCTGAACATTCTTAATATATCAAATTGCACCACAAGGGGGCAGCAGTGTACCTTTGAAGAAGCCGCCTCCGTACCCTCCCGTGTAGACCCACGGAGTTCCATTGTAGCCAATTCCCCAAGTGACAGAAACCACATTCGTCTCCACCATCTTCAGGTGACCACCAAACTGTCTCCAGTACCTGAAAGCAAAGTCAAAACTAACGCTTTGCCGAAATGCAGAAACACATCAAGACTCTTGATTTCATCTTAGCCAGCAGTTCAGATATCTCCAATGGAGATCTTCCATGTAGCCTGGCCATACCAGATCTTACAGAAGCAAATCAGAGCAAATAAACAAGTATCAAGACATGGACGTACATTTCAGTAGGCATTTCGTCCAGCTGGTACTGGTCGGCATCATGTATGAAGACATCTCCTCTTTCGCTCGTCATCCACAAGGCCGAGTGCTGAGCTTTTCCATGGACGTAACGCATGTCACTGCATGCCACGCTCACCGAACCCATCTGAGTAAGACATAAGATGCATACATTCATCATCTTGACATAGGCAGGCCTTGACAATCCAGCCTCAGATTCACTGTATATAAGCCAAGTAATAAATCTACTGAATTTCAAATAGACTGGGGTGGCAAGCCAATGAGACATTTGTTGTTCACACATTAGCCACACCCCAGCCAAGTCACCCCACTCTTTTATCTTTGAGTGACACCTTGAATTTCTTAAATCTGCTAGGCCAATGGCCAGGCCATTTGGGGAGGGGGTAAAAATGGTAATCAACCAGTAAAGGGGTGTTACACGGCCTTGAGTGATGCGTACAGACCCTTGACGCAGAATACTCAAAAGTACAGGCTGAGTTGTCAGGGTATTCCCTGTCAGGATGACATTCATATATATATATATATTGACTCTTGAAACCTTTTTTCCTGTTAAATTAGTTGCATCATAGCATACGTTCTGTGTAAACATGTTGGAAATAAAGGATGCTATTTGATAATAATTTCTGTCTTATGGAAGGTCATTACAAACTGACTAATCAGATGGGTCTATCAATTCCATGTATTTCTTATTAATATTTCTAGTGCCACTCACCCAATCCTCGAGTTCTTCTTCAGAGTTGGAGGAAATCTTGATGGGCGACAACCGAGGGGTGGAGATTAGCCGAGGCTGAACGTGGAGGACGATACTTGGATTGGGGCACGAGAAATCATGGGAGGAGGAGACGCAGAGGATCTCGTGGAGGGGAAGCTGGTAATACTGCAATGGGACAAATCTCCTGGTTACAGATAATACAGAATGAAAATCCAAGCATCCGTAAAGTTTCACAAGTAATATATAAAACACAGGTACAATGGACTAATTTGCACAAGTTGCTGAAATTCAGAGTTAACTACTCATGTGTGCCAAATTGACTAAATTAGACCTGGAGATTACCTTAGGTTGATTTTGGTAGTTATACTGCAAAGTGAAGCTGCCATTGTGTCCCTGGTCCACGTCTTGAGAGAGCTCCACGGCACAGTCGACCCACTTGTGACCTCGGTGGATGTCCCTCCACCAGCGGAGAGTTCCCTTCTTGACCCAACACGCCTGCAAATATCAATGTCATTCAACAGATTTGATAACTTACTTACGTAAGCAAACTTGTAAGACTGGATCGAAGACTTCTATGAAGTTATATATCTTACTGAAGTGCTCCTTCACTGTAACACTGTATTCACTTCACACTTTCCAAATTTCAACTTTAATTAATTGGCAGATACTGAGATACAGGCAATGAATGGCAAGGCAATCAAGATATCATATGCATATAACTCACAGTTTCAATAGCAGACTCGTATTTCTTGAAGGGCTCTTGCTGCTTCTTGTTGCGAAGTTTAATCAGCTGAAGAACGGCCGACCTCCATGTGTCGTTGCTTAGTTGCTCTTGGTATTTCAGGATGTTCTTGCTGCTCTTCACTGAAACAGGGACACAACATATTATAACGAACACATTTTTCCCCAAATATTTTTTTACACAAAATTGTATTTCCAATTTCTTTGTCCCAAAATTATTAATTACTTTTTTTCCAAAATTGTTCTCCCTCAAACTGTTTTTTTTTTTCCGATAATTTTTTTTTCAAACATTTTTCTTTTACAAAAGTAACAACGCTTGGGACTAGGGTCCATCCAGGTGGTGCTGTCTTCATGCTTTGGCATATTATTACAGTATGGTAAAATGGTAGCTAACATAAATGCACGAACATAGACGAGAGACTGACTCAGCCATTTACTTATTATATCACAATTACTTTGAACTATATTTTGAATGTGAATTCTGAAGCAAGCAAAAGAAAGACTTACTGTACTCGGGGTTGAGCCAGTGCTTGATCTCATTCTCAAGGGGAATATAGCAGATGCCAGGACACATCCATGTCCACTGGATCTCGCCTTCATCCGAGATCTCCTGCATCCACAGGTCGTCGAGGTAACCGTCGTCCTCCTCTGCCTCCGTTGCCATGTCAACCACCCAGTTGCTGGGGGAGATGGCCTCCTCGTCCCCTATCCCACTGGAGACGCTCTCGCTGTGCACCATCTTGTTCTGGGGGCCGCTGTCCAAGTTGATTGCCCCCGTCGAGAGACTGAAGCTGACTTTGGTCAAATTGCCCTTCCTCTGTTTCACGATTGGCACTTTGCTGATGGCGGTCTTCAGCAGAGATCTGATGTTCTTGTCCTTGAGAAGTCTGTGGTTGTGTGGGAAATACGTGTGACCATTTTTACTTGTCAATCCAGGAGCATCCTGCTCTTTGACAGTAACATCTACTTTGGGATTATCGTTCTTCACAAGATCACTTCTTGGTTCATCTGTCATTTCAACCTGCGAATCTGCAGCAGATGATTCTAATAATGGATTGGACAGACCTTCAACTGGAGAGTCATCTCGTTGACTCTCTTGTGACTGATTGTCTCGTGATGGTCTCCCCTGCTCCTCAAACGCCCCGTTGGCCCCCGCAGCAGACAGAGGAGAGGCCAGGTTGTAGTCGGACATGTTGGTGACGGCTCCAGGAGAACTGGCGTCACTGACCACGCTCACCTCGCTGTCATGTCTGCTCCGGGTGCCGCTCACCGTGTTGTACGGAAGATCGATGTGAACCCAATTGCGTCCCGTTTGCTCCTCTGAGGTCACGTCCGTGCGAAAGAACACCTGCCTGTCGTCATAACCTATTCCCCAGACCTAAAAGTCAATTCAAGTAAAGCATCAATCATCTGACTACTGTAGATCTGTCAGTGTACCCGAGAGCGACAGAGCGTTAATGAAGAGAAAAAGAGTAATGCTCCTAAATTAGGCAAATTATTTCTCACCTGATCGTTTGGTGCCATGGCAACCATTCTCATCCTGTGCATCATCCCAATCCATCCAGTTCCTTGGATGCACAATTCTTCTGAGCCTGTCGTTTTGACCCCTTTTCGAAACCAAACCTGCAGGATAAAAATAAATATGATTTCACTTTACAAAATATAAGAATAAACTTCAAAATAATACAAGCTCAAGGCACAAATCCCTGCCACGGACCTTGCCACTGTTTGTGGTCGCCCACACTGCGTTAATTCCTACAGCGATCTGCGTCAGTCTGTCCTCAGGGTCCGGAGCATCAACCCAAGTCCAGGATTTCCCTGCAACCACAAAGAGAGAGACGTGTGGCTCCATCAGCTTGGGTCCATAACGCCAAGACAAACAGAAACAATTTGAACATGTCCCAGCTGGATAACACAGTGTTCTAGCTAGCCATTTGACCCTCGTCCTTCATGCCCTTTTTGGGTGAAAAAAAAAAATTAAAATTTTTTTTTTTAAGTACTGTCAACTGCAGAAAATTGCATGCCCGAATCAAATCCTAGCTGGAACACTGTAGGCCAAATAGGTAGAGCAGTTGGAGGAGAAACCACATAAATTACCAGTGACGCATTGTTGTGAGACACCCGTCCTCGCGAGAGCATTGCCATTCCACGTTACTACCCATAATGCACCCCTGGGCCCAACAGACACACTCAGTGCTCCATCGTCGCCCTCTAGCGGCAATTCCTCCCATGATTTACCCTCCGGCTTTTTGGTCGACACGCCGCTCCTGAACAACAACTGCAATATGACACGAGTTACATAAATAAGAGGTTGAATTACATTATTATAATTTGACTAAATTGAAATCAAGCCAAACGATTGAATAGCTCTAAGGCCAGACATAATTGATCTTTAGTTTCGCGGATCTTCTCAAGGCACCTTTTCTAGGATAGGTCGGTAGAACGAAAAAAAAGGCGAAATTTCAATTTTTTATGATGTCAATTTGATAAAAATTGTGTGAATTCATGCTACTTTTTTTTTCCGTAGGCAGAAAATCTGTTGGTTCGGTCAATCCAAGAAGCTAAAGATTAAAAACGTCTGGCCTAATAAATGCACATGAGTAACATGGTAAATGGTAATTATCAAGATAAATAGAAGGATGTTTATCGTTTAATGACAGCCAGGGGCCTGAAATGATCTCTACCAACCCTTCCATTGATGGTGATGGCGTACAGCAGATGGAACCCTGGACTCTGGTACGGAATTTCTTGGCCTCCGGCTGAGATGTCCACAATTGGCTCTTCCAAGGGATCCACATGGATGCTGGAAATCTGCAGAGAAAATACATGAGTCCAGAACCTGGTTTTAACTCAGCAGGTTCTGCTAATCAGCATTTTAAAAGGAGTAAGACGACTTACACGAGCCCATTTCTTGTTGGAGATGTATCGGCAGTACCTGATCCATCTCCTGCGTCTCACACACGACTTGAACCTCTTCTCATGCGTGAAATCGTGGAAGAAATCTAAGGAAGCATATCTCCAACCCTGAAAATAATACCCACTTCTAATATATACGTCATTCAGCTGCAATCATATACATGTACCGGGTCATTCTCCCAAAAACGTATACAATGCATCATCAAAGGCTAAAAAAATTTACTGTCAGAATTAGTAAAAACATCATCCTTCCTTATGACAAGTACTCCTTGAGGACTTGAATGTCAAAATTATTGATAAATAAATATTATTGATAATTTTCAACCCTGTTACACACCATCAACTCTGTTACCAGATGAACTCATCGCAACAGGGTTGAGCGTAACAGGGTTGATTTTAATGCAATAAAAGCATCCATGATATATTAATTTCACAATATATCACTCACCCGAGGTAAACTGGCAGAGAACATAGATATACGGCCATTGATGAAATTTTGAAACTTCTTGAACTTCCCTTCACTTCAATAATAGCGTAACAGAGTTGATGTCACAAAAAGGTACTGATGGAATATCAATGTCATAATTGATTCTCCAATGTTTTTTGGATGTTTTGTCAACTCAGTTTGCCATGAATTCTGCCCAGCAGACCTGTCTGCTCCTTCTAGCGCAAATATTTCTGATTATTCGTACAACTCAAACGTATACGGTGACGAAATTGTAAATGTAACAGGGTTGAGTTTTAGGGACAGTACTTCAAATGCCCATTGTATGACCACAAAATATTCTTTCAAATTAGAAGTGAGAAATAAAGTCTAATTGGGAGTAAGGAAGCTAAAAAATTCATGAAAGTACACGCTTTAATAATTTGAGGTATAGAAAATTGGACAGAAACAACAAAGAGGGTGACTCCGGACAAACACAAAAATGCAACATTGCTTGCATGTCATGCCTATTTCAGAAAATATATGTCACTTGAAAAAAATTAAAAATTAAAAAAATTAATAAAAGAGTCCAAAAGAAACCTTCTCCCGGTAGTTGCATTCCTCTAACATGCATACATGAGTCACACTAACCTGTCAATTTATACAGACACTATTGCATACGTTTTTTGGAGAATGACCCTACCGGGTTCACCCAGAGAATCTACCCTAGACGAAACCTGCCATCGCTGAATATTAACATAAGATTTTGCGTCAGAGCGTCACAGCCAATCAGCGCCTAGGATTTCTCTCCACTTCAAAAGTTTACCGGCAATTTGCGAAGCAACTATTATCTCCTCAGAGACGCATGACCTGTCATTTTAAAGGTATCAGAGAGATCTATCTATTGCAGTTGGAATCGTATATGTACGACTGATAGAACGGTGTGAATAGACGTAATCGTCCTCATTTGCATAACATGCTTGAATCCATGTTCATTGGTCACCCTTGGGGGTGTGTCTGACTGAATCACTGAAGGCTCTGCTGAAGTGACCGGGTTTAGTTAAGCATCAAAGCAACAAGGAAGTAAACAGAAATGGTTGCATTATTCAGCTAGGATTTCATTGGCATAAAATTTTCAAGAAATGAGGGCACTTCAAAAAAAAAAATTTTCCAAACATTTTGAAAAAAAATTGTCTTTTCAATTTTTTTTTTTTCGGGCATGCCGGATGAAGTTCGGGTTGACGCGGCGCCTTACACAAATGGTTTAGCTGGAACACTGTTGAGGCTGTGGCTTTACAATTGAATAGAACTTACGCCCTTGTCAGTGAGATGGCCATGGACATTCTCATCCACGTACCAGTCGCTCTCCCACTCCCAGTGCTCCGAGGGAACCTTGAAGTCCTCTTTCGGAAGACAGCGCAAACAGTCGTCGCTACTCCACATCCACGGATCCACGGGGAGTAGGTTCTGACCGGACCATCCGCGAGAGGGGATCCAGCGCTCATTCTCATAGGTGGCTTGCTGAGATCTGATTGGCAGGTCGCTCGTCACATACACGTAGACCTGGTGGTCACAGCCGAGACCCCACACGCACGTCGACACACAAGAGATCTTCTTGAAGCCCTGCAGACATTTGGCCCCTTGGTTGTTCACTTGTTCCCAGTGGCTGTTCTTCACAGAGAGCGTGTACACATTACCGCGCCCACTCACAGCCCATACTCTTCTGCCAGGCATGGCGTGCGATCATGGCGGGTTGCCCTGTCAAAGGAAACAGGAGTATCAGTCTCATTTTATCAATCATATTTTGAAAGTTTAAATTACTCAAGCTTCCTGTTCGATAACACTTTTTTCTTTGCGAATTGAGAATATCAATAAAATTATGATACCAGGCTGTATTACCAGCCAAAGAAAAGATCACGTCACTGTCATCAGTGACAGCTGGCCCGTGGGAATTCAAAGGGAACCATGTGAATTGAAATCATTCACCTGTTCACGGTTTATCATAGTAGTTTGTTAAACCCATTATGTTACATGTGATGTCATGTCAATATCTCTATTCACTCAACACTTACCAGTGTTAAATACAAGCTCAGTATCACAATCAATGTACACAGTCCAAGAACAAGCAGCATGCAGCACAGTGTATTGATACAAGTTTTCCAGCATGTGAATGACCCTGTCAATGGAGCCAATGCAGGCAGTTCATTGCCAGTCAGACGATCACGTCCATTGATCCATCACCCACGCCGAAAACTGCAGATCCCTGTCCATCATTTGAGACTTATTACCTTGTTATGAGTGATCTTCACTGACTGCAGTTCCCATTTCCAAAACAAAATGTGTAATTGGACAATTTTCCGCTAGAGGACGACAAAGTGCAAACTTTTGCGATTGACAAAAGAAGGCGCCACCATCCAGTTGATTTCGGCGAAGGGGGCAGCAGTAGTATGCCTTTTCATAGGTTTAGGTCATTTTGCCCACAAATCTCGAGGTGTAAGGATGGTGAAGCATGAACACTTGAGGGAGAGGGTAAGAAGAACAGTATGGAAGCCCAGAAGGGAAGAACTAAGTGAGTACCATACTCCATAATCGTAAAGATAATTGCAATGCCCACAAAACATCATAATTCAGGGGCCGATCGGATCATCTTTTGAGCTATGGACTTATAATGGTAAAAAAACAAATTCCCAATAGACACAAAAACGTTCGTTCAGCAAATGAAAAAAAATTTTGTCTGTTAGTAATATTGCGATAAAAAAGTTTGTCGCCTGTTCGCGTGCGAAGAAAATTTGTTCGTCGACCCTTCGCAGCAAAAAAAAGATCTTCCTGGGGGTAAAATCCAAAGCCCCCCCCTCCAACTATCGTCTGGTCGGCCCTTTACATGTTTTTTTTTGGGAGGGGGTTGCTCGTGACAATGCACGGGGCTGGTGATTGCTGGGTCCCGGTTCGATTCAACAGTACTGGACTTATAAATGTTGTACAGCAACCGTGTACATCCTTGTGGGAGGATCAAGTACTTGTGGTGTGATCAAATAGGCCTACCGGTAGTAGGCCTATAGCTAGTATAAGTTTGTGGAGTAATCAAGTACTCGAGATATGATCGGATGAGATGTGAGTAGTCAAGTACTCACGTTGTGATCGAGTGTAACTTGTCAAGTACTCACAGTGTGATTGAGTGGGAGGTGAGGTGTCAAGGGCTCACGGTGTGATTGAGTGGGATATGAGGTGTCAAGTACTCACAGTGTGATTGAGTGGGATATGAGGTGTCAATAACTCAAAGTGTGATTGAGTGGGATATGAGGTGTCAAGTACTCACAGTGTGATTGAGTGGGATATGAGGTGTCAAGTACTCACAGTGTGATTGAGTGGGATATGAGGTGTCAAGGACTCACAGTGTGATTGAGTGGGATATGAGGTGTCAAGTACTCACAGTGTGATTGAGTGGGATATGAGGTGTCAATAACTCAAAGTGTGATTGAGTGGGAGGTGAGGTGTCAAGGACTCACAGTGTGATTGAGTGGGATATGAGGTGTCAAGGACTCACAGTGTGATTGAGTGGGATATGAGGTGTCAAGTACTCACAGTGTGATTGAGTGGGATATGAGGTGTCAAGGACTCACAGTGTGATTGAGTGGGATATGAGGTGTCAAGGACTCACAGTGTGATTGAGTGGGATATGAGGTGTCAAGTACTCACAGTGTGATTGAGTGAGATATGAGGTGTCAAGGACTCACAGTGTGATTGAGTGGGATATGAGGTGTCAAGGACTCACAGTGTGATTGAGTGGGATATGAGGTGTCAAGGACTCACAGTGTGATTGAGTGGGATATGAGGTGTCAAGTACTCACAGTGTGATTGAGTGGGATATGAGGTGTCAAGGACTCACAGTGTGATTGAGTGGGATATGAGGTGTCAAGGACTCACAGTGTGATTGAGTGGGATATGAGGTGTCAAGGACTCACAGTGTGATTGAGTGGGATATGAGGTGTCAAGGACTCACAGTGTGATTGAGTGGGATATGAGGTGTCAAGTACTCAAAGTGTGATTGAGTGGGATATGAGGTGTCAAGGACTCAAAGTGTGATTGAGTGGGATATGAGGTGTCAAGTACTCAAAGTGTGATTGAGTGGGATATGAGGTGTCAAGTACTCACAGTGTGATTGAGTGGGATATGAGGTGTCAAGGACTCACAGTGTGATTGAGTGGGATATGAGGTGTCAAGGACTCACAGTGTGATTGAGTGGGATATGAGGTGTCAAGGACTCACAGTGTGATTGAGTGGGATATGAGGTGTCAAGGACTCACAGTGTGATTGAGTGGGATATGAGGTGTCAAGGACTCACAGTGTGATTGAGTGGGATATGAGGTGTCAAGGACTCACAGTGTGATTGAGTGGGATATGAGGTGTCAAGTACTCAAAGTGTGATTGAGTGGGATATGAGGTGACAAGGGCTCAAAGTGTGATTGAGTGGGATATGAGGTGTCAAGTACTCACAGTGTGATTGAGTGGGATATGAGGTGTCAAGGACTCACAGTGTGATTGAGTGGGATATGAGGTGTCAAGGACTCACAGTGTGATTGAGTGGGATATGAGGTGTCAAGGACTCACAGTGTGATTGAGTGGGATATGAGGTGTCAAGGACTCACAGTGTGATTGAGTGGGATATGAGGTGTCAAGGACTCACAGTGTGATTGAGTGGGATATGAGATGTCAAGTACTCACAGTGTGATTGAGTGGGATATGAGGTGTCAAGGACTCACAGTGTGATTGAGTGGGATATGAGGTGTCAAGTACTCACAGTGTGATTGAGTGGGATATGAGGTGTCAAGTACTCAAAGTGTGATTGAGTGGGCTATGAGGTGTCAAGGACTCAGTGTGATTGAGTGGGATATGAGGTGTCAAGGACTCACAGTGTGATTGAGTGGGAGGTGAGGTGTCAAGTACTCACAGTGTGATTGAGTGGATATGAGGTGTCAAGGACTCACAGTGTGATTGAGTGGGATATGAGGTGTCAAGTACTCACAGTGTGATTGAGTGGATATGTGGTGTCAAGTACTCACGGTGTGATTGAGTGGGATATGAGGTGTCAAGTACTCACAGTGTGATTGAGTGGGAGGTGAGGTGTCAAGGACTCACAGTGTGATTGAGTGGGATATGAGGTGTCAAGGACTCACAGTGTGATTGAGTGGGATATGAGGTGTCAAGTCCTCAAAGTGTGATTGAGTGGGAGGTGAGGTGTCAAGTACTCACAGTGTGATTGAGTGGATATGAGGTGTCAAGGACTCACAGTGTGATTGAGTGGGATTTGAGGTGTCAAGTACTCACTGTGTGATTGAGTGGGATATGAGGTGTCAAGGACTCACAGTGTGATTGAGTTGGATATCAGGTGTCAAGGACTCACAGTGTGATTGAGTGGGATATGAGGTGTCAAGTCCTCACAGTGTGATTGAGTGGGAGGTGAGGTGTCAAGTACTCACAGTGTGATTGAGTGGATATGAGGTGTCAAGGACTCACAGTGTGATTGAGTGGGATATGAGGTGTCAAGGACTCACAGTGTGATTGAGTGAGATATGAGGTGTCAAGGACTCACAGTGTGATTGAGTGGGATATGAGGTGTCAAGGACTCACAGTGTGATTGAGTGGGAGGTGAGGTGTCAAGTACTCACAGTGTGATTGAGTGGGATATGAGGTGTCAAGGACTCACAGTGTGATTGAGTGGGATATGAGGTGTCAAGTACTCAAAGTGTGATTGAGTGGGAGGTGAGGTGTCAAGTACTCACAGTGTGATTGAGTGGATATGAGGTGTCAAGGACTCACAGTGTGATTGAGTGGGATATCAGGTGTCAAGGACTCACAGTGTGATTGAGTGGGAGGTGAGGTGTCAAGTACTCACGGTGTGATTGAGTGGGATATGAGGTGTCAAGTACTCACAGTGTGATTGAGTGGGAGGTGAGGTGTCAAGGACTCACTGTGTGATTGAGTGGGATATGAGATGTCAAGGACTCAAAGTGTGATTGAGTGGGAGGTGAGGTGTCAAGTACTCACAGTGTGATTGAGTGGGATATGAGGTGTCAAGGACTCACAGTGTGATTGAGTGGGATATGAGGTGTCAAGTCTTCAAAGTGTGATTGAGTGGGAGGTGAGGTGTCAAGTCCTCAAAGTGTGATTGAGTGGGAGGTGAGGTGTCAAGTACTCACAGTGTGATTGAGTGGGATATGAGGTGTCAAGTCCTCAAAGTGTGATTGAGTGGGAGGTGAGGTGTCAAGTCCTCAAAGTGTGATTGAGTGGGAGGTGAGGTGTCAAGTACTCACAGTGTGATTGAGTGGGATAGGAGGTGTCAAGTACTCAAAGTGTGATTGAGTGGGAGGTGAGGTGTCAAGTACTCACAGTGTGATTGAGTGGATATGAGGTGTCAAGGACTCACAGTGTGATTGAGTGGGATATCAGGTGTCAAGGACTCACAGTGTGATTGAGTGGGAGGTGAGGTGTCAAGTACTCACGGTGTGATTGAGTGGGATATGAGGTGTCAAGCACTCACAGTGTGATTGAGTGGGAGGTGAGGTGTCAAGTACTCACAGTGTGATTGAGTGGATATGAGGTGTCAAGGACTCACAGTGTGATTGAGTGGGATATGAGGTGTCAAGGACTCACAGTGTGATTGAGTGGATATGAGGTGTCAAGGACTCACAGTGTGATTGAGTGGGATATGAGGTGTCAAGGACTCACAGTGTGATTGAGTGGGAGGTGAGGTGTCAAGTACTCACAGTGTGATCGAGTGGATATGAGGTGTCAAGGACTCACAGTGTGATTGAGTGGGATTTGAGGTGTCAAGTACTCACTGTGTGATTGAGTGGGATATGAGGTGTCAAGGACTCACAGTGTGATTGAGTGAGATATGAGGTGTCAAGGACTCACAGTGTGATTGAGTGGGATATGAGGTGTCAAGGACTCACAGTGTGATTGAGTGGGAGGTGAGGTGTCAAGTACTCACAGTGTGATTGAGTGGGATATGAGGTGTCAAGGACTCACAGTGTGATTGAGTGGGATATGAGGTGTCAAGTACTCAAAGTGTGATTGAGTGGGAGGTGAGGTGTCAAGTACTCACAGTGTGATTGAGTGGATATGAGGTGTCAAGGACTCACAGTGTGATTGAGTGGGATATCAGGTGTCAAGGACTCACAGTGTGATTGAGTGGGAGGTGAGGTGTCAAGTACTCACGGTGTGATTGAGTGGATATGAGGTGTCAAGGACTCACAGTGTGATTGAGTGGGATATCAGGTGTCAAGGACTCACAGTGTGATTGAGTGGGAGGTGAGGTGTCAAGTACTCACGGTGTGATTGAGTGGGATATGAGGTGTCAAGTACTCACAGTGTGATTGAGTGGGAGGTGAGGTGTCAAGGACTCACTGTGTGATTGAGTGGGATATGAGATGTCAAGGACTCAAAGTGTGATTGAGTGGGAGGTGAGGTGTCAAGGACTCACAGTGTGATTGAGTGGGATATGAGGTGTCAAGGACTCACAGTGTGATTGAGTGGGATATGAGGTGTCAAGTCTTCAAAGTGTGATTGAGTGGGAGGTGAGGTGTCAAGTCCTCAAAGTGTGATTGAGTGGGAGGTGAGGTGTCAAGTACTCACAGTGTGATTGAGTGGGATATGAGGTGTCAAGTCCTCAAAGTGTGATTGAGTGGGAGGTGAGGTGTCAAGTCCTCAAAGTGTGATTGAGTGGGAGGTGAGGTGTCAAGTACTCACAGTGTGATTGAGTGGGATAGGAGGTGTCAAGTACTCAAAGTGTGATTGAGTGGGAGGTGAGGTGTCAAGTACTCACAGTGTGATTGAGTGGATATGAGGTGTCAAGGACTCACAGTGTGATTGAGTGGGATATCAGGTGTCAAGGACTCACAGTGTGATTGAGTGGGAGGTGAGGTGTCAAGTACTCACGGTGTGATTGAGTGGGATATGAGGTGTCAAGCACTCACAGTGTGATTGAGTGGGAGGTGAGGTGTCAAGTACTCACAGTGTGATTGAGTGGATATGAGGTGTCAAGGACTCACAGTGTGATTGAGTGGGATATGAGGTGTCAAGGACTCACAGTGTGATTGAGTGGATATGAGGTGTCAAGGACTCACAGTGTGATTGAGTGGGATATGAGGTGTCAAGGACTCACAGTGTGATTGAGTGGGAGGTGAGGTGTCAAGTACTCACAGTGTGATTGAGTGGGATATGAGGTGTCAAGTCCTCAAAGTGTGATTGAGTGGGAGGTGAGGTGTCAAGTACTCACAGTGTGATCGAGTGGATATGAGGTGTCAAGGACTCACAGTGTGATTGAGTGGGATTTGAGGTGTCAAGTACTCACAGTGTGATTGAGTGGGATATGAGGTGTCAAGGACTCACAGTGTGATTGAGTTGGATATCAGGTGTCAAGGACTCACAGTGTGATTGAGTGGGATATGAGGTGTCAAGTCCTCACAGTGTGATTGAGTGGGAGGTGAGGTGTCAAGTACTCAAAGTGTGATTGAGTGGATATGAGGTGTCAAGGACTCACAGTGTGATTGAGTGGGATATGAGGTGTCAAGGACTCACAGTGTGATTGAGTGAGATATGAGGTGTCAAGGACTCACAGTGTGATTGAGTGGGATATGAGGTGTCAAGGACTCACAGTGTGATTGAGTGGGAGGTGAGGTATCAAGTACTCACAGTGTGATTGAGTGGGATATGAGGTGTCAAGGACTCACAGTGTGATTGAGTGGGATATGAGGTGTCAAGTACTCAAAGTGTGATTGAGTGGGAGGTGAGGTGTCAAGTACTCACAGTGTGATTGAGTGGATATGAGGTGTCAAGGACTCACAGTGTGATTGAGTGGGATATCAGGTGTCAAGGACTCACAGTGTGATTGAGTGGGAGGTGAGGTGTCAAGTACTCACGGTGTGATTGAGTGGGATATGAGGTGTCAAGTACTCACAGTGTGATTGAGTGGGAGGTGAGGTGTCAAGGACTCACTGTGTGATTGAGTGGGATATGAGATGTCAAGGACTCAAAGTGTGATTGAGTGGGAGGTGAGGTGTCAAGTACTCACAGTGTGATTGAGTGGGATATGAGGTGTCAAGGACTCACAGTGTGATTGAGTGGGAGGTTAGGTGTCAAGTACTCACATTGTGATTGAGTGGGATATGAGGTGTCAAGGACTCACAGTGTGATTGAGTGGGATATGAGGTGTCAAGGACTCACAGTGTGATTGAGTGGGATATGAGGTGTCAAGTCTTCAAAGTGTGATTGAGTGGGAGGTGAGGTGTCAAGTCCTCAAAGTGTGATTGAGTGGGAGGTGAGGTGTCAAGTACTCACAGTGTGATTGAGTGGGATATGAGGTGTCAAGTCCTCAAAGTGTGATTGAGTGGGAGGTGAGGTGTCAAGTACTCACATTGTGATTGAGTGGATATGAGGTGTCAAGTACTCACGGTGTGATTGAGTGGGATATGAGGTGTCAAGTCCTCAAAGTGTGATTGAGTGGAATATGAGGTGTCAAGGACTCACAGTGTGATTGAGTGGGAGGTGAGGTGTCAAGTACTCAAAGTGTGATTGAGTGGGATATGAGGTGTCAAGGACTCAGTGTGATTGAGTGGGAGGTGAGGTGTCAAGTACTCACAGTGTGATTGAGTTGGAGATGAGGTGTCAAGTACTCAGTGTGATTGAGTGGGAGGTGAGGTGTCAAGTACTCACTTTGTGATTGAGTGGGATCTGAGGTTTCAAGTACTCACAGTGTGATTGAGTGGGAGGTGAGGTGTCAAGGACTCACGGTGTGATTGAGTGGGATATGAGGTGTCAAGTACTCACGGTGTGATTGAGTGGGATATGAGGTGTCAAGTACTCACAGTGTGATTGAGTGGGAGGTTAGGTGTCAAGTACTTACAGTGTGATTGAGTGGGATATGAGGTGTCAAGGACTCACAGTGTGATTGAGTGGGATATGAGGTGTCAAGGACTCACAGTGTGATTGAGTGGGATATGAGGTGTCAAGTCCTCAAAGTGTGATTGAGTGGGAGGTGAGGTGTCAAGTCCTCAAAGTGTGATTGAGTGGGAGGTGAGGTGTCAAGTACTCACAGTGTGATTGAGTGGGATGTGAGGTGTCAAGTACTCAAAGTGTGATTGAGTGGGAGGTGAGGTGTCAAGTACTCACAGTGTGATTGAGTGGGAGGTGAGGTGTCAAGTACTCACAGTGTGATTGAGTGGGATATGAGGTGTCAAGGACTCAAAGTGTGATTGAGTGGGATATGAGGTGTCAAGTCCTCAAAGTGTGATTGAGTGGGAGGTGAGGTGTCAAGTCCTCAAAGTGTGATTGAGTGGGAGGTGAGGTGTCAAGTACTCACAGTGTGATTGAGTGGGATATGAGGTGTCAAGTACTCAAAGTGTGATTGAGTGGGAGGTGAGGTGTCAAGTACTCACAGTGTGATTGAGTGGATATGAGGTGTCAAGGACTCACAGTGTGATTGAGTGGGATATCAGGTGTCAAGGACTCACAGTGTGATTGAGTGGGAGGTGAGGTGTCAAGTACTCACGGTGTGATTGAGTGGGATATGAGGTGTCAAGCACTCACAGTGTGATTGAGTGGGAGGTGAGGTGTCAAGTACTCACAGTGTGATTGAGTGGATATGAGGTGTCAAGGACTCACAGTGTGATTGAGTGGGATATGAGGTGTCAAGGACTCACAGTGTGATTGAGTGGATATGAGGTGTCAAGGACTCACAGTGTGATTGAGTGGGATATGAGGTGTCAAGGACTCACAGTGTGATTGAGTGGGAGGTGAGGTGTCAAGTACTCAAAGTGTGATTGAGTGGGAGGTGAGGTGTCAAGTACTCACAGTGTGATTGAGTGGGAGGTGAGGTGTCAAGTCCTCAAAGTGTGATTGAGTGGGAGGTGAGGTGTCAAGGACTCAAAGTGTGATTGAGTGGGATATGAGGTGTCAAGTCCTCACAGTGTGATTGAGTGGGATATGAGGTGTCAAGTACTCAAAGTGTGATTGAGTGGGAGGTGAGGTGTCAAGTACTCACAGTGTGATTGAGTGGGAGGTGAGGTGTCAAGTCCTCAAAGTGTGATTGAGTGGGATATGAGGTGTCAAGGACTCAAAGTGTGATTGAGTGGGATATGAGGTGTCAAGTCCTCAAAGTGTGATTGAGTGGGAGGTGAGGTGTCAAGTCCTCAAAGTGTGATTGAGTGGGATATGAGGTGTCAAGGACTCAAAGTGTGATTGAGTGGATATGAGGTGTCAAGGACTCACAGTGTGATTGAGTGGGATATGAGGTGTCAAGTACTCACAGTGTGATTGAGTGGGATATGAGGTGTCAAGTACTCAAAGTGTGATTGAGTGGGAGGTGAGGTGTCAAGTACTCACAGTGTGATTGAGTGGGAGGTGAGGTGTCAAGTCCTCAAAGTGTGATTGAGTGGGATATGAGGTGTCAAGGACTCAAAGTGTGATTGAGTGGGATATGAGGTGTCAAGTCCTCAAAGTGTGATTGATTGGGAGGTGAGGTGTCAAGTCCTCAAAGTGTGATTGAGTGGGAGGTGAGGTGTCAAGTACTCACAGTGTGATTGAGTGGGATATTAGGTGTCAAGTACTCAAATTGTGATTGAGTTGGAGGTGAGGTGTCAAGTACTCACAGTGTGATTGAGTGGATATGAGGTGTCAAGGACTCACAGTGTGATTGAGTGGGATATCAGGTGTCAAGGACTCACAGTGTGATTGAGTGGGAGGTGAGGTGTCAAGTACTCACGGTGTGATTGAGTGGGATATGAGGTGTCAAGCACTCACAGTGTGATTGAGTGGGAGGTGAGGTGTCAAGTACTCACAGTGTGATTGAGTGGATATGAGGTGTCAAGGACTCACAGTGTGATTGAGTGGGATATGAGGTGTCAAGGACTCACAGTGTGATTGAGTGGATATGAGGTGTCAAGGACTCACAGTGTGATTGAGTGGGATATGAGGTGTCAAGGACTCACAGTGTGATTGAGTGGGAGGTGAGGTGTCAAGGACTCACAGTGTGATTGAGTGGGATATGAGGTGTCAAGTGCTCACAGTGTGATTGAGTGGGATATGAGGTGTCAAGTACTCAAAGTGTGATTGAGTGGGAGGTGAGGTGTCAAGTACTCACAGTGTGATTGATTGGATATGAGGTGTCAAGGACTCACAGTGTGATTGAGTGGGAGGTGAGGTGTCAAGTACTCAAGGTGTGATTGAGTGGGTTATGAGGTGTCAAGCACTCACAGTGTGATTGAGTGGGAGGTGAGGTGTCAAGTACTCACAGTGTGATTGAGTGGATATGAGGTGTCAAGGACTCACAGTGTGATTGAGTGGGATATGAGGTGTCAAGGACTCACAGTGTGATTGAGTGGATATGAGGTGTCAAGGACTCACAGTGTGATTGAGTGGGATATGAGGTGTCAAGGACTCACAGTGTGATTGAGTGGGAGGTGAGGTGTCAAGGACTCACAGTGTGATTGAGTGGGATATGAGGTGTCAAGTGCTCACAGTGTGATTGAGTGGGATATGAGGTGTCAAGTACTCAAAGTGTGATTGAGTGGGAGGTGAGGTGTCAAGTACTCACAGTGTGATTGAGTGGATATGAGGTGTCAAGGACTCACAGTGTGATTGAGTGGGATATCAGGTGTCAAGGACTCACAGTGTGATTGAGTGGGATATGAGGTGTCAAGTCCTCAAAGTGTGATTGAGTGGGAGGTGAGGTGTCAAGTCCTCAAAGTGTGATTGAGTGGGAGGTGAGGTGTCAAGTACTCACAGTGTGATTGAGTGGGATATGAGGTGTCAAGTCCTCAAAGTGTGATTGAGTGGGAGGTGAGGTGTCAAGTACTCACAGTGTGATTGAGTGGGATATGAGGTGTCAAGGACTCACAGTGTGATTGAGTGGGAGGTTAGGTGTCAAGGACTCACAGTGTGATTGAGTGGGAGGTGAGGTGTCAAGTCCTCAAAGTGTGATTGAGTGGGAGGTGAGGTGTCAAGTACTCACAGTGTGATTGAGTGGGATATGAGGTGTCAAGTCCTCAAAGTGTGATTGAGTGGGAGGTGAGGTGTCAAGTACTCACATTGTGATTGAGTGGATATGAGGTGTCAAGTACTCACGGTGTGATTGAGTGGGATATGAGGTGTCAAGTCCTCAAAGTGTGATTGAGTGGAATATGAGGTGTCAAGGACTCACAGTGTGATTGAGTGGGAGGTGAGGTGTCAAGTACTCAAAGTGTGATTGAGTGGGATATGAGGTGTCAAGGACTCAGTGTGATTGAGTGGGAGGTGAGGTGTCAAGTACTCACAGTGTGATTGAGTTGGAGGTGAGGTGTCAAGTACTCAGTGTGATTGAGTGGGAGGTGAGGTGTCAAGTACTCACTTTGTGATTGAGTGGGATCTGAGGTTTCAAGTACTCACAGTGTGATTGAGTGGGAGGTGAGGTGTCAAGGACTCACGGTGTGATTGAGTGGGATATGAGGTGTCAAGTACTCACGGTGTGATTGAGTGGGATATGAGGTGTCAAGGACTCACAGTGTGATTGAGTGGGAGGTGAGGTGTCAAGTACTCACTGTGTGATTGAGTAGGAGGTTAGGTGTCAAGTACTCACAGTGTGATTGAGTGGGAGGTGAGGTGTCAAGAACTCACAGTGTGATTGAATGGGCGTTGAGGTGTCAAGTACTCACGGTGTGATTGAGTGGGATATGAGGTGTCAAGTACTCACGGTGTGATTGAGTGGGATATGAGGTGTCAAGTACTCACAGTGTGATTGAGTGGGAGGTGAGGTGTCAAGTACTCACAGTGTGATTGAATGGGAGGTGAGGTATAAAGTACTCACAGTGTGATTGAGTGGGAGGTGAGGTGTCAAGAACTCAGTGTGATTGAGTTGGAGGTGAGATGTCAAGTACTCACGGTGTGATTGAATGGGAGGTGAGGTGTCAAGGACTCACAGTGTGATTGAGTGGGATATGAGGTGTCTAGTACTCACAGTGTGATTGAGTGGATATGAGGTGTCTAGTACTCACAGTGTGATTGAGTGGATATGAGGTGTCAAGGACTCACAGTGTGATTGAGTGGGATATGAGGTGTCAAATACTCACAGTGTGATTGAGTGGGATATGAGGTGTCAAGAACTCAAAGTGTGATTGAGTGGATATGAGGTGTCTAGTACTCACAGTGTGATTGAATGGGATATGAGGTGTCTAGTACTCACAGTGTGATTGAGTGGATATGAGGTGTCTAGTACTCACAGTGTGATTGAGTGGATATGAGGTGTCTAGTACTCACAGTGTGATTGAGTGGGATATGAGGTGTCAAATACTCACAGTGTGATTGAGTGGGATATGAGGTGTCAAGTACTCACAGTGTGATTGAGTGGATATGAGGTGTCAAGTACTCACGGTGTGATTGAGGGGGAGGTGAGGTGTCAAGTACTCAGTGTGATTGAGAGAGCTCAGAGCTGAGGTGAGTTGTCAAGTACTCACAGTACTAGGAGTACTCACGCAGCCCTTGCTCACTCCCAAACTCTCAATCACCCCTCAAGCACTTGATCACCCCAAGTACTCTATATCAAGAGAATCAATTAAACCAAACTCAATCACAAGCTCTGGATCAATCCCAAAGAACTTGCCGACCCCACAAATATTCATTCTACAAGTTCTCAGTCTGTTCTCACTCCATGACTTCTCGTTCACCCCACCAGAACTCGATCACCACTTGACTACTGAATCACTCCACGAGTACTCGCTTACTCCATAAGAACTGGATTGCTCCCAAAATACTTGATCACGCCATGAGTTCTCGCTCACTCAGAGAATATGTGATCTCTCCATAAGTACTTGATCCTCCCACACAAGTTAGTACTCAATATGAAGGAGTACTCAATCACCCCACAAGAACTTAATTACGCCTAGAGCACTCTATCACTTCACTAATATTTGCTGCACTTCCAATTATTCAATTACCCCGTGGATACTTGATCAAATGGTACTCGATCACCTTACGTTCAAAACGTCCTGAGTACTCAATCCTCGCCCCCCCCCCCAGTTATTGGATCATTCCACAAGTACTCGCAGGCACCACAAGTATTTGATTACTCCATGAGTACTTGATCCTGCCACCATAACTCTATCCAATACTCATCCATGGAGTGATCAAGAACTCTTGGAGCATTGCAGTGATCACATACTTTTGGAGTGCTTGAATTCGTGTGGAATGGTCAAGTCCTCATGGAGTAACAAATACCTATTTGGTGATTGAGTATGCGGGTTGTGACCTTTGATACTCGTACTCCAGAGTGCTTGAGGTCATCCCCCAGCCCGACAGATGGATGTCACAAGCAACCTACGTCGAAACGACGTTCCTCTAAGAACCTGCTTTCATACTCCACAACACGGATCACCATGAACTATCCACCACGGACAACTTGGACATTGAGCATTGTTGAGACGACCTGAAGCATTGCATTTATCTCCGCCGCAACTTGAATGATTTTGCCATAATTATACTACTTATGACAATGTAGCATTTGTGAAACAACAAGTCAGAACGCATAAAGTATCTTTCTAAATATTTAATCCTCTGAGTAATTACTACCCCATTTATACCATTCTGCCATTTGAAATAAACACACTCCACACGTAGCGACAACAAGCAATCTATCCACAGGTGATGTTACCGACAGATGACACAGAAATTGACAAACTGATTTCGGGTGATCATTTACAAGTGACCATTTACACATCGTGCGACTGACTGTGAGGACAAACCGATCTAACAATTGATTATTGAATAATATAAAGAAACATTTACTATTTTACACTTTGCTAAATGCATTGCTCTGGCAGCTTCTTACTCTAACACAGAAATCTTGCATTCTTAAAGTGATCATTTGAGACTCTTTCGCTCGTACAAACAAGTGCAGACATGGAACAATAAGCAACTATTTAAGCATGGCCACTTGGAGGCATCCTATTCAAATGTCAGCTGGTATAAATGAAATACATTGCAGGTGTTCATTACAAATTCATTAACAAAATGTCAGATGTTACGTAAAACGATCCTCACTGTGGGCTAACGTTATTTACATTGCAATACTAAACCGGTAATTTGTGTATAAAACATAAATGGTGTAAAGTCCATTTATCGATTAACGTTTGATCAATTTAACAAACAGCATACGTAACAAACCCACTTCAAAAGAGTGAATGAAACAGATCACAGAAAGTTCAGTTCGTAAGTTGATTGGTAAGTATATTCTTGGGGTGATGTGCGTGCTAGACCTGAAGCAAGAGGGCCACACCCCCCAGGACCCAGCGGCTGGGCTTCTCCTTGGTCTTGAGGTTGAAGGTCCACACGAAGGTGGGTCCTCTTGACTTGGTCTTGTAGACAGGGCACTCGTACACATTCCTCGTGTCTTGTCTGTCCACGGGAATGGCCTTAATGAAGATGACTGGCATAGGGGGCGCCAGCTCCTTCAAGCGTGCCTCTGCCATAAGACCCGTCTGCACATCCCAGCGAGCTCCTTCCATGAAGAGGCCGTGAACGTAAGCTCCTTCACGAGGGGGAGCTGCCATGTCCTCTTTGTTCTTCTTGGTCACGTCGCACTGCAGACACATCCGATCCAGGGGCCACTCGTTCTTGCGAGCCATCTGCTGCATGATGGCCGTGAGGAAGGACTGAGGGTTGAAGAAGCCGGCCAACCAGACTGCGTTAGGGAGCTGGAAGTCGGCAACCCAACCCTCGAGCTCCTTGATACGCAGCAGGAGGTCAGCATACCAGAGGGACAGACCCATCAGGGATGGATAAGCTCGCTTGTTCCACGTGTCTGGCACTTTGTCCATAAACAGGGCGTTGCTCAGGTCCTCCATGTCCGAGGTGATGGTCAGTTCACCCTGCAAGAGATGGTCAGTCATTACAGGGTGTTCGGAACATTATGCAATGATATGCAAGTTTGAGTTGGAACAGAATTGAAAAGATTTTACCGTTGAGATATAATATTATGTCATACCTTGAGACCGAGATCGAGCTCCTTGAGGGACCTCCTCAGTTCCGTGGTGAGCATGTTCATCCTCTCGCACTCCTGGAAGGCGACTACCACGTAGGGCGTCCTCTCCTCGGGGGGCACTTTGGACATGATCTCCACCATGTTGATCTCCTCGGGCAGTTTGTCCAAGATGTCGTCCAGGATGGCTTTGATCTGCAGGGGAAATTGCCATGTTAGTCAACCTTAGAATATGTCGTCATTGAAGTAATGCACCAATTGTACAACAAAGAAATTGAGAGTATCAAAAGATATCGGAAATCGAAGTTGATTAATCAACAGAATAGAAAGATAAAAAAATTCAGTGAGTCATGTGATGAGTCATGTGATAATAGTGAAACATTTTGTAAAAGTTGTACGTTTTGGTGACAGAGTTGATTGATCAAAAGAATAAGAATAGAAAGTTATATACCGAGAAGGAGCAAGTGATTTAGTGATGGTGTTACTGGAAGACAAGTTAGGTGAAGTTTTTCTTGTAAAGACATGAATTGCAACGCAGCAAATTTACCGCTGTTTTAAAAAAATACTCATCTGATAACAACGTTGTATTTCTCTACGAGGTGTCATGTAATGTATACCATGAATTGTGTCGTGAATGAAGTGTTTATTACTTTTCGGCTGCATAGTGATCTGACAATTACGCTGCTAGCTTTGACCAGTGGATGACTTCAGCACAACATTGAATTGAATGATATGAAGGAATGTGATTTAGTGTTGTACCACTTGGCACTAAGTTGCATTAGAAGAAATACTGATCAACTGTATGCAGCTAGTTGTATATTTGACAATGTGCATGCTTTGTAAGATACTGCGTTGTGTTTCCTTGCTGTTTGCAACATTGCGACTGTCCTTGGTTATATCAACAACATTTATTTTTGTTTGTGCTCAGTGAGCGTCTTACAGAGTCATCTCGTTCAGTTTTTGTATCGGCAAAATCTGCAAATGGATCTAGTTCATCCTGAGAGGAAGTGGGCAAAGGAGAGGAGAAGAGTCCAGAAGTTGAGCGACGTAAGAAAGAATGGGTTAATACAAGGAGTTAGTCATTAATAGTCACTTATAAGTAAATTGTTAATATTGAGAATGTCACAATTGATAAATTCAGCTGATCATGTCTTACCTTCTCTTCCCTAGAGGTTCCTCCTCCTGAACTTGCTCCTGCATCCCTCGGCTGCATCTCCAGGACGGTTCGGAACAGCGTCTCGGAAGTTGTCGTCAAGAACTCAATCTCAGCGTTGGGGTGAAGACCGTAGAGATTTGGACTCTCGGGGGGCAGGGCCTCGTCTATGTAGCCGTGGTAGCCAGTGTAGTCACTGTTGGGTGGAATGGGGAAGCCTGGGGCCAGGTAGAGTTCTCCTTCCAACTGGAAAATCAAGCAGTCGTCGTCAGCAATACTGTTGGTAAGTGGCATTTAATTTATTCATACACAGCAACGTAATTAGCATAATGGAGGAAACGGGAATTTACCATTTCAGAATGCATGTACTCCTCCAAATACGTCTTGCACAGTTTTCTGTCCCAATCGTCGGTGATATGGCCACCGTACATGATCTCTCCAAACAGGTATCGCAGATCCTCCCATGGCACCTAAAATGCAAATAATTTTCCGTTGTAGTTGGCATGGGTATTTGATAATTAGACAAGTTAGAACTGTGGAGTGTCAATTTCAGTAGTTATCAATGCTTATTAGACTGCTGCATGATTTTACGACTGACTGAAAGTGTTGATAACCAACCTTGGCGTTAGCCTCGAGGTAGTTGTACAAGACGTTGACGCTGATTGTCAAATCTCCCGTGTTGAATGGATAACTGCGGTTCCATCCTTGAGGTCCGAACTTCCTCCTCTCCTGGACGACCGCGTGGAAGTAGCAGAGAGCAAACAGGATGCTCTTGAACTCCGTTTCCCTGGCGCACATCTCCAGGGTCTCCTGGGTGAAGTTGTCCAGGGCCTTGTGCAGGTTGGCTTGCATTCCTGTTGGGGGTTCGTTGGTGATCTTGATTGATGACTCGAGGATTCCTTGAGGCATGATGTGGCTCTCCGGGGTTCCGGCTGGCTCGGCTGAGATGAAGACGCGGTAGTCGGGGTGACTCTCTAAACTGTACTGCTCCAGCTTCTTCTCCAGGGCGCCCAGCCACTTGGCGACCAGATGGACGTTCTGCAGAACGACCCAGTGGCCCTCCTTGGCGGCCAGGTCCATGGCCTGTTCCGCCACGATCTCCTGCCCTTGACCGAGGGAGATGTTGTGGAAGTTGTTGTTGTCTCCTTTGAAGCCCATCTTCTTGCCGAGGGCCTCCACGTCCTTCAAGGGGTCCACACCTGGGGACAGGATGAAGAACACGGGGGTCGCAGGATCAGACTCTTCAAAGGATTTCGAGAATTCCACAGATCTGTTTTCCACGTACTTCGTTCCCATCTTCTCCTCCACAAAGTTTCTGGAAAGTGCAAAAAAGATTGTGGATCATTAATCTTATTCAAGACCACTGTACCCCATTTGAGTCCTATTAGCTTGAATTGAGGGGTACAAGTGAACAAGTTACTCACTTGACGGCATAGCTCATACGATCTGGTCTCAGAGCTCTCATCATGCACAGGCGTTGCAGTGATGTCTTGTTCTTCCACTCCTGAGGGAATTTCTCTTTCTCGGGACATTCACTCTCCACAAACTTCTTCCACCTCTTGGCCGACCCCTCAATGTCTCTGTCCAGGTTCCTGAACTCGTCCATTCCCACCAGAGCCTGGAATAAGGAGCATTAGTCAGTTAAAGCTTTGGGATGTTTCACGCAACTAGAAAGTACTCGATACTTGGGTAGTGACAAGTAGATGTAAGAATAACAAGACGTAAGCACGTAGTGCAACCACTCACCTTTATGCCTCCCCATGAAGTGTTGCTGAGGAAGTCGACAGGACTCGTGACGTTTGGCACGGCCGGGAATCTCAGCAAGAAGTCCAACTCAACCGGGTTGATGTCACGGGCCATGGCCATGATCTGAAAAAATCACCATGTCATTGTTTTTCTGCCTAGAATCTTATCGAGCATATACAAAGAAAGATAATTACATAAATGTATGCAATTGAAGCATTTTCTCACCAGGAAGCACATCTGGGCAGTGAAGATGAGCTTGTCCCTCTCGAACAGTCCTCTTGACGTGTAGATGTAGACGGAGAACGTGATGAAGTCAATCAGGTTGAGCACTCTCTGTTTCACCTCGTCCGCTGGTTCTGCTTTGTCAATGGCTTTCTCAAACACAATGCTGAAGGCCTGCAAAGGAACAACGAGGAGCGTTTCGTTAGCATTTATATGTGGGAAAGCCAACTTTAATGTTTGGTTATTGAATGGGATGAGCGAGTGAGATTGGTTGTACATGGCTTACCTTGAGTGAGAACTGGTACATGGGATGGATTTTATTGAGGTCATTGAGGATGAAGTAGAGCAGAGATGCCCTTGCAGCAGCCGGACGGTACAACTCTCTTGCCTCGTTGATCTTGACTTCGGTGATCTTTGCTTCCTTCACCTTCTCTTCAATCTCGCTGGCTGTTCGTTTGGTTGTCTCTAGGTTCTCCACCAGGGCGTAGTCTCCCAGGAAGTTACCTTCGGCGGCGGACAGCCTGGCCAGCAGGGAATCCTCCAGGGATTTCAGAGTGATGGTGAACTCGTTCTGCTGGCTAGTCAGGTCCGCTTTCAACTGCTCAAGGTCAGGCCTCTCCTTACGCACCACAGCGGCCAACAGCTGGTCCTCCAGACCGTCTCTTGTCACTGTGAAGTTGATCAGAGTGGTCTGGGCCTGCATTTCTGGTTTGTAATGGGGGTTGGCCAGTTTGGTGTGCAGGATCAACTTGAACTCTTGATTGTACTCAACCTCCTTGTCGCCGAGCTTTATGGCTCGGCCTTTCTTGATTGTGTTTCGTCCAAGCAGAGGGTCCAGCACGGGGTCAATGCTCTCTGCAAGATTTTCAATGAGGACCACGTCTCCTGACGAGATGGCCCTCTCAATTGTCTCCAGGTATCCTCTTTGACCTAGTCTGACGACCACAAGGTTCTCTCCATACTTGGTCTTGATCCACTTCAAGCCTTGCAGCTGAGGATCAATCATCAACGGCCAACGCTCGGCCGATGTCAAGATGGTGGCATTCTCTGTGGACATACGATCGCTGGGCAGACTCTCGTTGTTCCACTGGGCCACAGTAGCAGGATCACTCATCATGGTCAGGGGGTCTAACCCTTCTGTGATGGGAATGGGGTTCTTGGAGCCTTTCAGAGCAGGGAGCCACTTCTGATCCATCAGGTCCAGTCTGTACTGCTTGGTGAAGCAGCCAACATAAGAAATGAAGGCTGTAATCAGGAGGACGTCACCAGGCAGAGTCTTCTCTTGTTCTTTAAACTGCTGGACACTGTCGGCCCAACGCACGTTCTCAGAGGCGAGACCTCCCACCAGTCTGTTGGCCAACTCAATTGTCTTGTTGGTAGTTTCTGCCTCTTCCTGACAGCGCAGTTTTTCTTGCGTGGCTTTCTCAAACTCAGCCGTCAGTTTTCCGAGGGCCTCTTCAAGGGAGTAGATCTTGTTTTGAATGACTTTCAGCTTCTCCTGGGCAGCTGACAACTGTTGGTTGGCGGCCTCCAGAGCCATACGTTTGGGCTCCACCTCACAGAAGACCCTGTAGAACATCATGATGTTGACGACCCAGGCGCAGAGACCAGAGGCAGCTCCTGACTTGGCCTTGATGAATTCCGGTTCAAACTCGGGGTTGTCTAAGTACGGTTGGACGGCCTTTTGCACGACTTCTGGGATGTTCTCCTTGTCATAAGTTATAAGACTCGTCAAGAATTCATCCACTTTGCCCATCATGACCTTGGCGGCCTTCCAACTCCTGTCCTTGGGCACCTTGCCTGACTTGTTGGAGAGCAACACCATCACAGCTGCTGTCACGTTCACCACAGCCGCAGGAGGGGAGCCAAACGACTTCAACTCTGTCAGGTTGTTCTGTCAAATACAGAAGAAGTTTGCAAGTTATTGTTTATCAGGATTCACACTTTAATTATCAATACAGCGCAGGTTAAGTTAGCATTCTTCCACCATGTTTGGTTGTTGACATACCTTGTTGAGAGTATTCAAAGCTTCCTGGGCAGCAGCCAAGGCAGGTTCAGCTCTGGCCAAGTCCCGTTCGCAAGCAATGGCCTTGGCTGAGACCTCTTCGTTGATCACCTGCACCTTCTTCTCCTCCTCGTCAGCAATTGCCTTCTCCTTGGACACTTTCTCAGTCTCCGCTCCGACCACAGAAATGAGCTTGTTGGCCTCCTCGTTTTTCTGGGCCAACTCCACTTCTTGCGCTGCCAACTTGGCTTTCAGGTCGTCCACCTACGGAGTAAGGCCACACATAATTAATCTTTAGCTTCTCGGATCCTCTCAAGGCACTTTTTCTAGGGTCGGTCGGTAGGACAAAAAAAAAAATTTTTTTTATAATGTCAAAAAAAATTTTTTTTTTTTTTTCAATTTTTTTTTTCCATCGGCAGTGTATCTATCCACCTACGGAGTAAAGCATTCATGAAAATGTCGGTACAAGTACAAGTTATGCCGAGCAATAGAAGGCAATATAATACATTTCATCCAACTCTCCATCTATTGAAGAAAGGTCAATTAAGTTATACCTGTTGCGCTGTGCTCTTGAGTTTCTCTAAACCGTTCTCCAGACGTTGCATACTGGCCAGCAAGTTGCCATGCTTGTCCGACAGCAAGTTCTGGTAGAGCTTGATCTGTTCCAAGAAACTCTTAGGAGTGGTGTAATTATAACGACGCTCATTGGACAAGTATTGGACGCTCATTTCGTTGACAGAGAGATGCACAGTGCTCATGAACTGGGAGATGGACTCCTTCATGTCAGGCTGCAAATATGGCAATAAAGACAAGTAAGATAATTGAGTAGCTGTTTAGTATTGTTGTGCAATGACAAATTGGCCACACACATAAGGAGAGATAAGTTGTGGAGAATAACTTACGCTCAGCAAGTCCACTTCCTCCAAGAATCTCCTGCTGACGGATATCAAAGCGTCTTCCGGCCACTCGTGGAACCAGTCGATGCTCGTAGCGTTGGTGACCGCAGGGAACTTACGACTTCTCACTCGGAGGGTGTTTCCTACTGGTGAGAAGCAGAGGACAACCTGGAAAAGGCAGAATTTTATTAGGTAGGTGCAGAAATTTCCGAATAGCTTATTAATTGGCGGAAATATCACAAGAAATATTGACATAAGTTGGATGTATGTGCTGACTTCATACCTTGAGTTGGCGCCTGACTCGGTCGATGAAGAATTTCCAGCAGTTTTCTCTCGAGTCCTCCAATCCTTGTCCTTTCACTTCATTTCTCACTCCGTTAATTATATTATCCATCTCGTCATCAGCAAAGAGATCTGGGATTTCTCCAGAGGCCAAAAGATCGTTAATCAGAACGAGGAACTTCTCATCGGACACTTGGGCGTCAGTCATAAGGAAGACCGTGCCGATGTTCTTGAGTCCTGCCTTGATATAGAGACTAGCCAAGTCCACCTTGAGGTCGGCGATGCCATAACCTTTGCGGAGAGTCACCTGGAAGACCTCTAGGGAACTAATGCTGGCTGCTAACCGAGACAGAGACTGTTTTCCAGAACCACCGACTCCCACCAGAAGAGCATTACCACGGGGAGACTCTAGGATACGGTTGATCCTGAGGATGTGCTGCATGGCGTCCTCAAAGAGCACAAGGTTCATTGCAGCATTCACTTCATTATAAATATCCAGGGCTTCAACCAAGATCTTGTTAATGGCCTCCCAAGTGGCGGAGGGCATGTACTTGGGTTCACCAATACCCTGGGCGAAATGGCAGTACAACAGAGGCGTCTCAAAGAGGACATTCTCATCCATGTCTTCAAATGTCTTCTTGGTAATGTCTTTTACTATCTTATCAAATGTCTCCATGTCCTTGTCGTCTGTCAGCTTGTCCTTGTAGACCCTGCTTGCTTCATGCATCCAGAGTCGCACCAGGTCCATTGGCTGCTTGACGCATTCACTGCTGGAGAAGAGCATACCCTGAAAGAGAACAGCCGCGTTATCAAATGTATTCTCTACTTGAAACAACTTAATGGATTACAAGATTATATTGACTTAAGTGAGCCTCACCTGGAAGATGTTGGAGAGATCCCTCAGGTTGAAGGTGTAGTGGAACTTGATGGCAGTTGGCAAGAAGGTCGTTTGCACCTTGGAATGGAGGGCCAGGACGCATGAGATGAGGTTGGGAATGATCTTGGTGACTTGGGCCGAGAAGCTGGCTAAAGAGGCGTGTTGCGACAAGATGCTGTTGTAGATGGTGGCCAGGGCGTCCTGTCCAGGGAAACTGAGAGCAAAGACTGAGAAATGGCGCTGCAGACGAGGGTTGATGGTGAAGCTGCCAGATGTGGGGTTCATGCAGCTGACGTACTGGGTGTTGTGGATGTCCTTGAGTGAGAGCTTGACGCGGTCGTACCAATGGCTGTAGTCCATGTGCTGCCTGATCAGAGTGTGCGGTTGCACTGTGAAGTATTGATCCACCTATAAAGACAACACGATTACATATAATTAGTGTTAATTGGATGTCACATTGAAGAACTGCAACTTTCTACATTGCCTCCTGAAAGGCAGTGACAGAATAATCAGCAGTGTTTGTGATACTTACCTCGGGCATGTTCATGTCATCAATGAAGTAGATGAGACGCTTGGTGCCAGGTGGTCCGTAATTTCTTCCTGCTTTCTTCTCCAGGGGTTTCTCAAGTACTCTTTGCAACATCTCGGACGTGGTGTAGAAATTGAAGGGCACGTTGGCCACCAGAAACTCGTCCGGCAAACTCAACAGCTTCTCATTCATTAACACGGTCTTTCCTAATCCAGCGTTACCCACCAACATGACGGGACGACGCTTCTCAATCAGCAGGTTCATGAAGAAGCGCACCCTCGTGGTCTCAGCCGTGTGCACCAAGGCCGCCTACAAGTTTAAGTATTCATCAGTTAAAATATACTGCATCATAGTACCACAGAAGCTGCATCAAAGACGAATTGTCAATATGAATCTTGATTTCCAATTATTCTTAGTAGAATATTCTAATCTTGGTTTGACTAATTTATTGTAAAAGATGAATTGTAGTGTTGCAGAATTTGGCGATGCAGGCTTCACATTCTCCATTCTACATCTAAATAGAAGATTGAATAGAAGATTGAAAGTGTTGTTTCGGTGACTTCACGGACATTGATGTTTCCATGCTTGTTACTTGCTTTGACTGATTGAAATAGGATAGAAAATCAAGAAAACAAGAAAAGGAAAAGAGGTAGAAAACATATCTGCTGATGTTTACTTGGTACACCAATGGATACAATTTACTATGATACAAATTCAAAAGGTACCCGTACTGTACACAGACTTGTACATTTTTGTAATGAGTTTCGAAGGGAGTAGTTCCCAAATTCTCAGCTGCTCGGAGCCTCCTCCCATGTGAAAATTAGATTGATGAAATTTAGGATTATGGCACTAGACCAATATTTCAATGTGAACTTATTCATGCTTAGTAGTGATGGATTTGACGTACAATAAAGGAAATCATTAAAAAGGGTACCTTTCGTCGCTGGACAAGATAATTACAAATGTAAAATGTCGGTTACAATGACTTCAAAATTTTAAAGTATTAAAAAATGCTGTGAAAAACCTGCAAAATTAGCTATTTAAATTAGACTTCATAGTTGTTTCAGGATGATAATATCCTCAAGTTATCAGAATTATATAATTAATTTTTGACAAATTTTGCAAATGAAATTGGTCGTAAATTAACAATACGCGTAGTCAAATACCTGGAGAGGAATGTCGGGGTCGAGTTCAAACTTGGTGACTTTCTTGGTCCAGGGTTCAAACTTCTTGCTCTCTGCGTCAATGTAGTAGTCGAAGACTGTGCCCTGGGAGGGGAACTTGATTGTCTTGAATTCCGTGACCCACCATTTGCTGAATTCAACTCTGTGGTCCACCAGCTGCAAGGTCATCATGTATTGACTTAGAATTGAGAATGATTCACATTACAAGGAGAAATAGATGCCATACCTTTCCATTGTGGGACAACTGTTAGGAATTAATACATCAGAGTAACACAGTCTGGTCTGGTAAATATAATACTGATTAGAAATATTGAAATTGACAGTTTTGCACTTTACAAGTTATTATCATTAAAGTGTGACACATTCTCTTAGCATTCTTTTGTGATTAGAATTAGAATAGGAGGTAGGAAAAGGTTGCAAATAGCAAAAATCTTAAAAAGTATATTCTGTATTTTGTCATGCGAGTTAATGCTACAATTCATTTCAGACATCAACTTGCAAGTTTCCGAGATATGAAACTGACCAAGTGTGGACGGCAAGGTACAGCCCATTCAGAGAAATTCGTAAGTGGAAGATTTCAATATTTATTAAAGAATTGTAAGATCAGGAAAGAAAAAATCAAAATTGGGACTGAACTTCCAAAGCAAATGCTTAGAATGCTGGACAAATTTCAGCCTCACATATTCTGTGAATTATTTCAAGTCAAGTCAATCCCATGCGGACATGCTGATGATCGAGAAACAATGTGAAACGGTCAAGTTTGTCACATACTCATTATACAGGTACTATAGTACTCTTCTATACATTTATACAACTGTATTACTAATACTTGAAACATGCCTGTGACAGATTTTGAAAATTTATATGAATCAATATTTTGTGACTGTGTCATTTTAACATTACTCATATTTTTACTACATTCTGCCCAAACGCCATTGGTAGAACGAGAAATACAGGCTATCACTTTGTCACAACTGACAAGGCAACATGGTGACCATCACAGCACTCGATATAACACCAAATGAAGTACCTCTTTATACCTCTAATCTGGTAACTTACGAACTGTGGAAATGTATTAAATACAAGGTTATGTGAAAGTATTAAAATTAGTAAAGAATAAAGATATTAAGAAGAAGTATAATTTAAAATTCCTCATGCTTGTTACCATCTATAGCCGCAAGTTTGACAGAAAATACTCGTTCATAAATCAGTTGAAATGCATACTTAACTTTGTTGTATAATACAATATTGAGTTTGCAACTTTTTATAAATGCAGATTGGCCAGTAACTATTGCGTTCAGTGTGTGAATTTTAATATAGGTGTTCACATTAGTGTTGGGAAACAAACTCGTTTAATATACAGACTGATTGAAAACAAAAATGAGCAATTGAACGATAAAGATCAAAGATGATAATTTCAATTAAAAGATGAACTTAAATGAATCATTGAAACTATAATAAGAAGAAACAGAATTAAGAATACATGAATAGGAGGAAACCCAAGTAAGGGTAAAGTAGTTGGGAAGCCATGTGGTGAATGAGTTGCAACTAACCTGATCCTGGAAGAGACATCCTCCAAACGCCCAGCAGCAACAGAAGACAAAGTAGAGCTCGTAGAGTTCTTTTGGACAGTCAGGAGGCGTGTTCTCCTCTGTCAACATGACCTCGAGCAAGTAGCAGAGCATCTGCAAGTGGCTGATGTCGGCAATTGGCGTGATCTTCTTGAAGCGAGTCTTGGTCACATCCAGACAAATGGGAACGTACTTGTCAAACAGGATGGTCAGATTGGCTCGCTCTGACTGCACCTCTCTCGTGTCCAGCCAGCTGTTCACGTACCTGGGGAGGGAGAAATATGTTGAATATCTAATATATCAAGATGTGAAGTTCTCCAGAGAATTTACAAGGGAGCTAAATCATCTAATCAACACAGGACAGCCAGTCAACTTACGGGTTCCAGCCGAGATCAGCAGGGTTGATGAAGAGGATACCAGCTCGGGAGACAGTAGCAGGAGTGGCCGTCTTGAGATGACTGATTTCGAAGAGCAGCCTCATGGATGGGGTGAGGGTGATTCTCTCGTTGCTAGCCAATGTCAGGACCTTGTTGTCATCCATGACAGTGTTAAGGGATTCAATCCACATAGGGTCGATATCACCATCCAGCACGATCCATTTCGGCCCATCTCCTGAGAGGTTCGCCAAGTCTCTCATGATGGTTGAAAAGAGACCGTCCTTCCACTCTCGAGTAGCTGGATTGATGATACCGAAGAGTTCGTCGTTCGTCACAGCCTTGGGGTTTAGATCCTGAGCGATAGGCTTCTTTTTCATGTTCTGGTTTGCCTTGAACAGCGATTTCCAGACCATGCTCTTACCCGTTCCTGCGTTTCCGACAATGAAGACGGAGTGACGCACATCAAACAGTTCTTGAAGCTGAACAACCTGGAAAATTCAATGAGAAGAATGTAAAAAGGCATATGGTTGGTGAGGAAGTGATAATGTTTCACAGTTAGCAACTTAATCACCAGAGCAATTAGTAAGAGCCAACCAATGGCAACTACTGACCTTGAGGATAAAGCCATCCTCCGCTTGCAGCTTGAGATCGATCACGGCTTGTTTGATCTGTTTCTCAAAGTCCATGTCTCTCTTTCTGGGCACATCCAGGGCTGGGAAGAGATCGGTGATGAGACCCATGAAGATGGGCAAATCGTCCGTAACAATCTTGGGCACGTTGAAATCACGAAGAGCTCTCATGAGCACCTGGTCCTCCGGTCTGCCTGGGTCACTTCTCTTGAGGGCTCCAGCCACCACCAACACGGACTTGATGGCACGCAGACCCCAATCGTAATGGTCTTGTTTGGACAACAGTTCTTTACAAAGTGAGTAGAGGGTGATGAATTTCCTGGCGAGTAATCTGGCTTCCATGAAACCTTCAGCCACCAACATAATCTCACAAATCAGCTCGAAGTCAGGGACGACCATAGCACATGGTCTGAAGAGAGCCTTCAAGTTCTCAGGCAGTTCTGTTCTGCCAGCGTAGCCAGGGTTCATGGTAATGAAGATACCGACAGTAGGGTTCATGTTGATGTCCTCGCCCATGAAGTTGAAGCGTTTCTTCTTGTCCTTGATGGCATCCTGGATACTCTTGACCTGCACGGCCACCACGGACAACACCTCCACCGAGATTCTGTTGAACTCATCAAAGCATCCCCAGGCACCGGACTGGGCCAGACCTTTGTAGATGTTGCCCACAGACTGCAAGGAAACATGAAATGGTCAGATGGCTTATATGCTGTCACACTGCGAGGCTCAAAATTAACTCCATGCTGTCACACTAACCATGAGAGGTTCAAAACTGACCCCATAAAACGTGTCAGCGATGCCTGATGGGCTACTGTTCTCACATACCTTGTAATCCATCTGTTCGGAGCAGTTGAACACATATACCATCACTCCCAGGGCTCTTCCCAGATCCTTGGTTGTTTCTGTTTTGCCAGTTCCAGCCGGACCAGCAGGTGCCCCGCTCATGATTAAATGCAGAGACTGAGTCAGGGTGATGTAACACCTGGATAGAAACGAAAAGATTGAGAAATTTGTCAACAATGTCAGCCAAAGCAGCTGCCCTGGAACATAATATTGCTTGAGTACTATTTATAAAATCAATTAAATCATGCACATAATAATTATTATATATATACCTGTCAGTCAGGGGAGTGATGACCAGACGAGGCGTGTTCCCCAGATATTCATGGGAGTAGCGGAACTGAGCGTCACAAATGTTGGCGAAACAATCTTTCTCGTTGTCATCCCATCTGTGTCTCAACTGGGAGAGCCATGCGAAGGCTTGGGCATTATCAACCTGTGGAATCATCATTTAAATTAATAAGACATCAAATGCATGAACACTGATCTGCTTTACTGCCCTCTGGGGCCTGGAGTTGATTTACTTGCATGCAAAATGTGACTTTGATTTTAATATTTCACAAGTGAACATGTTTTAAGTGATTCATTTGAACACAGGTGAATCTGAGGTGATCTGACACATTTGTTTACCTTACGTTTTAATGTCCTTTAAGGAGTCCTTATGTTTATTATTTCGCTGGTGAGTGGAAGTATACCTACCTTGTGTGCTATAATTTTTGTAAGCACATCTCTAGCATGCACATCAATGGTACAGATCGTCATGATCTTCTGCCTGTCTCCCCTGGTGAGCTCGCCAATCAGCAGCTGGATGAGGGCGTTGAGCTGTTGCACCTGCTTCTTGTTGTAGTCCTTGAGGGCGTTCTCGTAACCCTCCTCCAGTCTGGCAAATGCGATGTTCACCTCGGTCGTCCACCAGATCTGTGTTCCGCATAGGGCCACTTGGGCGGGGAAGTCAAATAGCCATTGGTCCCTGGGTTTCTCCTCATACGAGATGACCGCCTCGCCCATCTCGTGCAGGATAGTGGACTTCATGGAGTCAAGCAGTCTGTTCAGCCAGACCTCCACCTGTAAGAAGACCCAGTAATTACTGATAAGTCAAATTCTTAATAACATGTCTGGGATTGTGTGCTACATTATTGTGTGTTTGGCAAATAGCTCTATTTCACTTACCTGTCCATTGCAATCACAGATGCTGGGGAATTCCACGTACTCGTGTTCCTTTGAGTACATTCCGACTGAATTCTTGGTGTCATTATCATCGCTGTCCTTCTCGAACTTAAGGGCTGCCATGCTGTCGAAGAGCTTGGTAAGATGCCCAGCCACCATGGTGGGGTTGTTCCCATTGGACAGAATGTCTAGCAAGTCAGCGGAGGAGACAAAGTAGAAGCGGGGGAATGCTAGACGTTTGGTTTCTAGGTACTCTGCCAGCGCCTTCTCACAGAGTGACAGCCCACCCTGTAGAGCCTCCAGTCTCTCGAAGAGGTTGGGTCGGTTGGTTGCGTCGACCACGTTCTTCGTTTGCTCTACCTCAGACACCAATTCCTGCAGTAGAAAATAGATATGAGTATATGACAATAATGACATTCCTCTTTAATATTTAGAGACGAGGCATTAATAATTTGATACTCTTCTTATCTTACCTTGAAGTCGGAATCAATGCCATCGAAGCGCTTGGAGTCTTCCGGCAGCTGATTTCTGATGTCCTCAGAGCCGATGAAGATGCTCTCCAAGTGAGACCAGGTGCGTTGCACTTCAAACCAGATGGTGATGACCTGGTCCGCAACTGAAAGCTTCTTCTGCCAAGTTGAAACTTCTTCCAAGAAATGAGCAATGAACTTGGAGGACAACATGTTTTGCAGTTGCACCTGTGAAAAGACAACGTTCATGAATTATAAGTTTATAACAATGGACATCCAGACATCAGCACCCTCTTGTGGGATATCTGTTGAAATCTAGAGAGCGCCATCAGCCTCCGACTTACCTGGTTGTCCTCAAGAGTCTCGATCAGTTCCTCTGAAGCCCTCAACATAGTGATGTTCGTACGAGGGTGCTTGTCGTGGTCAAACTCCATCTGAGACCAAGTGACGTCCAGTTCCTTGAGGACTTTCTCCATGCTCATTTCTTTGACGGCCTTGTCCACAATTCCCACCACATCCTCCTCGTAGTTATGCAGGTTTAGGGAAAGAAGGTCTGACAGGGAAGTGCCGTCATCCATGCTGAATTTCACCTGGAAGTTGATAAGAGTTGTTAGAAAATGTCACATTCTGAGCTGCAATGACATGCGGGTGAGTTACACCATGTGAGCTGACTTCAATACATGTGTACACACAAGGGCATGCATATTGTTTTGTTGTTTCATGTTCGGGGAAAACCAAGAAAGTCATTGTCAAGTCAGCAATAACCTGCTGGACCCAAACATCGATGTCACATTCACATTTGTCTCAACAAAAAGTGTTCATCATTGGTCTTGTTGTGTGATAGTGGTACGACCATAGAAATATATAGAACGGACATGAGGCTCTGGCAGATGAAGCAACCAAATCCACCATCTTGGAACTGCCCTATATCCCACAATAGGCAGTGTAGTTCTGGCAAAAAACCATGTGATTCACGCCATGTGGTTCATCGTTGTGAACCACATGAAAGAAGTCCTGACGTTGCTATGTAAACAATAGACAGTAAAGTGATGACGTCACAATGTTTTGAGGCTCTGATTGGTCCGTGTGGTTACTAGGGATATTTTTGGCGCCATTCAAACAAAATAGTGCCGTATGAAATCACTCCATTTTTTTTACTAGAGGTTTATTTTTATTGTGGGATATAAATAAAACTCAATGGGAGTGTGGTTCAAAGCAATGAACCTCACTCATGTCAGGTCTGCTGCAGAATAAACACTCGTCCTTCGGACTCGTGTTGTATTCTTCCGCGACCTGACATTCATGAGGTTCATTGCTTTGAACCACACTCCCATTGAGTTTTATCATAGTATCTTGACATAATGGTACCGTGACGTCACCAATAACAGTGATTTCACTTATAACAATGGCATGACGTCACATCATAATTAGTCTATTGTGACGTCATGTCTCAGGGCAGTTCCAATATGGCGGATTTGGTGACCTCATCTTGAGGTGGCTTCAAACATCCTCATGTCCGTTCTATGTATTTCTATGGGTACGACAGAACGTTTTGATTTATAATAACTTGATAATTAAAGTACTATATCAAATCCTAAATATATGAATTTATAATGTGTTTTAGATGCAGGATTTTGTTTTGAATTGAAAAGTTAGTGATTGACTGTAAGTCTGACACATTGAACATTCATGCATTCACAAGTGGCATGCCCCGTGAAGTTACCTTCTCACGCAAAGCTCTAGGAGCCTAGGATCAGGATCGAGAGATGCGGTTAAGCAAAAGTCACAGTAGGATTAGTCATGTACATACAGAAAAACATCATATAGCAACAATTGCATAAGGGAGAATCGTAAAGTTGAAAAGTACTATATTTATAGAAACTGGAATTTAAAGCAAGAATTAGTAAATAAAGAATAGAATGGTAATTTGAGTGGAAATGCAGTGGAAATGCAAGTTATCCAGGTGATGTGATACGTACCCCTGTAGCCTGCATGAGTTGCTGCCAATGGCGATCTCTGATGGCCGGGTTCTGCAGTTCACCCACGGCCCTCAAGGAGGTCAGCATGTTCTTGACGGTGTTCTCGATGCCCGTGTATGAATCCCAGGCGCGCATCTCCTTGTCCAAGCCGCGGATGTCTTTGGAGAACTTCTTGCTGTCCATGTCCATCTGCTCCACGTTGATCTCCTTCCAGGCAGTGGTCTTCCAGTCATCAATTGAGGACTGCACGATGCCAATGTGGTCCCACAACATCTTGAGCATGACGATCTCCCTCCTGCATTGCTTCAGCTGCTTGAAGTCAGGGACGTTCACCTCAAAGAGAGAGGCTGACTCCAACATGGCTCCCATCTCCTTCTCCATGCCTGAGATGATGATGTGGTACTGCAAAATAGAACATCATTAAAGTTAGCATTATTTTTATTTTAACTATTTTTCGCACACTTTTATGGGTAGGAAATATCAGTAATTTGACAGCAAGTGCGCTACGTTGCCCTCACCTGATCAAGCAGCTCATACGGATTCTCACAGTTGAACCAGAATGGTCCTATCTTCCTGAATTCCTCCCTGAATTTGTGTTGGTTGACGTCAAACGTGGCAGATTTCTTGCGGATGTTGGCGACCTCATTGGCCTGCAGAGGAGCCACGCCCTGCTTGACGGTGATGCCGATCTTCTTTGTGTTGTTCCATTGCTCCGGCAGTTCTTGCAGTTGCTGGTGAACCTCCTCTGGCATCTCTTGTTCATAAGTCTTGAGCAGCTCTATTGTCTGTTTCAGTGGCTCAAACATTTCGTCCGTACTTCCCTGTCTCTCTTTAACGGCCATCAGATGACCCATCACCTCCACCAACCCATCGTAATCTCCCTCCTCCACCTCTTTGAGTAATCCCGAGTCGGCCACCTTGATGAAGTCCGCCAGATCTTTCAGACTGTTTGTCACGTGGTCAATGAGGTGCTGCTTGAACATGAAGCTCCATCTCTTGATGATATTGAGCAGGGCTTGCTTGAACGGTCGAGCGTCAACTCTGAACCAACCTTCGAACATGGTCGTGCCCTCCAGCTGCTCCACTTCCTCGTATATCTTCTCGTAAGTGTCGACTTGTTCTTTGAATTGTTCTAGTGTGGGAGGACATTCTGGCACTCCATCCTCCGCGTGGGCCTCTATCTCCTCCTGGGTGAGTACGTGGTTGTACAGCAAGAACTGCCGCATGAACTCCGTTCTGTCATCCACCCACAGATAAGCATAGTTCTCGTAGGCATTCCTGTATTCGCAGGCCTTGTTCATCACATTCTGGATGCGGTCCATCAGCTCCTGCCTCATCTCGGACAACTCCTCCATATCTTCCAGGTCAGGCTGGTAGTGGTCGAGCCCACTGTGCTTGGCCAGGCGGGCGATCTTGGAAGACTGTTTGTAGACGTCTCCCACCAGGCCGTCGATCAGGTCGTAGAAACCGTCTGGCACCCCGTAGTCCAAAGAGGGCAAAAACACCATCTCCGGAACCTGCAGCTCGAGGTGAGCCTGGAAGAGGGCCTCTACATCCGCACGGGTCTCTGTGTTATCCAGGAGGAACTTGACGCTGCACAAGATCGTGTTGAAGAAACCGTCAACAACCATCTCATCGATGTAATCCACGTACGCCCGCCAGGTATCACTCTCTGCATTGGCTTTGAATAATTCAAGATTTTCCTGAAAAGAAGACATGAAACTGGTAAGAACATGCCACTTCAATCAATAATAATGGAGTAAAATATGTTATGTTCAAAGGTCATTTAACACTCAGTGTTCCAGCTAGGATTTTATTTGGGCATGAAATTTTCTAGAAATGAGGGCACTTTTCTAGAAATGAGGGCACTTTACAAAAAAAAATTTTTTTTTTTTCCAAAAATTTGAAAAAAAAAAAATTTTTTTTTTTCAATTTTTTTTTTTTTTTTTTTGGGCATGGCGCACGAGGGTCGGGCATGGCGCGGCACCATGCTCAAATTGCCTAGCTGGAACACTGACACTTACCACAAGCAACTTGTGAATCTGGTTGCCGGCCTCTTCAATCTCTCCGTAGCGTTTCTTGAGACGGTCGTCCCGGTCGTCCATATTGAGAAGCGACTCGTTCTTTCCTTCTTTTCGTTCGAACAAGGGAGTCTTGCTCCAGGTGGCCATGATCTTGCTGATGTTCTCCACGTTGCCCTTGGACTTCTGCACCCTCATCTCCAGGTCGTGCACCTTGTCCCTTGTCTCCTGGATGTATTCCCAAATGCCATCCGTGTTCCAGTTGAGGTTATTCTCGGCTCTTTGTAGTTGAACGTCTATCTCTTCCAGTTGAGCTTCGATCAGGGGGTACTCCACCTCCAGCACAGTCTCTCTAATCCTGTTATACCATTTTACAGTCAAGTCTAAGTTTGCTACATATTCTCTTAGCGTGTCATTTTTGTTGTACAATGTCCCTGCGCTCTCAGGGATATCCTCCAGACCTCTTATCTCCAAATACTTCACTTCTCTAAGCACCGCAACCAACTGAAATGGAAAATTGGAAATGTCAACTTTTGTAAAACTTAGCGACACACATCTGGACAAATTCAAATCTCTTTCTAATCAAATGTCATGTATCAGTTTCTCACAGAAATATACAATTACCTGAGGATCAAAATTAACGGTTATCAACTTGGATTCTTCATTTCTTGTGATCAAAGGTTGATCAAGGTTATAGGAACATGCGTCATCCACTCCCGCCATCCATTCATCAAACATCTGCTTCTCAAAACTGCAAAGAAATTAGGGAAATTAAAATTTGGGATTGTATGCTATCGGGAGCACTACTCATTCATTTGTAAGGCCACACATAATTGATTCTTAGCTTCGCGGACCCGCCGACACAATAGATTTCCTGCCGATGGAAAAAAAAAATTGAAAAAAAAAAAAAATTTTTTTTTGACATTATAAAATTTTTTTTTTTGTCCTACCGACCGACCCTAGAAAAAGGGCCTTGAGACGAATCCGAGAAGCTAAAGATCAATTATGTGTGGCCTAAGTTGCATTGAGGAGCAGGTATATTATAACAAAAGTGAAATTGAAGACCCTTACCCTCCCAACAAAGCGAGCATCTGGTCGTAGTGCTCGTAGCAGTCGTGCGCCTCTTTGCTCTCCATGCACCTGAAATTAATAGTCAAAGGTACGGTGAAAAATATAAATACAAGAAATCTACAGGTATATTCACACTGCCATTGACAGAAATACCAAATCGCTTACGGATGCTCCGTGCTCTTGAAGCTGACCATGGGCGTTGCAATTCTGTCCCTCAGTTCAGACGACCACTTAAGACTGCCTGACACTTTGGGCATGTTCTTGTGGATTGGCATCTTGCCCGTTTCCGAGCGCATGGCCACGTAGCCGTCGTAGATCTGCTTGGCTCGGATCAGTTCGTCCTCCATCATCGTCACCAACTTGGGATAATTTGGGGCAAAATCTTTCTTGATCAACTCTCGGTCCAGGAGCGATCCAAATATGGAGATCAGCTGAAAGGGGAACGAAAAAGGACGTGTAGCAAAATGAGTAACAAAGAATTCTGGCCCCGTCCTGTGCAAGTTGTTACAACTACAGTAGGCCTATGGTGTATAAATTCTTGTCATATCTGTTATATTCAGTCAAATCTAAACATCCACATTCTCTTTCATCTATTCGACCAGCAGCATCATCGTGGAAAGGTTGCCCAAAGCAGACAGAATTATTACGGTAACAAGGTGCCCTTCATGATTACTTTGACATTTCATGAACTTACTTTGAAGGAAGCCTCCAGGCCGTTGCAGTCGTCAAAACCTTGGCAGACGATGGAGGCGAGACGTCTGTCCAGATCAGCTATCGAGTCCTTGAAATTCTCGTAGTCTTCAAGGAATTCCTGAAATGGGCAATAGAACCATTGATAAACAATTAAACATGCTCCGAAAATATATACAGCGTACAATCAATTTTTCACAGAATTCAAGCATGTAGATGATGTCATACCTTTGAGTTGGGATCCAGAGAATCGTACGACTTTTCACTGAACACCTTGTAAGTTTCATTGAACCTTTCAAAAATGTGAGTAACTTGGGCGCTCAGCATTTTGCCCTTGATGCCTCCAAATTCAATCTTCTCCAATTTCATGAATTCAAGAGCTGTGTTCATCAGTTCCTGAAATAATATTCAAAATATACTTTAAAGTCTATCAGAGTAAATTATATGTATTTAGAAAAAATCCCAGTGAGTAACAGAACCAGCAAAGGAATAGCAATTTTGTTGATTGCTGTTGGAGGAATGAAATAGTGATGCACGGATAGTGAAAATAGCCGGATACCGGATACCGGATAATCCGGCAACACCAACTGCCGGATACCGGATAGCAACCGGATAGTTGGAACCGGATAGTAAACATGCGAAAAAGGAAGTTTTTCGGCATTTGTGGTTGATTATGAATATTTTTTATGAGAGCTGAGACATATCGGTCCGGCAGGAGGACTGTTCCTCTGATGGAATGTTTTTCGTTTTGTTATGTAACTGAATTCTGATTTTGAAGATGGTGAAATAATGTTGTTGACTCTGACGTAGTAACGTTCCTTTGGTTTATTATCAAAATTTTAGCCTTTCATTAAGTTTTGAACATGCCAGATATCCGGTTCTGATATCCGGTTCTCATACCCTCATTTTGCCGGATACCGGATATCCTGCAAATTCCTCTATCCGGCCGGATACCGGATACTGTGCCGGATATCCGTGCATCCCTAGAATGAAACTACTTACATGAACAGTCTCTACCCTCTCAAGGAACCTGTCGTATCTGTGGAAGACTAGTTTGGGGTCAAATTCCCACTCGAGGGGTTCCGCTCCCTCCTTGAAATACTCCTTCAGCTTCGCTCTGTGCTCTTCGTAAGTACTCTTGAACAGCCTCAGTATTTTCATGGCCGTCTTGACCTTCAAGATTGTTTCCTCTACTTCTCCCTTGAAGAGATCCGCCGGCTCCAGGAAGTTTCTGGCCTAAATAGAAAATAGAAATGGTTAATTTTACATTAATTTCATTCTCATCCATATTTTTGGAAATGCCTAAAAATGTTGTGAAAATCAATAGGTAGAAATTTACAGAATAGTCTTACCAAATCAATGAGCAAATTGCAGGTTTCTTGCAAGAGCACCACGATGCGCCCGGGGGTGTTGTAATGTTTGGAGTTGGCCCAGACGAGGCAGATGACGTGCATCAAGGGGGGGAGGCTTTTGTCCAGGGCGTCAAAGTCAGTCTGCTCCATGTCCTCAAAGTGATTCTTCAAAGGCTTCAGGTGCATGTTGATGTCTGTGGCTTCTTCCAGTGCTGAAGAATTTGAAAAATATCGTAATTTAAATATTTATCATTAAAAAATGTAAAATTAATTGAGAGCAAAATAAAATCATTCTGAGTTTGGAGTTCTGATCATAGAGATTCTTAAACTTGAATCCCCACTTTACGAATTATAAATTATTTTATGATGTTCATGAACAGCTAGTGAAATACCCAGTATTACCCACCAGACACAACTTCGCGGAAAATGTGCTTGAAGGCTGGGAAATAACTGCTCCCTGTCTTTTCTAGCAGCTCTGCCATCTTTCTGACTTTTGGATCTCGGAGCTACAAAAAAACATTGATTAGAAAACAGGACAAGATAATTTGTGCAAATTCACTTGAGATTGGTTTTGCAGCAATAGAAATCAGGATTGGCAAGCATTCTCTAAATTACCTGTTCGTAAATGCAGTCAAGGTTCTGTGACTTTGCCTTCCAGAACTCAATCTCAACCAGAGGTCCTGGGTTCAAACCCTCCAAGAGAGGCTGTGCCGAGTCTTTCTTGAGGACATCTCTGACTTGGTGACTCCAGTCGATGATAACTGACTCTATGGCATGGATCAAAGAGCGCTCTGCGTCTCCCCTGAAAATAAAAAAGGATGGTTAAATACATAGCCATTGTTAACTCATCTAGAGAAACTTGTACTGTATGAAGTCAAATTCATATTTAGAAGAATTCTGATAATTACTTGTCATCTTGAGGAATGACTTGGTTCATGTTTTCTGTTCCCACAGGCAGAGGCAGCAGAGTTTTGCCCTTGACCTGTCCTGCCACCACGTACACGTTACTCTTCAGGTTGTGCACATGCCGCAGAACATCTTCCGAAACCACGTAGGGCCATGTCTCATGGTTCCTGTCATTTGACAGGAGAGGCACCAGAACCTGATAACAAACAATACATAGAGAAATTATTTATGATTTAGAGAATGAAAAAATGCTTGCCATTGAGTTAAGTTAAGATAGGCCTAATTCAATTTTAAATGTAACTTTTTTAATGACAAAAATGTAAGTGCATAAAGCAAAAATAGTCTGTATTGATTTATTATTTCGGCCTTTTTAAATAAGTTTTATGAAATGGGCCTATTATTGGCAGACTTTTAAAGCCGGATTAGATTTATAACAAATTTATAACAATCACAGTAGCATAAAAGTTGGCAGCATGACCAAAGTTTTATAATTATCGATCTGCGCAAGAGTCAAGCCTTCAAGGACTAGCTCATTCAAGCATGGTCATTCTTGAATCAATGAAGATTTTACACTACAGCAAATGTTAAATTGGTTATTAAAATTTAATTAATTTCACTCCTATATTTACCTCATCCACATAAGCTGACAGTTGGTCCATTGGACCAATCGACAGATCACCGTACAGCAGCTGTCCACGGAAGTTTCCATCTTTGCCGACTGTTTCTTTATTTTTCTTTACAAAATAACACGCCTTGAATTTGACAGATGACGGCCATTCATATTGAAGCGATAAAGCCCCAGCAGAATTCCCTGTTACGACTAGACATAAATTTTCCTGCTTGTCAAAAAACTCCAGCAGTTGCGTCTTACTTTCTTCTACATTGTATAATTTCATCCATTTGTCGGTTTTAAGTTTAAAAGTCTTGAGAACATAATCAGCGACAAATTCGACGCGCTTGTCGTTCAGTTCCAAGTCTGCCACCAGTGACATTTTTGCGTCTGGACGTCTATGTCACTGGCCAAAAGCTCCTTGAAATGCAGAGGGAGAAAGTGCAGAGAGTTCTTGTTAACGTGTCATCGCTTCTTGGAGAATAAGACGCTCTCCCCCTCCGATTTCTTAAAGCTGACTGACAGAACTTGTTGCTCCATGGAAGATGACAACAGTTGCTTAGCAACGTATACCTTGACGACCGATCTCGTTACGTTGGGCGATTTCAGACGAGACCCGCAGATGGCGCTCCGAGTTCATTTTTGTCGACTGCACGGTTTGCGAAGCATTAAACCGATTTGCAGACGGATTCCGTGAGTTATTTCGTGTCATGGTGTTTCGTAAAGTTCTGTTGGTTTTGCGGTCGCCGTTTGGTTGCTTTGTTTCCCCGAATTGATTGCTTATTGCGTTTTTATTGCAGGGAAATGTATTATCGCCCACTGAGGCATGCCGAACTAATGTCAAAACAAGTGTCAAAATGTCAAACTTTGTTTATTGTCTTCAACTAGATTACATTGCAATTCCTGGTGTGTGATTTGACTATTTACTTTTCTTGCTTTCACAGAGAATGTCACAGTGACAGTGTTATTGTAACTTCTTCATCAAGCCATACTTGGGTGCCCAGGGTGGTGTACGGTCAACTAGGCGACAAACCAACCAGGCGACACCCATCAGTACCAACAATTGACAAGAAATTTGGAAATTTCATACCAGTGCAAACTAGGTGACAAGCAGTTCCAACCAGGTGACACAAATTTACACAGCACTTCCAACTAGGTGACACAAGTTCACAAAACACATCCAACTAGGTGACAATACATTTCCTAATTGACCACCATTGAAGGTGTCCTGTCACCTGGTTCGTATCCCCTGTAAAATATGTGTCACCTGGGTGGTATCTGCTGTCCAAAAAGTGTAGCCTAGTTGGTAGTGGTATGTCACCTAGTTGGTTGTCGCCTAGTTGGTAGTGTTGTAGCCTAGTTGTCTGTCGCCTAGTTGACCGGCAATCCCCAGGGCCGCAGGGGCACTGCCCACTCACTGATACTATAGTGCAGTGACACAGTGCCAGTGTCCCCGGGGCCAGTGTCTTGAGAAGAAATAAATCCCAGCATAACAATGATAACATCAACATGATCACCTTAAGGTGGCTCGCTACTCATGGAGCAGCAATGGCGGCGTCACCATAGCAACAGCAGCCTGCTGAGCTCTGTGGACTGCTTTTTAGGTTTTTTATAATTCCGTGCGACTGCCACTTCGTTTGTCATTTGCGTCACTTCTATTAGGGTTAGAAACTTCTGGTTTGAAGCATTAGATGCGCAATGAACATCACTATGACATGCCAGAGATTCAGCTTTATGGTCCGAATAGAAACTTTTTACACGCGATTTTCGGCAAGCAGGTCTAATTTCTAAAAATTGACTTTGAGATATAAATAAATTTTTATCTCAATTTCTATCGCGGTAGCAAACCTTCTCTTATACATTTTATTGTTCCTAACAATATTTGGAAACTAATCACAAAAAAATGAGAAATCCTATCCCGTCAATTTTTTTTAGCGCCATGGTTTATAAAAAAAATTAAAATTGTCAAAATCAAAACTTTTATTCCGAGCCCCTTGGAAAGTCCTTTTAACTAAATATATCTCTTTGAAATTGTAATCAGCAGTTCCATTGAAGTTTTTTCTTCAATTCCATGCTTCATTTCATAATATGGGATGCATGACCACTGAATGGCAGGACAAACTTCACAGAAAGAAAGATAAGAAAAAAATTGAGTTTTTCAGGTTTGCGTGGACTGACTTTCTTGTACATAACCTCAAATATTTCGAAAAAAAGGCTGGTTGCGACCACTTTTTTTTACATATCCTTGCTATAAACTATATTTTGGATCATTCTAAACTATTTTTGAGAAATCCTATATTTTTGTGGCATTAAATTTCAAATTTGGCCGTTCGCATGTGAAATGAAAATGATGGTTACTGTTTAGCATTTTGTATGATTCCTAGAATTTTCTAACGAAAAATTCCCACATGCCAGCTCGTTCCTTGGGTCAACAAGTTGGCTTATCTTTTCTCAACAATGCTCAAGTTGCGTTTATAATCTTTTGATATGCTGATCGAACACTCAGCCAGTTTATTTAGTGTTAATTTGCCATACGTTTGAAGCTGTAAAGCCCTTTATTTTCCCTATATTTTAGTCACTAAAGCTGCATAAAGCCTATAAATTTCTGTGAAAACTTCCTATAAAATCCCTATATTTTTTTATGGGGCTGCTGGGAGGCCTGAAATATTTTTAATTACCAAGTTCCACTTTTTGGCAAGATCTAGGTTCAATGCCAAGGACCAGGGACTTGGTATGGGATGGTAAAATTTTATTTTTAGTTGTATTCAATCAGGTGGCAACACAGCAGCCAAGCAAACCTTCTGTACGAGTTAATGCATAAATTTGTAGTACTAGCTAAATATATAACACTAGAACTGCCCACTGAGGCATGTTTTCAGGGAGACGTATTTCAAGTGAGCTGGCGGTCAAAGCCAAAAAATTGTAGTTGGATATATATACATGTAAGGTTAACAAAATATCCATGGCCATGTTGGTTCAGCATAGGATTTCAGGTCTTCTCAAAGACTTCTACCAACACATGACGCATGCCTATGCATTCAGCCTGGACAGGTTGCATGTAGATCATCAAATTAGACCTTTCTAAATCATCGATTTTGATCAGCTGAAGGGTTGCTTGAAATCTCAGCTTGTTGTGATTCTTCTTAAGTGCAATATATGTGCACAGATGTAATCAGATTTAAATGCTTTTGCAATGGCATGATTTGGTGGCAACTGAGACTGCACAACACGTATAAGAACAAGCCAATTGAAGTCAGCAGTTGCTTAGGCCACACGTAATTGATCTTTAGCTTCTCGGATCCTCTCAAGGCACTTATTCTAGGGTCGGTCGGTAGGACAAAAAAAAAGGTGAAAAATTGTATAATGTCAAAAAAAAATTTTTTTTTCAATATTTTTTTCAATCGGGAGGAAATCTGTTGTGTCAGCGGGTCCGTGAAGCTAAGAATTAATTATGTGTGGCCTTAATTCACTTGCATGAGTGATATCATCTTAACATTTAGTTATTCCTACTTTCATATAATTAGTTAGCGGAAAAACAAACTGAAAGTGAAAAGGTGCCATGTTTTGATTGAGCAATCCATTGACGAGTCCTTTGGGCTTTATTTTACCAGATTCTTTTTATTGATTTTTCACTCAATAAAAAGCTAAAGTTATATTAATCAGAATCACTGTCTGATGCAGCTGTCAATTGAGTGTAAAAGATAACCCGTCCCTTGCCAATTTCAGTTCGCGATGTCCTGGGAGATCCACTCAAGCCAACAAATCGTCCCACCCACGGGGTTTGCGGACTTCAGCGGCCATGTTGACATCTGCAGGAACCCTCGCTCAGTTCTCATGGTTGAGTGACTCTGTTCCTGCCTTCGGAATCTCTGGGAAAAATGTGGAAGTCATCCATGAACCCCAAGACTTCTACCAGACTCTGAAGGTGGGAGTTTCTAATTGCTCCACATGTTTATAAGTTGATTGCTAAATATAATGTAGATATAATGTAGATAAATATGTACAAGTTCTTGACTTGTTTTTTCGCTTGGTTCAGTATAAAGTAGGTTTTCCAGGCGAAAAACCAGCCCTGCCATCAGAGAATCCATCAAAAGTGCATGAGCCCGTATGACTCTAAAACCTCAATGTGTAGATCTGTTGACTTGTTACAAATCTACATTGAATCTGCGAGTGTAATTGGTCTGGATGGTCTGACTGTGACTCACTGTCATTAATTTTGATTTGACATTTCAGGAAGAGGTGGGCCGGGCAAAGCACAGGATTGTTCTCTCTTCACTGTACATTGGAACTGGAGCACTTGAAAAAGATCTGGTTCGTTGGTTTTTGTATTGATTACTATAATTATTTAATTCTAACATTTTTTAAAAATTGTAATGTGTCAAAATGTACCGACTGCTCAGTTTTGTAATTATATTTTTTAGGTCAGTGTGATACACAATGCCTTGGCCAAGAACCCAGACCTTGAGGTTCAGATTTTATTGGACTACACGAGGGGCTCCAGAGGGGAGACAAACTCCCGTACTTTGCTTTTGCCGCTTCTGCAAGGTTTCCAAGGGAGGGTGAGAGTGTCCTTATACCACACGCCCGACCTGAGGGGCTATCTCAAGTCATTCATCCCTGAGAGGTACAATGAAACGATAGGAGTGCAGCACATGAAGGTCTACATGTTCGATGATAATCTCATCATGAGTGGGTCAGTCTTCCTTCCTAATTGACATAATTGATATTAGATTTCTGCTGAGTTTTGCATTCGAGGTATTGAACGCTTTCTGTATTTTTTGCAGTGCAAATTTGAGCGACCACTACTTCACCCACCGACAAGACCGTTACACTCTTCTCCGGAACTGCCCCCATCTCTGCGACTTCTTCCACGAAATGGTGGCCACCGTCTCTGATGTTTCGTTTCAACTCGCCCCCGATGACTCCGTTTCTTTATTGCCTGATTTGGAATCACATCCTTACAATGGTATGCAATGAGTGGTGATACTTCTCTTTGTGTCTTAAGAAGTAAATGGTAATGTTCGAGTTAATTGAATCTGTATGAATGGTACTTGTTGATACTTTGCAGATCGTGATGACGGCAAGAAATACAAGAGTGAAGTGCGTCAACGAGTGGCCTCTGTGATGGACAAAGATTGGTACAAGGACTATGCTCACTTTCCCCAAGAGGTGGCGCCGTCAGTCACAAGCCATGATGATCAATCCGATTCAAGAGAATCAACCCCAAATAGTGCAGCTTCCAGGATTGCTTTGCGAAGAAAGAGAACACCCGTCTGGACCTCCTCTGACTCTGTGGACACTTGGGTTTACCCCTTGATTCAGATGGGCCCCTTCAGTATTAAGCAAGATGAAGAAATGACGACAGCCTTGTTCTCTAAATTGCCCGGTGGGTCAGTCATCAACTTGGCCTCCGGCTACTTCAATCTCACGGAACATTACATGAACACCATCGTGCAAAATTCTCAGGCTCACTACGAGATCTTGACCGCTGCCCCCAAGGTGAACTTTCATTTTCCATCATCAGGAGTCCCAATTTAAAGTTTCATTGCAGTTGAAATAAGCAATTTGTATATGAGCAAAGCATAATCAAATGATTATGGGGCTGGTAATTTAGTTCTTTTGGTGTCCAGTTAGCAAATGGACAATCTGAAAAGTAAAAACTCCATACTTAGCGATGAATTTTACCTTCTGACAGGGTATTTGGTGATTTTTTTGGATCCATATTTTTTTTGACGATTTAGTATCGTCTTCGTCAGTGGATGTTGTTATGGATCAAGAGATAGAGAAACTACACTCTGAACTCCACACATGTTTAAATGGGACAAGTGTGCAATGGAGATGTTTTTGCGAGTCATATACCACAGTTCAGAAATACCAGTATCACGAGTATGTTTAACTGTTCAAATATTTTTAAAAAGTTGCTTTTAAAAGTTGAACAATAGGGTTGAAGTGATGAGCACTAACTGTGATGTCTTTCTAAAAACTTGTGTTTGCAGGCCAATGGGTTCTATGGTGGAAGTGGCATCTCGGGTCTTGTGCCTCTTGCCTACACGTGTATTGCCAAAAGTTTCCAACAGAGGGTGCTCAATGCTGGTCAACAAAATCGTATTAGTTTGTTTGAATATTTCCGTCCCGGGTGGACGTTTCACGCCAAAGGATTGTGGGGTTATCTGCCGGGGCAGTCATGGCCTTGCCTCACGTTTGTTGGATCTCCTAATTTTGGTAGGTTCATTTCAGTCCTAGTATTGTAAGACTTGCTATTTTGCGTATAGATAATTTTTATGCCATAGCTGTACATTTTTACCATAATTCAAAATCTCTATATATTGCCACGTTTCTGGTATACAGTCTAATATATCTATACATTTTATTAATCATTTTAGCCAGTCATAATTGATTTAAAATAAGATTTTCAGAACTAATTACAAGACAGATTATCTGGCAAAGAAAAGCTTAGGTACCCACAATTTTATTTAATTGATTGACGCAATAAAAATTGAGGTTAGTCTTATTCCGTCATTGCAACTGACATTAGAAAAAGTGTTTTGAGAAGATAGGGGTAGCCAAAAACCAATTATGCCTGGCCTTGTGTCTAAATTGATCAGAAATTCAGCCAAAATGACCAATTACACATAGTTTATTTGGACTTTTCATTTCATTTGGTGAGCTTTGTACAGTTAATTGAGTTCAATAATCCAAAATTTGGATGTACTTTATTTGCAGGTTTCCGATCAGTAGTCAGGGATTTGGAGGCGCAGGTTGCGATCGTCACGGAGAACGAACACCTCCAGAAACAGCTCTATGAGGTAGGTTTCCTTTTGGATTTAGCAGGGCTCAAAGCCATTATATATACAGAAAATTAGTTCCTTACATAATACATGTACATGTAATTAGACTTTTTATAATGGTGAGAGTTCCAGGGTAAACTTTAAAAGCATAATCTTAGACGTAGCAGTTCCAACATGCAGTGCATTGAGTGTAATTATAGCTTTGAAACCGATAATTTTCCCGATGTAATTGACATAAAGCTGATTTACAAACTACACCCTAATGACCAAGTACGTACTGTATTTAATTTCTTTCAACTTTTTTGCAATCAGTAATTTCAACCAATTAAAATCTTCGCAATTTAAAAAATTTCTTAAGTTTTCAAGACATTTTTCACGCAGTCGATTGTCTTCGATATGAATATTAACAAGTTTAAGGCACATATTTGTTTGCAACATCAAGTTTTAGGCTCATTATGGAAGCTATTCAGATATTTTGTTGATAAAATCCTCCTGCCATGAAAAAATTTTCTCTAAACTTCTTTCAGGAGCAGCAGGCCCTTTTCCAAAAAGCGGAGGAGGTGACTCAGGAAACATTCACAAAACCCGAGCGAGCTACTCCGCTCTGGGCTAGACTGGTCACTGAGTATTTGATCAAAAATTTCTTTTAAATATATTATTATTATATTATATATACATGGGACTATTTACATTTATCTTGACGATAGATGTACACTGTTAACTTATTTGTTGTTTTTGTTGATCTCTGCTGTTTTCTATCTTTGCATGCAATAAACCATTTTATCAAAACTATTTTTTATGGCTTATCCTGACTTGCTCGTTAGCATTAAACAAGGACTCAGGGTGCCTGAGAGTGACCTCGTCTTTAAAATTATTTCCCTAGTAAATTATGCTTAGTTATGGAACTAGTTTTGACTTTGGAGGCTGTGGTATCTTGAGAGCATTCTTGTAAGTTCTTAAATTGTAACCTTTTGGTTAAGGTACTTTCTTGTCGAATTGGGGGTAGTGGACTCCCATGCGATCTATGTACACCCTTAATCTGCAGTAGAAGTGCCTTTTGTAAAAAGTCCTGTTATAATTATTTCAAATACCTCTTTCTGAACGAAAAGACTCAAAATTGGTCTGGAATCTTGAGACCGAAGTTAAGGAAATATCGCATGGCCAGGAAGAAATATGCAGCTGCAATGTGTCAGTTCCTTGATTACAAACTAATCCATCATCAGGAATCCATGTCTATTCAATTAAAAGTACGGGCCCCATTCGCCTTCCTCTTGTTCTCACTTGTTGTCTCCTTCCTGGTCTCCTGACACCTGCTTTCCTCCTTTTGTATTCTCTTCACTCGTATTTTGTCTTGTGTGCTCCCGAGTTTCTAGTCTCTTCCTCATTAGTCTTGTCACTCTTAGTCTGTTCTCCCATAGTCTTCTCCCTGCTAGTCTCCTCTCTGCTCGGGGTTCCCCCGTGGCCTAATTGGTAAGTGCGCTTGTCAACTGGCTTTGAGGGCGTGCGTTCAAATCTCACCCCGGGAACTCCCTTTAGTCCGAGCGCATGGGACATTAAATGGAGGCGGGTTGTATCCAGTGTTCTATGCTGGGGCAACTGAAAGACCCTGGGCATCCCTGAAGTATGTGCCAGACTCAGTCTTCTCATCTCATCATCAAACGGTGATCGCCTGCCTCGATATAGCCCACTAAGGTGCTGCAGAAGTGTAAAACACAAACAACAAACAAACTCCTCTCTGCTCGTATCTTCCGTTAGTCATCTCACTCTTAGTCTCTTCTCTCAGTCTTTTCCCTGCTAGTCTCTTCCCCATTAGCCTTGTCACTCTGTCTTAAGTGTTTTCTCCGATAATCTTCTCCCTGCTAGTCTTCTCTCTGCTGGCCACTTCTCTTGTTAGCCGTCTCACTCTTAGTCTCTTCCCAGCAAGTCTCAGTCTCTGTCTGTTCTCCCATAGTCTTCTCCCTGCTAGTTTCTTCTCTGCTAGTCGCTTCTCCATTTGTCTTCTCCTGGCTATTCTCTTCTTTCAGTATTTTCCCTGCTAGTCTGCTCCCCCTGCTAGTCACTTCCCCATCAGCCTTGTCTCCATAAGTCTTGTCACTGTCAGTCTCAGTCTTCTCCCTGCTAGTCTCCTCTGTGCTGGTCACTTCTTTGGAAGTCTTGTAACTCTTAGTCTCTTCCCTGCTAGTCTCTTCCCCATTTTTCGTGTCACTCTTAGACTTGGTCTGTTCTCATTGTTTCCGGAAATAGTTTTATTCTGCTTGGCGACAAAGGAGGGCGGCAAAAAAGGAGAGCTCCACTATTACGGCCTATTAGTCTTCTCACTCTCAGTCTTAGTTTTATCTGCTAGTCTCCTGTCTGTCTGTATCTTCTCTGTTTGTCTTCTTACACTTCTCTCAGTCTCTTCCCTGCTAGTCTTGTCAGTTTCAGACTTAATCTGTCCTCTCATAGTCTTCTCCCTGCTAGTCCCATTTCTGCTGGTCTCTTCTCTGAAGGTCTTCTAATTCTTTGTCTCCTCTCTGTCTTCTCCCTGCTAGTATCATCTCGATATCATCTCGACTGGTCACTTTTCTGTTAGTCTTCTTACTCTCAGTCACTTCTCTCAGTCTCTTCCCCATGTTCCCTGCTGGTCTGTTCCCCATTAGTCTTGTCACTCAGTCTTAGTCTGTTCTCCCATAGTCTCCTGTCTGCTTGTATTCTTACACTACTCTCAGTCTCTTCCCTGCTAATCTTGTCAGTTTCAGACTTAATCTGTCCTCCCTAGTCTTCTCCCTGCTAGTCTCTTCTCTGCTGGTCTTCTCTGTGAGGTATTTTCACTCTTAGTCTCTTCTCTCAGTCTCTTCCCTGCTAGTCTCCTCTCCGTTAGTCTTGTCACTCTCAGTCTTAGTCTGTTATCCCATATTTTTCTCTCTGCTAGTTTCCTCTCTGTTGGTTCCCTCCCTGCTAGCCTTCAACTCGGTCTCTTCTCCCATGTTGTTCTCCCTGGTAGTCTCTACCCACCATAGAAATACATAGAACGGACATGAGGCTGTATGAAGCTACCTCAAGATGAGGTCACCAAATCCGCCATATTGGAACTGCCCTGAGACATGACGTCACAATAGACTAATTATGATGTGACATCATACCATTGTTATAAGTGACATCACTGTTATTGGTGACGTCATGGTTACATTGTGTCAGGATACAGGGCAGTTCCAAGATGGTGGATTTGGTTGCTTCATCTGCTAGAGCCTCATGTCCGTTCTATGTATTTCTATGCTACCCACTAATCTCCTCCCTGTTAGTCTCTTTTTTGTCTCCGATAGGGTTCTCCATGCTAGTCTCTTGCCCAATAGTCTTGTCACTCTCAGTCTCAGTCTGTTCTCCCAGTCTTCTTCCTGCTATTCTCCTCTGCTGGTCTCTTCTCTGAAAGTCTTCACATTCTTTACCTCTCTCAGTCTTCTCCCTGCTAGTCTCTTCTCCATTAGTCTTGTAACAGTGTCACTCTCAGTCTCAGTCTGTTCTTCTGTAGGGTTCTCACTGTAAGCCTCTCCCCCTCCAATCTCCTCCCTGTTAGTTTCTTTTATGCTAGTCTCCTCTCTGGTTGTCTTCTCACTCTTAGTTTCTTCCCTCATAGTCTTCCAGTTGGTTTTCTCAGTCTCTTCATTATTTTCTCCCTGCTAGTCTCTACCCTCTAATCTCTTCCCGGATACTCTCTTCCCCATTTTTGTCATTTTCAGACCTAGTTTGTACTCCAATAGTCTTCTCCCAGTTGGTCTCCTCTCTGATGATCTATTCTCTGTAAGTCTTCTCACTCTTAATCTCTTTTCTCAGTCTTCTGCCTGCTAGGCTCCTCCCCATTGGTCTTGTCACTCTCAGCTTATACTGTTCTCCCATAGTCTTCTCCCTGCTAGTCCCCTTTGTGCTGGTCACTTCTCTGTTAGTCTTCTCACTCTTAGTCACTTCTCTCAGTCTCTTCCCCGATAGTCTCTTCCGCATTAGTCTTGCCACTCTGTCTTAGTCTGTTCTCCCGTAGTCTTCTCCCTGTTAGTTTCTTCTCTGTTAGTCTTCTCACTCTTTGTCCGTTCTCTTAGTCTCTTCTCCATTAGTCTTGTCATTTTCAGCCTTAGTCTGTTCTCTCTGTTAATTCTATTCATAGTCTCATCTCCCATAGTGTTCTCCCTGCTAGTTTCTTCCATCTCATCTCCTCCTTGTTAGTCTCTTCCCTACTTGTTGTGTCTTTGTTCTCCTAGTGTTCTTCCTGTCTGACTCTTTAAGTTTCCTCTTTGCTAGCCTCCTCACTTTGTCGCTTCTCTCCTTATCTTCTCCGCTAATCTCTTTCCTGCTAGCCTCTCGCCTCTGATCTCCAGGTTAGTCTCTATCCTCCTCAATCGTAAATTTTTCTTTTAAACCGAAAATTCAAATTGAGTGAAAAACCTTAACCTTCTGGTTTCTCTACCACTTTTTCCAAACTCGAATTCCAGAACAGTCACCTCATTCCCAAAGACAGAAGCGAGAAAGGAAAAGCCCTTAACCATCAGGTTTTCCTTCATTCACCAGGAGAGCACGTTCAATCGTGCAAGACCTTGATCGACAATCACAATAACCAAAACTACCAAACCAAGACAATGCAAAAATTGAAAATTGTAAGACCACATTACAAAAATATTACGAGGTCTTTATTAACAGCCAAGAGCTTCACTTCGGATATGTCGTTGTGGAATTGAGTGAAGGTGATTCAAGTGATTGGAGTAATACACTAGCAGACTACCAGCTATTGTTATACACTACTGTGCAGTGTTCGCCCAGCGTCATTAAGTTAACATTTCAGCTGGCAAGAGATTACATCTTCAGCTCGAGCGACAAATCTGATTACTTCTGCTTCTTTTCAATGACAAGTGGACCGACATTGTCTCCTGTCTGTTCGTTGTGTTTCGCGTGGGAGCCATCGCAATAAGGAAACTGCAAGAAAGGACCACGAGAAATTCAGAAGAGCCAAAAATAATTTGATGTAATATGTAAAGATACGAATCTTTCTCCTACAATCCATTAAATTTCTGCATTTCAGATGAAACTAGGAGAAAGCAAATGTGAATTTTGATTATTCATTATTTAGAATAGCTTTTAATGTGGTCTATCAATAGATCCGCAGTTACCTTCTTGGATTTCCAACAACGACAAAAGACATTTTTTTCCTTGGCCAGGTCCTCTATGTCCATGAGAGTGGCCACTTTGGGCTTGTCTTTCTGAATGAGATGGTTGATGCCACCAGGGGGAGGAGCTGACCGACCACCGAAGCAAGTGTTGACGATACTCATTAAGACAATGATGACCCCCAGCAGAAAGAGACTCAAGTGCAGCCATTGCTCCCCTGTTGACAACAAACAGAACTAAGCACCAACACAACATGAGGAAATCAACGAAAGAAACAAGGAAATTAAAGCAACTACACAAATAGCACTCAGTGAAAAATTATCAACATCAATTGATTATTAAAATGAAGTTGGCCAAATTATAGCTAATTATCAAACAAGCCACATAAACTTAACATGAACTTCAAAATTAAGCAAAAACAAAATGCAAAAACATGTATGGCAAAATAAAATCGGACTGAACTAGACAATATTTGATCAACAATCAAGCACAGATAACCATCAAATCACGACCACTGATTAATCATAACATAACAATTTTTGTTTTGTTTGGAAATGTTTTATTATCAATAATTTAGCATTTGTGGTGAACACAAAGAATTTTGTGTCCTGGAAGTGCAGACAATATATTATTATATTTCAGCATTAGTGAAATGTCACGAACTGTACAGTGATGCATTTGAGTTAAGCACATTAGGTTTAATTACATGGTATTATTTGTATATCTATATAAAACATAGATTATAGAGTACAGCTCCTGAAAGCTGGCCTGTTTGTCTTCCCTTAAATACATGCTGCATTCCTAGGAATCCACGATCAAATGGAATTGTTTTTATTCCATTGGCATTGATTTGCACTGTACCCTCATCTTAGTCAGATTTCTGAGAAATGCAGCATGCATGTGTCAGCAAGACAAACAGTCATTAAATAAATAAAGTCGTGCATTCGAACAAAATGCAATATACAATACACCAAGTGCTCAAGATTACCCAGATAACGTATAATACTGATAAATTGATATGATGGAACAACAGGACAAACGGAGAAGAAATAATTGCGACAAATAACCTACACCAGAGGGAGCCACGGAGCTGGATGCAAAAAAATACATAAAGCAATCGACCTAACAAAGTCCTAACATAATTCACAAGATTCAGAACATAATTCAAAACAAGATTCAGAACATAACTGTAACATAATTCAAAACATAATAATAGCAAAATCAACACCACATTCACCAGTTGCAACTAAATGCCAGAAATTAACCAGTGCAATTATTATTACAAGAACTTTGCATAATTCATCAAGTATGTGAACTTCATTCAAAATTAAATACTTGGGGAGTAATTGATAGCCTTATTGAATTAATTTCAGTAATCTTAAGATGATAGTGCATATATAAATAAATTACAATCATTTTATCACTGTATCAGTAGTTTGGGATAAAAAATATAATTTAATAGCACACATGCAAATTTCAAACTGTGTTACGCAGGCATATAGAGTCAGCTGTTAAGATAGTCAAAGCTATTTATAGAGCAATGAATACTTTTTAAAATTACATTACAATTCGTGACAATCGAAATACGAATTTGAAATAGTTTTATGAATTCGTCGAATTCTAATTATTCCAACAAATGAGAATGAAATTTTATCACATTGAAGCCTTGCATCTGTTCATTACATCTCAAGAAATTCATACAGTCTCTCAAATAAATAACACAAAGAGTCATCATTACTGAGTTGGAAAGCCCTTGGACAAAATTAATGTCCGAACTAAATTTCAAAATTACATGATTCATGATTATTTGGTTAAAATTTCAAAATTACAAGATTCATGGCTATTAGGCTATCATGACATCATACAAATTTGAACTATTTCAGTAGATATAAATATATTCTTCTGTTGTATGTGTCTATATCATATAATTAAATGCTCAGTTTCATAAACAAGGAATGGTATCAGAAAATCAGATTAACATGGAACAGGTCATAAGGAATCTTAAGAAGGTCAACCTCACACTCTAAGTGGGGCTATCCATCTATCCTGGCAGCGTGTGCCCAGTCTTCAAGTCACCTGATCAACGTGCAATTAGCAAGGACCCAAACTGGATCACTTGCGACTTTTAATCTTGTCAATGACATGGCAGAGTTTGAGGGCAGGGCCAAGTTTGAGGCCCATGTATTTCATCATCAGATCGCTGTTGAGGAGCATGAGGGCCTTGCCATCAATCTCGTGCTTCTTGAAGAGGTCCGTGTGCGTGTGGAGGGCCGGGTCCATCTCGAGAATGTGTCGGATGACCTCGTCAATCGTCCACTCAGCTGGGTCCGTGGAGCACGCTGCTCTGTGACTCACACATGGCTCTGTAGTTGAACTGGCTTCGGCTTCGTAGGCAGACACCCTCTGAAGCACTTTGGGAGGCCGCGAGGTGGACACCGGTTTCTGGTTGTCACCCGACTCAGTTGACCACCGCCTTTTCGATTGTTTATGGGAGTGGCCATCATGCCGACTCTCCTTCATCTCACCCCTGCTCTCAGATCTGCTCTCGGAACGACCCTCGGACCGACCCTCAGAGCGACCCTCTGACCTGTGCGAGTGAGGGGTCATGTCAAAATGACTCGCACTGACTTGGCGCTGGATGTCTGCCTTCTGCTGCCTGCTACTCAAGTCCAGCCCCAGCATTTGGTTGTCAGCCACAGAACTGGCCGAGTGCAGCTCCATCGTGTTGCTTGAACTGCTCGATGACTCGGCCGATGACCACTGCTGTCCCACGGGCGAATGGGCTGGCTCCGTTGCTTGCGCTTCTGACGCCTTGCTCTCCAATTTACTTACATCTGGTACGTGTATCTCCTCCACACACTTGGGTGGCAGCACTACTGCCGCCTTGTTGCATTTAGGACACCCTCCGTCCAGTGGCTGACTAGAAAAGAAGTTCTCGCAGCAACCGAGGTCGTCTAGCAGCCCTTCTACGAAACTCCAGAACACCGACACCTTCTCCACGCTCGGCAACTTCTTGTGCTGAATTCGTCCGTTGATATTAGCCGCCACAGCCACTTTCCCACTGCCCTCTTGCAGCATGTTGAACACCGCATGTTCCTTGTGCGCATTGTCCACACAACTTTGCACGGCTTCCCTCAAGACCCGACTAATGGATCCCGGACCAAACTGGCTGGGCAAAGATCGCACCTTCCAGTTGCTGAGTATACTTCCACAATTGCACGAAGGGTTCACATAAATACACACAGTCACAGAAGTGTGGGCTGCACTCGTGTCTGGTTCTGAGAAGGTGGTATTGGGCGATTCAGGCAGACCAGCCCGAGGGGACACGCTGGGAGTACTAGCACTGGCAGGGCTTGGCTGCTGCACTTGCTGGGCCTGTGACTGAGATGGTGGTGACGTGGTGATGACACTCAAGCCTTGGGGTACGGCAGCAGCGCCACCAGGGGGGGTTGTTATCGCGTTCCCACTTCGACCACCCTTACTGGCTCTCACTGGTCCCTTCTGGCCTGGAGGCTGAATAGGATGCCCTGACCAAGCGCACCATCCCGCTGGAAATATATCACGCGAGTCAAACCTGCACCAGTAGTCAAAGGCACCCCTCCAACCATCGAACGTCACATGAATCTGCTCTCCATTTATCCCTCCCACAGTTCCAGGGCAGATCAGGTGGGGGTTTTTTCGGTCCACTGCCTCCAGCTTTTGACCAATTTTGAACGAGTTTTTAGCAGGGGTGGAGGGCTCCTTCTTGAAACATCTGTCGGGAGCGATCTCTGCACCATTGAGAGTTTTTTGCAGATAGAGCGGCCAGGACGAGGGGTTCATTCTGAAGCCAAGAGGAGGCTGCAGTAGCCCTCCAAACTGTTCGCAATGACCAATAGCATGAAGATCCCCGGAGTCCACCAGCCGCCAGAAGTCGTTCTTGTCATCGCTGCCGTCCAAGCGTAACCTCAGCCGAGACCCTTGTAGGCCCACAACTGTCGCAATGCACGTCGATGTGAGATTCCTAGGATCATAGGCTTCCAGCTTCATCCCCACTGAGAACTCGTTTTTGGGCGGGAGATCAGCCTGTTTGAAGCAATGTTTGGGAGCTGCCTGAGCCTTGGTTTCCTCCAAATATTCATCCCAGTCAAAACTGTTGCCGTGATTTTCATAAGCATAGCCCCCACCACGAGGAGTTCTCTGCAGAGCCATGTTCACTCCAGGATGACAACTCAGTGACTGTCTCACTGTGAGCTGTCGTCCCTCTCTCTGGAGATGTGAATCACCCAGCAGCCTGACTCAACTGATGACACTGGTGACAGCCATGATGATGATCTGCAAGTCAACAACATGCAGCCCCAGCTGCTTACCAGGCTTCACCCTCAGCCCGACACGCTCTGCACGCCTCAATTCAATAAATGTGTGTACCTGACAGTTTCTGCACATCGTCTACAGTTTCGGGAATTGGTAGTTTCTGCAGATATTTAGGAATTGTCACTTTTACGATCTCCACAAACACATTCATGACTGCCTCGCTCTGGTTTCACGGGAAACTCTGTCGGTCACTTCGCCCACGAGTAATCAGGTCGCCGACAAAACGTCCCCATTGAAATCGTTCTTGGGCAGCAAAGCATGGCACTTGTATTGTCCCAGAAATATGCACCAAACGAATAGTCTTTCTAGTCATATTTTTGAAAATTAGAAAAAGAGCTATGTTCATATGGGCAGTATTTTTGTGGGCTGTCTCTTTGGCCTACATTGCAGCTAGGCAAAATGACCACAACCTCAAGCTTCCCGCCCCCAAAACGAGGTCAATGTGAGATCTGGGTCACTGGGACATGATGACCTGAAGACCTGAGGACCTCAAAGGCCGACCATTGGATTGATCTAAATAGAGAGGGGGGGGGGGTTTATCTTATTTTCGATGATTAACCAAATAAAATATTTTTTTTTTTCTAAATGAGCGTTTTTTTTTTTCTTTCTTTTTTTCATGTGCTAAAAACATTTTCCTTTACTCCTAATGATGCTGAGCTAACTTTTATGAAAAGACCAGCTGCTGAGCCCCTCCCATCCAGAGAATCTTTCAGAGCCCTCCTGCCTCCTGGTATATTAATTGTCTAATAATGCATTGCGGACTTTTGCTGCCTATTTAAAAAAGCTCCCAAGCATTGATTTTTGTGAATTGTGATTATCATGTGTCCAAATTTTCATCTTGTCAGTATACATACTTCTTCCATTCAAATGACTCGATTCCTTTCCTTTAAATTCTGAACGGTTTAGTAAAATTAATTTACCCCCAGTAAGAATCATCTTTAGAAGAGTGTACGGTTACAGTTAGATCTTAAATTTTTTAATGTCTGAGGCACAGTGGCAGAGCAAGTAAATTCAAGGTATCAAGTCAACTGGTAACCATGTCAACTGGTAACCAAACCAACTGGTAACCAACCAACTGGTAACCAACCAACTGGTAACCAAAATTGAGTTGGTTGGCAAAAATGAAAAATGGTTACGAGTTGGTTTGGTTACGACTTGGCATGGTTACTAGTTGACTAGTATTCAAATTCAAGGGAATAAGTAGAGCTAAGTAGGTATGCCCTTTATGAGTGTCCTTTTTGTAAATTGACTCCTGTTCAAATGTAAGGGTCTCTGTCCACCAGTGGTGTGTGGGAGTAATCTATGCTATTTTATCCAACGGCTTGAATTGTGCATTATTGCAGCGCAGGGCAAAAAATATTAATTTTTCCTGAAATGTGGTGCAAGGTTTGTGAGTCAGAGGGACACTGATGACGTCGCTACCTGCCCATGCACATGTAGGCCCCGCAGCGCATGAATGGACATTTCTATTGCCACAAAAAGTAGTTCCCCTAATTTTTCCAAAAATAATTGCAATCCTGCTGTAAAATGTTCAATCAATATTTTATTGTCTTATTAGATAGAGTTATGTTATGTTCTATGTGACAATAATGGTAACTCTTTATGTAGTTAGGTATTAAGGAAGGAAGGTTTCGGCGCATGAATTTTGAGGAGCCCACGAGGAAGTATGATTGGTTCCCACCATCTTTATATGGAGAGATAACCGAGAAGGCTAGGTGGACTCGCTAAAATTCGCTGACTACTCCCAATTGACTGTCCCTCAGAGCTCATCACAATCACATTATGGCACTCAAAAGAATTAACAAGGTAACTACGGCCTTTGTAGCGTTTAGAAATGGTTATTGAATCGGTAAACCCATTTTTTCTCACTCGATATTTCAACGCAGTGGCAGTTGCTTTGTGCGATTCATGTAAAATCGTCGGACGATTTAAAGCCCCATCTTTGATTTGATGAATGACTGGCTATCATTAACTGCTTGTCAAGAGTTTGTCGGAATGGGTCGACTTATTTTGTTTGTGAAATCGTCATATTGTGTGTCTGTAACTACGAATGTTTTGAACAAAATAAGACGATCTGTCACTGACGTCACGACTGTTGAATTTATCTGGATGTATTTTGACCATGATAATCATGATAAAGCGGATTAACATACATGTAGTCATGGGATTTCTGGATATGGTGATTGCTTGAGAGATCTGTCACATATTCTGGATTTCCATGATTTGGTCTTTAACGTTGAACCATGCCTGGAATGGCAGTGAGTCAAGTGACCCAGCAAAAAAGCCCCTTGTCATTGCCATTTGCTGCAATGGTTACACAAGATCCCTACATAGTAACAAAGGTTTCTATGTACTGATAGTACTCGATATTTTATTCCATCCCTTTTAAAATACCTCCTTAATCGCCCGCAGAAGATGCCCCATTTTGCCATTAAAATGCTGGTAATGTAATCAAAACATTTAGCCACTGGTCAACCTATTGATTATTGAAGTTGGTTATTATTGTTGACAAGTACTGAAGTAGTATCACTATATATTACCATGCACAAGATCTAATCTCGAGTTGTAAAATTACTCCACTGTAATCAAGTATAACTATGTATTACAATGCCCATGGTCTTGTCATGCATGCAGTTAGTGGCAAAAGTCCCAGTTAATTCGTCTGATTTCGGACTCCTTGTATATGGGTGAAGTCATTTTAAACGAGGCCAGCCAGGATTTTGACCTTTAACAGGACATAAAATATTTTTGGCTAGTAATAAGTTCTTTAAAATTCCCTGAGATGTAGAATACAATTTTGTCTTCATAATAAACCCACTTTTACGTGAAATTATGGCTTCATCATTGAGACCAGGGACCGCAAACTCTCAAAATGGTCCATTTTTGGGGGTGTCAAACGTCACATTTTCAAACAGTGTTACTTTGATAGCTGTTGGTTTGCAACTGAAGTAAGTTATGCTCAGTTTTTTTAATTTTAATGACTACCTAAATACCTGAACTTAAGTTTTTTAATTCCATTCGGTATGTGAGATGTTCTGGGAATATTTCTCGGGCCACCGAAACCTCCCGTCACGTACATCATAAATGTCAAACATGGTCAATCCAGAAAAAACGTTTTCTAAAAATGGGTTTTTTTCCTATTTAAGTGGTGTTTGGTCGATTTATTTTCCATTGATTCAAGAAAGTCTATGATAAATAATCACATACCAGTCAGCTTTAAAAGGAATATCCAGTTATAGTCAAATGGTCGCAGTCCAAACATGACACCTGCAGTCACTGAAAAAATTCTCACCTACAGGACGGCAAAATTTCAAACAGAAAGTTTTGACACACGCAGTAATATTTTTATGGGTTTCTATGCTGCCAAAATAAGTATTCCACAAGATTTATCTAAAATGTTTAAACAGATATCCTACAGAGCAGCAAAGGCTGTGATATGGAGGATGCAAATTTTGAATGTCAATAATTCTGGGATTCTCACCTACAGGACAGATATGATGTAACGTCACTGATAGAGGTGTTCTGATGTGTAGAGAAGCATCACATCAATCAAAATTTTTCATTTTGCTGTGAATAATAAGTTTTGTTTCTGAAATTGGCCTTGCATGAAGATACAGAACTGTCACACAACAAAATGTGTGATATGTCAAAAAGTATCAAACTGGTACATCATAATGGACAGTACATCATTATTGACCAAGAAGTAATTATTGGTCAATTATGATGTACAGATTAATTTTCATGGTTTTTGATATGAAAACATCACCAAAGTAGAGAAAAGTTGTGTTAATTAAATTCCCAGACTTTTGTTGTCCTTGTCATGAGATTTCCCACATGCATTTCATTCATATCTGACAATAACATAGATTCTTTGATGTACATCACATTTGACACTTATAATGTCAAGTATGATGTACAGCATAAATCTTAGTTATATGACAGTAATCTCAACATTAAATTAAGAAATATCATGTATTTTGGCTAGCTTCCTTTACTAACACAGTTTATCTCAACAATACATTGTGTTTGATTTCGTTCAGCCAAGATTAATAGGCGTACATCATAATTGACACTTCATGTAAAATTCTTCTGATTATTTGTATTTTTACTGTTGTTATGAATGAGGATTTTAACAAATCTAATTTACCTTACTTATTCTTTTATATATTTTATGGAATTTCAGAGAAATTAAGTTCTAGCTTGAGTCGGTTATTCATATTGAGTGTGTGGTGCATGTGTGTAGCTTCTGGCAACTTATTTTCCGGCTTCTTGGTGAAATTTCTCTATTGTGTTATATTAGGGGGAATTAAAATTTGACACTTGTTTGTTTTTATTGAAATGTTTATAATTGCATTTACTGGTAAAGTTTATTGATACACAATTGACATAATTTTTGAAACTTGGTCAATTATGATGTACGTGTGACAGAATTCTCACCTACAGGACTATGTCAAATATGATGTAACGCTAAAAATATCCCTATATCTTATACACAACAGGTTAGATGGCTTGGATTTTACCATTCTCTCATACATTTTGTGTGTTTTTACATTTTAATCCAAAAATTGACTGAGTATACCTATGTGCTTTATTTTGACAGAACATGGAAGAAGCAAAATTGACGAACATATATTTTTATTCCGTCAATGTGTGTATTTCAAAGCAAAATGGTAATTTGTCCGCTAAAATTGTTTTAAATGATCATCTATACCTGAAACAATAATTATATGATCAATGTTTGCTATTATCAACAATAGGGATTAAATAAAGTGGAGTCAACCAAAATTTCTCACCTACGTGACGACATAGACTCTCCTCAGCAAAATTCTATGTGGGGCAGTGTCAGTGTAACTTAAGGACATACAAAGTATATTTCATAAAAATTAAGATTATGGAGCACAGGCTGGATGAGGAATGCATCCTAAAACATGCTTTTAAAAATTTACCCTTATGTGACACTTTTGGCCTCATTTAAAATGACTTCACCCATATGGTACATGAAATGGTTCTTTTAAGTTTCCTTCAAAGACTGCTCTTTTTATTGTTAATGACTAAAATACCTTTATAGCTTGTCTACGCAGAGCTGATACTGTCAGTGACTTCACCTAACTTCTAATTGTTTTGTAATCATTAATTGCACCCATATCATCATTCCTTTCGTTGAAAGAGTTAGACCTATTTCTTTATGGATGTGTCAGATCTTTGGAAGTGAAATAGTAAGTGTCAGATGAATGTGTACATGTCATTGGATTATAGGTCGATCGGTGACTACTGACTAGTGAACATCTTTAATTTTTGAACTGCAAAAATAACATCAAAAGACAGTGGTTGTTCTGGTTGTGATATTTAACTATTAACATGTGTGTTATCTGCTGTGATTTCTTTCCATCACTCAAATGAGTGAATTGATGTGCTTGGATTAACAAATGTTTCTATTTGTAGGAAATGCAAGACCTCTCGAAAGACCCGCCTGCAGGTTGTTCAGCGGGGCCAGTTGGCGATGACTGTAAGTGTTATTTTAAAACAGTGTAAGGCATCAATTTATCACGCAAATGTATTTGATTTGTTTGTAGGAGTTACAAGATATGGGCCGTGACCCTCCAGCGCTATGCTCAGCAGGTCCCACGGGGGACGATTGTGAGTGGAAATGTCAGCTCTGTTTTGGTCAGTCATAACATCTTCAAAATTTCTGCCGTGCTGACTATCTTCCTTTATAACTGCTGAGCTTCAAACAAAATTCAACATGTAACCTTCCATTATGGAAATTTTCTGAAGTTGTAATTCGGGTAACTCACTGAGGGCTACTTTTTCACTGGCTCTTGTTTTTGAATAGTGGTTCTTGCCTCTTCTGGTACTCTAAACCTAGTCCTATGACGTGGTCTATTCTACACACTTCCTTGACATTATTTCCAAATAATCCCCGATAACAGTGTGTTGTTCCACCCTTGCTGTGACTACTAATTGTTTTATCATAACCAGGAAGTTTTGCATTAATGATGACATCTGATTAACAAGTTGCAACCATCGGATCCAGGGTCACTTGGTTTTGGCAGATGAAACACAGCATGTCATACGACTGCAGTGGATTTATTTATTCCATTTATATCTGTCACTGGCTATCAGAAACCTTTTAGTTAGGAGGTAAGCTTATGCCCAAAGAAGAAAATTAGTTTCTATCTTGACAGATTCAACCCCAACCTGCATAACCCCTCACCCCATACCCCTCCAAAAACAAGTAAAAGCTGTTGGAATGCCTTAAGTATGACATAGTCAAGTTACTAAAAGCTTTATGTCCAGGTATTTGTTCTGGCATGGTCCACAGTTCGTAGAATTTATTGATGTCCTTGTTTGTACCCCATTTAACACCGCTGATGTAAGAAAAACTATTCATGGTTATTACCCCCCTCAACATCCGCAGTCCTCCCGGATTTCTGTGTGCTTTCTGAAGTTCTCTCTTGGAATTGTGCCTCTGAGCAGCTCACACTGGTGCTGATGGGACCTAAAACACAATCGCAATCACTTCTCTTGGCCTCTATACAGCTCACTTAGGTGCTGCAGAGGCGTTACATACAAACACAAACAAACTTTCTTGTGGAATTTACTGAATCATTTCTCAGTGGAAGCTGGTGGGAAGGATCTTCTTGGTGTCAACTGGTGGATTGTGGAAATGTCTACTGATCTTAAGTGATGCAATTTTACGTGTGAAATGCTGTAACAATTACCTAAATGAATACTAATTAATTGACAAGTGATTAACTGTGACAGTAGCAAATATTTGGGGTGCACTGGCCTTCGTCTGCGAGGTCAATGCAACCAATCCAGCCTTGCAGGATCTTGAGTCATTGAACCACATTGATACAGAATTTGATGGCAACTAGACAATTGGGCTGGCATTGTGCTGGTAGTAGGCATGTGGTATTATCACTCTTCGAGTCTGTCACTTCCCTCCTTACTTAGTTCCACTTGGTTGCAGTGACTTCGGTGGGTGAGGGAAGGGCTCATCTACATTTAATTACATGTACCCAATATTAGAATCTTGTCATGGCTAAAAGTGTCAAGTTTGAGATATTTTAATTTAAAAAGGTTGTACAATTAGCTAATATTGTTAAATATTGCCGGCTTTGATGATGTTGTCTTTGCTTATTGTTTTCTTAATTTGATTTCAGTATTTCACTGGCAAGCAACTATAATGGGACCTGTGAGTACCTTTGATTTTTTTGTTACGATTTCTTGTCTGTATATTTTTCTGTAAGATTTGTATATTTTTCTGTAAGATTTATTCGCTAATGTTTTGTAACAACTGAGTAACCGACTCCTGTTTTGTATTTTCAGCCGGACAGTCCTTATGCTGGTGGTGTATTTTTCTTAACTATTCACTTCCCTACAGATTATCCATTCAAACCTCCTAAGGTGAGTTTACTCAAGCCAACTTGTGGCTAACGATGATGTTTATAAATTGATTATGATTGTCCCAATTGATGTCCTTCTTAATTGTGTCTATCTGTTTGCAGGTGGCCTTCACCACGAGAATCTATCACCCCAATATTAACAGCAATGGTAGCATTTGTCTTGATATCCTTAGAGCACAGTGGTCACCAGCTTTAACTATTTCAAAAGGTAAGAAATCATTATTGAAAGACAGGTGAACGTTTTACTAAATGCCAGTAAGTGGTGTAACTCCCACTATTTCATACTGCATATATAGGGTGCACATTAAATTTCGTTGCTCTATGAATAGTCCTATTGTGAAGAAAATCAATTCACCAGTGTACAGTAACATTAAGGCTTGGTCCGTAGTGGATCAATGAACTTGTTTAAAAAGATTGGAATAGAGAAAATCGAGTGATATTGTTGACCTAGTTGTTGACCTAGTTGTTGACCTAGTTGTTGACCTAGTTGTTGACCTAGTTGACCTTGATATTGACCTTGTTGTTGACCTAATTGTTATCTCTTTTCAGTTCTGTTGTCCATTTGTTCACTGCTAACGGATCCCAATCCCGACGATCCTCTAGTTCCAGAAATTGCTAGGATTTACAAGACAGACCGACAGAAGTACGGTAGCCTAGCCAGTGAATGGACAAAGAAATATGCAATGTGATACTTGATCCAACTACAACTGGACTGTGTGATTGACAGTTAACACCTAGCACAGCTCTTGTGACTCAAAATGTCATCCTGATTACATATATGATTAAAGTAAATGACACTGCACTGCTTAAGAGAAAGGATGATATCCAGTAGAGAATGAATGGGTGATCTATTTCACTAAGGAAACTGTGGGACTGAGGGGATTGTCCAGACACTGGTCGGAATAACTTGCTGGTTGTATGTATGCATGGTATCATCAGATGTTATCATCAGATGTATGGAATTCGCATTGGTATCTCACATTCATGGTAGGCTTGCGTTAACCCAGGTCGTGGATATGCCAGGCCTCATTTGACAAGTGTGCGTTTTCTATTACCCAAGGTGCAAATTTATTATTTTGTTTAATTTATCATGTATTGACAGTTGTTCTGAAAAGTTAATGTCACAAAAAATAACTAGGACTTCATAGTAGCAAACAATTATACGCTCATAAGTATTATTTATAGGTCAAGAGTTAACCATATTTTGGAATATGCAGTAGAGTCAATGTTTTGGCAATGTGTGGAGTATTGTTCTCGATTGTGGCCTCATCGTCAGACCAGCTGAACAAGTGCAGTGTACCTCTCTTTCTTTTTTTTATCCCTAAATGAAATCAGAGGCCAGCATTGACAACAATTCTTGATGCATTCCACACTTTCATCTCGTTTCCCAACTGCTCATCATTGTATGTTGTCAAATCTTTCTTACAATACATAATTTGTTATCATCACCATTTCTTACGACTTCTTTTGTATAATGTCATAAAATGTACTCCTATTGTAATCTCAAAAGTCTGAACAAAAATAATTTTTGGAAGGCTGTGAATTTCATCGAATGGTCTGGTCTGTTGGAGTACTGCTTCTGTCTTTAAACTTGGTGACAGATAGTTGCAATTTCGATACACAGGAGTTCTTCAGATTTGTCTTGATCTTGCAACTCTGAGCTCTATTACTGCGGTTCAGAACTCGTCATCTTTCCAAAAGGTGCCTTTAAATAGCCGACACAGGCTGATAGGGCATGATGCTCTACAGTATGTCGCGTCTATCATTTGGACAAATTTAGCTTTGTACATTCCATAAAAGTCGACACAAAATAATTCCCTGCAGGGTGAAAAATAAAGGAATTTGAAAGTTGGTCTCAAATTTGAGGAAAAACAAATATTTGGTTTTACAAGTGGTAATAAATGAGACAAGCCCTCTTTTTTTTCTTTGGCAAAAAAATTGATTTTGGTTTCCAGTTCAATAGTGACAATCCTGGAAAAGGTCAGGAAAAATGTTGATGGAAGCATGGAATTTGCTTGCCAAATTTCGTTGGGTGGCCTGTTAGCCTGAGTGCTGAAGTACTTCGCGTCATTTCTGATGGTTCAATGTTAAGAGTTCAATGGTTCAATGTTTTCCACTAGAGCCTGAAACCGGCACCTCTGGGCCCTCTGGTGTAGATGAACTAGGAATACTGGAAGGCACACAAAATGTGCAACTGAGTACTTGTCCTGTAATGCGGCTTTAGGAATACTTTCTGAAACTTTCATAAATGCGTTGCGGACCAGACCGGTAAATGCAAAAAAAAAGTTTCTTTTCACACCTCTATCTCCCGACCTCGTATGATTTTGAAGATTGGGTGTAAATCGGAAACCAGTACGCACCGGCAAAACGGTCTGCCTCTCCCCTGGACCGGGCAGTTCTGGACCAGAGGGGGGCGGTCTGGTCCGCAACATTATTAACCCCAGGCTATTAACCTATGTCATTCTAATGTACCTGTTCTATGAATTGCAGTTTCTGTTGAACAATCTTATAACCTAATTGCCACTTAAGAATTCCTTACCTCTGGAAGAAGTTTCTTTGTAGTGTTCATTTTAAGATAAACCTCCCGTTGAGCAAATAGTGAACTTTTTAAGAACAAAAATGCTCCGCCTGTTGGCTTAAGTCCAGCATAATTAATTCCAGTTGGACTGTTCGGTTCACTCAAAATCATTGTGTCATGGCCGTTGCCATGACGCCGCGACAAACCCGCAGCGGAGCTCACTGATTGGCTGGAATGGTTGGTATGATGACGTCATCAACCAAATAACGCAATGATTGTTACACTCCGGAACTATTTGGTGCTTTACTAGACTTTTCACCGAATTTGGCCCATTGTTTCAGTGTCGCATTATCAGTGTTTCCTTCTGCCAATGGAGACCATCTAGGGATGTTAATCACGGCTATGTGAGAATTCTTGTTTTCATCGTTGAAGGTGTTGGTTTTGGTTGCCTAGTCATCAGAAGCGCACTGAATAGATTTTAGGAAGAGTAATAGCTGACTATTTGATATTCAGCTGATATATGGTTCCAGTAGGGCCTAACTGCATTTGGAAAAAATAATATAATTCTCTGAGATTTTTCCTTTGATTCTCCCAGAAATTTAAGTTCAATAGTCTCAGGAAATTTAATAGATAATTGTTTAAAATATGAAGTTTTTCAGATATTTAATTGGTTTGCCTTTCAGGCAGCAATCTGGTCAATAGTTAGTCCCACAGCAAGATGGCACTAATGTTTTCATTCACATGTGTCTGTCTGTCAAGCTGTCTGTTTACAAGATAGGGGAAAACTGCTTCACACTTTCTATGAAGAGCTGATTAGACTTTGGTGAAGACCCATGCAACAAAGATGGAACCACTGCATACATTGTAGCCCAAAAGATACTTTTTCAGGTGGCGGGAGGATGCAGTCTAAAGAGTGCTAAATTCCTTGAGGCAACTTTGATTGGTTCATCTTTCAGTCAGCAATCTGATCAATAGTTGCAAATTAATTTGATTGATTTGTCTCTTAATCATCTATCTGATCAATAGTGGCAAATTTGATTGATTTGTCTTTCAATCAGCAATCTAATCAATAGTTGCAAATTTGATTGATTTGTCTTTCAATCAGCAATCTTGTAGATTTGTGAGACCTCGCATGACTTCACAGAGGTTGACAAGGTGTAGAATAAAAACTACCAGTCATATTAGAATAATTTAAACAGCAACAGAACAAGCAGAAACATACCTTTTTGCAAAATAATTCATGGTAATATCCATTGAAAACCCAGTCCATGGGCCTTGGTCGAATGACGATGTGACGCACCTAATTTCGCCGACAAACTGGCTTGTCAAGAACAGCTTCTCTGCTGAGCCGTTTAGCAAAATAGTTTCCAAACATATTCTTCTGTATTATACATCGTTGGAAAGAGCAGATTCCAAATATTCTGCCAGTATTTGCACTTTTCCGAAATCCAAAAAGTTTTGTTTTTGTAAATCACAACATTTCCCTCCCTGAGAGCGTCACGGGTTGGCACCGAAATACGGATTTTGTATTTTTATCGAAGCGAAACGGCTGTTCCAAAAATTGAAGTGCCAGAATTTTTTTTAAATAAAGCTCACTTTTCTCTTTCATTTTATGTTCTGATCTTGAAGCTATGTTAAATACTTTTTTTCTGGCAAAAGAAATAAAATCCAAAATTCGAGAGTAGTCCGCTTTCGTCACATTTTCAAATGGCTGTCAAATAATAACCAGTGGATGGATTTTGAAACCGTTTCGTCTGCAGATCCGTGCTGGGGTTGCAGCCCAGTTGACCAATTTTCATGGAGGAGACGACGTTGGTGAGTGAAATACTGCGTATTTTCACTATTTTGTTGTTTATTGTCCAAAATTTGTCTGATGACAGTGTCAGAATCGATGTTTATATCTTATTTTATCAACAAGGAACAGTAGTTTAAGTGTTGTATCGATAACTCTGATGTCCACTCGTGTTCAGGTGAAGTTTCAAGAGTGTGGATTGTAATATTGGCTCAATATGACATCAGAATATGTGTTTTCATCAAATTTGCGTAACAGAGACTATCATTTTAGTCTTTCATCAATTGTCCCATGTGTTTTGGACAACAAATTCAGTTCAAATCATGTAGTCTGTTTCATTTATCCATGTAGTCCACACAGTTATCGAGTAGTCCACACAATTGTCCCATGTTGTCCACACAAGTGTCCTATGTTGTCCAAGAGGTACATCTATTTCTATTGCATGTCACATTTTCATGTCATCAAGATTTTTGTCAGATTTTCTGTCTGAAGACAGGCAGAGGCGGCGGAGCTGGGGGGGCACTGGGGGCACGTGCCCCCCCACTTTTGGGCCCAAAAATACATGAAATGCCCCTTTTTGTCCTTGAATTTACCGTAGACAACCTGCCCCGGGGCCCGGTGCCCCCCCACTTTTTCGAAGCGTTCCGCCACCTCTGAAGACAGGAGTCATTTTGTGCTTGTTTTGTCAGATTGTACTCCTGTAAACAACCCCCGGAACTGTGGTCTGTGTTGTTCACACATTTGTCCTGGTTTTGCACTATGTGTAGACTATAGGCTTAAAATTCAGTTAATTTTATTGTTTAGAGGTCTAGATGCACAATCATTTCACCAATTTTTCCGGTGAATCATTTCACAGCTTCAGAAAATCTGAAATAATTGCAGGACCTATTCACTGCCGACAGTTTGTAATATTTACCTTGACCTTGTCGGTGGTTTTCCACACGGTTGTCCTTATTGTCCACATAATTGTCCACAAATTGTAGGCCTAAAGTCTTCTAATTTAATAGCCATGTGTAGCCATGTGTAGGGTTGTAGGATCATCCAGGCCATTTTTTAAGTATAAAAGTGGTGGGGATTTGGCCCACCAGCCCCTGCAAAATCCCCACCACTGAGATTTGCCCCACCAGTAGGTGCCCTTTGATTCTAAATTTCACAATATAATTGAGCCCTTAAATTGCTAAAATATAGCAATCCGCAGTACAACTTGAGATAAATCAATGAAATTTAAACCTATGACTCATTGAATTATTAATTTGTGAGAATAGTACAATTTGAAATTTTGTCACACCCGCATGTCACATTTCTACGACGCAATAGTAAAATGCCCTCTTCGGCCAAATTCCCCGCCGCTGAAATTTGCTTAAAAACTGCCCTGCGATGGATAGTAGACTAATTCACCAATCACCCCCAGTCTCAGGGAGTCATCTCTCCACTGGTCCACTGACCACTGCTGAAATTGTTGCAGCGTCTATTTATGTCATATGTTTTAAAACATCATAAAAAATAGAGACAGAAACCAAGACAGGAGGCTTAATTTTCAGTAAGCCTACATTGACAAAAATTGTTTGTCTCGTTATTTGCCTATGATGTGCTGCATGTGTGCTGATGTTGGGTGTGCTGTGCAGCTGAACTTCAGGCTGTCTGTATATTGTTTAGCAACATTAAATTTTAGCTGGAAAAAAAAAGAAAAAAAAAGTGAATGATAGTGAGTAACCCTTTATGACTCATAAACTGCATGGTGTTAGCCACTTTGACCAAATGAATCAAACAGATATTTGTTTATTTCGTTATATGGCCATCCTCTACAGATTTATTTATTCCTATTGTTCCAGGTGGTGAAGCTTGTTGCAGTTGGTGAACCCTAAGCATGGTGAGATGATGATTCAACAGCAGGAGCCCACAACAGGCTGAGGGAACTCCCAGCTGATGTGTCAGTCCTTATTGAGACGGTCTTCAGTGCTGGCCTTCAAGACATCGCCAACGTCATTGCAGGCCTCCAAACTTCAGAGGCTTTACTGTTTATGATTCCTCATAGGGAAACTCTTTAATGGTAAGTCGACTGTGTAAAATGAGAAGTTATTCCTTTTTTTTAAATTCTGGATCATTTACATTTCGTACATCACCAGTAGCATTTAAAAAAAAACAATATATTGATGTAAAAGTGTCATATTTTAGTGATATACTTTTTGCAGCAAGAATGTGTTAAGAAAGTTGAATAAATCTATTTCTTTTATTTTTGATTTTAGTGTCTGGAGAATTGTTAAAATTTCCCCAAGTCATAATTGATTTCATTACCATCTAATCATGCCTTTTGTTGATACTTTTATGATTTTGATATGAAGTTTAATTAATTGAGATATTTTGTGTATCTTCGTTGCAGAGCATTGACCAAGTATGTGAGTGACTGAGGACCCTTAAGCTTCTGAAGCTGGGACTTTTTATAGAAGATGCAGCCTCGATACACGTTGTTCCTTATCAATTTCAAGCCGTCAAAGCCAACCAGACAAAATTGACATTGAGTAAAGAGACGATGCACAACGCACAAGTGTGTTCATTGCCCGCCGTGCTGTGTAAATCACCCTGTCGGCATTTATAGTTGGATTCACATTAGAAAAAGACATCATTTTGAATGAGCCAATGGTAACATGAATTGGCCATCGGAACTTTGTTGTGCATAGAATTCATGCAGGCGCAGTATAGCAAACATTTCTAGTTTTAAGAAAATTGTGAATTTGATAGAATATACATGTAGATTGCTGTCTCTCCGGGCCTGTGATTGGGAGGGCTTTAGTCTCGCTGAGAACCAGCTCGCAAATGGCATCCATCAGGTGGCAGCACGGTCCAGTCAGAATTAAAAGATTAAAGGTAGATGGAGCTGAAGCATGTAAGAAAGACATGCAGTGCCACCAGCTCTGACAAAAGTAATCTCTTGGAAGAGGGAAGAGAGCAGCAACTTGTAGCTAGTGTAGATTGATAGATAGATAGATTGACAGGCATATTTCTCAAATTAATTTCAAGTTAGTTTTAATAATTTTACAACCAACCAACAAGTCATGTTTCGTCCAAGTAGAGTGGTATAATGGTATTTTCAACTATAACTGTGACTATTGATTCATAAGCCTATCAAAGATAATTACAAGTTTCTTTAGAATTATAAAGTAACAAAAGCTGGCTAAAAAATGATTTTAACTGTAGCAGCTAAATTTTGTGCAAACTAGTTTTATGTTACAACTCAGGTTGCTGACAGGCCTGTTAGAATGGTATGGTACAAACGCCTCGTTAGAGCATCAACAATTTTTTCGCAAGGTCTGTGATAACCTCAGTGGGTTATTGTTTTGACACATATCACATGCCTGCTTGGTATCGGTATCAAGTACCAAAGCCTAATTTTTTAAAAAGTATACCATTTAGTTAGTTTTTTTTGCTTTCAAATTGCACAGTGGTGTTTTATTTTTAAATAATAAAACATTTTGAAGTTTGAATAGGCCTATTGTTTTCATGGTTTCAATTTGTCTTCAGTCAAATTACTAAGATTGTCTCAATGAATGTCACAGTTGTAATTCTCATTTTGATTACAGCAAATTCAACAAGTATGAGTTTCTTCGAAAACACTGCAAAACGTGGTAAATATTGTTCATGTGATTGGTTGAGAACGTTCAACTGAGAGATTTGGAGGACGTTTTATTGCTTGTAGACCAATCAGACAAGTTGAAAATACTACGTGGATACTGAGAAGCTAGCCATAGAAACTCCTACTAAGTGAATCTGCTGTTATGCCCAATGCACATTTGTATAATATCCGCAATGTCATCATACCCCAATTAATAAAAAGTGTGGTATCAACAACTTGTGTCGACCTTTTAGCAACAAGGAGTTGCAACGGGATCGTATGCCCTGCCCCCACATGCACATAACTTTGAAGTTTGATTTATCAAAAGGTTTGTCACCTGTGAATTTCATCAGATCTGAGAATAGATTAATATTTATAATGCATTTGGTATTTCGGCTGGGAGAGTCTTATGGATTCTTTTCCTTCTTTGCCTTGACAATTGTCATTTACTGTTCATGATGGATTGTGTCCGTGTTTGGTTTTTCTGAAAGACATGTACCTTGGGTCCTTTGCTACTATTTTGGTCTTGAAACCTTGTGACCTAGTTCTTTTTGTTGTCGTGGTTTTATATTCTTTAATAAATAGTATGGTTATTGAAATGTTTTCTTTTGTGAAAAGGCAAATTTTCTATTAAATATACGAGTCCACAACAGATCATAATTAGGCCAGTGATTTTTTAGTCAGTCCTTCCATATTTGGTCTGGGAAGCTCTTCCGTTATAGTTTATGGGACTGTTGTTACATTTCATGTTGTCCTTTTAATGACAGTTCTGGATTGATGCCCCACATTTTGCGTCGGCTAAGCCCTTCCTCTTTGTTTGGACTCAACGTCTTTCCTTTCTATAACATGTGGAAAATATGCCTTAAATGCAGGGCATTAACAACTGCACATCTGAATTTGATGTAATGGTCAGTATCTGATTACAGTTATAACATAGGCCAAAGGTTGATGATTAAAGGTGTCCAACTCCTGCAATACCCTGTGTGATACGCAAATTCCAGTAGAATCTATTTTAAGCCTCAGATTTTACCCCCACATGGCCATCTCTGGGATGGCTGGTCCAACCACAGAGGGATATTAAATGACATGTTTATTGTTTAGTTTACAACTGCTTGTCACATCCTTACCCATATGTGATAGAAGCATTTGGCAAAAATTTTCCCTGGATAACAATAATAACAGCAAAGGGATATGTTGTAAACATGGATCTGTAACCACCAAGTATTTACAAGTTACCAGGCCCCTGCCTGTTATATGAGGCAAATCTCCATAAGTGAGGGACTTGGGTTAGCCAGATATAAACAAACTTTAATGACCATTCTAAAAATAAATCCTTCTGGAATCTGCTTCGCTCTGTACCATTGCCAGTTGGACACCTTTAGTCAACCTTTGCAAGGGCCTAGTGCCTATATGCTGAGTTGTAAGCTTAGTTGTCCGCATTGTCCGTTCAGTTGTCCGCATTGTCCGTTCAGTTGTCCGCATTGTCCGCGTTGTCCATTCAACTGTCTGCATTGTCCGTTTAGTTGTCCGCATTGTCCGGACTCCTTCCACAGTCTTCTTCATGTAATGTTTTGCGGACAACTGTGTGGACAACCAAAACTGGTGTGACGCCTCACAAGCTAAAAAATATCTGATTCAGGCTTATTTTTTTTTTAGAAAACTATCTTTTTTGCTGGGGAATTTAATGGTACCTTTGGTTTAGTGATACCATGTGCCCTACTTAAGTTATTGCAGTTTTAATGGTCAAAATAGTCCAAAAAACGCTGTTTTGTTAGACAACATGTAACAAAGATTCTACTGGTGTATTATGGGAAATCCTTGGTTCATTATTTAAAGCAATCATTATTCTATATGCATACTAATTTTCATGTGGCTAAGGGCAACAATTTTTCAGTTATACCAAGAAAAGTGTTAAAAGCGGACAACTCTTTTACACTTTTTTGGAAGTCTAAAAGTTGAAAAAATATATGGAATTTTCATTTATTTTGACTAATTTTATGGCAAATACTAGGCAGAGGCAATATGTATGAACTGGTATTAACATTAAAGTCATCCACGGACAGTGATAATTAGAGTCCTCTTGGAGCACCTTCAGATTCTCACCCATATATAGTCTGAAAGTTGAATGTAGTTATGTGTGACAGAGACAACATATTCTTTTTTTTATTGGCCAATAGACCTATTTCACTGAATGTGCTGAACATTTGCCCCAAATAACTTCTAGGTAATTCCATGATTCTTAATTTGCTTTCCGCACATGGAAGATGTATGCCCATTAAACCTAAAAACACTACTTCCAAAATTTAATCTGAAAGAATTAGGAAGTTATAAAGCCTCAACAATGCTCAAAGTTACATGAAACAATACCCATGGAAAGTGCCCTGCGTTCACGTTTCTTGAGGTTGTATAATACTATGATCTCAGGGAACAACAGGAGAGTTGCAGCAATTATTAAGGTTTTGAGCTCATCCAAAGGCAGCATTAAAGCACGTAATCTGAATTGGCATGGGGACAAACAATGCTATGATTAATTTTGGACTCAGGCTTGGAAGGCTCAGCAACTGCCATAAGGGAACTTTCACTTGCGGTGCAGAGGGTTTCAAAACTGAACAATTGGACCTCACAGGAGATGAAGGACTGCATCCTCTATTTATCCTTAAATGATTAATTTAATTACATTTATTGATTGTATTATTTTCAAAATACATAAAATGGTGTGATAAGCACGAATAAATGGTATATATATAAATATTAAAAGGCATTAAAAATACTCCAGCTTGGAGACACCTTGGGTGGACCAATCATAGGCAAGGGCGGGAAATCTATCAGCCAATGAAATTTTAAGTGTACTGACACCAAGCACCACTTTTCCCCTAGTGTTTACTGAGAGAACCGTCCCTGAAATGAGTCTATTAGTTCAGGTACTTCCAACAGCCAATAGGAACAGATTGAGTTTCAACCAATATGAGAGGATCATCTTTAAATATTAATATTCAGACTAAAAGTCTAAAAGAACTGTCACACCTTGCAGCAAATATACTTTGATCAAGAAATGAAAGGGCAGTTATTCAAAAGACAAGATTTCAAGATTCAAGATTTTATTGGCTCACCCTGAGCACATATAAATACAGTTACATTGGGTAAAATAGCTCAGGCCACTCGCTAGGAGTTATGAGAGAAGTTATTTTAAAATATTACAATTAAGCACCGAGACATAAAAACCACCTTCATCAAATAAATTAAAATCAGTATAAAAACATTTTTTATCACAAAAACAGCTTTAAAATTAGTACATAAAATCATTTCTGGTTTTCAGGATCAATTGGCAAGCTTTGGCAGTTTCATAAATCATTGACTCCTCACTCATTAAGAATATAAATTTCCTATCATCATCTAACTGGCTAAACTCCAGACAGTTCCTACTAGCAGCATCAATTAAAGGCTTCCTAACATTCTCATACATGGCACACCTGATCACACAATGTTCTTCGTTCTCTACTTCACCACTATTACAAATTTGACAGATTCTTTCATCAACCCTTTCACCATTAAATCGTCCAGTTTCAATTCTGATGGGCGCTACCCCACATCGAAACTTAGCTAACGCTTGTCTATGTTTCCTATTTACAATTTTTACATATGCCTCTGTTTTAAACTCAGTTTTAAATTTTCTATATGTACGTAATTTGTTACCACCGTTGCCGTGAGTAGCAGTCTCTCGGTTAAGTTTGCCTTCCCATATATTTTCATAATAAGCCAATAGCCTTAACTTTAGTGTGGATTTAACTTCATGAAAGCTTATTTGACTGTTGCTATCACATATATCGTACAAATTCATTTTCCTAAGGAAATTTACAACCTCTTGGTATCTGGTTTTTTTTATTTCTAGCGACTTCTAACGCCCATACAAACACTTTTTTGTTAAATCTAGAGTTATCCATACACAAGAGTCTGCACCATTGTCTAACTATACATAGCCACTGTCTGACTTCATTTGGGTACCAACCCATATCACCTTGTAGGGCAGCAATCGGGGTTCTTCGACCCACACCAAGAAAGAACCTCATAGCTCTATTTTGTACAGATGAAATGCACGAGTATGTTCTAGATCCCCAAATACAAGCACCATAGTCAATAATTGGCTGAACTAGTGAGTCATACAATTTACAGAACACATCATATGGTAGGCCTCCGAGGGCTTTACCCTTCGCAATAACAATTCCAAGTGCCCTATGGGCTGACTGTGACACAATTTTTGATGTTACAGAGTAATCAAGAAATTCATTTAGTACTAGTCCCAAATATCTATACTGTGATACAATCTCCAATTCTGACTGTCTATATTTATATGGCCCTTTACAGCGTTCTACACTTGGTCCTTTCCTGAAATGTACAATTTTCGACTTATCTGAATTTACCTCCATACTCATCTTCGTACACCATTGTGACAAAATGTCAATTCCTATTTGGAGCTTTTCTCTGGACTCGGATACCAAAACTATGTCATCTGCATAGAGTAACATAGATAGCTTTTCATCACCTATATTAACACCAATATCAGCATTCTCAATTTCACCCACTAATGAGTTTACATAAATATTGAACAGTAACGGCGACATAGTACAGCCTTGTTTCAATCCGATTGTCACATCAAACCAATCACTCAATATACCATTGACGCGTACACTGCATTTTACATCGTCATACATAGATCTAACAGCTTTAACAAACTTAAACGGTACTCCCACCGATACCAGATGGTTCCACAGTTTATTTCTATCTATTCTGTCATACGCTTTACTGAAGTCTATAAAAGCAGTGAATGTATCTTTACCACACTTCTTCCTGGCTTCGATAACTGAAGTCAGTGTTTGTAATTGATCTTGACAACTCCTATTTTTTCTAAAACCATTTTGTAGATCACTTATTTTATCATTAGACTCACACCATACAGTCAATCTATGATTCAATACAGATGCGTACAATTTACTTACTGCCGAAGCTATACATATCCCTCTATTATTGAGGGGGACTCTGCTATCTTTACCTTCTTTTGGTATTGGGTTTATAATGCCACAATTCCATAGATCAGGGGTTATCCCATATTCAAAACATTTCCTAAACAGTTGAAGAAGGAAATTAAAAGCTGTTCTATTTCTAATAACTTCTACTGGGATGCCATCAAAACCATAGGCTTTCCCATTTTTTGCTTTACAAAGAGCATACCTCACTTCCTCTCCACTGATTTGTGATACGAGATTATTATCCTCAGCTTCACTTATACAATTCATATTATCATCTTGACTATCTACACTGGCTTGGTCCTCACTAATACCATTTAACAATTGATCAAAATCATTTTTCCACTTGTCCAAAGCTTTCTTTGGGTCTTTTATGCTTACACCATTATTATCTAGTGTTTCCCATTTACAATTCTTATTTCTATCATTACTTATACCAGTCTTTCCTATCATTTTCCAAAAGTCTCTCTTGTTGTGTGTGTGGAGTTCGAGGATCTCGTCCTGTATTTTCTTCCAGTGGCGACGTTTAGCTTGCTGGATCTTGCGGTCCAGATGCTTCCGCGTTTCCGTTCTGTCCTGTTTCAATTTCCGTTTGTTTGTACCACTCGCTCTTGACCACTCTACGTCCACTCTTCTATATTCTTTATACAATTTGTTTAACTCATCATTCCAATAGTCTTTTCTTATATGTCTCTTTTTCTTTTCTCTAGTTCTACCAACCGTAACTGTTCTATGTTTTAAGGTTTGTATCATTTCCTTTTCCAACACATCACAAAACTCCTTATAGATTGAGCTGACCTGGTCTTTTGAAACATTTTCTCTCTCTAACATTTCAATCTTAGCCTGAATCTCACTCTTACAGTTTACATCACTCAGGAAACCCTCAGGTATATTTGACAATTCAAATTTCTTAACCTTCTTCGTCATATATTTATCCGAGGTTGGAACATTTTCCTGTATCATATTAAAATCCACAGAGATACACCATTGTAGCATATTATGATCAGGTACGTGGCGCAACGGATTAAACATTCCTACACATCCTGCATTATCAAACAGACTTTGAGTATTTACAATCCGAAAATTTTTATAACATTGCAACTGTTCGTGCAGTACCAGTACATAATCAACAACTGAAGCACCTTTACAGGTATAGTCATTTTGCTCTCCACGGCCATTCAACATACACATGTTTGCACTTATTAACATATCACACAATAGTTCTCCATATTCATTAGATGCATGGTCTATAACGTGTCTAGTCGGGACATCATCTACTCCCTCAATTGAATCTTCCATATCACCACACCTGCTATTCAGGTCACCCATTACACATATTACACCTTCCTCTTGATATTTGTAAATCTGTCCTAACAATGTGTTATAAAAATCTGAGGCATTCACATATCTACAGCTTCTTGCTGGTGGTAGGTAACATATACATAACATCAGAACATAACGGTGAGCTTTCGCAGAGAGCTTTAACCACATAATGTCTTCATAGCTATCATCAACAACATTTACGTAAAAATTTTCTAGAACTGACTTCTTAACAAACAGACCAACTCCGACATGACTTAAAGTGCAATTATATTCAAATCTGGCAATCAGAAGTGGGTCTTGCAATCAATTGGATTACAGAGAGTGCCATTCTTTGGCTTGGATCAAATGCAATTGAAAATACACATTCAATTGGATGGCACCTCCAGATTACAGCCTACACTTCCAATTCATGGCTTTTGAAGAGATCAATTGTCTTGACAATAAAAAAATATTTATTTTATCACAAAGGTAGAATGAAACTGAATTGGTGTGATTGTACTTAATAAAGAAGAATAACAAATCATCTTATTGTAAAAATGTGCTATTTAACATCATTTAGCATCAACAATGCACAAAAAAGTATAGGCCTATGCATTTTCAACGAATTCTCAGCAATGAATAAATATATTTCCGTGAAAAAACAAAATAATACAGTCTAAGATATGGGAATTCTAAAGAGCCTAAAATTTTAATTTTAGCCCTAACAGAAGTGTCCGAAAAACTATTGGAAAGACATGAGCCAATCATGGACCTGGTAGCATGAACCTAGGATCTTGACCAATCAGAATCCCTTTTACATTTACACCATGGCTGATATATGCATTTTCAACGAATTCTCAGCAATGAATAAATATATCTCCATGAAAAAACGAAATAATATAGTCTATGAATTGAGGATTCTAAAGAGCCTAAAATTTTAATTTTAGCCCTAACAGAAGTGTCCAAAAAGCTATCAGAAAGACATGAGCCAATCATGAACCAGGTAGCATGAACCTAGGATCTTGACCAATCAGAATCCCTTTTACATTTACACCATGGCTGAGTCTGTGTGTAACACTGAGGGAGCAGTCAGTGAATGTAACTGAATTTATGAATGTTGATAAAACACTGGAATTTGTCCTTTTCCTCGAAATATTTACCAAATTACCACTTAACTTTGTCAGGTACAACCTTAAAGACATAACAAAATAAATTTAACATCTAAGAAACAAATTTCAAAACTTTAATTTTCCATGTCAATATGAATTACTGGCTGCTCCCGCGTGAATAAACACCCATTTGGTTGAAAACTAAAACCTTAATATCAAATAAACCAGAATCACAAGAAGCAAAAGTCATTACCACGCCTCTTTTATGCATCATATTAGTCCCTTGAATCAAAAAAACACTTTGGAAAGTGTTCCCTTGTCTCTGACAAGCGATCCAAAAATTTCTGACAATCATACCGATCCCAGAGGGAGAGAGCTGGCTCTCTCCCAATAAGCAACTGTTGACCAGATTTTTGATTGAATGACAGATCAATCAAATGTGCAACTATTAACAAAATTGCCTTGTGAAAGACAGATCAATCAAATGTGCAACTATTGACCAGATTGCTTAGTGAAAGACGGATCAATTAAATGTGCAAATATTGACCAGATTGCTGACTAAAAGACAAATTAATCAAATAAGCCACTATCTTGATTGATTGATTGATTTATTTGAAGTCACACACAGTCGTACAATATTGATCAGATTACAGATTGAAAGACAAATCAATAAAATTTGCCACTTTTGACCAGATTGTTGATTGAAAGACAAATCAATCAAATTTACCTCTATTGACCAGACCAGATTGCTGATTAAGAGACAAATCAATAAAATTTGCAACTATTGATCGGATTGCTAATTGAAAGACAAATCAATCAAATTTGCAACTATTAACTAGATTGCTAATTGAAAGACAAATCAATCAAATTTTCAACTATTGACCAGATTTTTTTTTGTGTTTTTGAAAGACATATCAGTCAAATTTGCAACTATTGACCAGATTGCTTAATGAATGACAGATCAATCAAATGTGCAAGCTATTGACCCGATTGCTTAGTGAATGACAGATCAATCAAATGTGCAACTATTGACCAGATTGTTGATTGAAAGACATATCAATCAAATATGCAACTGTTGACCAGATTAATGAGTGAAAAACAACTATTGACTGTTTGCTCACGGAAAGACAGATCATTCATATGTGCAACTGTTGACCAGATTGCTGAGTGAAAGACAGATTAATCAACTGTGCAACTGTTGAAAACAGATCAATCAAATATACAACTGTTGACCGGATTGCTCACGGAAAGACATCAATCATATGTGCAACTGTTGACCAGATTGCTGATTAAGAGACAAATCAATCAAATTTGCAACTATTGACCAAATTGCTGATTGAAAGACAAATCAATCAAATTTGCAACCATTGATCAGATTGCTGATTGAAAGACAAATCAATCAAATTTGCCACTATTGACCAGATTGCTGATTATTATATAAAGAGACAAACCAATCAAATTTGCAACTATTGGTCAGATTGCTGATTGAAAGACAAATCAATCAAATTAGCCACTATTGATCAGATTGCTGATTGAAGGACAAATCAATCAAATTTGCAACTATTGATCAGATTGCTGATTGAAAGACAGATCAATCAAATGTGCAACTATTGACCAGATTGCTGATTGAAAGACAGATCAATCAACTGTGCAACTGTTGACCAGATTGCTGAGTGAAAAAGAGATCAATAAACTTTGCAACTGTTGACAAGTTTGCTGATTAAAAGACAAATCAATCAAATTGGCAACTATTGATTAGATTGCAGAGTGAAAAACAGATCGATCGTATGTCAAACTTTTAACCAGATTGCTTATTGAAAGACAAATCAATCAAATATGCAACTGTTGACCAGATTGCTGATTGAAAAACTGATCAATCAAATATGAAGCTATTGACCAGATTGCTGAGTGAAAGACAGATCAATCAAATTTGCAACTATTTACCAGATTGCTTAGTGAAAGACAGATCAATCAAATGTGCAACTATTGTCCCTATTGCTTAATGAAAGACAGATCAATCAAATGTTCAACTATTAACCAGACTGCTTAGTGAAACACAGGTCAATCAAATGTGCTACTATTGTCCCGATTGCTTAATGAAAGACAGATCAATCAAATGTGCAACTATAGACCAGACTGCTTAGTGAAACACAGGTCAATCAAATGTGCAACTATTGCCCTAATTGCTTAGTGAAAGACAGGTCAATCAAATGTGCAACTATTAACCAGATTGCTTAGTGAAAGAAAGAACAATCATATTTGCAACTAGTGACCAGATTGCTTAGTGAAAGACAGATCAATCAAATGTACAACTATTGACCAGATTGCTTAGTGAAAGACAGATCAATCAAATGTGCAACTATTAACCAGATTGCTTAGTGAAAGACAGAACAATCATATTTGAAACTAGTGACCAGATTGCTTAGTGAAAGACAGATCAATCAAATGTACAACTATTGACCAGATTGCTTAGTGAAAGACAGATCAATCAAATGTGCAACTATTAACCAGATTGCTTAGTGAAAGACAGAACAATCATATTTGCAACTAGTGACCAGATTGCTTAGTGAAAGACAGATCAATCAAATGTACAACTATTGACCAGATTCTGATTGAAAGACAGATCAATCAAATCTGCAACTATTGACCATATTGCAGGGTGAAAAACAGATCAATCAAGTTTGCAACTGTTCACCAGATTTTTGATTGAAAGACATATCAATCAAATATACAACTTTTGACCAGATTGCTCACGGAAAGACAGGTCAATCAAATGTGCAACTATTGACCAGATTGCTGATTGAAAGACAAATCAATCAAATGTGCAACTGTTGACCAGATAACTGTCCATAATCCTTCAAATGTTCAGACTCTTACTCTAAGTTGAAAATACGTCACTGTTGGAGGTTTTTTTTTGTGAGGGATGATCAATTATATATTCTGGTTGAATTGAAAATGGATTGAATTAAAACCTTAATTCAAAGCCTATCTCAATTCAATTCAATTCATTGCATTATCGCAACAGGGCCAATTAAATTCAATTCATCAGCTTTTGAAATTTTGAATTAATTCGAATTAATTCATTTCGTGAATTGAATTGTGCCCATCACTGACCAGATTGCTGAGTGAAAGACAGATAAAAAGGTAAAGGTTAAGGTACTTTTATTTAACGTGGGTAGCCAAGCTAAGTCAGTGACATGTTTCCAGTTGAGCCCACAGCTCCTCAAATTTACGTCTGATGCGCATGATGACGTCGTGGAATGACATGATGGCTTGCCTGGGGATTGAACCCGGGTCCCTCGCTTGAGAGGCAAGCACTCTACTGACTGAGTTATTGGGGCTGATATCACTCAAATGTTCCACTATTGGCCAGATTGCTGGTGAAAGACGAATCAATCAGATGTGCGACTATTGACCAGATTTGTGACTGAAAGACGAATCAATCAAATTTGTAACTATAGACCTGACTGCTGGTTGAAATAAAAGACAAATCAATCAAATATGCATCTGGTGACCAGATTGCGAGAGAAAGACAATCAAATTTGCCACTATTGACCAGATTGCTGATTGAAATCAAATTTGCAACTATTAACCGGACTGCAGAGTGAAAGACAGATCAATCAAATGTGCAACTATTGACTAGATTGCGGGAGTAGATTGCGGGAGAAAGACAGATCGATAAAATTTGCAACTATTGATCCGACATGGGCCACAACCCACGGCCAACAGGTTGCCTCTTTAAACATCAGGGAGATGTGTGCACTCTCACTGTCCCGTGTCGGATACTTTTGCAGTGATGCTATTGGTGATAGCATTATAAATCGGAGAAACAAACTGTTGAAACAGGGCGAGGCTGACGGACACCTTAGCTTGCTGTCAGACTGCATCAAGCAAGCTCCAAAAAGGCTTCAAGTGTGGATTTGTGGTTTAATTAACTCTATGCTGGTACTTGGCTTTTTCCCAAAAGAGCTGCTGGTTGGGTCTCTGGTTGGGACCATGACGCCCATCCCCAAGTCCAAGAACTGTACTTTCTCCTCGCATGAATATCGAGCCATTACATTTGTTAGTTGTCTGATTAAGTTATTTGATTATGTTGTATTTGGCAGACATTCCAGTATAATTAGAACTAATTCCTTGCAATTTGGTTTCACCGGAAAATGTTCCACGACTGCCTGTTCGGTAATGATGACTGAAATGTGCCGGATTTTAAATTCTCATGGAAGTAAAGTTAATGCGGTCTTACTTGCATGATGCAACAAAGGCTTTTTACAGGCCAGAATTTTCAGCTTTATTTAATATTCTCATGGACAAAGTAATGAATCCTTTTGATATCTGATGTCTTTGGTACATGTACTTAAATCAAGAGCTCTGCATACGATGGAATGGTGTTATGTCTGAACATTTCCCTGTGCTTAATGGAGTGAAACAGGTTGGTGTTTTGTCACCACTGTTGGTCGGGATTTATTTAGACTGTCTCATCATGAACCTTATAAAGTGGCAATGGATGTTATGTAGAGCCACACTTTGCCGGCTGCTTTGCGTATGCTGATGACCTTGTGATATTTTCCCACTCTAGATATGGTCTGAAGTGCATGCATACTGGACATTTGCTATAACTTCTCACAGGAATGCAAAGTCAACTTTAATAGAAACAAGAGCCAGTTCATTATCTTTGATTCAAATTGGAAGTTTCATAAACTTCAAATATCAAGATGTTTGATGTTCAGTTACAGAACTCAAGCCAAGTAGATCATCTCGGCATCAAGATCTTTGCTGATTCAAGAAAAGATGACCTTCACAGTGTTATTTCATCTTGTTATGAACAATTTCACTTCAGTAGCAAATTTTGCCTCATGGCATTGGTGGTTCAAGCTGAACTATTCCAAAGTTACTGCTCTTCTTTTTACGGTTTCATTTTGCTGCCATTCAAAAGAACAGACAAACTATGCACTACTTGATGGAAAGATGTTCCCGTAGTCTATAGAGACTTTCAGTCAGCAATCTTGTCAATAGCTGCAAGTTTGATTGGTTCATCTTTAGGTAAGCAATCTTGTCAAAAGTCGGGCATTTGATTGATTCATCTTTCAGTCAACGATCTGGTGAATAGTGGCACATTTAAATGATCTGTCGTTCAGTCAACAATCTGGCCGTAGTTGCAAATTTGATTGATTAATCCTTCACTAAGCAATCTGGTCGATAGTTGCACATTTGATTGATTCATCTTTCAGTCAACAATCTGGTCAATCGCTGCACATTAAGATGATTTGTCTTACAGTCAGCGATCTAGCCGTAGTTGCAAATTTGATTGATTAATCCTTCACTGAGCAATCTGGTTGATAGTTGCACATTTGATTGATTCATCTGTCAGTCAACAATCTGGTCAATCACAGCACATTTGAATGATTTGTCGTTCAGTCAACAATCTGGTCAATAGCTGCACATTTGAATGATTTGTCTTGCAGTCAGCAATCTGGCTGTAGTTGCAAATTTGATTGATTAATCCTTCACTAAGCAGTCTGGTCGATAGTTGCACATTTGATTGATTCATCTTTCAGTCAACAATCTGGTCAAATCGCTGCACATTTGATTGATTTGTCTTTCAGTCACCAATCTGGTCAATAGCTGCAAATTTGAATGATTTGTCTTACAGTCAGCAATCTGGCCGTAGTTGCAAATTTGATTGATTAATCCTTCACTAAGCAATCTGGTCGATAGTTGCACATTTGATTGATTCATCTTTCAGTCAACAATCTGGTCAATCGCTGCACATTTGAATGATTTGTCTTACAGTCAGCAATCTGGCCGTAGTTGCAAATTTGATTCCAGATCCTTCACTGAGCAATCTGGTCGATAGTTGCACATTTGATTGATTCATCTTTCAGTCACCAATCTGGTCAATCGCTGCACATTTGATTGATTCATCTTTCAGTCAACAATCTGGTCAATCGCTGCACATTTGAATGATTTGTCTTTCAGTCACCAATCTGGTCAATAGCTGCACATTTGATTGATTCATCTTTCAGTCAACAATCTGGTCAATCGCTGCACATTTGAATGATTTGTCTTTCAGTCACCAATCTGGTCAATAGCTGCACATTTGATTGATTCATCTTTCAGTCAACAATCTGGTCAATAGCTGCACATTCGAATGATTTGTCTTACAGTCAACAATCTGGTCAATCGCTGCACATTTGATTGATTGATCTTTCAGTCAACAATCTGGTCAATAGCTGCACATTTGAATGATTTGTCTTACAGTCAGCAATCTGGTCGATAGTTACACATTTGATTGATTGATCTTTCAGTCAACAATCTGGTCAATCGCTGCACATTTGATTGATTGATCTTTCAGTCAACAATCTGGCCAATAGCTGCACATTTGAATGATTTGTCTTTCAGTCAACAATTTGGTCAATATATATATCTGCATATTTGAATGATTTGTCTTACTGTCAGCAATATGGCCGTAGTTGCAAATTTGATCGGTTGCATTCTGTTTAAATTATGAGATATTGTCTCTGTAGGGGTTGTTTCATACACTTGATTAACGTCTTCTTTATTTGCCAATTTTTCTGAAATCTCCTAGTTGGTTTTTCTTTCAGTCAGCAGTCTGGTCAGTTGTCTGTCTTGATTTACTGCTGATCTCATGGAGGCCTCACGACTTCGCTTTTTATTTTGGATGTTTTTTCTAATATACATGTATGTTCACTGGGTCAAAGAAATGCCATTTTGTTATTATGGGAACAATTGTTGACTTAATTCTAGTGTTTCTCAAGATTATTTTTAATGGGATAAAAAAAACTCTAGAGCCTATCCATGAAACTTGGTGCAGCTTCTGGAAGGAAGCCCTGGTGGTTGGTATCCACTCCCTCCACCAGAGTATCAATGACTGGCTCCTGAAGGGCATCTGGTGTTTGCATGGGCAAACGATGCTACTTGTTGGTGAAACACTTCTATTGAAGATTTGTAAAAAAAATAATATTTCACTTTTGCTCTGTTTCCTTAAATTCTGCGATTGTCCCAGACCTTGAAATCATTGTCAAAAGCGAAAAGCAGACCAACTCTGACAACCTACATGGCCTATTATGTGTGAAGTTTGACATTTCTTGTTTGACAAAGACAAGAAAGTTTTTTAAAAGCAAGTTTTAAGCCAATATCTATCTGGTGTTGTGCTTGAAAACATCAGACTGAAAAGAAAATGACAGATTGATGCCAATAGCCGACATCACAAAAATGAAGTGGTGACTGGCAGCCTGGAGACTGCCGCATGCTCTGTATCCCGGTGATGCATTTGCCGCCATTGGGCCGAACCATTATCGAGGAGGGGGTGCTGTAGGTGCTGGGAGAAGATTATAATTATTCTATATGAATAAATATGGTACTTATTGACGTTGTTTATGACCAAATGTATTCCATGTGGTAAAAATTTAAATAAATTTGTATCCAGTTGATCTTAGATTTAATACAATGAAGTGGGCAAATGCTTCCCCCCCTGGAGACACAATGGGCCCTTCCATTTCAGTAGCCATCTTGCTGTAACGATTGGCGCCCAGAGAAGGAAGGGAATTCGGCTGCTGTGCTTCTCATCTATGGTATTTAATCAGTGATTGGGTGAGGATCTTTTATGTCTTGTTCAATTTTCATTTAATTTCAAGAAAGGTTCTTGTGGTTGTTGGTGGGCTCCCTTTGCCACCCAGTGTAGCATTGGAGAGACAGAGCGCTGTACTTGAGCTGCTCTGGGAGTCGACTGCAGTGTCTGGGACTGGGCTGTGTGGCATTGCTGAATGAGTCTTGTGCTTCCATTGCAGATCTATCGTTGACCATGGGGAGGACTCTGCAAGGCTTCCTGCTCTTGGCTGCTGCCTCCGCCCTGCTCGTGCAATCCAAACCTTACGACTTCAACGACAATGTAAGTCATTTGTCTTTTCCCTTTTAGCTTTCCTTTAATCTCTATCATCTTGGAGTTCCATTGGATACAGGAGCACCATGAACACTCAGCATTCGGATTATTGATTGGTTGGCATCTGGTGACTATTCTTGTATATTGCCCCAGCAACAGGCCTATTGCCTTCTTGTGTCACAGACATGGTCTATGTTTATTTTCGTTTTTCAAAGCAAACTATGTTGGACGTGCCATACTGCCAAATTATATGGAGCTCAGTTCAATGTCCTATCCTGGATCCTTGGCACATAATAATGCAAATAGACTGTCTTTGACATTCTGTGACATTTCGGATATTTTCTGAATGCAACTGAATGTATTTTTGATATCCCACAAACAGCAGTTTAGATCCTGTCTGATATTTGTAGCATATAAAAGAGAGTAGGTCGAGGAAGTGTGTTCTTTGAGATCTATTTAAACAGAGCGAGACAAGAGCAAACAGAGCAACTGGGTCGTGCGCCTTATCTTTGACTTTGTGCTTTTCTTGTCCTTTTGCTCAACTGGCTGCTAAAGAAATGTTTTTAATGGCCCACAAAGAATGATACTCACCTCACCTGTTTTGATTTGTTTATTATCATCAAAGTACGGCATTGTGATAAATATTGTGATACGTTCTACATGAGACAGCTTTGCTGTGCTCTTTTCATTTGGAAAAAAAAACAAACATTGCTAAATAAAATGTAGCAAAAGAAACTTTCAAAATACTAAAAAATCCTTTCAGTTTGTTCTAATTGTGCCCACCAGTAGGCCCATGAATTGCCTTTGATGACAATGTGACATGGATGCTGATATTTAATGATCTTTCCCCATTTGACCCGGTGCCATGGGCTGGTCCAGTTCAATGAGGCATTCTCACTACAACCCTAAGTGGAATTCGAGAGAGACGGGGGCAGCAGGGGCGTATCATTTGAGGCAGCTGATTGGCGTATCATTGTGGGCCTGGGGCGTATCATTTGCGGAGCAGGGGGGGGGGTCATGGTTGCTATTGATTGGCACCTCGTGCTGCGGAGGAGGACTGAGTCATCTTCTTGCTGGCAACTGATGCGCCCTTCTAGCTGCTCTAGGTGCTAGCTACTTGATCTGCACACTCAGCCATTGGGCTACATCGTATAATAATGAGCTCACATTTCAATTAAATATGTCACATGATTAGCCATTCTATTTTGTCTCCTAATTATATTAGGTCTACTTATTACACAGGTAGTAATAGGGTTGGATTAGGCACACTCGTTATATACATTGTAACATCGATTGCCTGTGGTTGGTACTGTAAATCTGATTAGGCATTAGTATAATAGACAGCACAGACAACAACAAAAGGTAGAACTAATGAACTGCACCTAGGACAGGAGCCCCACGCAGGTATGCCATTATCTGTGATTTCAGCAATCGCGTGATGCCACCCTAGGACCACAGATTGCATTACTCCTTTTATTTGTGGCTTTTCTGTGCACTTAGGATTCTCATGACCCATGAAACCTTCAAAGGCTGTCCTGGCGTTTTGTCTTTGAGGTGCACCAGTTTTGCTTTCATTTTCCAGTATTCCAACCGTTTATTGAATTTGATTATATTGAAGTTTCAAAAGGTCGCTTTTTCCTAACAGCCAAGGGCACTTGTGAACTCTTGTGTTATTCTGACATTCCTGGTCCCATATCATTGGAGGTCCATTGCAATTGCTTCCTTGCAGTCTGCCATTGCTACCCATCAGCCAGCTCTGGGTAATAGATCTTGCACCAGCTATTTGGGCTGAGTCCCCTGGGATGAACTGGAGGACTGGAGGGCCTCCTGCTTGCAAGTCTTGCCAGTCCAGACATTTGGGTTCAGCAAACTATTCCTGGCCCTGGCTCCTTGTATGCATGCAGGGGCGTATCTAGAAATGGCCTGAGGGGGGGCCATTATATGGGGTGAATACGGGGCGCTCCGCGGCTTTTCCTATCTTTCCCATGTTAATTTTTGGCCTGAGGGGGGGGGGGCCATGGCCCAATGGCCCCCCCCTAAATACGCCACTGTATGCATGCCTTTTGTTAGCTTTTTATGGACATCTACATTATGTAGAATAAAGCTTCTCAATGTGATATGTAGCTGGTTTTCAGGCACCGTAAACATTCTTTGCGAATGATCTGTGCTCGTTGTACTGTTCTGGTGCAATTTGGTATGTTTTGGCGGATAGTTTGACTCGAGTCACGACAATCTTATGTAACTTTTCATGAAATGACTCTTGATAGGCCTGCGCATGACACTATAACATTTGTGCAGAATAACCTTGGACACAAGGGTGCTCCCCGAGGTCCTCCTGGCCTCCATACAAACTTTCCTACCATCCTCCATACCATCCTCCAATCCCAGTTGTTCTTTTCTCTCCGGATGTTTGTGTAAGCCATACAGGTGAGACAGTCGCCATGGCAACCCGCAGGAGGCAGCTCCATCTCTGTCTGATGCGGCTGCTCCATGGTGAGGCTGCTGGGCTTTAATGCTGCTCTATCATTTTGTTGTTATGGTTACAGAGGTGTTACACTCTACTTAGAGCCATATATATATTCTATATTTTTCCTTCCACTTGACTCTCACTCACCCAGGCTGCATGAAGTGTTGATGACGTCACAACATGGCTGCCCTTCTAGTCTCTGACCATTCCAAAGTGAATCATGCCTTGACCAATCAATGAACTGACAACATCCCCTGCTATTTTTAGTCTGCCTTTATTAACGATTGTTGCACAGAACTGCTGATGTGGTCTTTAGTTTATGACATCGTTGTTGGCATTCACAGCAATAGGTCAGGTCCGAAGGTTCTCCTTATCAGCCTTCGTTCCCTCTTAGAGCCTAAAAGTTATGATATCAGTCATTGCCATCTCGTAATCTGTTTTCTTGCTTTAGTGATTCTTGTGGTCATTTAGATCGGTTTTCCATGGTTGTTTGGGGTCTTATACTATTCGTCTCGTGTGAATACAGACCTTTAGTGAAACAAATATTTTATAATATCTGGGGCCTGGTTTTGTAGTCCAACAGGGTTAGGAGAATACACTCTGATAGTTCAAACATCAATAACATAGCTCTGCGTGAAAGTAAATGAACATGTGATTCCATTGGGTCAATGCTAAACGTCTTCAACCAAACTATACTAGTGGGAGCACTGATTCCCATTCAATAAAATGGAAACATATTGCATCTCAAAGTAGTCTCTTTGAAGGATGTGGGTAAAGGGCTTTCAATTTTCTTTGCTCTTCAGTTATACACATCATTGCGCTCAATGGGTCCAAATCTTTGATAAGTAAATGACCTTCCCCCCATTGATATTACATTGGCCATGGGTTTCACTTATCAAATTCTTTGACCCATAAGTAACTCTGAGAACAGCAAAGCAAAGCAACTGCCATTTGTCTCAGATATATCCATGCTTCCTCAAGCAGTTTCGTTAGGGATGTCTAACATTGACCCAATGGCAAAACGTCACCTGTTTCGCTTACTTCAAGCTACACTATACCATAGGGATTTCTAAGCTTATAGATACTTATATTACTCATATAATATAGTTATATATACTTATATGTTTATTGACCATGCCTTAGAAGCCCCTATGCACTATACATGCCTCTATAAGGACAGGAAGCAGGCTTTTTGCACACCTTTGTCAGGATGAAAATTTATTTTGATGACAGCTCCTCTATTGTTGTTTTAATGGATGATGTACATCATACTCTACCATAGTGCAGATGTATGGTATTATAAGTTGTCTTTTTTTTTTGATGGTGCCAATTCATGTTTATGTTGGGACATTGTTAGTGTGCGGATGCATGGATTTTTGATATCCGGCAACCTCAACAGATCTTGATGGATGAAATAATTGAAAATGAGTAGTTCGCTGTATTTGAAAGCAAGAATGTATTTGAAAGCAACAATTTCAATCTGAATCCTAAGTTGATGTCGAATATTTGTTTTTTTCATTTTTACGACCCATTTATTTCACATGCTGTACATGTATAAAGCATATCGCTGACATTGTCTTGAACAATGCTGTATATAGCTGACTAGCTGTCGTATTTTTGGTTATAGTAATTTCTTTTATATAATATTATCTGTCTGCTCAGTTACTGCTCAAACTGCTGAAATTGTTGTATTGAAACTGACACTGGCCGTGATACTGTGACACTCCCCTCTGGGTGCTTCGGATTCTCTTGAACTATCATCCTGGGGCGATGTTAAGATCTCATTCTGCATTGCAATGACTTGACACAGTCAGATATTCCTGACCTTCGTGTTATATGAGGTATGCACTGTGCAGAGTAAAAAGAAAGAATACTTACTACATGAATGAGGACTCAGTATATAGGCTGATGCCCGCATGTTGTGATACTTTGATATTGTTGCAATATTGTCACTGAACTTAGTCATGACTGGATGTACATACATGTACTCATCGAAAAAGCAATGAAGAAAAATAAAACTACAAATGCAATTGACTCAATATTTGGTCAACAAAGTGCCTCACTATAGCTGTCATTCTAGTTAGTGGTGACTATATTTTTTTAACTAGTTAACTTGGAAACTTTCAGCACTTATATATTGTTTCACCCAGAGAAGTGATATATTTAGGCGACAAGCATTTTGCATGAAATGTATGTGAAATTGACCCCTCGTCTCCTATCAGTCTAGAGCTCATGTCCTCGGTTGCATTGAATTTTGGTGTATTGTGCATGATTGGTCATACAGTCTTATGAAATTATTGCCAAAAAAGTGGACATGGCTTCCCTGTTGAAGCTATCTCATTTTCTCTGTTGATAAGCTGATTTTTCTCCTGATATTCCCTTGAGCCTTCCTAGCTTTAGGCTCTACCTAATCGAATTATTTCACCAAATTCAATCTTTTCCTATCGCCTGGTTGGACTGGATTAGTTCTGACGGGTTACTGCATCTGCAGTACTGAACCTGGGGTAAAAAGTAACATTTAGAAGCTGCTTTAGCAGACTGGGGGTGTTTTTGTAGGGTGCAGAAAGATGGCATACATCAGTAATGACTGGCTTAAGTGAAACCTTATTTCTTTGAACTGAAGATTCTTTTACTTTGCATCTTCTTTTGAGGTCTCTATTCATTGGTACACATTCTTACATCGTAAGTGACGTATTATTCCAGTACACTTAAATTTCTTCCTGCACCTGCATATTCTGCAATAGAAACTGCAGAATTCTGCAGAAAACTGCAGAATTCTGCAGTTCTGAAAAAAATTCTGCAGTTCTGTAGGAAACTGCAGAATTCTGCAGTTCTGAAAAAAATTCTGCAGTTCTGTAGGAAACTGCAGAATTCTGCAGAAAACTGCAGAATTCTGCAGAAAACTGCAGAATTATGCAGAAAATTGCAGAATTCTGCAGTTCTGAAAAAAATTCTGCAGTTCTGTAGGAAACTGCAGAATTCTGCAGAAAACTGCAGAATTCTGCAGTTCTGCAGCTCCATGCAGTATTTGTGAACCTCTGGTACTATTAATGCATCTCATAAATTGCAATGCATCTGCTAAGTTCAGACCTCTTTGACAAGGGTCTTGCCACTACCCAGGAAAACGTTGGTTGCGGTTTGGGGTTGAGTGGGGGGGGGGGGGGGGTCCGAGGTTTTGATGCTCATCTGCAATGCATTCTGCAGCTTGCAAAATGGTCTGCTTCATCTGCATGGTCCGCATTTTACACTGACCCTGCAAAAGGGTTGCAAAATGGCATTTTTGCGAGCTGACCGTTCGCCGAAAAATGTGTCGTACGGCAAAAAGAAACAACGACGGACAAAGACTGCCTACTGCAGTCTATAGACCTGGTTGTAGGGTACCTGAAACTTTTTTCTGAATGAAATTTGGTTAAGAATTGACCGAACAGAGAGGCAAAACGTCCATGGAAGTTTATTTTGATAGAGCACTGTCAGTAGTTTATAAAATGACATTTTTGCGAGCTGACAGATCGCCGAAAAATGTATCGTACGGCGAAAAGAAACAACGACGGACAAAGACTGACTACTGCAGTCTGTAGACCTGGTTGTGGGGTACCTGAAACTTTTTTCTGAACGAAATTTGGTTGAGAATTGACCGAACAGAGAGGCAAAACGTCCATGGAAGTTTATTTTGGTAGAGCAATGTCAGCAGTTTATAAAATGACATTTTTGCGAGCTTACCGATCGCCGAAAAATGTATCGTACGGCGAAAAGATCAACGACGGACAAAGACTGACTACTGCAGTCTATAGACCTGGTTGTAGGGTACCTGAAACTTTTTTCGGAATGAAATTTGGTTGAGAATTGGCCGAGCAGAGAGGCAAAATGTCCATGGAAGTTTATTTTGATAGAGGTCATTCCACAAACTGCTACCTGGTAGAACTGACGAATTCTGCAGTTTCCTACAGAACTGCAGAATCTTTTCAGAACTGCAGAATTCTGCAATTTTCTGCAGAATTCTGCAGTTTTTTGCAGAATTCTGCAGTTTTTTGTAGAACTGCAGAATTCTGCAGTTTTTTGCAGAGCTGCATAAAACCCCCCAGGCTGCATATCTCCTACAGAAATACAGATTTTGCTGCAGAAACTTTTCAGAAACACTGCAATGACTGAGGACTACCAAAACCCCGACCCCCCAGAATTCTGCAGTTTCCTACAGAACTGCAGAATTTTTTTTCAGAACTGCAGAATTCTGCAATTTTCTACAGAATTCTGCAGTTTTTTGCAGAACTGCAGAATTCTGCAGTTTTCTGCAGAATTCTGCAGTTTTTAGCAGCTAGCTGCAGAAGTGCATAAAACCTCCCAGGCTGCATATCTCCTACAGAAATACAGATTTTGCTGCAGAAACTTTTCAGTAACACTGCAATGACTGAGGACTACCAAAACCCCGACCCCCCAAACCACAACCCCCCAAACCAACCCCCCCAAACCACGTTTCCTTGGTAGTGGCAAGCCTCATGTCAGAGAGGTCTGAACTTCGAAGATGCATTGCAATAAACTACAGGAAGTAACAGAGGTTCAGAAATCATGCAGGGAGCTGCAGAACTGCAGAATTCTGCAATTTTCTACAGAATTCTGCAATTTTCTGCAGATTTCTGCAGTTTCCTACAGAACTGCAGAATTTTTTTTCAGAACTGCAGAATTCTGCAATTTTCTACAGAATTCTGCAGTTTTTTGCAGAACTGCAGAATTCTGCAGTTTTCTGCAGAATTCTGCAGTTTTTAGCAGAATTCTGCAGTTTTTTGCAGCTAGCTGCAGAAGTGCATAAAACCTCCCAGGCTGCATATCTCCTACAGAAATACAGATTTTGCTGCAGAAACTTTTCAGAAACACTGCAATGACTGAGGACTACCAAAACCCCGACCCCCCAAACCACAACCCCCAAAACCAACCCCCCAAATCAATGTTTCCTTGGTAGCGGCAAGCCCAATGTCAAAGAGGTCTGAACTGTACAGATGCAATACACTGGAGGAAGTAACAGAGGTTCAGAAATCATGCAGGGAGCTGCAGAACTGCAGAATTCTCCAGCTTCCTGCAGATTTTTTTTTGAAACTGCAGAATTCTGCAGATTTTTGCAGAATTCTACAGTTTTTTGCAGAATTCTGCAGTTTTTTGAAGAACTGCAGAATTCTGCAGTTTTCTGCAGAATTCTGCAGTTTTCTGCAGAATTCTGCTGTTTTCTGCAGAATTCTGCAGTTTTTTGCAGAGCTGCATAAAACCTCCCAGGCTGCATATCTCCTGCAGAATTACAGATTTTGCTGCAGAAACTTTTCAGAAACGCTGTAGTGACTGAGGACTACCAAAAACCCCGATCCTTCATACAACAATCCCCCAAACCACGTTTCCTTGGTAGCGGCAAGCCCCATGTCAAAGAGGTCTGAACTTTGAAGATGCATTGCAATAAACTGCAGGAAGTAACAGAGGTTCAGAAATCATGCAGGGAGCTGCAGAACTGCAGAATTCTGCAGCTTCCTGCAGAGTTTTTTTTGAAACTGCAGATTTTTTTTGGAACTGCAGAATTCTGCAGTTTTTTTTGCAGAACTGCAGAATTCTGCAGTTTCCTGCAGAATTCTGCAGTTTTTTGCAGAATTCTGCAGTTTTTTGCAGAACTGCAGAATTCTGCAGTTTTTTTGCAGAACTGCAGGAAGAAATTATATACTCCTCTATTATTCTGTCATGTAATAACCATGCAAACTATTGCCTTGTTGTAAAAATTGTGTTGATATTAACTCGTTACGTCAGATTTAATAAATATTTGGCTCATTCCCAACTTACAGAGTTGTTTTGATTGGTTGATTTCTCACAATGCTCTATAGACCCTGCTTTTGCCTCAGCAGTTATGTCATACAATGTGGAACCTTTGGTTTTGGATTGTCAGATTGATGTCAATGTGATGCATGGATCACTCTGTCCTTGCATGGTTTGGCATATATTCCTTTGAACTGCTGTAATCATATTGACAATCAGATTATATGAGGTTATTTTTACAAATGAGAACCCTGTGTTTAAAGGAAAAAAGGTTGGTGAGGTGACCAGTCTGCTATACATTTCATTGACAACCCAGACAGCCGTTGGCTTTGCAGCTGACGTGAATATATAGTGAACTGGCTGCTCAATCAAAATGGCTGCACTGCATTGATGGAGAGCCAGGGGGGGGGGGGGCTGTTGCCAATGGCATGCAAATTGCCTATAATCGCCCAGCAGCTCATTTCTAGCCTTGTTGTTTTTCTGTAGATTACTCTTTACTCTATAGCTCTGCTTGTTTTCACTGTTTGCCACTTTAGACACACAGGGCCGATTTCACCAACATGGTACTAAGAGAAAAGCCGGGTCTTAGCTAAGACCTGGTTTGGCTAAGCCAATCAGTCAAGCAGAACAGGATCAAGGAATTTCAGTTCAATGAAAGTAACACATAATATGTGAACAGCTCGACTGCTACAAACACAATGTCTCAAATTCTCAAACTCAGCCAAAGGATATGCCAATATGGAGGGGGAGGGGTGATTGACTGGGATATTTAAAATATATATATATATATATATAATAATAATAAATGCTAATAACGGCTTGCCCAGTTTTGGTGAAAAAAAAGAAAGAGTTCTGACACATCCCCCTTTCCATCAACCAACCAACATGTACCAACTCACCAACCAACAAAGCTATCTACATGTATCTACTTAGATATAATTTGAGACAAATTGACTATTTTCACTTCAATAGGCCTATTGTGAATATTGTAGAATGTTACTATGACATTTTTCATAGTTTTCAAAATATCTTGTAATGACTGATTCTCACAGTATCATATTCTCTCGCACAAGCATCAAAGTTCTGTGATATGTTTAATTTTTTTAATCTTACTTATTAAGCCCAATATCATTGTATTGGGCATCCTCAACAACATTGGTGTACCTTGCACAATTTAACATTATGGTAGGCCCCTCCCCAAGCTAAAGGTGGAAACAAGCTCTTTTTTCTATTTTAATGCGCTGAACAAACTTTTGTTTCAATGTCATGTGTTTAACAAACTTTTGTTTCATTGAAAATCCAGAGCCTCCCTCCCCTCTCCTTTCCAAGTATTATCTGGTCAGCCCTTCAAATTGACACCATAACAGTTTGAGATCACTGATCTGTAAGTTTGTAAAAAAATGTTTGAGAGTCAGTGATCCTTGACTAGTCTAAAGACTAAAGTACAGTTGGTGAAAGGGACTTAGTTAAACTAGGTTTAAAGAAGTTAATACCAGGACTAACTGTTAAAACTATGTTGGTGAAAACGGCCCTATGTGTGTAGCATATATTCTGTCTCTGCTAATCTTCCACTAATTGGCCCAGTTCCATTATTGTCAACCTGGGCAGATTTGTGTCAGCAGAGCTCACCATTCAAGAGGGAGAAACTGGCTGATTCACATTGTTTGCTACAGGCCTATTTCCTGATGTTGATTTGAGTTCTTCTATAAAGCTATTCCACTTCACAGTCATGAAGCCAGACATTGTTGTGTTCGACCAGCTACTTGCAATGGTGTCCACCGAGTTGTTATTGATGTCAATAAAGACAAAATTCAGGAAATGTGTTGCAAGAAAATTTTTATGTGCAAGGGTGACTGATGTAGTTTGTTCTGTTGCCCTTGGCTGTCAGTGATTTTTACAACGTTGAACATTGTACAGTTGTGCAGGTATGTTCCGATACTAGTATCGGTATTGATGGTATCGGCATCCAAAAACCGGTATTGGGTCAAAGGCACTGCTCCATAGTTAACTTATGGTATAGGTATCAGATTGGTATCGGATATATCAAGTGTTATCAGCAAAAAAAGTATAAGGTATAAGTTGTGAAAAGTGGTATCGGTGCATCCTTACAATTTTATTTTGCAGATCACTGACAAAGTATAATTCATTGTCTCTGCATGCTTCCCTGCCATTCAGCAGTGTTGCTGCAGCACTGGTCAGGGCTAGCTCACAAAATGCATTATTCCATTTGCATGGTAATTACAGTGAATCAGTTGTAGCATTAAGCATAACACTGGTTGATGGCTGAATAGCAACAAGCACTCAGCATTGGAAATAGAGTAATATTGGAAAATAGATCAATTGATGTCCATTTACAGAGTGATCAATCCTCTTGCAGCATGCTGCGTCACGCTCACCTGTGCTAGGAATGGGAGTGCTGGGTTCAGCGCTGATCTGGAAGAATTACTGAGGCTCTGGATCTGGACGGGGATATGGTGGACAGGGAATCCAAAAGTAAAATGGCAATTAAAAGGACATGGGGACAAAGAGCCCTATCCAAAGCTTCATCCCTGTCCAGCTAAGGAAATCTGCTTTTAAAAAACAAGACTTTTCTTTTTTCTGCATGTCATTTTGTCTCCATGGCATGGGGATGTAGTTTACACTATAATGGTGGTACTTGCCACCCATTTACCAAGATGCCATTTTGTGCCTGCAGAAACAATTGAAATTTAGCTGACTCAGAAACGTATTTTACCAACAAAGTATTTCGCAAATTATTCACAGTTGCAGCCAGTCCAGGCACTGTCTGCAGGAGGTGGCATGAGATACCTGCAGGATGAGTATCGAGTCTGACTGCAGTGGCACAGATATGATTCAGGTGCATTTTGTGTGAGTCGTATTTACTCCAATGGGATACTCAGGGGCTGACTCACATCTCTTGACTGCTGAGCTTACCAGTTGCTACCCATATTTCTTTTAATGTGGAATACAATTTTGTCTTGAGAATAAGTCTCTCTGTGACTCATTAAATCATTTAATATGTAATTCTGTTCAATGAAAGGAAAAAAAAAGTATTGTGCTGTCCTTACCAGCCTTTGTCATATAATTATATACCTTGCATTTTCCTTATTTCCATCAGATAGAAACAAAAGCAAGCCAGATTCCCTTTGGTCAGTGCTTCTACACAGTCCTAGTACATCCCTTAACACGAGTTATTCATGCAGGGCTTATTGATCAGCTGTATCAGGGCCGGATCAAAGCAGGCTGATCTGCTGGGTGCGTGATTGGACTTAACTCCGCTTGCTTTTTACCTCTTTTTATGTGTCAGTTGCTACTGAGGCGGAGTTCAGAATAGCATTGTGCCATACTACAACATAGCCAAGTGCTGGTGTTGAGCTGTGTTGGATGGAGTTGTATGCTTGCCATGGCAAAAATTCCATTCTATGTCATTGCATACAACTGCATTATTTATAGGTGATGTTTTGTATAGGACAATTTATAGAAGCTTGTTCCATTCTAAATGACATAGCTCCCCCTGCATAGAGTCAATGCATTATTGATTTCCCATAAGCTGCTGTGTTGGTGCTGGGGCTGCATCACATAGTCTGTTGCAGTTCCTCATGCATTGTTTAGTGGTTAGTGGCTTGGCAAATGTCTTGGCAAATGTCTGGGCAAATGTCTTGGGTCTGTAGAGACTTCTCCTCAAAGGGGCTTTGTACTTTGCAGTTTACATTGTATTCTAGGAAGATGTATTATAGTTGTCCTGTATTGCCTTATGCAACTGGTTTTGGAAGAGCTTATGTGGCTCATTGAGAGCTTCTGCTATATGCTTCTGCACAGAGGAAGACACAATGATGACATGGTAAGGTGCCTAGCCAATAGTAGCCATCTCCTGGAACATCTGGAACATCTGGAACATTTGTCTTCCTGGTGCGTTTCCTTTGTTACCAAATGAAGTTGTTGACACACTGACCGGTAGACAACCCAACGCTTTGATTCGTAGACAACTGTTTTGGGAAAAGGAAGACATACACCTTGTGATTATTAGAGGAAAACCAAGATATACTCTTAGTGCACATATAGTTTGTCCATGAGGTGATAAGGCACAGTTATCTTCTTCTGCTAACATTGTTTGCTCTTGATTTTTGCCAGAACCTTCAGAGATGACCTCTGCTACTTAAATTGCTGACTCCCTGATTGATTCTTTACCGAACTGTAGATCTATTCGACCTGTGAACAACATCAACTGACCACTGCCAAGAAATAATAATTAGCGACCTTTCGAATGCCAGTCTTCAAATACCAATATTTAATACGTTGCTGCAATAATATGTCTCCTCTCATGCTATCACTTATTGATGATGAGTTCCTGTGGGCCCAAGGCAATTGTCAAGAAAATGTTTTGTTAGACCAACTTCTATTTCGGCCATTAATTGTTAACAATCCTAACTTTAAGATGGAAGATAATTGAAATGAAAATGTGGAGGCGGCGCATTATACATTAATTGATAATGTTCGTAATTACTCTTGAGGATGATGAAGTGGTCTAATATTCTCAATTGCTGAACCATCCTACCACGATACATTATCTTGTTATTTGAAGGAATTAGGGCTTGGTGATATTGAGAATGAATACAATATGTGATTATGCCAAAAGAATCGGATATCGATATATCGCCAAGCCCTAAATGGAAATGAGAATGCCCACACTTAATGATTCAGTATTGTCCCATATTTAAGTATTGTTGTAATAAATCTGTGACACTCCTAAGAGTCCTAGGAGGCCCCCTTGACAATGGTGCTTGTGTGAGTTGATCACATATTAAAAGCCTCATTAATAAAACCCTTGATTTTTGTTTGCAGCTTGAGAAGACCCACGTCTTCCGGGATGAGTTCGTCCTGCCTCCCAATGCGCCTCTGAGCTACGTGGACTCCGACAAAGACCGAGGCCGATGGATGTCCTGGCGCCCGAAGAACGGCGAGCCAGCCAAAAAGGCCGAGGAGAAGCCGAGTAGTTCGGAGGAAAGCGTCGAGGAGAGTAAAGAAGAGAGCCAGGAAGAGAAGAAACAGCCCCAGACACCCCTCATCACTATCCACAATGATGGTGAGTCTTGTTTCTCTGATTTAATCCTCAACTCATCATGACATCTTTTGTCTTTCTTGTTGCGGTGTATTACGGCTTTTGCACTGCCACGAGTCCACAACTTCTGGCAGTGCAATAGCGGGTAAAGTCAGGCTATGTCTGTTCTAGAACAAATCAAATTCATTTATGTTGGGATGACAGTAAAAATTTTGAAATTCCAATGTAGCTTTGATGCAGCCTGTGTTGTTAGTCACTTAATTGCACTGAGGAGAAACTGAAGGAATTTGATTGTGCAAGTATACACTGCGGTATATGCATTAATCAGGCCTATAGAAGTGCATCATGACTATCATCCCTTTCTTGGAGGCATTTGGACAATTGGAAATTGCAAAGTGAGCAGTATATCATCCAAGCAGTATATCACTCATCCCAGGGTGAAATATGATGGAAGGTGTGTCCCAAGGCCAAGAGAGACAGGCAGAGACAGGCAGACAGAGGCTGATAGACAGAGGCTGATGGGTTGTGTGTCTGTGGCGAGGCAACTGCTTTCAAGAAAATGGAAGAATGGATGGAGGGAGAAATGGAAAAGAATCTGACTGAGATATAGGAGAGGACAATGGATTTTAAATCAGAATTCAAGATTGGGTAGACTGAAGGTTGGAGATTCTAGAATATCTTGTTGCTATGAATTGATATTGTCCAAGGCAATAGGTACAACTGGATAGTAGTTTCGACATACATCATACCATCTATTCAGCTGTGTGGAATAACTGTGGATGTCCTGTATGTCTGCCTGTTGGTTGTCCTGATCATCAGATTGGCTCCATTTCTCCTTGGCCTGGACTGACACTTATTGATGGAGATGAGACAGATACAGAAAACGGAAGATGTTTTTCAGGGAGGGGAGCCTCAGATGCCATTGATCAAGGCCTTGAGAGGAGGATGGGAGAGAGGAGGAAGGGAGGAGGGTGGAGGAAGAGGGAGGGCATTTGTCTAGCAAATATTCTGCCAAGGTTGTATCTTGGTGCAGTCCACTCAGACAGACATTTCTCCTTGCTCCTTTGCCCCTAAAACATGTCCTCCCCGTAACACCTGACTGTTTTATGCTTTCACATCTGTTCTATTTTTCTTTATAACTAATGAACGATCACATCACAATCTTTTCAATGTCGTTATTCGCTTTAAAACTATTGTGTTTCGTGGCATTTCTCAATTTGGCTTTACGGTAGTTTATTGTCAACTCCCATGCTAATGTTTCTGTTTTCTTGATTATCATTAGACATTGATGTAGCTGCTTGAAAATTACCATCTGAGGCATATTGCTATATTATGCTGACCATCTGACCTCCTATGTAGTAGTTGCAGTGATTTGTTGTTCCATTATGCCAATGTGACGACCCGGGTCAATGCTACAGGCAGTCTAGCTGCAGTATTACAAAGAAGGTTGGAGGGACAACGCCTCCCTGCATACTCCTTGCACCTTGCATTGTTAGGTCCATCAGCATTGCAACTAGCTGGGTCTTGTGATGAATTATCTAAACTGTCCTCATAGAATTCCCAGGCTACCTCTGCTAAAAGTCTTCTGGAAGACGACCACGATCTACCATGTGCTAATTCATTTTGGCAATTGTACCACCAAATTAAAACTTTGAAGCAATGGTAAAACTCACAGTATATATAATATCTTTATTCAGATTGAGACAATCTACAGGTTTAAAAACAGTTAAAAAATATATACAGTAACAAAGGTAAAAAATACAAACAGCCTCTGCACCATAGTTTTAGCACCATAATCAATTTGTACATAGGCATTTTAAAATATCATTCACATCATCACAGGATAGAGTATCACAGACAAAATTACCATCACGTATATTAATTAGTTCTCTGATGGTAGAGATCAGATTTTCATCACAATATGACATCTTGTGTCTGGAACGTATAATATTTATATCATTCATGACATCACCATTCTCATATATAACATTTTTTAAATTATTCCCTGCAATTGACATAGGGTTGCTAGTACACAGAGCAGCTACACTTTTAAGAATACTATTTTCTGAGGTTAGACAAGTTTTAATAAATTTAATAAATCGCATTTCTCATGTGCATGAATTGGTATGCCTCCAGATAACCATTCAATGATATTACAATGAGTAGTATAATCAACTTTCCATAAAACTCTTAAGGCTTTCCTCCAAGCCACACATAGATTATTAAATGCAGTGCTACTTAAATCCCACAAGAGGGCACCATAGTACGAACAACAGTACTGACGAAATAATTTACATAGAATAAAGGAGTGAACATGACCAAAGTCTGACATTAACAAATTGAAGCTCTTCCAGAACTGACCTATGGCATGACTAATAGCAATATCTTTATCTATACATGAAATATGATGACCTAAATGGACAGCAGAGTTTATGAAATTTACAAGTGAACCATTAACAAATATATTACTTTTAATTTCTTTACAATTGCGTCCTTTGAACAGTAGTAGTTGACTTTTGCTGCCATTAAATAGGATATTATAATTATAAGCATATGACTCACACACCTGAATCATTTTCCTTAAACCTGAGATAGTCGGACATACGAGTGTAATGTCATCAGCGTATGCTAATGCTCCAACGTACCTACTCCCTAAAAAACAACCAATACCAAGATTCTCCAGATTTACAAGCAGGTCATCAACATAAACAGAAAACAAAATTGGTGATATCACTCCACCTTGTTTCACGCCATTAACAACATGGAAAGCATCAGATACACTAGCACCCCACTTAACTTGAAGTTTCTGACAAGTATACATATTAATTAAAAGACGCAAAATAAGTGGATTAATTAAAATACGCAAAATAAGTGATTGTTTTCCAATGGCTTAAATAGTTTTTAGAAATGCCTGGAACTTACAAACCTGCATAGTGCACATCAGTGTGATTTGGGAGAGAGTAGGTTATAAGCTAGACCAATGCTTAGTTTTTGCAGGTGCATTGTTTACATTTTGTATGCCATTGCTCTGTCATGTCATGCCCCCATTGCTCCCCATTGCTCACATTGCTTGCCACATTTCTGCATTTGTGTTTGTAATTCTGGTACTTGCAATTGTGCTCGCCTCGTGCGTTGTTTTGACAAATTCGTGGCAGTCGAGATGCGATGCTCAACGGATGCTGGTCCTTGCTCGTTGTGAGATTTGCTTGGGGAGGGAGGTTGCTCTTGGCTGTGTTTATAACTGCTCAGCCAAACATCTCCTGTCTGTTTATTGCCAGACTCATTCTATTATTCCCCTCTTTATTCTCCTCTTTATTCTCCTCTTTATTCCCCTCTTTATTCTGCTCTTGATTCCTTTTTGCTTTTTCCCAGTTGGCTCCAGTAGACAGGAAAAGTTCAGTGATTCAACATGCTGCGTCTGTTGCCAGAATGTGAGCCCCATTCAGATTTCATGTTCGACTGAAGTTCGGCTGAAGTGGCAAAAGACGAATAAAGATCACAAGACTGAAATATGGAATGGCTTTCATATTTCCCTTCTGTTAAACTAAAGCGGAGTGATCTTTGGAGAAGTTGTTGCTACAGCTTTTGTTCAATTACATTAATTTCTTTGTTAATCTTTCAAAGATAAAATCAATTGCAGACAATGCAATGAATAACTGGAAGTTGAACTGTCTTGAACTGTCTTTGTAGTTCAGTTTCATCTACATCCCTTCTCCTTTGGTTGCACTTGTGCTTTGCACTTGCACCTGGCGAATGGTCATCATGTGTGGACACAGGAGCACCCTAATGGACCAGACCTCCTTGTCTCTGGGGAGGGACTTTCATTAGGTCGGGTGTCCAGTACTGTCCACTTGATTGCGGGATGTAACCGAATTACAGCGCGTGAGTGATGCATACTCCCGGTACATGAAAGTAGAGGACAACCCGCTCTTTGGGGAAGCTGGTGCTATTTTTGGACCAGCCATTTAATTGACGTCTCGTAATGGTGACTCCTACCTCGAAAGCAATTATTTGTTGAGAGAGCTAAGAAAATAATCTCGGATTGATTGGATTAATGAGGTTGTAGTATATAATCAATGTCTCAGGATCTGAATCAACCTTAACCCCTTCTTCTTCTTCTTCTTCCTCTTGTTAGATGAGTATGCAGACCACCCTCTTCACTCCTGCAGCCTCTTTGTGAACCACCTTGCAGCTTTTTGTCAACCTTCTTGTCAATGAGAGGAAGTTGGGTTCAATCAGCTGCCTTATTAGGAAGTCTTGCCTGACTCCTTCCTGACTTCCTTGACTCCTAGTGACTCCTAGTGACTTCTGACAACTGCCAATGACTCACCATTACCCCTACGGACTCCTTGTGACTCCCTAGTTACTCCAAGTGACTCCAAGTGACTCCTAGTTACTGCCAATGACTCCCAGTTTCTCCTGTACGCTCAATGACCTTTTGTCAGGTGGCCGGCACTGGCTGCCCTGCCCTGTGACGGTGGTTAGCCATGACCTTTTCAGTGAGGTTGCATCAAGGGCGACTAATTTGCTTGTCGTGTTAAACCTTGTGGTGCTTTTGCCTGCTGGACCTTGGTGTCTCCGCTGTCTGCTTCTTCCTGCATATTCTGCAGCCGCTGCAGCCCCTGGCCTTTGTACGGAGGATGATGAGTCTTGTTGAATCTGGCCCCGAGACACGCCGAGACAGACTGAAACACTGAGACAGGCCTAGACTCACTGAGACAAGGCGCACCTCGCATAGTATCCAGCTAGTCTAGCGATAGTGAAGTTCAGCTTCTCAAGTACAGAAAATTATACTGTCTTTCGACGTAAAAACCTTTTAAGACTCCTTTTTCACTGGTTTGGCTTCAGATGATATTATATTTTTTATTATATGAGGTGACTGGTCTGGTGTATTCTGACTGGTCTATGTGAATGACTGCCTCTAAAAAAAACTTGATCCGTTAGGAAAGACATCACCATTGATTGCCCAAAAACGCAATCGCATTCAAACAATCCCTCGAAAAAGCTTTAGAATTGGAATTAGAACTTGATAGGTGGTGGTCAACACTGAACCTTGTGGGAAAGTGGTGTCTGACCCTGAGACTGGACTGTAGTGGACTGCAGTGGACTGGCAGTGGAGTGGCGGTGGAGTGAATGGAACAGCAGTGGACTTGTGGCGTGGTGTTTGTTGTGGGAAGCCTCCCATCTGGCCCGGCTTGCACTGGTTGGCCACTGGTTTCATTCCAGGTAGCAAGCGGCTTACTGTCTGAATGGGCAGAGACTGAGCAAACAGTGGTGATTGTCCACAGACAGGTCAGCCTCTGGATGCCACTATTCCAAGGATTAGAGGCTGAAACCTCATGAGGGATGAGGCAGCAGGATGTGGCAGGGGTATGAGGCAGGAAGATCGGGCAGGAGGATGAGGCAGGAGGATGGGGCTGGAGATGAGGCAGGAGGATGAGGCAGGAGGAACATTTTCATTGGGATTTACAAAATTCTGGGCGATTGGATTGTCCAATACTCTACTTTTTCCAACCATGAGCCTGAATTTCTCCGGAGAATCTGGCCCTGTATGTCATTGTAAATATATCGATAGCCATGGTGAATATTAGAAGGTCTATTTTAGCTTAGTTCTTCAAGGTTTTACCATGGCAGATATTGTAAGTAAAACTTCAAAGCCATCACACAGCCTGTTTGTCCTTTGTTTGCCTTTGGAGGTCGATGCTTTGAAGGCTTAAAAGCGATCAGCGGATGGTTGAAGCGGATGGTTGAAGCGGATGGTTGAAGCGGATGGTTGAAGCGGATGGTTGCGGCCAATGCCAGCTGATGATGGATGGCCGTCTGCAGAGTGAAATGCAAGGCTGATGGGGCTTAAGTCGCAGCCGAATTAAAAGATCTGGGTAGTCACAGGCCGTAGTGGCCGGGGAAGCCGCATGAATATGTAAACATTTCTGTCGGCTGTTTGGAAGACTTCACTCGACTTGATGGATGTATTCGAGGAGTTAATCTAATAAAAGGCCATTTCAATGCCAGTCTGTCTGCTCAGTAGTGACTGGGCTTTGTCTGTTGAATAAGAGACTATTCTGTTGTTTGATGTCTTCTTCTTCCTGTTATGAAAAAGCATCTATTAATGAGAAGAGAAGTTCATCTTTCAAATCACAAGGTAGTATATGGCAAGTTGTAGAACTTTTTTGTGACAGTTTAAGAACTGGCGAAGAACGTTGTCATTCTTACGTCAGGCGGATTTCTCGGAAGATGCTCAGCGATGCCTGGATGCGTCTGGGGAACTTCCGCTGAGCTTAGGATTCTGGGAAGGTCCACGTAAGTTGAGCAATTGGCTGACGGAGGACTCCGGAGGAGGTGCATGGAGGACACCGGAACCACTTCCCTGGCACCGTCTAGCGTCTAATGAGGGGCCGCCATGCTGTTTATGGGCTAACTCGGCTGTGCTGCTGCTCGCTCAATCGCACAGGTTGTCATGGTGACCTCTCAATTAATTCCGAAGGTGACCTCGGCAACGTCTGTCCGTGCGTGCGGCGGTCTTTGGTCCTTGTGGTTTAACTTTCAATGCCATCTTCCTGTAGTCCTCCTGCAGTCTTCCCATAGTCTTCCTGCAGTCTGATTCGGCTGTCCTTATTATTAACCGGGACTCCACATCCATTTACTGGCAGCCTCAGTTTGATGTTTACATTGAAGCTTTTGAAATCTGCTCGTGTTGTTAATTTGGCGAATAACATGGGTTTCAGTTACACGACTCTGAGTCGACTCCCTGTCTCTTGCTGGGAAAAGCTTCAAACTTCTAGGAACTCAGTCGAGCGCTGCTGGCAAAATGTCATCCTGTTGCAGAGATTTCAAAGGAGGTTTTATGTTGGCTTCTTTTGGGAGAGGGAATTGCCTGTGATGACTGGGAGCAGTGATTGTAACAAAGTTTAAATGAAAAGTTGACGTGGCAGCCATTGCAACAATCCATGTGATTGAGTTATCAGAACCTGAGGCAGCCCGAGTGACATGGGGGACATGAGTGACATGGGGATGAGCAAGGAGGCCGCACTGGGCAAGGACGGGGCTGTAGCGAGGAGGCTGCTCCTCTGATTTGTTGCTCGTCTTTAATTGTGGCCCTCGACTCGGGCGAGTAATAGAGAATGGCCAAGATGGCGCTTTAATCCCGCCTGCCACATTGGAGCCTGGGGCCAGCGGATCATTTTTCAATTAGTGAAGATGGTCGCTCTGCTCCAGGATGAAACGGAGGTCGAGTGTCTACAGGATGTTCAGCAAGGTCAAGGAGGAGTTCGTTCCGAGCATTTTCTCGCCAAGAAGCTTTGTTCGCTGTAATTTAATTCCAAGTGATGATTGTTTGTGAGACCTACAACAACAGGAACTCTTTGACCCAGACCCGTTATACTATAGACTTAGGTGTTTTCAACTGACATGCAGGTTGCGGCCAACTGGGCTTTTACTTTAGCAAATGCCCTTTCCCAGTAGATGACCTTCGCACCATTTGCATCATTTATAGACTCTGTTATCCTGGGAGTTGGGTTTGCAGTTCCTAATGGCTTCAGTTGCATTTGGCTAAGGTGCATGTCTGCTCACTCCCTGCAACTGCTATGGTATGGTAGGTGCACTCTGGAAGTTTCAATTTCCCAGCCAGTCCTTTTATCCATGTTGATGGCTTTCTAACCTTGTTATGCTTTCCAAATTTACTCCTCTTCGATGGGCGGCGATGGCTTTTGGAGTTTTGGAATTTTGAGTCTGGCTGTGATAATATTAATGTATTTATGGTGATGCTCACGTTTTGCTAATGCGATGGAACTTTCGTTGCACATAATGCATTCTCTGCCACCTCGGTGAATATTGAACCAATTGCAGCGAGTTAATTATTTGTTGCGGTGCTTTCATCTGGAAGGTACATAGAAACAACCTTCTCTTCGCTTCAGACGCTTCTACCTCGACATATCCCCCATTCTCTGTGAGCAATTAGTCGACAATGCTGAGCTGCACTGCTGCACATTGGACAAGGTGGGTGCTGACAGCTCTGGAATGTTGACTTGGGTTTTCTGCTTGTTTGTTTTGAGCATATCTAATGAAGTGAATTAGCTGCATTTCTCCTGGGGGTGGCTGGTGGCAGCAGAATCAGAGAAACACTCACAACCATAGCAAGAGGAGGCAGCATGGAGGGTTCTTCTTGATATTATGACAGCTCCTTTGCTCTCTGCACTGTTTCTCTCTAGCTGTCTGTTGCACCTTCTTCTTGTGCATCAGTTGCTGGGTATAATGAACACCATGTGCTCCACCTTGAGTGCTTTCATGTCTGGTTAAACTTGCCAGACTTCTACTCCCCTCCTCTCCAATCCAACTTCCAAGTCAGCAGCTATGTCCTACAGAGAGATCTTGCTGGGTATTGCTCTATTCTGGGAATGTCAACAAGAACAGGTCCAAGGCAACATCTGAAGCAACACCCTTTGGTAACATCAAGTGGCAACAACCGTTGGCAACATCTAAAGCAACACCCATTGGCAACATCAAATGGCAACAACCGTTGGCAATGTCAAATGGCAACATCTATTGGTAACATCAAATGGCAACATCCGTTGGTAACATCAAATGGCAACATCCGTTGGTAACGTCAAATGGCAACATACATTCTTAACATCAAATGGCAACATCCATTGGTCACGTCAAGTGGCAACATCTGTTGGCCACGGTAAATGGCATTATCTGTTGGCAACACCTACTGGCACCATTTATTAAAGTTTTCTAGGCGAAACAAAGCTAAACTTGAAGAGAAGGAGCATTCTGAGCTGTTCTCTATGGTTCTTTATGGTCCAATGGTTCTAGGAGATTCCTTGGTGCCTTTGATTGATCATATTTTGTCCAGATGATGTTATTCCCTTTCAATTAATTCACCTCCTGTGCTCACTTGATGGGATCCCTGGCAAGAAGAGGCAACCTTAAATGCCACTTTCTCCTGCAGTTGCTGCCAAGCAATGGACGGGGGCAGGTGTGCAACTGGCTTCTTTAATTGCCCCTGACACTTCTATGGGATGGATGCTGCCCTGCACGAGCACCCTGTGAAATCCATTAGATCCTGAAGCCATACCCCCCCCCCCTATTCCATGCTCCTGAGCCTTGGCTGCTTTGAAGGTGTGGAAACAAGGTGTTGGGGCCAATTTACATGGATGTGACATTGCCATGCTGTGTTGTTGCCATGTGATATACATGACATTGTATAGAATGTGTTGGGTTTTGTGCATAGCCTTTTCTATTGGAAATGTAATTTCCATGCTGTGCTTGCAATTTAATTTTGTTATTAAGTGGAAAACAATTTCTTCTTTCTGTAATACATTCATTTCATACTCTCCAATGTTAGTGCATCACAAAGCTCGCAGTTGTTTTCTCGTAAATGTAATTTAAAAACCCATTTACTTGTGAGTAGTGCTTTGCATATAGAAAACCACCTTTGTTATGTGTGTGGAAGGCAGGAGTACCCAGTGAATGAAGCACCCAGAGACAGACTGCAATGCTGCTCTGCATACTGGCATTGTTTTGCCATTGTTTTTGCCATGCCAAGGCAATGAGTATACACTCAGCATACACAAAGGACACACATGCACACACCATGGGAGCTTTAGGGTACTCCTTATTTATGTGCAAAAAATGGAGGACAAAAATACAGCGAAAAGTGAAGATATATGTGGCTGAGAGTGAATGGTAGGTATACCACAGGGAGCTGTATTTCCTCCTGCTTTATTCCCCTCCAACTGATGGTTTCTGCCTTCCAGTTGGCTGCTCAGCATTTCAGGTGACTATTTTTCCCTGACCTGCATCTGCAAATGATTACACTAATACTTGCCTGGTGATTGTTGCTGTCAGATCATTAGTTCAGCCTCTTTGCAGCAAAATATGAATAGACCTCTCAGTCATCACAACCTAATTGAAGTGATAACTCACAGTCTAGGAGAATTCCCCTTCTTGTGCTCTGACAGATACATCAATCTAACAAGTACCAATCAAATCAATGAATGTTAGGTTTGATGATTGATTGATTGCAAAAGACATTCTTTTTTATGTTCGCTGGTTGGTTTTGCATAATATAAGAGCTAATTGGACATTTCATTATGAGTTCTTGTTTCATGAACTCTCCATTTTCTATTACACACACTTGCTCCTGAAGCATGTGCACTGATTTGATCTCAACTGGTGAGCCCAGTATATTAGGCCTATTCTGCAGCAACCAATGAGTCATGACCAGTGAGGCATGTTGCTGCAATGTTAGTAGCATGACTCTGTGGCTGATGGCTCAACATGGCTGTGGCAATGAGTCATGCTCTGCATGGGATGTGTCAGATGTGATCCTACTGATCTCTTGGACATGCTACCCCCCTGGACAGTGTCACATGGCTCTTCCCAGATGAACTCACTTCTCATCCCAAGTCTGTTAGTGATACAGCTGGTTGTTCTGTTGATTCTGTTGATTCTGCTATTCAAGTGGATATTGATTGGATCTGCTGTTATTGAAGTGACTTGTTAAGCTGTTGATGCTTCTATTCTGGCAGATGTCGATTCTATTATTGGTTTTGATGTGTGAATATAGCTTATTAATAAGAAGAATAAGGAAATGTATTATCAATCAATTGATTGTATAGGATTGATATTTATTTATTTATTTATTTACTTAGTTATTTATTTATTTATTGTTGGAAAGTCTGGATAGTCTCTTTCAACGGAATTTTGACCTTGTATATATGTTCACTGATATTCACTGAAATCTGAAATTTATTAAATTATTGATGTATTTTCTATGGCACATTCTCATATGGAAAGATAAACCATAATCCGCTCAAGTCAGGCGCATGCGCACAATAATTACATCGAAGATATGCTGTATATCCAAGGAACTGTACCAAAGAGTCCATCATTGAGCCCAGAAGACCACCACACAAGACATCAAGGAGAGGCCAACAAACCTGCACGGTTTCCGGCCTATCACCTTCTACAGTTCTACAGTTCTACATTATACACAGAAGTAAAACAGTAAACCGAATTCCAAGTTACCAATTCTGCGCTTTGATGTATTTTTGTGACATGACGTCGATTCGACTTTATACTGAGGCTTCTGCTGTTAAAGCTGATGTTGTGCTGAAAAATATTTTTGTTGAATGCTGCTGTTGATAGGCCTACATGGTGCTGAAGAATATTGCTATTGATCTGACGGCGTTGATATGACTGCATCTATGACATAGAAGCTTGGTAGCCCTCTCCGCATACCAACACCTAATATGACCTTTCTATCTTGCTCCCTTGTATCTCTTTGGGTTCTCTTCAGCCTCTCTTTGGGTTTTCTTTAGGCTCTCTTTTGTTCCCTCTTCTGCCTCTCTTTGGACCCTCTTCTCCCACTCTGAGTTCTCTTTAGCCTCTCTTTGGTCTCTCTTCAGCCTCTCTTTGGGCTCTCTTCAGCCTCTCTTTCGGTTCTCTTCAGCCTCTCTTTGGGTTCTCTTCAGCCACTCTTTGGATTCGCTTCAGCCTCTCTTTGGATTCTCTTCAGCCTCTCTTTGAGTTCTCTTCAGCCTCTCTTTGAGTTCTCTTCAGCCTCTCTTTGGGTTCTCCTTGGGTTCTCTTTGGGCTCTCTTTGACTTTGATTTGTTGGCGACGTTCATCATGACGACATGTCAACAAAAATCAGCTGAAGTTTTCTGCTGACTACATGATCTAATTCGGGTCTTGCAACATGAAAGTGTGTTGTCGAAAGCAGTAAAGACTTTGTGAATGTTTTCTGCTAACTTTTGTGACAATTGAAGGCACTGAAACCAGAGAAATTCAAGAATCAGAGGAGGCCTTTTTCTGGCCCTTAGCAACGAATGCCATTTTGAATTTTGAAAGCCCAGACTCATAATTTTCACATGACATTAGCTTTCAAGCAGCCCCACAGTAGAAGAAATAGCTGAAAACTATTGAAGCCGGCGGCATAGGGTGACTCCTCGCTATTTCAGGGAGAATTTCATTCTCCCTGAATAAATTCAAAAAAGTCATGGTTCAATTGAACCGCGCTATGTTCTGAAAAGGACGGCTGAGCGTTACAGAAGAAGAAGAAGAAGAATCTCTTTGACTTCTCTTCAGCCTCTCTTTAGGCTTTAGGCTCCTTTCAGCCTCTGGTTGTTTCATATTCCTTGTTTGTTGCATGACTAATGCCCAGACAAGCAATTGCAGAATCTTGCACCCTCAGATTAGAGGAAAGGCATCTGTGTTCTTTCTGTCGAAAGGCTCTAATGCTGAATCATTTGCACTTTTCACCCTGGGTCTCTCACCCCAAAGAGCAAACAATGTTTTTTGCTTTTGGCCACATTTGCTTGTTGACTTGTGATATTTTTGAGAATTCAATAATTTTACTATTGTAGGTAACTGTGTTGCTTCTGATTTAAAATGTGATTCAGCCATTCATGCTTATATTGTTGTGTTAAGGCAGTTTAGCAGCTGTGGGGTTTGCTTAATGGAATACTTTCTCCTTTCTTTTCAGATATTTTCAGTTATTTTCACCCTTGGTTTATTTGCACAGAGTGTGGCATGGTGATGCAATAACCTGGAATAACATGCTGATTGTGGTCGATTGTATGCTCCCTCACATTGTGCACATGAGGCATCATAGGCTCCATTCGAAGCGGCGTTTAGATCTGGTTTCAATATTCTGCTTTCTGTTGTGATTGCTTTTGCTGGGGCAGACTTGGTCTGAGTTGGGCAGCCGTGGTGATCGCCTTGTAATTGACTTGGCAGCTGCTTTGCTTTTTTCTTCGATCCGGAATCTTAAGATGCCTCGGAGGCCGTTGAGAGGCTGCGCGACTGGTCTGTGATCAGTTTGTCATATTCAAAGCACAGAGAGGCACACAGGAGAGACGAAGAAAGTCCCAAAGAGGCCAGCGGAGAGAGCTAAGGCCGCCAAGAGGCAGGCAAGGCACAGCCAAGGCACAACAGAGCCTTATGGGCCTATCAGAGGCATGGCACATCAGAGACACCACCCCTCCTGGACAGCAATGCCAAAGCGATGCCTGAGCAATGCCAAGGGCCTTTGAGGGGATGGCCATCACAAAAACAAAGGATGCTGGGAAGCCGGGAGGCTGCTGTTGCCTGGCAACGTTTTTGTTGTCTCGTTGTTTGGTGAACAGATGAATAATCCAACAATCAGAGGCAAGGTTGCGTCACAACTCGGCTTGTTTGTCTTGGGCTGGTCCTCACCACAACTGTTGCTTGTGCTTGTTCTGAGGGGACTAGACACTGCCACATCAGTAGTCATCATCCATTATGCAACACTCTACTTGATAAGCCAGTTTGTCCTTAAACTCCATTTATGTACAACATATATAACTTTCGTTCTTCTGATAGATTTCACTCACTGGTACCATATATAGCCTATACTTTAATTATGGCAACAAGTCATCACCTTCTTGTTCGCCTTCAAGACATGTCGTGATGTTTGTACCTCGTATCGAATTTAGCAAGTAAATTTGCGGTTTCGTGTTCCTCAGACAAGCTCGCTGTAGAGTAAATTGTGGAAATATACCCTTCTGATGACAAACTAATGTCCTCTTGCATATTCAATCCTATAATTTCACAATTTCCAGAAGAGGAACATCTGAATATGCCTGTGTCCTGGGCAAATTAAAGTTGAATGAAATGGCAGAGATTTCCACGGATGATTCACGTCCATCACTGAGTTATTGATGGCTCCATCTTCGGGGTCTGTGTCAGAGTCTTTTTCTGCGTCTGAGATTTAACGGAGGGGGATGAAATAAAAAGTATTCAATTAAAGCGAATGGCTCACTGGGCAGCCAATGAGCAGGAAGGGCATGTCGGACTCTTCAGCCGGGTGATAATGGGGGCAGTTGTGGCATTTTTGTGTTGACGGATCTGTTAATTGTGCTCAATTGAATACTTTTTATTTCTCACATCTCATGTTAACTGTCTCTTGCTTCTTCCATTGTTGTGATGTAGTTTATGAGAAGAAAGCTAGAATTAACCGACAATGAAAGACATTTTGTGCCGCACTACAACTCATTTGTCTTCGGACTTTTTCCTCTTGCTTTTCCTTCCTTCGTTGTTCGTCCTTTTGTCGATGATTAATCACTGTAACCTGATATTTTTCGTGATTATAAATGGTTTATTACATTGTCGCTGTCAACATGTTCGCTGCATGTTATGCTGAATAATTAAATTTGAAAAATTGAGGATGTCTCTCTAACGACAAGGCTGTCCCATGGATCTAAGACCTGAGAGGACCTGGCACTGACCTGGCACTGGCTTGGGCCTGGCCTGCTGTCGTCAGGGTGATAACTGGCCGCTCATTGGCAATTAGTCATGCGCAGAGGACCTCTTCATCACTTCCGGTGGGCCCTCCATTGCCTTATGAGGTCCCAAGGGGCGCCTCGGTTGTGTTTGATGTATTAGCCAACATGAGCAGATTATTAATGTACCTCGTGTAATTTAAGAGGTCGTTCTTAATGGGCCCTGATAGGACACTGGAGATGTTATGGACCTTTTTAGCGCAAGTGATAAGCCGCGATAAGCTCCCTTGCCCAGATTGTCTCACATGCATTAGACATGCTGCCATAAAAGCCTCGTAAGGTGGTTCTCCATCAGCCACTATCGTCCTGCATCATCCTGTATCATGTGATAATATTGATATTCAGGATAGCAAAAGCTGCCATGTTTTCTTAATAAGCAGCCCCTGTGCCTTGAGAGGTGTCTATTGCAATCAGGGTGGACTCACAGCCCACTGCCCAGGGCCCTCCATGTTTGTGCAGTCCATATTCTTGGCCCAACCTCTTTCAACATCGCCTTGAGAGGCTCGTATCTCTTCTTGTTGTAGTATAAAGTCTTGATGGTTGTATTGGGAGTGACAGTGCTACACTCAGCTACACTGGATAGTGAGCAAGAAGTATTATGGCTGTGTTTTCTCATTCAGGGCCCCAAATTAAGTTCCCATCCTGAATTTGCTCCCACACATTGATATTATTCTGGAAGTGTTTCAATTCTGGAAGTGTCTCTGTAGAACAAAGAAGCTCCAAGTCAGTGAGGGAGCTGTGTGAAAGCACCAAATGACATGGATGACATCATGATGAATAACTAGCGCTGCTCTTTTCTTTTTAATTCCTGGTGATTCTGTTTCCACTCATTCCTGGCACGCAGCCTGAGTCATCCATCGATCATGATCTGATTAGACGAGCAGTCACAAAAATATGCGTTACATTAATTCAGAAGCCGTTTCAATCATTAAATTATATTCGTCGTCAGATCATTATACTTTCGAGTACTTGAGAAGATGGCAGCGTAAACTTCTCTTTCAATTCTCGTGTCGCTTTACTTACTGGAAGGATACAAGTTACACCATATTAGCTGGATATGAGTCATCCACCATCACAGTACATGTACATACGTGCATCCTATATTCATTTCAACATGCACCCTATATTCATTTCAACATGCACTCATATCAGTGCAGAGTGTATTATTGCTTTGTAGTAACCTAACCATTTTCTGGTACATTGGACTAATTTAAGATTACTCCATTGATTTATTGTAGCTATTGCTCCAATTGTAAACACACCCTCCATTGATCATGGCTCAATCAGGTTGGTGTGGCAATTGCAGGTTGATGTGGCAAGTTGATGTGGCAATTCCACAGCAATGTTGCAGCAGCATTTCTTATTGGGCCTGGTTATTTTGCCTGGTAATTGATGCTGTGTATGCTAGCACCTCCCCAGTTAAAAGGCTGTCCCCGGTGGCCTGATCAATCTTTCCTGTGCCACCAATGGCCCACCATTGGTTCCTGCTGCAATCCCAGAAATCGATGCAACCTGACCGACGACCGCTCTCAGGCAGGCTCTGCAAACCACTCTCCTATATGTCCTGTAGGTGCTATACTTGGCCAATAGGTTCTATAGGTTTAGAGGCGGATTTTTGCCTGTGGAGCCTTCTGCCTGTTTGTCATGTTTTTTCCTGTGCTATACCAGTCAACAGCCTCCAGATAAGTAATAGATGCCTCTCTCATTAACCTCCTTATTGCTTCCTTCTGTGCTGATTAACACACTTGCCCCCACCGCCCTCTCAGTCAGTTTCGTTCCAATCCTCCTGTGTGAGGCGCGGAGTATACCATTGTGCTTGTTTATGCATGACTTACGAAGAACTATTGTCTTTTTCGTTTGTACCTGATATGATCACACGCTCAGTATTTTAAAAACATGTATTGTAGACTCTTAACTTGATGTGCCGAGTATATTTTAGTGACGAGACAAACTCGTCGCCAATTCTTTGATTTCACAAATTGAAATTGTCATCTGCCAGAAGAAGATAGTGATTCTTTTCTGGTGGGAGCACCTTCTATTGCAATATTGCTCGGCCAATTCCAATCAACCAATTTCAACATATTTACTTGAATCCCTTGAATCCCTCTTTTCCCAGATGATTCCCATTTCACGCCATCCTTGAGGAGCGAATGCTTCGCTCTGACTCCCCTTTCCTCCATTGATTTCTCCAGTGGGCGTTGGTTTCTGGCTTAATTGAAAATTGGCCTCAGATTATTCATCCTCCCTTTGACACCAGCCCCACTGAGCCCCCGGGCAACCAACCTGAACCAAGACTACCACTGAGTAACAGGACTACAAGACTAGCATGGTGTTGCCTCAGCAGAGCACAATTGCCATTGCGCATGGACTGGCAGAAGCCTACTCTAGACTGCTGTCTCCTTGCTCATGTGATTCCAGTCCAAGCTCTCGCTCCTCTAATCCAATTGCGTCTCGGTCTTTCTCTTCGAGCCTTTCTTTGCGGTTATGAAACGTTCTTGTGCATTAAAAGCATATGATCAATAGCAAGTTAATTAGGGCCTTCATCACTATTCCCCTGCTCGTTTTGGGCGACTAATCTTGAGAACAATAGAGTCACTCCCCCTCCCCCTCCTATCCTGCTCCTGCTGGGCCTACTGCTTCTGCCTACATCTGCCTGCATCTGTCGGGGAGGGTTAATTGCGTTACAGGATGAAAGAGGCGCTAGACGCCCAAGAAGTGCACAAGACAGCGAAGGAAGATGTTGCTGCTCTTAGGTATGGGGAAAAAGATGCTCCTTGTGGTCCTCCTTATAAATGGCTGCCTGTGGTTGCTTTAGTGACTACAATGTCTTCTGTGGATGATCCTTTAGAGACTCTGGCAGACAGACAGATGGACAGGAGACTCACAAGACAGATGCTCCTTGTTGCTGATATTCTGTTTACTCCTCTTCTGCTGGTGGTTGCTATTGTAACCATTTCTGTTACTATTGCCTCAGCTATGTTATTCCACTTGGCATATGCACAGTGCAGCCAAGTGGTATATGGTTGGGCCCATCTGCCAGTGTGTGACTGCCTGTGGTCTGATGAGGAGGCCCTTGAGCCTCTTTGCTTCCTATGGCTGCCAGTGGGCCTTTGCATGTCCTTGAGAACTAAACATTGATGTCCATGCTGTGACATGCAGCGATGACATGCAGTGGACATCCTCGTGCAGAGGGCAACACTCATGCTTATGCAGATGAGGCTCTTGCACACTGCATGTAAGTATATAGGAAAGCATAGGATGGCATAGGATGGCATAGGATGGCATAGGATGGCAGAGTGCTGAGCAGCTTCGAGTGGTCAGCCATAATATCAACCCCACTAACTCCTGCTCTAGCCAGCAGTAGCAACATGCATCGGACATGGCTCTACACACTGATCAAATCACAAGATCTTTTATGAGGTTTACTGACCACTGAGTGGACATTGATGGGGTCATCCGGGGCAGCCATGTTCTGTTGCTTTTTCTTGACGAGGTTATCTGCCCGAGTGCTGTTCGTTTTGAGAATAGTCGCTGGACACAGCCCATGATTGGAGTGAAGTACGTCCACGGCAGACAGTTGTACATATTTTCATGCTGATTGAATTACGTTAACCTGGTTCAGTTCAGCTCCTTGAAATTGTCATTTTGTCAAGAGACTCAGTGGGATACTCGCTGAAAATTGACTCGCTGAAAAAAATGTTTGTATGTTAAAAGCATGGCCAGCGGGTAAAATATACGTCATAAGCAAATAAAAGAGCCTGTACTGGATGCCCTTCCACTTTCTTTATTGCCTCCTTGGTCCTCGTGGGCCTCGCATCTTACTCTCGGAGGGTTCGATCTCCAAGAAATCGCTTATCAGCTCGCCCGACTTTGCTCACAGATCAGATAGGAGGCTGCAAAGGACTGTGAGGGAGAAGGTCAATTCGCTACATCACCTTAATATCGCTTGGCTGAACTGCCGTGGAGCGGCCTTGGGCAGGATGTAGATGGCGCCACAATGGAACGCGTGTCCTTTTGTCCTCGGTGAGATAAGGAACGTTGAGATGTCCTGGGATTGTTCTCTCGCAGGTCTTAAGTCCCCACAAACCGGGGGCACTTTGCAGGTACTTGGCTGGATGGCCACCTGCGCCTCGTGGTCTGAAGGGTTGGAGAGGAGGCCTCATTTTCATTGTGGAAATCTTCTTCAAGAAGAATGTTGTCATTTACATAAACAGGAAGTGATAAGCACTGCTGAATTTACTGAGTAACTGTTGTCAAAAAATGACAGAAGTGTACTACAATGAAATTGTACATGTAGGCCTACTAGAAAATGCCCATTAGCGAAATAAATAAGTTTTGCAATAAATTATCGTGAAATGATGTTGTTGACGCTGTCGTTAAAGTAGGGAAATATTTTAAGGACACCTGGTATTTAGAGTGAGTTGTAGGTGTTTAAAGTTGAAAAGGCTTTAAAAATTGTAAATGGGTAAGTGTGTAGACATGCTCCTGTAGAGGGCAGGGAGATGTTTGCTGGATCATGCAGGGCAATGAGAGATGTATTATAGCCAGTTTGGCAGGTTATCGGATCAATGAGAACATAGCAACAATCTGCCTGTTGCGTAAGGTGCTGCCACCCATGGGAAAATGGTTATAAAAAGTGGCTCCCTCTGTGGAGGAGTTAAATATGAGAATATGCAGTTTCATGCACTCCTGGTGGGAGATCAGTGGTGGAGTAGGGAAACAGAAATGAGAGGAGAGTTACACGATTGTGGGCTCCCATCTGAAGTATGAGACCAAAAAAGAAGGATTGGTGGATAGTTTGGTTGAGTGACATGCCTGTGGGAGGCGTATATAGCTGGCAACTGGGTTGATCATATGTTAGTGGGATTGTGAAAAGTGAGCAACCTTTTATTCCTGTTTTTGTGCACGGAGAAATCGCCATTGGTCTTCTCCTAAGTGGATGTATATCTACCGCATACCTAGAACTTACTGTAAGCGATATTCATCAAAATTCTCTGCTCTCGAGTGAAGTGACAGGTAGTGGGGGCTGAGTACATACAAGACCCTCCGCCGTCTACTCCTCTCTTGCAGTCTTCTCTCCGGGGCTTGTCTGGGCTGACTGATGGATCTCCTTCTTTTCAAGTAAAGTACAACACAAGTGCAATGTGTCTTGGTTTCCATGGCAACAGGATGGGGAGGAAGCCATTCTTGGCAGAGAAGAAGCACTTCCTGTGGGGTCATCCCCAGGTCAGGTTCCTGAGAAAGCTTTCTTGTCGGCCACATTCACTTTTTAAGTTAACTTTATAGAGATTCAAGTGCATCTTTACTTCAATGTCCAGTAGAAAGAAAGAATGGTGGACTGTTATACTATTATTTTGGCAGGAGAAGCATGCAAAGTGACTTATAAAATGTGGTATTTTAACATATAGCCTTTGAAAGACGTGAATAATTCAAAAGCCCTGAAAATGATGACTTTACAGGCCCCACTCTTTTAGCTCGCCCCTCTAATGGCTAAAACCAGAAGGCTAATATGTATGGTTTACTAATATATTTACTGGTTTGCTAGTAAGACAGATGCCTGGTGAGTTTACCAGATAAAGTGCACCTTACAGTTTCGTCAATGTGCACTAGAAAAGAATGGTGGACAGTTACCTGTGCATTATTCCATTATTTTGGAGGAAACTGATCTAAGGTTAACCTGAGAAAAGGCTGGTTGTTGTCCTTATGCATTGGCCCTGTACTTTACAATGTGTGAGAGAGAAAGAGGCAGGCAGCAGACAGGAACATCTAGACAGATGGACTCATTGGTCTGCCATGTCTGCCTCTGCCATGTCTGTCGCTACTTGGAAGAGGAATGGAGGATGCTTGATTATTGCGGCCACGCACGTTTGAGCTCAGCTGTGTCTTTTCCGAACTGCCTGCCAGTGCCGCTCTTTTCAGAAAGAGGAAATAAAAAGGAGATTGTAGTGTAAACTAGTCGCTTGCGTTTGGAGAGAGTATAGCTCTTGCAGAACTATCGCTGGCTGATGGAAGCACTAATTCGGCTCTGGGGCAAGTTGTGCCTTGAGATGAGTGCTTTAATCCCTTGCATGATGTGCCCGCGATGTGCCCCTGATATGCTGCCAATATGGCTGCTACTAGCTGTCTGGTCTCCAATGGGCTACCTCTTGGGGCTGCCACTGGCTACGGGCCTTTGAGGGGTTAGATCTCACGGGAGAAGAGTTGCGAGCGATGGAGGGACGGGCTGGAAATGGCCCAAAGCGTCTCCCGGTACAGCAGTCAGTAGCATGAAGCAGAAGCATGAAGCATGAGGCAGAGCCAGAAGCATGGAGCTACATCAGAGGAACATTAGAAGGGCTTATGTCATGGACTGGCCCCCAGGGAACAGACTTACCCCCTGGGAGATGGGCTGCCATTGGGCGCTTGGTCCGATTGTCATCTTGACATTGTACCTTTAATGCACCATCGATTACTCAGCCCGAGCCGATAACTCCTTTGCATCGATCAGCCGATTCTACAAAGTATCGGAATAACACGCGGCTCAGCAAAGGAGCAAGCAGCCCAATACATGTCACAAGAAAGACCCTTGCTCGCTCTGATGAATCGTGGGCCATTCTTCTCTGACCTTATCTTGCCAGGACCCTTCAGGGAGCACTGACCAATCATCAATCAGGAAGAGGTCAGGTGACACAAGTCACATGACACCCATTGGCCAATCATGTTGGTGGATGTGATCTCATGGGTCTGTCTGGTAGAGCCTTGCTCATTGGTGACCTGACCAGCAACAAGGTCCCCGGATGTCACCGTCTCTTTGTAGTTGACCGTTGGCCGGGGGGAGGGAGTGGTCTCTGGCACAATGCATGTCATGTTGCATTTGAGGCAGGCAATGATTGGTCTGATGTGATAAGAGAGAGGAGAGCCAGTTGAAGGTGGTTCTGAAACATCTTTTAGCCTTATAGCCTTATAGTTATAACAAGATTGCAGAAGCTGACACATGCTGACTTGATGAAGCTGGTGTTGATGGTAAAAAGAATTGACCTAATGCCCTTCTGCAATATATCCCTTGGAGGACCCTGGGGAAGATTGCTTGCTGAAACCTGCCCCTGAGTTTCATCTGTTGCTATGAAACTTGCTCAAAGTATTACACTTTTAAATGAATGTATTAATCATGGTAATAAAGTGAAGTGAGTAATAGCTGTGATCCAATTAGGTGCCAGTGGCAGACTGTTCAGACTGTGGAGCTGCTCTCCTTGACTCTGAGCTGGGCAGGCTGCTTCATCTCTGCTCGTGTCTGACTGGAATGAGTCTGTCTGCTCCCCAAGGACGTCTGCCTCCTTTCTTGCTTGCCTCTTGCTTTACTTGCTTCTCTTGCTTGCTTCTCTTGCTTGTTTCTTGCTTGCTTCACTTGTCTCTTCTCTTGCCCATGCACTTGCTTGAGAGGCCTCAGTGTGTAGGAGTGAGCAGATGAAATTTGTTGAGGAGCGAAGACCCCTGACCTTGGGCCCCAGTCCCTCCTCATCACTTGGCGTGCCGCAGTCGCTTCGTGCATAATTTGTGAGACTAAGAGTGCGCTGCCCTCCTTATAAGCCGCTTGGTGCCTTGGTCTGCTGGCTTTTTCCTGGCTGGTTGCTGGGTTAGCCCTCCTAGGTCTGCCCTGCTGGGTCTGCCCTCCTGGGTCCCATGGCTCTCATGGCTCTATTATAAGTAAGTCTTGAAGGCTGGCCAGTGTCCTGCAGGCCAATTGCTCCTCACAACCTGATTACATCCTGGCAGTCTAATGGCTGTAGCTCGGTAGGTGCTCCCTTCGATTTAGAGGCCTGTCTCCATATTGCACCCATGTCAGGTAGGTGGCTGAGGCAGAGGTAGGCAAGGGCTGGTTGGGCTGGGAAAGTGTGGCATGGTGGCCCCTCTCCTTGCTCTCTGTTTGATCATCGATCCTGCAGCACATGTTCAATGGAGCCTGCCTCGGTCTGGGCTGATTGCTATTTGTGTCCTGTCACCGCTGATTCTGTGGGGAAGCCAGAACAGCTCTGATGACCCAGCCAGCTCCCTCCGTCCTCTCCCTCCAATCAATCGTTGTTGAGGTGATTGTTGCCCATCTCATTACTGCCTCTTCTCATAAACAACTGACTTAAGTAAGACTAAACATCCACAGCTCCCTAGGTAAACCAGCTAGTCAACTTTGTCTAGACTGCTAATGAGCAGCTCATCCCAGCATCTGGAACACACAACATACATCTGTCTTACCTGCAGACCAGTTAGTATTAGTAAAACGTACACATTAGCCTTCTGGTTTTAGCCATTAGAGTGTGAGCTATATGAGTGGGGATTGTGAAGTCACCATTTTCAGTGCTTTTGAATTATTCACGTCTTTCGAAAGGCTAAATGTTAAAAGACCATAACATGTAAGTTATGTCGCATACGTATCACTTAAGTATGCGCTGAATGTATTGTGTGAAAATGTTGGCGTCATGAAGTATTCAAATGCAGCAAACAATAAATTTAACACTTATTTATATTTTAAATGTGATATATGATATAAGATATTTTTGCATTGCCAGTTATGGACAATGGCTGCTATTGTTATGCGTGAGGTATTCCGTGAACATGAAATCGCAATCCCGAGGGAGTGGAATCCATCAAATTAGCACAAACTTCATTCTGCGGGGAGGGATGGGCCTAATGTGGTTGGCCTGTTGAGCTGTCACTGGACGTTTTATTCAATTGGAAATGTTTGTGACAAGCCCAGCGTTTCCAAACGTCTAGTTATGCTACATGGGCTGTGCACGTCTGAAGGTCTTTCTTCAACTTGCTTTGGGTAATTGAGTTATTGCTCAGGTCTGTGGGAGGCTGTCTGTAGAAACTGTTCTTGCAGCCTATGAAAAATATGTAGTACAAGATGTATAAGAAGATTTAGGAGTTACGATTCCCAATGCCTTCTTCATCTATGAACAAGTCTTATCAGATTGGAAGGTAATAATATATCTCTAATCTTGCTTTATCTTTCCAATGTCACATTGTGTATCATTACATGTCTCCATTACTGTCACACAAAAGCAGTTGGAGCCTGTAAGAACTTGTACAAGACATATCTTCCCATTACTCCCCATGAAATATTGGCTTGGATCATGTCACTCACAGATTCTGCTCTTATCTTCTTTTCCCTAATCAGAAATGTTTGTCTAAAGGGTTTTCTGCTCTCCGGTTTATATGAAGTCATTATTTGCCTTAATCACATTTTGCTATCAACAAATCAAGATCCCTGAAACTCCGGTGCTCACATCGCCTATATGTAGGACTGGAGCATATATTCATTGCAATAATAACAAAATGAGTATTGTTTGGAATGAGTCCTCAAGAGTTTCTTGCAATTACAATGTACTACTAACTTCCCGGGTAAACAAGAGCTTGCTGTAGACAAAACAATGAATGATATATTGTCCTCATGTAAACCTCTGCCTGTGTGGCAATGTCATTTTTACTTTGCTTCTGTTTTGTCATGTTGCATTGAAATGCAGCTGGCAATTAATATACCTCTTTCACTAGGAATAAAAAATTTGTACTACAGTCTGTTACTAAATGTTTTCGTTTGTCTATTTGCAGACCCCTGCAAGACGGTCTACTGCCACTATGGTCGCGTCTGCCAGAAGAACCTTGACGGAAGAGGAGAATGCGTTTGTGCGGACGAGTCTTACTGCCGCGGACACAAGAAGGAAGTGTGTGGGACGGATGGAACCATGTACCCCAGCCATTGCGAACTGCACAGGATGGCCTGCGTCAAGGGCATCCACATTGGAGTGGACCACGCCGGAAGGTCCTGCAGCAACCCCCCAGGTCAGTCCCTTTGCTATTAGACAATAAGAGTTATAAATGGCATGTAAGAGTTATACCACAGTTCTTGGCTCTATCACAGTTGTCTGCAAGGAAGAAATCCAACATTCAATATTTCTAAGTGTTTTTGTTGAAATAGCCCTGGCCTTTTCACCCTGCTGGAGCAAGAAGCTCTTTCAATATTTCTTGATATTTCTTGCTATTATCAAAGCACCAATCAGAGCGGAGGAGCGAGACCAGTTGTCTTTAGAGCGTCAGAAGCGGATAACCCGTCTAATGTTTCAAACCACAGCCAGTGTCAAGGATTCCTGCAGACTTCCTTGCCTTAGTCTTGCCTTGGTCTTGCCTTGGTCTTGCCTTGGTCTTGCCTTGGTCTTGCCTTGGTATTGCCTTGGTCTTGCCTTGGTCTTGCCTTGGTCTTGCCTTGGTCTTGCCTTGGTCTTGCCTTGGTCTTGGACTGCAGCAGATCGATGGATCAAACACTGAGATCTTGGACTCTGATAGGAGTAAACAGGCCAGGAAATATTTCTGGCTGGCAAATATTCGGGAGCAAGGCCCGGTCAATACTGGTGTCCTGGGAAGAATGGGCAAGGCACAGGGCCGTTTGTATAGTGGGACTTGATAAGAGATCTTCCGCGTTATTCCGGTTTATGCTGCACCTTTCTGTTAGAGTATTTGTTCATTACATTTGCCCTGTGCATGCTTGCCTTACTAGGTCAAGTTGTGGCTGCTTGCCTTTCCTTATACTTAGCATTGCTAATATTCCTTACAAGGCACAATGGAAGTTAAAATGAACAGAGCTGTCCATGTTCACTGTTGGTTGCAACTTTGAAGGGTTCTGTCTTTTTCATTTTTGACAGAAGGAGAATAAGACGGAAAACCTTACTACAGCTGATCTGTCTGTGGAAAATTGCATTGTATGGAAAGTTCTTGGAGTATGACAAGGAGCAGTGTTTTGCCCAAGCCATATCTGAATGCCTCCCTTGGATCTTTTCTGCTATTTCCGCAACATCTGATGCTCTTCAATGGCCATGCTATATTTGGCAGTGTGACAGCAAACATGTCTGGCTGTGTTTAAACTGGAATGGCAATGTGATTAGAGGAGGATGATTATACGGATGTTGTTTGTCATCCATGCCGCTGGTCCTGGCCCTTCTATTGTGCTTCTGTTGTTCTTCTATTGTGCTTCTATTGTGCTTCTATTGAGCTTCCATTGTGCTTCTATTGTTCTTCTCATGCTGTTGCTGTTTTGGGATCTCCTGATGTATTCCTTGAGCCAAGCCACTGCATGTGATGAGCTGGCACAACAGTTTTTCTTCTCGATTTCTGTCCTTAACGAGTTTATGGGCGAAGTGGGGCATCTTGCACAGCATCCCGCATCAAGGAAGGCATCATTGAAGGTGGCCATGTGTGGCTGCTGCAGCGAGGATTTTGTGAGGATTTTGCAAGGATAGTGAAATGATGCGTGATAGCATCTCGTCCTCCTCATCTCTGGGGAAGAAGGATTGAAGCATCACTGCTTTGCCACCAGACAACTCATGCAATGGGATGGCACTATCTCATCTGATGAAGAAAAGATGCATCATAGTCTCCTGTGCAGGTCTATCTCCTGTGAAGAGCTGCTTTAATCAGATGTAGCATCAAGTGTTCCGCTGTCTTCGTCGTGAATCTTAGAATTTGGTTCTCAAGGCTTTTAATTCTTGCTTCTGTGTTACTGGAAGCAGAGACAGCAAGCAGTTGTATAAATCCAAGGTGAAGGTGACCATTGAAATGTGAGTAGGATTTCCGTGAAGAGGCAGATTCTATGACAAAATTGCTTTATGAAAATAGAACATAAAATACATCTGAAACTGCTCAGACTAAGCGATGATTCCAAGTCTTAAAATTTTTCTACAGTGTTCTTTAGAAAATTTGTCTTATTCTGTGGAAACTAAAACATCTGCCTTCATCAATCTAAGAGTCCTAAACTCTTCCACAACTTGCTAACAACTTAAGTAAGTGTTGTGTTTTGTGTTAGTTGCAGGAACATAAGCATAACATGTAAGACATAAGGCAAAAAGCTAGTAAAAGCATGGAGTGAAAAAACGTGGAGGGAAACATCAGGCTGAATCTTTGCTAATGGAGAGTAGTAATGCTATTATGACTGCAGTCCTGCTCTCTGTTGGTGTAGTCAGAGTTAATCTATTAGCCAACGAATAATATATAGCCAAAGTGAGTCATTAAGTCGCGTTTGCACTGTTAACTCACAGCGAATTATGTAAAGTGCAAAAGAAGAGAAAATGGAAATAGAGGAGGCAAAAGCTATAATATAGCACTCTCCACAGAGTGTGTTACCACTGATGCTCTCTCAAATTGAATGTTTTCAAAGTGAGATGAATGCACACAGCCACCCTGAAGAGTTAGTTTGATTTAGGAAGAGGAACAGGCTTGGTTAGATATCCTGCATGGCCCTGAGCTTTCACTGCCCACGGTTGCTGCTAAAACTTCTTGGGCATAAATATGGAAGACTGAGCTCCACAGATGGGATGCCACAAGTCCCTGGCTCTTATAGAGGCCCCTGGGGTTTAGAAGCAGTACCTTTGAAGGCACAACTGGAGAAA